>OW679196.1:98049480-98397763 GCA_940337035.1 Agriotes lineatus | reverse complement strand
ATGAACCAAAGTGCCACTTTATTAAACGATTTTAAATTTAGTAAAATAGCACATTATTATACAAAATGCAAAAAACATTGTTAATGACATGAAAGCATAATATTATTTTATTATTATTATTAACCAATATTAAATGTTGAGGATAAACCTATACCTAAGCACAATAAAAAAATAGTACTTACTACGGTTATGCATTAACTATAAGAAAAAATTAGAAACCAATTAGAATAGATTCCAAAGTAGCAGTATATAACAAGGGCGTAGCCAGGATTCGAGTTAGAGGGGACAAACATTTATATACACAATTAACTACTATTATTATAGTTTTATTTAATTTTTTGCAATTTAAAAATATTATGTTAAATTTTCATCAGTTTTTGGAGATCGTTTTATGACCTCATCTTCTAGCTTCTTCCTTTTTTCCAGTATAATTTTTTTAGTACACTTGGCAGCCATAATCCACTAAAACAGTCTTCTGACTTTATTCTTTATCCTCCCACGGATTGTACCACAGTTCCGCCTGATTTTTTCAGGTTTTCAAGTGTCATGTCAGGTTTTCGAACTTGTTTTCTCAGAACAGAACGCAAACATACACAGTCAGATTTTGGAAGTGGGACAAAAAGGTGCTCTTTCGATATTTGGCGAGTATTTACATACATCTACATCTAGATTATTTATAAACGACTGTTAAGGAACAAATGCGAGTGAAGGTTTGCGCTACTACATCATGAATATCATGATACCAGCTTGTAAGCGCATTATATTGTGTGTTCCAAAAAACTCATTTGGGGTAGGCCTTGGAAAGAAATATAGAAAAACTAGTCATGTCTTAACTTAAGTCTGTATAGGGCATTCAGTAAACACAAAAACATTTAAATTTTTAAGTTGCCATGTGCATATAAATTTTGTACTAGGGATTCTGTATTTTGTTTTGCAAAGGTTTCCACACCTGCATACAGGCAGATTTGAATTTAAAAATGACAATTAATATTTCTCATTGTCAGTGTCAAAGTAGATATTTCTCCAGAAATCCTCACTTGAAGTTTATTAAAATGTAATAAAAATACCTATTAATAAACGTTACGTCAATAGTATCCAACACAGTATTTATATAATATCCTTAAAAGTTGTTAATTACAACTTTTATGACAGATGGGAAATAAATGTCACACCCTTAACCTATTTGTTTTAGTAACTTTTTGTAACTACATTCCTAGACAAAGGTGAACTTTGGAAGTACACTCATGAAATTTTGGAAAGCAAAGGCTACTTTGTGTTTTTATGTTTACTGAACAGACTATAGGTGAATGTCAGATTGCATTTTGTTTATGAAAACATCTGTCACTGTGACAGGCAAACGTTTACACTGCATTAAGTTTACTTGTATCGAGTAAAAGGGAAAATAAGATGACATTTGCACAAGAACAACGAGTGTATTAATCATAACAGTCAATAAAAATTGTTTTTATTTAGTGTTTTGTATATTTTTAGAAAAATAGTTCAAAATCAAGATGTAATTTACTTCTCTCTGACTTATGGTAGTTCATTTGCTTCAATGGGTATCTAAAGTCATATATGTAATACTTACTATATTGCTAGCGGCTATGAGTGGGAAACTCACGAAGGAAGTGAGACAGACAACCAACTCTTCAATGTATAATGATGAGCTGTGCGCAAGCGCGGCGCCGGCGGCGTCGTCCGCCCAATGGGGAAGTGGTCAAGTTTAAAATTCGCTTCTAAAGGCGGAGTTCGAATTATCACGCATGCGCACGAGACGCGTTTTACTCTAAGTGAGACTATGTCGGCGCCGTAATGTTTTCGGGCGTTCCGAGGCCCTACTAGCAATATATGTATAATACATATACCGGGTGTCCGTTCTCAAAGTCGAACATAGGCGATTAACATTGTATTCAACGTTTTTATCGGTTCCTGCTCGCCAATTCAACGTACAGGGAAGGCAATGGTATCAATGGAAAGATAAAATTATTACGCATCAAATGATACCAATAATAATATTCAAGATACGATTTTTATTTTAAAATACTAATTTAAAACTTGGAAATTTTTAAATATGCCGTGCCTTGCCTTTCAAGCTCGATAGCATTTGTCAAAAAAATTGGTAATTAGTTGACGTAAATCAGGTATTATCTGTCAACGTCTGTTAAAATTATCTACATAAAAATATTATTTCAAGGAAGAACGAGTGAATACACTAAAGTTAATTGCCTATGTTCGACTTTGAGAATGGACACCGGGTATGTCTAAAGTACGTTTTTTTTTTCTATAATAACTGTCAAAGTGTTACAATGTTGGTAGATATGTGATTAAAACGCTAAGAAATTTTTATACCTCGTCTTGGTAGAACTTTTTAAAAATTATGGTTGTGTCAATTTTGAATGTCAAAGTCTCTTAATTTGAACTCATCATCATCAATAAAATCGGATAAAAAAAGAAAACCAAGAAATATTTTAAATGCAAAAATGAAGCAAGCGATATTAAATTATGACACATCTGTCAAAATGACAAATAATTTTTTATTGGAAGAAAATAACTAAAAATCTATGTACTAACATTATTAAAACTAGGGACCCTGCAGGAATGCAACTTATCCCCTAGAAAGTTGACTTTGAAAATTATTATAGAAAAAAAATGTACTTTATAACCTACTATAGCTTCTTTTTTTAAATATTGTAGAATGTGAATTGCAATAATAATTAGAAATCAACTCTCTTTTGCACTTTATAAATTTTTAGGGGTGGGCAACTGCCCCTCCCTGGCTACGCCCATGATATATAAATAACCACAAATACTAAAATTAAAACTAAAACAGACTAAAAGCCATGTAATAAACCTAGTAAGAAATATAACTAAAGTAAACAATTTTCCTAAATTAATACGGGGTGTAACTGTTTGTAAGTAAACCAATCTTGTTTAATTTGCTTTTGTTTTAGTTGCTGATTAATATTTTACACTTTTTCCAGATATTCAGTTTTGTTTCATCCACTTTGATTTTGTTCAGAAAGGGCATTGTATGGCTTAATATGTTATTTTGGTACATAGTTCACACAAAACTCCAGGCTCGATTTTCTATACCGGATCTCATAAAAAAAACTTGAAGACCCAATATTTTTCTTTTAAATATTATCATCATAGTCACCATCAGCTTTCGATATCCATTTCTGGATATACGCGTCCCATTGAAGTCGTCATGTTGTGCGGTTTGTGCTAACACCCATTTCTCCACGGGGCTCGGGGTCTTTCTCGATTTCGTTTTCATGTTCTGGGTTGCCATTGTGTCACCCTTCTACTCCACCTATCGTCTACCCTCCTTGCTAGATGCCCGGCCCATTTCCATTTTAATTGTGCTATACGTTCTGCTACATTAACCCTCCTGGTTTTGTTTCGAATTCACTCGTTAGTCTTCTTGTCTAGTAACTGTGTACCTAACATTGCCGTTTCTATTTTTCTTTGTGTTATTGTAATCCTTTCAATGTATATTTTCATCAATATCCAAGTTTCTGAGACGTACGTAAGTGTTGGGAGTATACATTGGTTAAACACTCTGATTTTGAGATAATGGGGGATATTTGATTTGAACACTTGGATTAACTTTCAAATGCCGTCCATGCCAATATTATCCTATCTATTTCGGCTTTTTGTGTTGGTTCTGTCACAGATAGTTTCTGACCCAAGTATAAGCACTCGTCCACCGTTTCTACCATCTTGTAGTTTATTTGTATTATTTAGCAATCAGCGGCATTCGTCATTATTTTTGTTTTGCCGATGTTCATGTTTAGTGCAACTTTGTAGCCTCATTTAATTTTAATATCATTTCCTCTAATTTGTTCATATCGTCCGAGAAAAGCACGATATCGTCGGCAAATCTGAAGTTAGACAAGTATTCTCTGTTGATATTTAATCTTGTGTGCTCCCATGATAAGGTTTTGAAAACGTCTTCTATCAGATTTGTGAATAACTTTGGGGATATAGGATCTCCTTGCCTTATGTCTCTTTCAACCTTCACTGCGTTAATTTCTACGACCGCCTGTATGGTTACTGTTGAGTCCTCGTACATATCTTTTATCCGTTGAATATACCAGTGGTCTACTCTGCAACGTTTCAATGCTTTCAACAGCAACCATGTCTCTAAGCTAAGGTGTTGAATATATCAAATATTATACAACAACATTAACTCAGAAAATGTACACACACAACAATACTATTAACATCTTTTTCAAAGATGCGCTTTTGTTTGTTATCACATCAAGATCTTTGTTAATAGCGACAGTTTTTAAATAGCTTTTTCAACTTGCATAATAATGAAAGCTAAACTTAAAATTATGTACTGAAAGACTTTTGGAATTGAACCATGTCATGGTTGAGATAGAAGAGCTCAGTGTTGTGCCCACTTTTGTAACGGACATCATCAGGAATAAAAGCCTTCTACATCATCTATAGTTAAAATTAATTGAAATGCTAAAAAGCTTTTATCTGCCGTGCACTACGAAGAGTGTTTACATTTAAACAGATTATTACAATGGTCGTTCGAAGAAAACTGTATCACTTTGTGATGTAGTCCCCATGCCTAGCAATGCACTTGCCCCACCAATTTGGCAGCTTTCTAATGCCTGACTGTAAGAAGTCTTTCACCCGTATGCATAGTCGTTCGTCAGCGGCTCACCGGCAACTCGCCCGAGTTTTGTTATGAATAATATAGGCCGTTTTTTATTTAAAGATCCACCAACGTCGCATGTTCTTTGAAAGAAATACGTGGCAACATGGCTAGGGTATTTCCACAACGAAGACTCAAAATTGAGGTTAGGTTTTTAAATGTAAATTGTAAACTGACATTTGGCCCCGCGGAAGTTTGAGCATTTGAATTATTTAAAATTAGATTTACGGTACGGATTTACCGGATGGTGTAATGTGTAATGCAGAGGGGTGTTACAGATTCTGTGGGATATCATGTTTTCTGACGGAGGAGCCATAAAATTCCTTATTTTTTCGAGTTATGCAACTGAGACTGACTGAGAAAACACGATCGATGTACAAATGTATAAATCTTTCCACCAATTCTCACAACTGGACGAAAATAAGGTGCTTTGTTCAAAGTGAAGTGTGGCCAAATAATGAATTTATAACCAAATTCATGTTCAACACATTTTGCATTTTGCACATTTGACAGAAGAGGTGACGTCTAGTCCAAGTATACAAATTTTATGTTTGGGAAACCTTCTTTGTATCTTAAATACATTTTTAAGAATTTAATTCGTTTCGCCGTTATGTATGGCCTTTCGACAAGAATTTTTCTATTATTTTCCGTTTTATATTTATAGCCCATGGCTTTCAACATTTTATATAACAATGATCGGGATCCTTTATACTGCAAAGTGTCCCGTGCAAATGTTAACAATTTTGTTAGAGTGAAATATTCCCCACTTCGTTTATAATCATAAATTTTGAGACCTAATTCTTTCCGAAAGAAATGGTCATCAAAAAATGGAGATTTTTAGGGCCACCGTAAGTTTTGGAAGTTTGTACTTCCTGGCCGGCATTAAAAGAGTGTAATATACGGCGGACAGTACATCTAGACACCTACAATAATTAGTGTTTAAAATTTTTAAGTTAATTTTACCCAAAGAAATCACAGCAAAGATATTTGAAAGTTTCTCTTCTAGCTGTCGGCTACTTAAAGAAGGGACTAGGTTTTTCAGTTCGAGGGAACATTGGAATAAGGCGGTTTTCAATTTCTTGTCGAGTAAATTCCTTCCTTGCAGAGGCATAATTCAAAAATTTGAAAATTCAACTTTATCTGAGTTGCGCTTGCGTTGTTTGACGGTTTGACGCATGAAATTAAGGTGACAGCTCACTTGCAGAATTGCCATTTGTAACTCACAAAAGTAACTATACAAACGTATATTTAGAATTTTACTGAGTCGAGTGAGAGCAGTGAATCGGAACGGATGTTTTACACGCTGTCCGATATCAGTGCGATACATTGACCTTAGAAATATTATCCTGCTTTAAACGCAGTAAGTCCAAATTATTTTTCAACATATTGTACTAATTACCTGCCAATAACATCCCATGTAAATACCATGAGCCAACAAGCGCCTAATAAGCGCAAGTCAGATAGTTTGACACCACCGATAAATGACGTTCAAAAACGGTACGCATGGACCGCTCGAAACCTTATCGAAGGAAACAAATACTATCTGCCGCCACAGCTGGAGGCTTCGTTAACAGAGCAAGAATCTACCAGCACTGAAGCACAATTGAAACCGCCGGATGCGATTAAAATTCCACCCATCTATCTGCACAATGCAGTAAATCATAAAGCTCTTATAGATGACATTCAAACATATGCAAAAGGCGCATTTACAACGACCTACAACACATCCACGCTACGGATAAATTTAACTAAAGATGAAGACTTTCGGACCTTAACTAAATTCTACACTGAAAATCAAATCCAATACCACACATATCAAAATCCTAATGATAAACCCTTATCAGTGGTAATCAAAAATGTCCCACTATCCCTAACAGACCAGGAAATTAAAAATGAACTAGGAACCCAGATTCCAGTTCTTAAAGTAACAAGATTATATACTAAAGAAAGGAACCCATTGCCAGTCTGCGCAGTTGAATTAACCAACAACGAAGAAGGAAAACGCATATTCACACTAAAATCTATATTTCACTCCATTGTAACCGTCGAACTAAGAAGAAAATCTAAAGTTATACCCCAATGTCACAGATGCCAACAGTATGGGCACACTAAGAACTATTGTAGGCAAAAGGCTGTATGCGTCAAATGCGCAGGCGACCATCTACACACTGTGTGCAAAAAGCAGCTCAATGATCCCCCAAAATGTGCAAACTGTGGGGGCGACCATAGTGCGAACTATCGCGGTTGTCCTCATCATCTCAAACTCCAACAGCAGCGCACCAAAACTCAGACTTCAGCCCCTAAAGCCACCAACACCAGAAACTGGTTCACCAACAGCAATCAGACGTTTGCAGACAAAGTTAAAGGCAGTGCAAATCTCAACGTCAATCTGTCAACCCCACCCAATGGCCCAACACCATCCAATAACATCATTCAGCTCCTCCTCAACCTACTCACACCTTACATCGATCAAATTAAAACATTCATCACCAATACCCTCCTACCCGCGCTTTTTAATGGACCGTAATCAAACACAACCAATCCGGTGCTTAACAATTCTCAACTGGAATGCCAACGGGCTCCTAAACCAACGCTCATTATTTATTGCTTTCCTGGCACGACACAGAGTTGATATCGCTTGTATTACTGAGACGCATTTGGACGATACAATCAACCTCAAAATCCCTGGCTACCACATCTATCGCAGAGACCGAATCTCCACAACCGCATCCGGAGGGGTGGCGATCCTAATCAAAAACAGGCTCAAACATACGAGACTTCCTGACATCCCCAATCTAAATATTGAAATGACGTCAGTTAAGGTTATACTCGACGACAACAGTACTGTAACAATATCTAGCGCATACAGACAACCAAATAAAAGATTAATAGATGATGACATTAAAACAATATTTGACACAACCCAACCTCTACTGGTTATTGGCGACATAAATGCTAAGAACATCTTATGGGGTTGTAGAGCGTCCAATCCAACTGGGAATAAACTTGAAAACTTAGCAACAGATAACTCCTTCCAAATCCTTGCACCGGACAAATATACATATTACCCTTATCGTATTGATCATGAGCCCGACATACTTGATATTGTCCTACAAAAGAACTTCAACAAAACACTTTATCAACAAGTCATAACTGAACTTAACTCAGATCACCTCCCCATCCTAGTGTCCTTCACAAACAATTTAGCATATAAACAACCAAAACCCAAACTCATAAATGGCAAAATGAACTGGGAACGGTTCGAAGAACTCTTGGATAGTAAAATAACCAATCCCACAAATATACAAACCAATCAACATATTGACTCTGCTATTGACAATCTCACAACATTCATCGGCGACAGTGCACGACAAGCTTGCACACCAACACGCACAACTGCTTCGCCTGACTACAACTACCCACCGAGGTACATAATCAATTTAATCAATGAGAAAAGTCAACTCAGGCGTGAATGGCAACGAACACGAAATGCTCTAATCAAAAACCGACTAAACAACCTTTCCCACCGGATCAAAAGAGAACTAGACCTTCTCCGAATTAACACCTACAAACATCACATAGCCACCATCAGTCCAGGAGACAGGGGTCTATGGAAAACCACAAAAAAGATCCTTAAGCAAAGTGATGAACTGCCCACACTCACTAATGATACAAGTAATGCACACTACACTTCTGATGAAGAAAAAGCCACCGCCTTCGCTTCACACTTGGCAGCAACCTTTACACCCATCATCACCTGTTCCCCCACCCACCTTAACCAAGTAATAACGTCCATCGAAACAAATGTCCCTATCCCAGATATGATTTATCCAACATCCCCTAAGGAACTTAAAAACTATGTTGACTTACTTTCACCAAAAAAGTCTCCCGGCCACGATCTTATTCCTAACTCCATCCTTCAGCATCTCACCAAGAAAGCTCTAGCTCATCTGAGCACAATATTCAATGCCTGCCTAAGATTAGGTTACTTCCCTCTGGCTTGGAAACACGCCCAAATACTAATGTTTGCCAAACCAGGCAAAAACAAAACCAAAATTAGCAGCTATAGACCAATAAGCCTGCTGACTACGCTTTCCAAGCTGTTAGAAAAAGTAATACTTAATCGATTAACTACTGCACTCGACAACCTCAGCACAATCCCAACCCACCAGTTTGGATTCAGAAAATTCCATTCTACATGCCATCAGCTGCAGCGAATCAGCGAACTCATTGAGCACGGCTTTGAAAACAAGCAATACACCACGGCCTTATTTCTCGACGTTTCACAGGCCTTCGACAGAGTCTGGCTTGAAGGCCTGAAAAAGAAAATCCTGGATATCAATCTACCACTCTATCTTAAAGCCATTTTATTCTCGTTTGTAGAAGACCGAACCTTCGCTGTTCTAGTGAACTCAGCACTATCAGAAACCAAGACCATCCGCGCTGGCGTCCCGCAAGGCAGCGTGCTGGGCCCAACACTATTCTGCATTTATACATCTGACCTGCCCAAAACTACAGCAACTCTGGCCACATTTGCTGATGATACAGCCATTCTTACCCAAGCAACCTCTTTAGATGAAGCTATATTAGCACTGCAACAAGCGACAAACCAAATTTACCGATGGTTCAAACAGTGGAACACTCAAATAAACGCGGAAAAATGTCAAGCCAAAATTTTCACGCTTAGAAGAGTTACTAATCCCGCCCGCCTACACATTGATAACACATCGATACCCTGGAAATCACACGATTCCGCAGTCAAATACCTGGGCATCCATCTGGACACACGGCTCAATTGGAGCTTTCATATTAATCAGAAACTACTCCAAGGTTATACCAGACTCAAGCAATTGTATCCTCTGCTTAACCGCAAGTCCTCTTTAAAAATTGAATGTGCTGTCCTCCTCTATAAGAGCCTCTTACGACCGTTGCTCCTGTATGGATCACCGATATGGTGCAATACATCTCTAACCAACATACGCAAACTACAGAGATTTCAGAACAAAGTGCTGCGAATTGCAGTCAATGCACCCTGGTACCTCCGAAACACGCAACTGCATTACGAGCTTGGTCTCATGACTATTGAAGAATACATTAAAATGAGTGCCAAAAAATTCATAATCAACTCAAGTGCGTGTAGTGGCGCGCTTCATTACGAACTATTTCAAACACAGATCCACACAAGACTCAAACGGCGCTTACCACAGGATATAATATCAGCCGACATCGCAAATCACTGACGCTGTTATTGTGAAGTGTCCATTGAGACAGCCAAATAGTCTCCTTACCTTAGTCTGAATCAAGCATATCATATGTAACATCCATGCTATGTATAACAATGTAATTGTTGATCTGGCAATAAATACAATATTAAAAAAAAAAAGTAACTATAACTAGTGATTTTTCTGTTGGCCAACATTAAGCAACAGGTGGTGGATTTTTAAAAAATAAACGACCTATATGTTGATGGCACTGTAAGTCTATGTCAAATTCGAGGTTATCAGGTTTTGCATCAGTTTTGACACAGACTGACACAAAACCTAACCTGCTAACCTCGGAACCTCAGAACATGAGGACGGCTAATCACAGCTATAATTATGTGGTGAGCATAAGGGCCATTATGTAAACCCTATTAGATTTGTTATGTAATATATTCTTCAAATAAGAAGATTCATTGTTAGTAACAATGAAAAATATGGTTAGGTACCTACATGATATAATAAATATTATTGACTTACATATCCATATATACAGTGTGTCCCCGGATTGAGTTCACTATAGGTATAATTGACAAAAAATGTTACAATTTTATTTTAATGTTTTGGGTTTCCGCCCTGCTTGGTCTGAAGAGAATTTTAAGAATATTTACAGTTTTTAAAACACAAGTTGGCCTTGACAGTGAAGCAAAAACTATTTTCTTTTCAGGTAAACTACCCTTTCTGTTCGTGATACGGCAAAATTTTACCAAGAAAAGTTGTTCAGAATGACAAATTATGACTCTATACAAAATTTCATGAAGATCTACGTACTTAAATTAAACCGTTAAAATTGTACCTATTTATTAAAAATTACGGTTTGATTTAAGTAGGTAGAACTTCCTGAAATTTTGTATGGGGCCATAATTTCCCATTCTGAACAACTCTTCTTTGTAAAATTTTGCCGTATTATAAACAAAAAGGGTAGTTTACCAGAAAAGAAAATACAATAGTGTGTTCCAGGATTGATGTTAGATGAGGTGAGATGGACTAAAAATTTTTGAATTTTATTTTAAGGTTCTGGGATTTGGTCCTGCTTGGTTTGAAAAGAATTTTAAGAATATTTTCAGTTTTTGAAAAATAAGTAGGCCTTGGCAGGGAAGCGAAAACTATTTTATTTTCAGGTAAACTACCCTTTTTGTTCATGATACGGCAAAATTTTATTAAGAAAAGTTGTTTAGAATGATAAATTACGGCCCTATGCAAAATTTCAGAAAGATCTGTTGACTTAGATTAAAATGTTAGTTTTTAGATGATTGTATTTTATTTTCAGGTAAACTACTTTTTTTGTCATGATACGGAAAAAGTTGTTCAGAATGAGAAGTTGTGGTCCTATACAAAATTTCAGAAAGATCGACGATGAAACGTAATTTTTAATAAATGCAATTTGTTTAAATCTAAAAAATAACAGTTTAATTTAAGTCGACAGATCTTTTTGAAATTTGGTACAGGGTCATAATTTTTCATTCTGAACAACTTTTCTTAACAAAATTTTGCCGTATCATGAACAAAAAGGATAGTTTACCTGAAAATTAAATACAATTGTCTAAAATATAACGGTTTTTTCTAAGTCGACAGATCTTTCTGAAATTTTGTATAGGGCCATAAACTATCATTCTAAACAACTTTTCTTAACAAAATTTTGCCGTATCATGAACAAAAACGGTAGTTTATCTAAATAGAAAATAGTTTTTTCACATTTTTCATGGCCGACTTAATTTCTAAAAATTAAAACTCTGCTTAAAATTTTTTTCAGACAAAGCAGGGCGGGATCCCAAAACATTAAAATAAAATTGTAAAAAATTTTGTCGATTATACCTATAGTGAACTCAATCCGGGGACACACTGTATAATAGACTTGTCTGGGACGCTGGTCCGTCCGGGACGCTGTTTCAGCAGCCAAACCGTAAGAGATAGAGAAAAAAGTTATTAAAGTTATATGTTTGGAATGGTCATGTCAGGTCCGGAACCGAATTTCAGTCACGTGACACTTCCGATTTTCGAGAAAATAAAATATCTTAAAAAATATTATTGTTTTTATTTAATACGCGTTCTATTTGAAAAACGGTCTTTTTTGTTTTATTAAATGAGACATTTGTCTCGCTGGTTGCTAGTTTCTTCTTTAATTTATGTACCTACCTCCATAAATAATTTAAATAAAATCATATGTAGTGGTCCTTCATTGAACTCATATTGTTAATTTGCTAAAATTTTTAATTTTTTTTGTATAGAGCTTCAAAAAGTTACTTTACAATATAAATATTAAATTGTCATTTAAATTTAAGTTATAAATGCTAAGTAAGCTACTTAATGTTCGGCTTATAAGGTGAATTTTAGACACAGGACTGATGTAGTGGGGCTTTACACAAAAATTTAAAGTTGTTTTAGGTAATACAGGTTATTTAGAAAAACTGACGTATAAATAAATCGTATAATCAGTAGTAATACTATAAGTACTTCGATATTATCGGGTTATATGTCGATAACTTGTTGCACAATAATAAAAGAGTGTCAGTCCCTAATTAACTGTGCAAATATAATCACTGTAGCAAAAGAGACCTTGACATTGATGTTTTTCATACCTCGTAATGCAATCCATACAAGACAATTTTACAGTCATATTATTTTTCTACCTCATTCCAAGAATAGAATGAACAGAACAGAATGCACAGTGATGTTCTTTTTTTGGGTGTACTAAACTGTCCTCTCAACATTTATTTTATAGCACTTTTCAATTCTCTTGGAAGCTGCTTGACCCTTTGTCACCTGTTTAGGTGATAAGATGCAAAGACATAAAGCACCAGCCTCTACACCGCAAGGTACAACGAGGTTATCGCTTATACATACCTACATACAAATATTAAGAGATTTTCCCAGTTTCAATAGGACTCGCAAATATTAACACTTTCTGGTAGTTTCCTTTTAGATAAATTGTAGAATTGAATAAGCCCAAGGTTTCTCCATTATTGTCCAGACATTTGTCATAGTGCATATAAGTTATAAGAACTACGATTCAATTTGTTTCTTGACGAAGTATATTAGGGTGGTATTGTGAGTAAAAGCAAAAAGTGATGATCCTTCTCATCTGTTATAGGTAAAATTTGGAAAGTAAAACCAATTGTCTTCCGTGATATTTCTATTGGTGTGTGTAATTGGAGCAACCAGTTTAAAGGCACTGACGGTTGCTATACATAACTTCTTTTGGGATAAAAAATGAAAGCATATCTTAATTAGTGGTTTCTGCATCACATAGATACATAATCTTTGTGGAATATTTCTTTCGATTAGATTACTAACATAAGTATTACCTTTACATTGTTCTGTGAAACATTTCTGGTTATAGCAGCTAGTTTATTTCTGCAAGTTAATGATCTCTTCTTGCATTTCTGTATCACTACCAGTGCAGTTTTAGATATTAACGATACAAGTTTGATACAGTTATAGATATTAACGATACAAGTTTGATTATGAGCACCTTAAGGAAACGAGATTGATTGCCAACATGGCAGTGAGCCGAGTTTTGCGGCAATCAAATGAGTTTCGTTATGTGCCATAAACAAATATTCACTATTTTATCTTCATCAATAAATTCTGGTTCAATGTATTTTTTATGTAAAAGGAGTGCAATAATATCCATTACCACACTGAGTGCGGTAATATTTCTCCATTACCGCACTGAGTGCAGTAATATCCATTACTGTACTCAGTGCGGTAATGAAGCTCTTAACGATACTAAAATTAATTTGGTTAATGGTCTATAACAACACAGATGAAGATAAAATATTTAAATTATAGCAACTAGTTTATCTCTGCATGTTAATGATATTTTCTTGCATTATTGTATCTCTACATGTACACTTAAAAATTCTGCGTATAGCAACTAGTTTATGTCTGCAAGTTAATTATCTTTTCTTGTATTTTTGTATCACTACCTGTACCTACAGTTAAATATTCTAGATGTAGCAGCTAGTTTATCAATGCATGTTAATGATCTCTTTATTCTTGTATCTCTACCTGCACAGGTAAATATTCTGGGTGTAGCAACTACTTTATCTTTGCAAGTTAATGATCTTTTCTTGGATTCGTATATCTCTAACTGTACAGTTAAAAAATTATTTGGATGTAGCAGCTAGTTTATCTCTGCAAATTAATGATTTTTCCTTGTATTCTTGTATCTATCTCTACCTGCACAGTTAAATATTGTGGATGTAGTAACTACTTTATCTTTGCAAGTTAATGATTTTTTCTTGGATTCGTATATCTCTAACTGTACAGTTAAAAAATTATCTGGATGTAGCAGCTAGTTTATCTGTGGAAATTAATAATTTTTTCTTGTGTTTTTGTGTCTCCACCTGGACAGTTAAATATTCTGGATGTAGTAACTATTTTATCTCTGCAAGTTAATGATCTTTTCTTGGATTCGTATATCTCTAACTGTATAGTTAAAAAATTATCTGGTGTAGCAGCTAGTTTATCTCTGCAAATTAATGATTCTTTCTTGTATTCTTGTATCTATCTCTACCTGCACAGTTAAATATTCTGGATGTAGTAACTATTTTATCTCTGCAAGTTAATGATCTTTTCTTGGATTCGTATATCTCTAACTGTATAGTTAAAAAATTATCTGGTGTAGCAGCTAGTTTATCTCTGCAAATTAATGATTCTTCCTTGTATTCTTGTATCTCTACCTGCAGAGTTACATATTCTGGATGTAGTAACTACTTTATCTTTGCAAGTTAATGATATTTTCTTGGATTCGTATATCTCTAACTGTACAGTTAAAAAATTATCTGGATGTAGCAGCTAGTTTATCTGTGGAAATGAATAATTTTTCCTTGTGTTTTTGTGTCTCCACCTGGACAGTTCAATATTCTGGATGTAGTAACTATTTTATCTCTGCAAGTTAATGATCTTTCCTTGGATTCGTATATCTCTAACTGTACAGTTAAAAAATTATCTGGTGTAGCAGCTAGTTTATCTCTGCAAATTAATGATTCTTCCTTGTATTCTTGTATCTCTACCTGCACAGTTAAATATTCTGGATGTAGTAACTATTTTATCTCTGCAAGTTAATGATCTTTCCTTGGATTCGTATATCTCTAACTGTACAGTTAAAAAATTATCTGGATGTAGCAGCTAGTTTATCTCTGCAAATTAACGATTTTTTCTTGTACTCTTGTATCTCTACCTGCACAGTTAAATATTCTGAATGTAGCAACTACTTTATCTTTGCAAGTTAATGATCTTTTCTTGGATTCGTATATCTCTAACTGTACAGTTAAAAAATTATCTGGTGTAGCAGCTAGTTTATCTCTGCAAATTAATGATTCTTCCGTGTATTCTTGTATCTCTACCTGCACAGTTAAATATTCTGGATGTAGTAACTATTTTATCTCTGCAAGTTAATGATCCTTCCTTGGATTCGTATATCTCTAACTGTACAGTTAAAAAATTATCTGGATGTAGCAGCTAGTTTATCTCTGCAAATTAACGATTTTTTCTTGTACTCTTGTATCTCTACCTGCACAGTTAAATATTCTGAATGTAGCAACTACTTTATCTTTGCAAGTTAATGATCTTTTCTTGGATTCGTATATCTCTAACTGTACAGTTAAAAAATTATCTGGATGTAGCAGCTAGTTTATCTCTGCAAATGAATGATTTTTCCTTGTATTCTTGTATCTCTACCTGCACAGTTAAATATTCTGGATGTAGCAACCACTTTATCTCCGCAAGTTAATGATCTTTTTTTGTATTCTTCTATCTTTACCTGCACTGTGATAGCAAAAAGATATGCATCATCCCTGTGGCGTCATTTGAAAACACTAGAGGAGAGCAAGCCTAAAATTGCTTTTAATTAGATAATGCCTCAAGATGATTTATAAAATAAAGAATTAATATCATTCTGGCACTTGTATGTTGTAAGATAACGTTTAAAATGTCTTCTATAAGTGGAAGAGATCAGGTCTTATTATTATCAGATGCTTATCATCCAGAAAGGTTTATTGTGGTCTTGGTAAGTTTGACAGGATTTATGTTCTTTCTACGACAATTTGTATTTGTTCCTTCCATAGAAGTAGCTTCTCTTACTATTGTCACCGTCTGCCTTGCTGGTATTGTGGGGTATTTATTCAGTCCAAATTCAAAATAGTAGAAAAATAGTCAACTTAAACATTTTTCTACCACTTAGATCACTATAGAATAATACATAAGACAAGAAAATACGATAAACATCAATGAATAAACAATATCAATATCAAAATTATGTCACTGTACCAGTTAATGTTTAAGAAGAAAATTAATCTCGTACTATAGAAACATTTTCTACGAGGTGAATTCCTTGGCATGTAAACCCTTGCACAATGACATGGTTTTACTATGAAAACTAACTTACTTTTATACTTAGGTATATTGGTTTTTCTATACTAGATTGTAATCCATTTGAGCCACCAGCACCTAATTTAACCTCAGTTGTTGATACCGGTTTCTATGTTTTATAAAAACATTTTTCGTAGTTAGCATTGTTTTAACTAGAAATTTCAGTTAATTTCACTGCACCTTAATTGGCTTAAGTTATAAACATACAATCTTTTTTAATTATTTTAGAAGGAAATAAAGTGTACAGCACAACACACTTTTTTTAATAAATAAGTGAGATACTATGAAAAAGTGCTTTTTCAAATTGAAGTAATAGGTATAATGTTTGTTCTGTTTTAGAACTAATCAAATCTTCTTAGTCTTTTTACATATTATTGAAACATTATGTAATTATCAAAAAAATTGTATAAACGTTTATTTATATCAAATACCTACCTACTCTCTTGATGTTATATTTTGAATGTGTACTGAACTTTAAAGTAGGTACCTAATATATTTGGGTGTCTTTATTCTATGCTGCACCCTAGATAGGTACAGAACCATTTCTATGGTATTTTTAATTTTACATTTTAAAAGTGCGCCAGGACATTGAACATTGGCAAAATAATAACTGAATGTAACAAACGGTGCAAGATTTGACCACATTTATTTCTCTACTAATATTTAAGAGCTAAAGCAAAGCTATGAGCGTAATCCCCAAGTAGCAGGACAAATCCATTGCGCCCTTTGTTACAATCGCTGTCTTCACGTAAGTAACCGCTTGGTTTGTTCCCAGTGCCCTGGCCTCTCAGATGATAGCCGCCGCGCAGCTTTCCTCTCAGCAGCAAGCAATGTATGTTTAATTTTATTACTCCCATATGGTACCAGCTCTTTGTTTGCACAAAATTTAATGAATCACTAGTTATTACAAGCTATTTGTAATAGCCAGGGCACTGGCATATTTTGTTGATAATTTTAAGTAAGTAATGCATTCATTTTCATGTATGAACAAGTTCATGTCAGTGTCCTGTGCCTCTCAACTAGTTCCTCTGTAAACGGATAGCCGAACTGAAGCTTTGTTTTGTTTAGGTTTGAGAAATTAGATATTACCCCCAAAAGCGCACAGAAGATCAAACCGGTTTTAGAGAGGTGGATGAAAGAAGCTGAAGAAAGGTTGGTATTTTTGTTGTTTATAGGCATGCACATGTGCTTCGAACTTATGTTCGGATCTGTTTCGATGTAATCAAAATAGCAAATAAGTTAATAACAGTAGATATAAATATAAATAGCAATAGATATATTTCTGTTGCGTGGTAAAATGAGCCGAAAGAGTCGTAACTCATGGTTGTGCTTGTAATGCAATTTAATTAGCTAAAAAGACTATGGAACGTTTAATATGTTTGAATTATAAGTAAATAGTTGGCAGTAGCTCATAAATACCAAATTGTAGTTTTTGGAAATATTATCTTTTCTTGATGGACACTTGTTGATCATGTTTAATATTAGTTCTAGTTTTAAACTTGTTCTTTAATGTTCTGAGTGTTTGCTTAATACTAGTATCTTGTTAGTACAAACTGTAGTCTATAAAATTTAAAAAACAGATAAAGAAAAGAAATGGAAGGGCTTACAATATTACAAGATGCCATATTATGTTAAAAATAGGTTCCGTCAAACGGGGTTATATCCGACGATATTTTTTTATATTTCTTTGCCATTTTTATTAGAAATAATTTATTGCAAATATTTAAACAGATAAGATCTATTTGCCATATTTGAATGTTTTGTCCCTTTTTTTAACGATACCAACTGTCCCAAATAATACTTCAAGTGGTGCAATATGGGACATTAAAATTATAGACTTGAATTTTCACTGTAATATTGCTATAATATAATCCTTATGGACACTTCAGAATTAAAATATAACCTTTATGAATTTTTTAAATATAATTTTCTTAAGTCTATAGTCCATTTACTTGACATCGGCACTGTCAAACTGACATTATGTTGGCACCACTGCTATTTTTCACATTTTAACAATTAAATTACTGTACAGTCTAATAAAAAACACATTATTTTTGAGGTATAGTCAAGACATTTTTTTTTTAATTTGACACTGACAGTGCAGATGTCAAGTAAATGGACTATATTTAAAGACAAAGAATTTTTAAAAAACAAGTAAAAGGTACCCTAAACACACTTGGGTTATTAAGAACCTTTTTAATATTTTGTTTATTTATAATGCAAATGTCATAATTATCGGGGAACATAAATGTATCAAAGGTTTCTCTGTCTGGTCGAATTTCAAATTTATTTTCATCACATTTTAAAACTTGAGCCACAAATTTTCTTAATTTTTCCTTTTTTTGCCAGCATCATACACAAAATCTACTTCCAAAAATGTTCTCCTTTTCCATATGTTCTGGAGTTGTGATTGCGAGTAAATTTCCTGCCATAACACTTTTCTTCTTCATCGCATTCTACATCGTTGTCATCTACAATATAATAATAACAGTGGTAGAGGGCTTTGGTCTTTAAATGCCTTTTGTCACTGCGACCCTATCGGTTCTTTTGTAACTTATGAGCCCTTATTTTATTTAGAGAAGTTGTAGGCTATTAATAAACCTCAAGATATCTCTGGGTTTTGAGTCCCTTATTTCGTTAGGCATCATAGTTGCCTTTCCGAAGATGTTGTGCCTACGTCGACTGGCAGCATTACATACACATATAATATGTTCTGCCGTTTCTGCTGCATCATTGCATAAGTGACAAGTTTGGTCCTCAGCCTTAGCAATCTTGAAAAGATGGTATTTTAAGGATGTGTGGCCTGTTAGAAGGCCAGCGATGTCATCTACAATATCTGTCGTCTCCATTATATTATTTTCTTCGTCATCTGTATCATAGCCATTTTTGTTCTGGTTTTCATTTTCCTCTTCTAGTGTTATATTTGTAACAATACTAAGCGTTGTAACGGATTTTCCTGCAGGGATGTCGGTGTTTGTCTTTTTTTCGTTCATCTGTAGTTTCTAAATTTTCAATTACAGCATTAAAGCTTGCCACAAGAGCATCATCATTATCTTCTACAAATCTAGTTTTTTTAAATGTTTCAGAATCTTATTTTTATCTATCCCCTTGTCCTTTGCTGTAGTAAGTCGTTTTATGGCGCTATTTATTAGAGCTGGAAACATTGTTTTACGAATACAGTCTCTGTGTTTCATTTTATATTCGGTGATAACACATCTCCACATTTTCTTTAACGGACCGAAGAGTGAAATCCAAAGGCTGACTTAGGTGGGTGCTATTTTGCAATCAAAATGTAAATTTAATGTTATTGTCCTCAAACTTTTTAATGACAAATTCGGAAAGGTGCCTGCTTAAGTTATCGCCAATTAAAAGTTTTGGCCTATCGCTGTTGCGAACGTAAGGAAGCGCTATGAATGTAAACCAGTCTTCAAAAAGTTCTCTATCAAACCAACCACTTTTGGATCTGTTCTACCTGCATCCCGGAGGGCCATTTTCTAGCCACTCTGGATATAGATTGACGGAAGTGAAGTGCCATCTGCTGCACAAGCAAACATAACCGAAACAGATGATTTTGATGAATCCATATTCCTATTAGCATGTTTTGGAACTAATGCAGGAGCTCTTCCGGGATCATCCAAAAGATTTGTCTCATCAAAGTTAACTATGTGCGTTGGAGAAATATTTTCTGCTGTTGTCAGAAACTCCTCAGATAATGCTGCATCTTTTCGATTTTCGGCCAAACGTACAGACAAATTCTTGTTGCGTTACAGAAAATGTTTTAACCAAACTGGTCCGGGTAAATTATTATCGAAACATTTGACAACGACAACTTTTCAATTTAAAAAATCTTGTACAAAATCTCTCAACTGTATAGGTGTAAATGGATACCTAGCATTTGCTGCAATTGTAATTGCATGTGTTATTCGATGTTCAACTTGCACCGTAAAAACCGGTGGACAGCCGACATTTAGTCCGTTCATTCTGTGATACGTACAGTGTATTGTACTTTTGGCACGTTTTTTTATATCACTATTTGTTAAATTTGCAAAGCTGAATTGTTTGTCGAGGTTAAGTACCGTCAACTGGGGTTATATCAGACGATATTTTCAATTGTCTGCCTGTATTTATTTTGTTATACGAAATTAAAGCTAATTAATGCATTCTATTGTAAGAAGTTAACCTAGTAAACATATTTACATAAATAAATCTTTTAAAAGTTATCACGGTTATTTTTTTTTTAAAAAAAAGGTCGTCCAATATAACCCGGGGTTTGGGGTAATATTGGACGAGTTCATTTTTACATTGTAAAAGTACGTTTTAAGCCTGTTATTCGGTATAGGTTTGGTCAGAAACCTTTATCGGACATTTTTATACGGAAAAAAAAATTTTTTTGGTCATACCATGTAGTGAGAGTAAAAGTAAAATCAATATTATAGAAATAAACGTCTTTATTCATAAAACGAATTATTGTAGAAACTTCAAAAGATAAAAAACAAAAATAAACTTCAAACATTAGATAAAAAACGAAAAATAATATTCTGAAAACATAAGTAGGTAGGTGGTACCTATTTGATCACTTAACTCTATAACTGCAGACCTTCAAACACATGGATTTTAGGCGCAGTTAAAATACTGTTGACTTGTTGAAGTTTGATTTTACTCTTGTCTTCAACATTTGGAAAAACAAAGGTATATTTGTGACCCTTCTACGATCTAAGGCAATTCACAGCAATATAATCTTTTGCAATCTTTTCAATTCCCGCTTTTTGGTACTCCGTGCATTTCTGCTTGAATGAATAGTGGTCGTCTACCACTGCCAACAATGCCCTTTCCATGTTTTCTTGGAAATACTTGCGCCGATAAGGTGTTCCTAGCTTATGACGGTGTTTTTGTGGCATGTCCGATATTACCCCTGAAAAACACATTTTTTGTTAATTTCGATTTTTTGCGAAAAGGAAAGATGCAAAATAAACTTTGAGTTTATGGGGGTCTTGATGAGGGTGAAACAAAGTATTAAACCAATTGCACCATGTAGCTATCATGCACAGGGTTCACAGGCCAGAGGAGACTATTTGGCTGTCTCAATTTTAACGAAAAAAGTGACTCTAATAATTAATTTTTGGTGAGCTTACCTTGATTTTCCGATCTAGCTCGAAACGCATGTTCGATTTGTAGGTTATCTGTAAATCTAGGGATATTTTGATTTAGTAACCTAGCTGTCAGCCAACAGCTGTAGCGCGCGCAAATTGAAATATAACCATATCGTCCGATATTACCTCTGCGATCCGATATAACCCCGATTGACGGTACTTCATAACATTTAAAAAAACAACTTCAAAAGATTCAATAAAAGCTGTGCATCTGAGACTATTTGATGTATTTTTTAATAAAAATTATGTGAGGATTACATAATTTTTTTAAATGGTGTGCACTTAAAGTATTTTTTTTCTATAATAATTTTCAAGGTCAACTTTCTAGAGGATAAGTTGCATTCCTGCAGGGTCCCTAGTTTTAATAATGTTGGTACATAGATTTTTAGTCCTTTTCTTCCACTAAAAAAATTATTGTCATTTTGACCGATATGTCATAATTTAATATCGCTTGCTTCATTTTTGCATTTAAAATATTTCTTGATTTTCTTTATTTATCCGATTTTATTGATGATGATGATGATTCCATGTTAAAAAAAGAAATTTGTCAAGAGTTAAAATTAAGAAACTTTGACATTCAAAATTGACACGTAACCATAATTTTGAAAAAGTTCTACCACCACGAGGTATAAAAATTTCCTAGCGTTTTAATCACATATCTACCAACATTGTAACACTTTGACAGTTATTATAGAAAAAACGTACTTTACTTTAAAACAATAACAGAAACATAACCACATTGCAGACAAGTTAGGAAAACACTAGTAGTTTCTTCTACACTGTTGGACCACTGCTGTCCATAGCAAGTGCGAATTTTAAGAAATTTACTTGTCCTGTTGTCCCATACAACCCCACTTGATGTTACCTATATTAAAACTTAAGGATTGTATCAAAATTGAAAATTAATGTAGACATATTAAATTTTGTGTTTTTGGCAGATTGGTATTGCTCTATAGGTGATTTATGTTTCCTATTTTGACCTAACGTAGTAATTGAAGCTTCCTCTTTCATATCAACATATAAAATATGTAATGGTATTGATTTCAAGGCAAAAATATTTCTAAACGAGCATAAGTAGGTGGATTACAATGAGAAGCCACGCCATGACATCACATGCGCCCAGTGTTGCCAACTCTTCGCAAGTTGTATTCGCTAAATTGGTACTAAAAGTCGGCATTTTCAGATCAAAAGACGCCAAATACGAAATACGCACATTAGAAAATCAAGCATTTATTTTTTTCCACAGAATAAAGAAATACGTAAACTACTTATGAATATAAAAATAAAAACCTATTTACAGTCAGACCTCGCCGTTCGTGGGGCTTGCGTTCCAGAAGAATGCCGCGAAGCGCAAAACCTCGATGCGCAAGTAAACATATAAATGATAAAAACGGGGTTAGGTTCCATTAACTAGATGTATTTATACTATGCAACCTCAAAAAACCAAAAATTTTCTGCGTTTTTTGTCTAGCAAATCTAAAGCAGAAACTTTACGCTTTGACGACATGGTTTTTCGTATTTTAAAAATTAAACTCAATTGAATTTTAGGCAGAAACGCTCGAGACGACAGTAAAGTTTGAACTAAAATTCCATACGTAACATAAGTCTTCCACTTGAATCTAGAGCTCGAATGTCCATTTGTTTATTCAAGTTATATTTTTACAATTTATTTCAGGTCCGATTTGGTAATAAGAGATTCAAAGAAATAGGCTCGATAAGTGTGTTTACAAGTTCGTGATAAATAATGTTATTTAGGTGTTCAAGACATAAATCGCATACGTCTGCTTTATTTACTTACGGCCGGTCTTATAAAGGTCACTAACCTGACGTAAACTTTAAATCGTGGTTAAAATAAACAAAAGCTCATCAAAACGTTGGCGCTTATGACATATTATTCATTAGTAAACAGCGAATTAAAGTTAACGTCAGATTAGTGGCCTTCATAAGACCGGCTGTTAGTGTGTGAAAGTTGAAACAGTTAACGTTGGCAATTCCATCCGCAAACGGCAAAGCAAATATCCGCGAACGGCAAAGAAAAGGGAGCACAAAGGTGCCTCGCGTAAAATCAAATTAGCGAACCGCAAAGCCGCGAACGGCGAGGTCTGACTGTATTTAAGGAAAAAATAATTTAACGTTCTAATTCTTCGTACCAAGTAATTATAATTGACTATGATCAATTGTGCAATGTGCAAACGTTGCAAAGAGTAAAGATAAAGCTCCTTCAGTTTTTAATTTCAAATCTCCGGCGTCATGAGCGCAAATATGACCGTCTGGTCACGTACGAAATACAAATAAATGTCAGGTAAACATAATATAATTTCAGGCGTTAATCATATCAGTATAACAAATCTACAAATAATATTTTGAAATTCTTTTGTATATGAAAATTCTTGAGGATAAATGTATGTGTAGCTTTAGAAATATTGAAATTAATAAGTTTTTACATATTTTTTTTAAATTGCGAATAATACCCTAGAATTGAAACTAAAATATATCAAAAACGCTAGAAAAGTCGCTAATCGCAAATTTCTATTTTTTTTTTAGCTTAACCACTTGTTAAATATCCTAGATTTAGCGACTTTTCTCCGTTGTTGGCAACACTGCATGCGCCGCCGTAGAATTATCAGTGGCGGCGAAATTTTTAATTAAAATGGGAACTTGACACTGGACAACAACAAACAATAAGAGAAAATAACAAGCGTCTTTCGACTGTGCTTCACCCTACAGAATGTGGTAGAAGCTTAAAATAAAATGATATCTGCTAATAATACAGATTTCATTTATTTAAATAATTAAATAGCATCCCGTTTACACATTACGCTACTGATTTCTAAATGTCATCTACAAGGCTACACCTTGCTCGGCATGTTGGAGTTGTTTTTTCTCCAGTACATATTACTTTTTAGCATTTCTAGTTTTTGTTTTCATTTCCTCATCGGTATTTCAACTTCTTGCTGTTTTTTCATCTGTTATCAGCATTTCCTTACATACCTTCTTGGTTTCTCCTTTGGCAGTTATTATTTTTTTCTCTTTATTTCTCCACTGTTAGGTAGGTTTTTTTTCCTTTTTTTATCCCAATATTATTGCCATCATTCAGATGGTGCTTCATTCATTACTGAGATATTTCTATAGCTTTTTAACGGACATGGAGTGTTCTTCAAAATTCAAATATTTTAGCTGAATTGGCTAAATATTCAGCAGGAGTTGAAGGTGTTGATGCTGGAGACCCATTATTTAAATATTTTAAACAGAGAGAACAGATACAAGGACTGCACTCCGTAACATAAAAGCGCTAATTCCAGGACCGAAATCCAAGTTGAAAATTTCTTATAAATTTCAGATGCAGTGTGATGCAAAACTTTACCAGTAATCGTAATTAACATTAGAATTTATTTTGTGCATAATTCTTGGCCACGTAACCGCTCATTTATTTGAACGCGGTCGCCGTGCGAACGCAGCTTTAGCAACTAGGTAGTAATCTGCTTTACCGGCAGACTTAGCAGCTGTTTCAGGCCGCTTGTTTTGTTGTATCTTTATCTCTATGTTATAAGTTATTGGGTTTAAAAGTATGAAATTGATTTTCCATCATTGTTACTATGAGAATAACTTTTATGTCTGTTAACATTGTATTGTAACGCAATAAAAATGTATGCTTTCTATATGCACCTAAGCTAATATCTTACTAAAAAGAGAATCGTTTGCAATCGCAGCAACTCGATTATTAAATAACATGGCAGTTTCTATTCCAGATACAAGAGCGGACAGAACCATCTTACAGATTTTATAGGAGTAGAGCCCTCGAAAAAGCGGAAAAGGCGAACCTCCTTTACGCCACAGGCTTTAGAGCTACTTAATGCCCACTTTGAAAGGAACACTCACCCATCAGGTTAGTATTCTCAAATAGTTTATATGCCTGAACGTTTTTTAATAATTGTGGTTTAGGTACGGAAATAACAGGCCTTGCCCACCAGCTTGGTTACGAACGGGAAGTGATACGAATATGGTTCTGCAACAAGCGGCAAGCTCTGAAAAATACCGTTCGTATGATGTCTAAAGGTATGGTATAAATTGAAGCCTGTGATTTGAACTTGAGTTATTTTCATAGTGTAGTATAGACTGAGCTATTAAATAAGTACTTATGCAGCTCTGAATCCAACGCAGTTTACTCGAGAGAGTGAACTATGCTGGATTCGGCGAAGATGCTGATTGAATGTATACGTTTTCAGAAAATTATTATCATTAAAATACGATTAATGATAGTTCAACAAATGACCAAATTGTGTGATGTATTATGCCAGCTACAATCTATTGTATCATAGAAATAAATGCAATTTGTACATTTCCACGTTAATTACGAAGATCCGCATTCAAGGTAGAACTCATTATCTTAATTGCATCTTAATTACGTAATTAATACTGCGGCTATATTAGGAATTCCATGTTATTGCTCTAATTGACTCATTATTAAGCCTCTAAAAAGAGATAGGCGCTTCGGTCTTCTAATTCATTTCCAGCTTGAGTTAAATTAAAGATAATTGCTAACGAAACTCTTTAATTTCTTCCAAAGTGCTATAATAACTAATGAAAGTTATGATTTGCTGATTACATTCAGCTGTTTAATAAATTATTCAGGTATTCGATAAAATTTACTGAATAAGTTGTGATGGAACATTTACTTATTAACAACATGGATTTCTCTAATATTATTGAAATCTTATAAAGTTGCCAGGTAGTCCATTCTAAATAATTGTGATTTAATTACAAACAATTGTTTACATAATAAGTCCTTCCAGATTGATAATTAGAATATAATATTGTAATATTTTGAATGATCTACTTTAGCATACTGATTTGATTATTGTAAATTGTGTCAACCTTACTGTGTAGGTAAATTATTTATTTACTCTTTTTGTTTTGTTGCTGTTTATATTTATTATGTTTTGTGTTATATTGATTAATTCAAGTAGAGGATTTCAAATCCTTGAATTATTAGTATGTAAGAATAAATGTTGTAAATAATAGATATAAAATTCCTTGGTTATAATGTCTTCACTAAAGTCTGTGTCAGATAGAGTAGTTGTGAATTATTAATAGTGATAACTCGATATAGTAGTGTGAATGAAAATTGTAAATGTTCGTGATGTAGTTGTATTACAGAGTAAACAATCATTGTGCTAAGTAAAATCATTTAATAATAAACTGTAATTTTATGTTTCCCTACTATCCTTCCTATATGAGCTCTAATAACTATTTATTAGAGTGTTCAAAATTTCTACTCAGTTGATATAAAATATAACAGAAAATCACACTTTTTCTTGTAAAAAAACATTGAGTTGCAACCGACATTAAATGTACGGCTGCAATAATATGCATTTTAAACATTACACCATGTTAAAATCTGGCTTTGGATGCTGCTTTTTATTTATTTAAACAAATAGGCCTGACCAGCAGTGACTGTAGTACAGCAATTTAATTATAGGCCGGTACTTAAAATACAGTGGAAAATTATTTTAAAAGAATTAATAGTTTACATAACATCTGTTATGCTGTCATGAGAGCACTAAAATTAACTTCGGTTTGAGTACCTCCAATAAGTGAAATTCGTGCATTACCAGATTATTATAGGCTCGAACAATTCAAGTAGAAATTTGTGTTACATTGACTATGCCAAAAAAGTAATGCTTTTCAAATTGCATATTATAAAATTCTTATATAAAATCGAGAAATGATAGAATCACCGTTATAGTAATCTGTAACTATTCATGAAGCTCTTTTGAAATTGTCATGTTAAAGCGAATTAACTGTATACTGTGTAATTAATTTTAAAATTTTTCTTATGACAAATGTTGAAATTACCTTGAGAGTAGAACAAACATGATAAACTTTATTTCTAAGAACAATTTTAAGTCACCTGCATAAAGAAGGAATGAAGATTTTAAAGTAAAGTTAGGTCTTTTATTAAAGCAGTAAATAATACAGGTCTCAAGTGGCATCCTTGTGGTACACCCAAACTAACTTCAATTAATTGAAATGGATAACCATTTATTACCACACACTGCTTGAAAACAGCAAATAAGCTGTTAAATCGATCTATAAGTAACGATTAACTTTGTTAAAGGTCTAGGGCCATTTCACACCAAACTCGTCAAGTCTAGCCGGATCTGATCAAGTCAAGTCTAACCAGTCGGCCGGTTCACACCAACGCGTCTTTTGCGCAGAAATTTTATCAGTTTGTGCTTCTATTTCACTAAAGATGGACGTTCTTTTTTTTTAATAGTATTACATCGAATACAAAAAAAAGAATGAAAAGGCAGGAAAGAAATTGGCTGTGGATTCATCCTATAACACTAAAAGACCAATCTTGGGACAGTTTGATCACCTGTTTCAAATTTATTACATGGTCCAAAAAAATTTACAACTGCTTTCCAATGAATCAATAATACTATATTGTAAGGGTGATTAGCTCAACTTTGTATACCAATATTTGTTATGTTTGTTTGTTTGTTGTTTGTTAATGGACAGTTATAATTAACGTTTAATCCTATTTGTTTAATCTGGATATTCAAAATTATTTTCTGCTAGCTCATGTAGATACCTACACTTGACTGAAAATCAGAGCAGATTCTTTTTATCTAGATTACTTATTCTGAAATTTGATGTTCCTATTTTAATTATGACAACTCAAAACTTCCGTCAAATGGTACTTCAAACTAGTTTTTGAAAATTCAATTACAAATACTTCATCGTTGCATTTGTTATACGACAATCTCAAATAGTAAGTACTTCCTTAATTAAAATTAATTCCCTTTAATCTATATTTTCTTTCAGTTTTTATTTAATACCTAGATTCATTTACTTTTTGTTGAACTTAGCACTCTCGTCTGCTGAAACCAATTCGTCTAACTCTGCAACTGATCACACAACTGCTCCACTCAAAGCCATGGTGAAGGCTTCAACTGACAACCAAACTGCCAAAATGTCCAGAATCAGGATCCAAATTAACACAGGAACCTAGTTTGCTCCAGGAATCAGCATATACAGCTTCACCAAAGTACAGATCCAAATGAGACCTCAGTCGTAGTTGCGTTACTTGAATATTCAATCAAATTACTCATTTGAAGTCCGTTACAGCTTAGCACCAAGAATCCGGACCAGAGACAAGCCACCAGACATCACTTGACAATCCCCACAAACATGCTCACTCTGCCAAAGACTTCCATGCCATCCTCTACCCTTGTAAATCATTCCGTTATACAATTCAATCGATGCAAATGTAAAATGTAATCTTACAATAAACTTAATTTAGTAGGTATTCCTTTCCATTTATTTGCTTTTGTAGATTATAGCTGTTTTAGTTTGGTATTCTCACCACATTCTTTATCTTCCTCCATATATTTATTTATTTATTTATTATGAAATTTACGGGAAACCCCATTTTAACAGTTAACATATACGACAAGAATAAAACATTTTATATATACTAATACAAAAAACCAAAAATTATGCATAAAGAATACATTCAAATGAAAACAACAACAACAACATGTAACGCATGACTACAATAATAATATGATATAAATTACCTATAGAATATTATTGATAATAGCTCTTTTGAAGTTGGCAAGTCTGCATACCTTCCATCCTTTTAACATTTTATATTTTATTCTTTGTACACCACGCCAATTTTATTTTAAAATATTAACCCTTCTATTCACCAAACATGCTTTTAAAAACTTTTAAAAGGGTTTATTTATTAATTTCTAATTACAAGATTCGGTTACATGCTTTTCGTTCCAAAATTTTCTATATCAATAAGAACATAGCGATCTACCTTATTTTTTTTAGTCCAAAACACTATAAAAGCTTTATTATTTGAATAATACCTACTATGTTCAAAAAGTATTTGTCATGAATTTCCACTTTCATTTTAGATATTAAATTAAGTTAGAATCCTTCTGTTTCTCAATCAGCTTCATTGAATTAAATTATAAATTCTATTTCCTTTCTATTCTAAATGCATCTTAATAATATTTAATATCCTTTTCACATTTAAATTCATCCCCATTATTTTCAATTAACTGTTTTCTTTCAATCTTATTTATCTGATTTTTAGACCGCTGTACCAATATCCATAACAATATGTTCAATCCCCATTGTAACAAATGAATACATTGCATATTACTACTACCAAAAGCCACCGCGGACTGGACTAGACTGGCATAAAAATTCGATCGGTTGAATCACAATCAGGCTTGACGCGATCGGACTGGACGTGAAGCGTTTGATCTGAAACCAAATCCTGCAGTTGCTTGATAGATGGCTCAATGATGTCTCAGTTAGTCGATTCTTGCAGTGTCAGACTTGACTGGATGTGACTGGACTTGACGGGTTTGGTGTGGAATGGCCCTTAAAAAAATCAGTACACACTACATCAACTTGAGATTTCCTTTTAATAACGTTCTGTATAAATTTAGTATAATAGAAGACCTTTGTCAATACTGATTTACAAAGAAGAGGGACATTTTGGAATAGGAAAATAAAGTTTTTTTATCTAATTAAGAATTATTTCAATAACCAAAGATTTAAATACTTTGCCCAAAATACATAATTTAGGTATGTCTATAGGTAATAGCAAACATTAAATTTATCTCGCATGATTTATAAATAGAAATTACATAATTAGCTAAGGTCGATGATTAGTAAAGAAAACTTTTTATAAAAACATGTTGAATATTAACATTTAATGCATATGCTAAAGAATGAGCACACATGTTCATAAAGTATGAATGGGAGTTTTGTAAAAGTGTTGTCCGTGTTAAGACGTGCAACGCTGTTCTGAACGTAAGAAAGTGCAAGTGTAAACTTTTATCACGGTGATAACACGAAGCCGATTTCTGGAATGAGCTTAATTTCATGTTGTAATTTCAATACATATAGGTAGAAGCAGGTGTAAAAATTATTAAAGAACCCCTGCGAAGGCATTCCCCCATAAATATGAAAAAAGTAACAATAAAAACAACCAGTTACGAGTAAATTTAACTAGCATAAATGATTATCGGAAGATGAGTAAATACTACAGTGATAACAACTTAAGCTACCACACGTTCAAGGATCCCGAGGCCAATAACTTATTGGTGATTATTCGAAACGTACTGGTAGGTATCAAATTCAAGACGAACTGAAAGCTCTAAAATATCCTATTATAAAGGTTGCTCGACTTTATAATAAGAACAGATACCCAATTCCGCTATGCGCAGTGGATCTCAGTAATACTCAAGAAGGCAAACAAATATTTAGCTCAACAACACTTAATTATAGTAAAGTAGAAGTGGAACTGTGAAGGAAATCTAAAGAGATTTCTCAATGTAAATGATGTCAGTTGTACGGGCATACCAGCAACTACTGCCATCTCAACCCCGCTGCGTAAAATGCACAGGTAATCACTTATATAATAATTGCCCTAAGAGGCCCAAAGAGAATCCACCATGCGTGAATTGCCTAGAAAAACATCCGGCAAATTATAAAGGATTTAGCTATTTTGAAAAAATAAGCCAAAATTAAACAAGAAACAGTAGCTACCAGACGCAGAACAGATCATACTCTCAAGTAACTGTAACTACATAGGAAAGCAAGACAAACCAGCCATCAACTTCCAGACAACACCAACAAGGTGGATTTCAAATCAACAAAAATCTATCCCATGAATCGCAAGATTCGACAGACTTAATTACTACTACCTATAGTTAAAAAAGTAGTTGAATTGCTCGTTCCCCACATAGATAAGTTAACGCCAATCCTAACAGCAATACTCCCATCCCTGCTAAGCAATGCATGCAAATAATGTGCCCATAATAAATAACTTAACAATGGCCACTTGGCATGCCAATGGCATTAAAACCCAACGATAAACGGAAAATTAACAGTAAGTGCAAATGATAACATAGAAAAAGAGTGGAGAATAATCAAAAATAGTATGATAGCCGCGGCCAGTGAAACATTAGGACAAGTAGGAAGGAAAAGAAATAAAGACTGGTACAATGAGGAGTGCGAAAGTAAAATCAGGGCCAAAAACCAAGGAAGAAATAACTGGATAGCAACAGGAGGAGAGTTAGAGAGGGCACTCTACAAAGGAAAAAAGAAGGAGGCAGACAAATGCTGCCAAAGAAAAAGAAAGCAGTGGATAGAGGATTTGACGAAGAATATGGAAGAAAACAGCAAAGACAACAGGAAATTACTTCAACCCATAAAGAGCCAAAATATTAAGAACAAGACAACAGCAAAAATAAGCAAAAGAGAATGGGAAACATACTTTACAAACTACTTTGAAGAAACAAATACTGTGAAGGATAGATTTGAAGTAAGAGGAAACAATAAAGAAGACGAAGAAGAACTACCCACATATGAGGAGTAGGATAAGGAAGAAATAAAGCAACTCAAACAGAATAAAGCGCCGGGACAAGTTACAATAGTAAACGAGTTAATAAAAAATGGAGGTGAAAAACTACTTGAAAGAATTTACAAGTTAATTTTAGAAATATGGAAGGAAGAAAGAATGCCGGCAGAATGGAATGGTGGACTGATTTTACCCATTTTTCAAGAAAGGAGAACACACAAAATGTTCTAATTATCGGGGAATAACACTCCTAAATGCAGCGTACAAACTTCTAACGACACTAATAAGAGAAAGGATAACAAGATACACAGAAAAGGAGTTGGGTGAATACCAGTGCGGTTTTAGAAGAGGCACATCAACAATAGACGCCATCTACACAATGACACAGATAATAGAAAAAAGCTATGAACACGCATCAGAGCTGCATATAATATTCGTGGACTTTAAACAGGCGTTTGATAGCGTGAATAGGTATATACTAGGAATGTTCCGAATACTCGTATTCGTATTCGTATTCGCGAATATTCGCTCTATTTTCAATATTTGTATTTGTAATCGTATTCGCCAAAATTAACATGAATATTATACGAGTATTTAACATTAAAATTATAGAAATATAGATAAGAATTTTAATAAAAATATAAAACAGGTAAGTATTCATACATTAAATAAAACATTTAAAAAAAATATTAACCATTCTATAACATTAAATAAAAAACAAAACTATTTTCCATACTATTTCTAAAATTTGCAGCGCATACAAAAACGATGTTGATGTTGATATTATTCACTCAAGGTCATGTATTCGTATTCGCGAATACTCATAAGAGTATTTGTATTCGGTATTCGTATTCGTGAATACGAATTTTTGTATATTCGGAACATCCCTAGTAGGTATATACTAATGGAGGACATACGTAGAAATACCGGAAAAGCTAATCCGACTAGTAAAAATGACAACAGCAAACTCCAAGGCTAGAGTAATAACAGAAGAAGGATATACAAATGAAATCAACATAAAAAAAGAGTAAGGCAAGGCGACGCAATTGTAACCATTGACGTAGCCGTCAAATCAACAGAAGTGGGGAAGACAATCGCAACAAACATGACACAGATAGTAGGCTACGCAGATGAACTGGCCCTCATCGCAAGAGATAGACGAAGCCTAGACAAGTTGGTATTGGATCTATCAACAGAGGCAAAACAAAGGGGGCTAAATATAAATTTAAAAAAGACAAAGTACATGATAGTAAGCAGAAGAAACACAGAAAATGTACAAGAAATAAAAATTCAACAGTACAAGTTTCGAAAAGGGTCAAATTTTAAATATTTGGGAGTAACGATCAACGAAAAGGATGAACGAACAATAGAAATAGCGGAAAGAATCAAAGCAGGTAACAGAGCCTACTGGAAACACCAAAACTCTTAAAAAATAGCCACCTAAGTATAAACACAAAACTTAGAATATACAAAGCTGCAATACGTTCAACAATAACTTACGCAGCCGAGACAATGGTGCTAACAAACAAATACGAAGAAGTTCTGAAAATCATAGAGAGGAAAATATTAAGAAAAGTATTTGGACCAGTTAAGACAGCAGAAGGAGAAATAAGAAACTTAATAAACCACGAAATTAGAGAAAAAACTAAGGGTGAAGATATCGTAAAAGATATAAAAGCGCAAAGACTAAAGTGGTATGGACACATACAAAGGAGACAGTGAGAAATGTTAATAAGAAGAATAACCAATTGGAGGCCCGAAACGGGAAGATCACGAGAGAGGCCCAAAACTAAATGGGAAGAAGCCCATGCTGACATCAGAAGTCTAAAAGTAGAAGGATGGAGAACAACTATCCTAGATAGATCGCCGAGAAGACACAACAGATAAATAAAAAAAGCATAAACAGCAGACCAACGGAGTGATTCACTGTAAAAACCGAATCAAACGAGCTCCAAACGCTTACCATTCCATTTAGGAATGAACAGCATAATACAGTCTGTTCTATAAAAAAGGCCCCGCCTTCTAGCTACTTTATTATTTATTTTAGACCCAATAAACCTTATATCAAATCAAATGACACATAAAAACCTACATTTTAACACAATCAACAAATTTTTATCTTCAATTGTTTCAGTGACGTCACGTGCAATTTTTTTAAATGACACTGTATATATTTTTTGACATTTTCTGGTAGAGGTTTTTTTTCTCTTTTCAACAATATAAATATTTCATGCACTCGCATAAAAAAATTTTCGTGAAAAATTACAAAAACTTTTTCACAGTGGGAGGCCATGATACAAAACTGTAAACAAAAGTGTAACTCAGAAAAACAAAACAAGTAGTAGCCAAACGTTTTAACTGTCAGATTTCAGAATAATCTAAAGTGTTTATTGTATTGTTTTTCTGAGTTACACTTTTGTTTATAGTTTTGCATGGTGGCCTCCCACTGATACAAAATTTTTTTTAATTTTTCTCGAAAATTTTCTTATGTAAGGGCATAAAATATTTATATTGTTGAAAAGAGAAAAAAAACCTCTACCAGAAAATGTAAAAAAATATATACAGTGTCATTTAAAAAAATTGCACGTGACGTCACCACTCTGAAACAATTTAAGATAAAAATTTTTTGATAGTGTTAAAATGTAGGTTTTTATGTGCCATTTGATTTGATATAAGGTATATTGGGTCTAAAATAAATAATAAAGTAGCTAGAAGGCGGGGCCTTTTTTATAGAACAGACGGTATACTGAAGTGATATTAAGCCTACGACACAGAATAATAATAACCAGAAGGATATCTTCTACAAAACCGCATTGATGTCGACGCCGACAACGGGTGACCTCGAACCTTTGTATTCCATGGGCTCTCCCCAAAGCCGCTACCTACACTGGCCGTTTCAGGGTAGAATTTCAGGGTAGAAACGTCTCAAGGCTATGCGGGGCCGGCGGTCAGGTAATACGAGATATCCTTCTGGTTATTATTATTCTGTGCCTACGACTTGGCTAAAACTAAAATTAAAATATTAAATGCATTGACAATCAGATGCAAAAACCAATAATAATTAGTAGAGACAGGCATACCAAGACAAGGCATGTTCAGGGGGTTTTGAATTGGCTCGTGAATTAATAATTTAAAATGGAAGGTTTGAGCACATGCAAAGCCAAACCGCATAAAATTTATTTAACACAAATGGTTTGTTGTCAAAGTCAAAGCATAAGATGGTGAAAATTGTGAGCATAGCAGAAAGGCAAACCGATATGAAGCAGAATAGAAAGAATTTGCAAGAGAGCAATTGCTAAATATTGGCAACAGATTGTGGCGAGAGACATTAAAGTGCGGAACTCAATAATTAGTGCATTTTTTAACAAAGTGAAACAGAGCAGAGCAGTGACTTTTAAAATAACGTTTGTGTGTGCAATCGCAAAGAGACCATTTTAATTATAAGGGTAAAGACAATAATTTAGATTTAGGAAATGTTAATTTTAATTTCATGTATCAAACTTTATTTCTTTTGTAACCTTTTTGTATCAAAACGTATTTCTGTAACTTAGCAACCGGATGCTAGTTTGTTTAAAACAGAGGAGAACAATTGAAATTAACTTGACTTGAAGTTTGTAGGGTTAAAGAATATTACCCTACATGGCAACCATAACCATATAGCAACCTATAAACTATTGAACAAATCACGGATGTTATGAATCATAACTGCCTTAGAAGTTTTAAAATCCTCGCTCTACGAGCTCGGATTTCAAAACTTCTGCGGCAGTTATGATACTCATAACATTCCTAGATATGTTAATAGCTATTAATGCAGGATTGTACAGTAAATGTTACAGTATTTTACTTTAATGTAGTAACTCACTGAATTTTTAAATCGAGAATTCGATATCTACTACAACAAACTCCAGTAAGTTGCTTTTTCTCAATGACGTTTGCAACAATAATAAAAATGTTGTTTCTCCATGGCACCATTTGATACCAAATTAAAAGTTGAAATTTGGGACTTCGACAAATTTATAGATAAAAATAAAAAATTCGAATTATTACAGGAAAATCGGTATCTGGGGTATTCTTTTGATTCTAAATAAATTTTCTTAATAACATTTTGCTGTAACTCTAACGCGATGCAAAATATTGACAATGCGACCCATGTTCTTGATCGTAGTAGGCCAGGCTAATAACGTCATTTGCGCTCAGGGACATGAATAGATGCCTCTTGGTGAGTTGTACAAAAGGTAAAAAATTCAAATCGATTCATACAAAAACAAAGAAAATACAGAGGTGCTTCCATGTAAAGTGAAACACACTGTATAATACTTCTATGCTTCTGTGTACGTTGTTGCGACAAGAAAGGGTAGTTTTGCTCTTACGAACTAACTGCATTTGCTTCATCATTAATAATTTCTTGGACTTCATTTTAGCAGCTGCCTTTTTCAGCTTCAGCACCTCTTTGCGTAGCATCCTCTCATTAGAAGATAATGAAGTCCGACTGTTTTGACAATTACTGGTAGTCTTCTCTTGGCTATTAGTGAACCTAAAACAATATTGACGACCATTAAAAACATCAAAACAACTTATATTTTTGTTGTAAGTGTAGTTTATTCCAGCAAAATGCTAAAAAGTTTGTAGAAATGCTCAAAGAATATATTGTTTGTAAATTTAAACTACTCCTTCATGGAACAAAATACAAATTTGAAGATTTGACTGTATAGGCCATTCAGTAAACACAAAAACATTTAAATTTTTTTGAAGTAATGTAAAATGTAAAATTGTTGTGCTAGGGATTCTGTATTTTTTTTGCAAAGGTTTCCACACCTGCATAAAGGCGACTTAGAATTTAAAAATGTCAATTAATAAATTTCATTATTTCAGTGTCAAAGTACATATTATACTGGAAATTCTTACCTGAACTTTTATAAAATGTAATAGCAATACCTATTAATAAATTCTACTTCAATAGTAGGGATGTCGTACCCGGTCTAAAACGAAACCCGGGTACCCGAAAGCAATACCCGGGTAAACCCGGGTACCCGAAATATATAACAAAAAAGTTAGCGTACATCTGAACATCTGAAGTAACTACAATTTCTTTCTTTTACGCCGCGAGTTTTAAACTGAACTAAATTAAAATAGTACTTACTCACCAATTCAAACGGCAAGTCGTCTGTTATTCGTAAATATTTTCACACTTCCAAGTGCTATCAAATTCAAGTGCGTGACTTTTTGTCCGAAATTGGTAGCAGCAAGAACATCACAGAGGATGTTTATTTTACTTCACCCATACCGACGCGATTTAATGGTACTATTGACGGGATTCTTGTTATTACTGCATGGTTATGTTTTTCCACAGCTTATTCCTATTGTTTTTAAGTTTTTATAATTTTCCCCGAAAAAGGCTGACTTTCTGTAAATTATATAATTTATTAGTCGGGTACCCGGGTCTTAAAAATATACCCGGGTCGACTATAACCCGGGTACCCGCCGACATCCCTAATCAATAGTATCCAACACAGTATTTGTTTAACATCCTTTAAAAGTAGTTTTGACAGATACTAAGTAAATGTCACACTCTTAACCTATTTGTTTTAGTAACTTTTTGTAAGTACATTCCTAGTCAAAAGATGTATTTTAAGAGTACACTCATGAAATTTTAGAAATCAAAGGCCACTTTGTGTTTTTATGTTTAGTGAACAGACTGTAAATTAGCCCTGTTGGCATATTACAGCCCTCTTAGCTGCAGTTAATATTTTCGCTGTTTACTATTGGCAAATATGTCGGTCTTGTTTTTCCTCGTAATCCGTAATGCTTCAAAGTGAGATAGATACAGTTACACTAAGAGCTATTTTGTAAAAATGAGAAAGAGAAAACACCACAGAAAAGTAAACTTTGAAATCGACCCTTTTTAAAGTGGATTTTAAGCTTTTTTTTTAAACAAAAAGTACTAAACTCTAGAACTGCTTAAATAGGTCATAATATGACCCTAGCAAAAAACTGACCCCAAATTCAATACCTGCTGGCAACAAGTACCTATTTTATTTTAATGACCTCATATTCTATGCCAATTATTTCCTCTTGCCAAATTCAGGATTGAAATTTTAAAAATAGCCAAGTAAAATTGTACCTGATGTTGGTTCTTCAGTGATCTCCAGAGGTGCACCCAGGTAATGTCGACATTATTCTCGTCAACTTTGCAGCACGTTCCACCAATGTGATCTCACCTGCAGCTAAATTTAAATATTAGTAATGTAGGTTATATATCCTTTATCTAGTAGACTTGTCTGTCCGGGACGCTGGTCCGTCCGGGACGCTGTTTCAGCAGCCAAACGGTAAGAGATAGAGAAAAAAGTTATTAAAGTTATATGTTTGGAATGGTCATGTCAGGTCAGGAACCGAATTTCAGTCACGTGACACTTCCGGTTTTTGAGAAATCACGTGATTTCCGTCCGTCCGGGACGCTGTTTCAGCAGCCAAACCGTAAGAGATAGAGAAAAAACTTATTAAAGTTATATGTTTGGAATGGTCATGTCAGGTCAGAAACCGAATTTCAATCACGTGATTTTAAAAAATATTATTGTTTTTATTTAATACGCGTTCTATTTGAAAAACGGTCTTTTTTGTTTTATTAAATGAGACATTTGTCTCACTGGTTGCTAGTATTTATCTAATATGTTTTCTTACTATGTAGGTTAGCTAAAGGCAATTTCCGCTTTGCTGCTGTCTCGTATCTCAGTCGGAATCGAATACCACCGAGCTTCAATATTATCGCAGCCTGGCACACAACACGGTTTTTTTCTTTGGGCCACTCATTTCTTACTAATTTTATCCAGGAACCAGGGCAACAAATAAACTCAAAGATGAAGCCCAACAAAGTCAAATATGTGCTGAATTTGGAATCGGGGAATTACCGCAGACTCGGCAGAATTACGCTTCAAGTGAGCAAGACCAGTAAAACCAACATGCGCAATTGTTGAACTAATATCACGTGCGTAACAAAAGAATAGGCTGTCCTTTTTCGACGCGCATACCTACTGCCACCTGGGTTTTCTGAAATATACTACTAGCAGGGGCGCACTCGGCCTATTTGAGTGACCGATTACTATTCGCATCTATGTGACTGCACAACGAATGGATGAATTAAAATAATTTTTTAATAAATAATATAGAATTACTAATATAAACCACCCCGTAAAAAATAAATATTTACTCATTAGAATGTAGTATATTTTAATACTTACTATTAAAATATACTACATACAAAATAAAAATAGATTCTTAAAATTTTTTTACATATTTTAGTAGGAAATACAATATAAAAATAAATTCTTCAAACAAATAAGAAAATTAACGATATTTCATTGTGGAGAAGGTAAACGAGCATATTAAATTATAAAAACAAAAAAGTTAAAATATATTCTTCGATAAAACAACATCAACAGTAAAACATTTGCATAAACAGATACTGAATTTGATTACTATTATTTTCTGCTCATAATCACCGCCACAACTAAGCATTTAAGCAGGGTGCAAAAGTGACAGCGCGCTACTTGCTGCAGCTGCGTGGGAGGGAAAAGGAAACGCAACGTCTGACAAACTGTGAGTACTGTGACTGTGAGTTCAGATTTTGAAAATAAATACGAAGCTGCTAATTTTCTTACTGCCTACTCAAAACCTGAAAATCACAGTCACAGTTTTGGTAGAAAATGAATCACAAGTAGTGTTGAGTGATTTTTCGATCACAGTAAAAAAATCACCGTTTGCGAAATATTGCTCATCTCTAATAATTATAACACACATGTATACATGTTTAAGCTTCCTTTTCATTACATTTTGGGGTTATAATTTCAAACAGAAATTACATTTTACCTGGATGGCAAAGTCATCCCCCATTTTTAAAAATTGTATGGGGTGGCTTTGCCTTTCCTCAAGAATCAAAATTTAACAATGATATTTTATCCGTAGGTGTTCAAAATGCCTAGAGTCTACAAAAAAAAAGCTTGGCAGTAGGCCTTATATAAATTATTCTAAGGAAACCTTAGAACTTGCAATTCAAGCAGTAAAGAAGGGAATAAATTGCTCGGAAGCATCAAGGAGGTTTAATATTCCGACAAAAACTTTATCGGACGAAGTAAATCGAAAGTACCAGGGAAAAGTTGGAGGTCAAATATGCTTAGAAGAAGCAGAAGAAAGGCAGCTAATTGATGTCTTAATCGCTTCGGCTGAATATGGTCATCCATTAACTCTATTAGATTTAAGAATGTTAGTAAAATCATACTTAGATAAAAATGGGCTCACCCTGAAGAGATTTGGACCAGATAATTTTCTAGACATAGACTGGTGCTTAGGCTTTCTTTCGAGACACCAAAATTTACTGACCCAAAGACACTGCCAAAACATTAAAAAATCCCGTGCAGAAAAAAACGAAAATGAGTTAAATGAATATTTTGACAACTTAGAAAAGACTAAAAGTTATTCCTCCGAGCAACATCGTAAACTGCGATGAAACCAATCCGTCCGGTGATCCAGGTTCAAAGTTATGATGTATTTTTCGTAGAGGCACGAAGTACCCCGAAAGAACCACGAAAAACATCCGGTCAAAAAGTCCTCATTGCAGATAATCTATCTGCTCACTTAAACATAGACATTTTGAGAAATTGTCAGAGGCATCGTATTCATTTTGTTTTTTTGCTACCCAACTCCACTCACATCACCCAACCATTGGACATGAGCTTCTTTCGTCCAATGAAGAAAGAGTGGAGGGATATTCTCACACAATATAAATTAAAAAATCCAAGAAATAGTACCTTAAATAAAACGTCTTTTCCCGGCCTATTAAATCAATTAATGAACAAAATTGATAGTAACAGTGAAATAATTATTAAAAACGGGTTCCGAGCAACTTGGATTTATCCCACAGATAGACACCAAATTCTTAAAAAAATTCTTGGCTATAAGACCCAAGATGTTTCTCAAAATATTGATAAAACATTATTAGAATATCTTCAAGAGATGAGATCTCCTACATCGACAGAACCAAGGAAAAGGAAAAAAATATTAAAGTGGTCCCTGGATATTCTGTTAGTTGTGAAGATCTAGAAAATAAAGATAATGATGCAAATAACAACTTATTATCAGAAAATGAAGATGAGGAACATGAAAACCAACATAATAATGAAAGTACGGATCAAGAATATGGAGAGAATGCAGATCAACCTTTTGAAACTCACCATATAACAGAGACAGAAAGCAACCTAGAAAAGGAATCACAAATTGATCTCCAAAGACATCCTGAATCTGTAATGGTTGAGTTTTCTTTAAACACCGGTGGTAATAAATATTATATGGGGAAAGTCATTCAAGTATCAGGCGATGCCTTCTGTGTGAAGTATCTACGAAAGAAAGGAAATATTTTTGTATTTCCTATTTAAGATGATATATCCTAGGTGTTACCCCGTGAAATAAAATTTATCTGCATTAACCCAAAGACCTTGGTAGAGAAAGATATGTATTTGTCTACCCTAAACAATATAATAAGCTTCTTTATAAGAAATTCTATGTAACAATTACTTTTCATTTTTACTTTATGCAATACCTACCTATAAGAATTAACTTTTATTTTGTTAACTTGTTAAAATGTTCTATAAAATCTTGTTTTACAGTGAATTTTTTTCCATTAAATAAATATTAGAATTTCGACCATTTTCACTTTATATGTTACATTGTGGTTTATTTTGTATTTAAATATAATGCATTTTTTATTTTGTGATTTACTTTCGACCATTTCCATGTATTTCGATAAACATTTCACGGAAAAAAAGAATTTTAAGGTAAATGCATATATATTTTTATGCTACATTTTTTAAAAGGCCAAAATGGTGGTAAAGCCACCTATAGGAATCACTAACATTGCCAAAATAATAATTTAAAATTAGGTGGGGTGACACCGCCACTAATTTGAAGTTTTAAAAAACATAGTAGATATTATTTCACTTTGTTGATACTTCAGTATATCGTTCCTAAAGGATGAATGTTACACATAGTTTATTTTGGAATATATTGGACAATAATTAAAAAAGTTGTTTAAAAAAACCTCAAAATATCGGCGAAGTCGCCCCATTTTACGGTATCCATAAGAGTGGCTTTGGTTTAGGATAATGTTATCAATGTCAAATTGTTGAATATGTTAGAATAAAAATATATCATTAGACCAAAAAAAGCAATTATCAACTGATCACTAGAATTAAATGTTTGGATTGGCATAAGGAACAATGAGAATAAACACAGGATCAGTGGAATTCAATCATTCTTATCGATTGGGCCAAACTATACACACAAAAGAAACATTTCATAAGCATTGTTGAAAACATATTTCGATAGAAGCCATGAAATGGCTGAACGTATAAATAGGCTCGTACATTCCACACTGAAAATATTTATAAGCAAGCTTACCTGAATATCTTCTCCAGGATTTTTTAGTAGGTAGCTTTTATGATTTATTTGTAAAAAACTCTATTAAAACAAACTAAAAGTTCCTTTATAGTTTATATAATGACAAATAAATCATTAAATTGGCTGGTTGTAACTAGAGATGTACAGTTCGTCCCAGGATTCTTTTCCCTGTTGTCATGTGCGTATGTAGCAATCTGAGAAATAATCTAAAATTGTCTTTACGCTTGTTTTCCTTGTCAATAGAAGAAAACATTGTATACCATATGCACACAACGTCAGGGAAAAGATCTCTAGAGCAAACTGTATTTAATATTTAGGTACGAGTTCAGCACACGCAGGTCAGTCTTGACTGAAAGACAGGCTGTTGTATTTTAGGATGTAAAGACAGATCAGAACAAGGGCTTCCTTTAAAATATATTCCAAAATGTAGAAAGACAAATAAATATAGTTAGCAAATACTTGTAAAGAAATAGCAATATTTGGGGCAATGTTTAGGAAATAAAAATAAACAAAAATAGTCGTATAAGCATAGATTTAATTTTCAACTATTACGGTGATTATTCGCAAACGTTTGTACTGTAGACTTGTAGACACTACTTATGACATTTTCTGTATTTTTTCTTAAGGCGGTTATGGAAAATATATAAAAATATGTACCTACTTTTCCTGATGTTCAATTGGTTGTGGGAATAATTAATAGCATTTGCCACCAATGTCACTCGTCCAATCTCCTCCATTTTGTCTTTGGGCATGGCACGCATTTTTGGTTTATGCAAAGGAGAACAGTATTACTTGATGAAATTATCAATTCTTCCATAAAAAAATGATCACTGTGCACTGTAAAGAACTACATGTGCGATCCACATGAATCACATTAGGAAATAAACAGTTACTTGCACTGCGGTTAGTTTTATTTATTAGCTATTAGAATTAATATTTCTGTAATGGTTAAGAATTGAACTTGTGTTTATAAGACTTTATTTATTTATTTTTTATTTTTACTTTCTTTTACGATAAAGGAAGTATAGGATTCACTCCAAAAATTCGAAATTGAGTTTTTAACAGATGTTCGTTTTAGTCCCCTGAATTCAAAAAACATGTTTCCGTTCATTGATCTGTCTGTCAGTCTCTGTCTGTGTGTCTGTCTGGCTGTGTGTCTGTCTGTGTGTCTGTCTGTCTGTGAACATAATATCTCAAAAATTAAAAGAAGTATGGCGTTGAAACTGCATATATAAGTTTTGTGTACTCTCTAGAGTCTAGATGCGACAGCAAGCTTTTGAGGAAAATCGCATAACTGGAAGGGTGTTTACAGTTGAATACTACCCCTAAAATGAGTATCTTTTGTTTTTTTCTATTTTTTTTATTAACTCCTGTTTTAAATGGAACACTCGGTATATTATTACATTTTTGAATTCAACTTCAAATTTTAGAGACAATTTGTCTCTTCAACTAACGTTCTATTTTGTACGGTTTCTGTAGAAATTTTAATCCCTGAAAAATGTTGACAAATGCTTAAAAATTAAAAATTACATTTTTGCCTAATTATAAAATCACTATTAAAGGAAGTTGTGTGCGTGTATCTCACCAGATTTTTATTCTCTGAACATATTAGGTACCCAATTATTGGGGTTGCAATACAACATACTGTATGAATGATGAATTTAAATTAATAATAATATCCAGATATCCAATGGGGATCACGTGATGTAACAGTTGTATGTTGTATATATGTATATATGAAGTAAAAAATAACTTGAATTTATAATCGGCGATAAATAATCACGTTAAGGGCTAAATTGCCATTAATTGTGAAGAATAATAATTGAATATTTGATACGTAATAGCAATATAGTATTCTTTACGATCAAGTTTGACTGTGAGTCACAAGTATTATTCAAAATAGAATTCAAGATTGTTTGAAGCCATTTAAAGTGGTATTTTACTTCGAAACCAGTAAAAGAGTGCAAGTGAGTGTTTCTGGTATGTTGTTGAACTGTCTATCCACATAACAAGGGGGTCAATAAGTTGCAACAAGTTTTTATTTGGTCGGGAACAACCAAGAAGGTGTTTGCTGACTAGCATCCAGTTAGGAGCTGGGATAACACTCAGATACAAGAGATACTATAAGAACGTTAGTGCCCATTTTCAGTAACATTAAGACGTATACATATAACAAGTTTGGTGGGGCAAATTCTTAATTGTAATTATATATTTAGAAATGAATTTAGAATAATTAATTTTCTAAATTTTAGTAGTGATTCGAGTACTCGACGTATTTCTGTCATTATAATTTGAAATTTATATTTTTGGATTAGGATATTTTAAAAGCATAATTTAAATCAAGTGTGGATTTTTAAACATTTGATTAAAATATTTTGGCAATATCTATCTAATTCTTGTAATATCAGACCAAACTTTGAAGCGATACTAACAAACTGAAGCATAGGTTCAATTTTGTGTAGTACCTAAAGAGTGTATTTGATTAACGAATCTAATAATTATTATATTTTAAAGTAATTAAGTTTTCAACTACAATAAAAAGTTGTTAGTTGAACATTTACTCATCTAGCTGGGAGCAAGGATTCCCATTGCTGTTTAAACTGACTAGCCGAGGTATTAAAAAAACTAGAATCACATGACATAATTCAAAGTGTCAAATGAGTTACGAGATACGTCAATTTAATTAAGAAGTAAGGTATTTACTTAATGAGCTATACCTGATACTGCTTCTTGTTAATAATAGAAGGGTATATTTATCTTCATATTAATTGTAATAACACCGCGAGGAAGTGGTATATTACAAATTTGGCACTTCAAGTGGGATTAGATATATAACAAGGCTATTAATTGTGCTATTATAAATTTGGCGCCCAACGTGGGGCGAGAAGAGGAGCTATTATAAGGTTTTCTCAGAAACTGTAAACTAGCTATCTAAGTAATTGGACCCAAATTGTTAAACTAGATAATGCTGTATCCGATCCGCTGCCGATCACTCAAGAGGTGCCACAGGAATCGATTTTAGGTCCACTATTATTTTCGATATATACATCAATCTTTATGAAACTCCTTAAATTTTCTAAAATACACAGTATACGCAGATGACACTCAGTTATACCATTCTTTTCATACATCTCGTCTGGATGCAGCAGTGGAGGAAATAAATTATGATTTACAGTATGTGTACGATACATCTATTCGGCATCCACTAAAAATTAATCCCGATAAATTTGCTGTTCTTCTTTTTGGAAATAAAAATGCTTGTAAAGACTTGGCTACTACTATAAAAATCACTATGAATAATGTTCTAATTTCTATTGTTGATCAATACAAAAGTCTTGGTATAATATTGGACAACACTTTTAGATACAAAGACCAGATTGCCAGATACATTTGCCAAGCTTATAAATTTCTTAGGAAGTTATATCCTCGTAGATCGTATTTAAATATCGAAATTAAAAAAAGAATTTGTGTTATCTCAATATAATAATTGTACAGCTGTATATCATGCAGCAATAGATAAAGCAACTGCACAACGAATTCAAAAAGTTCAAAATGCATGCTTGCGTTTTATATATGGCATTAGAAAGTACGATCATATATCACATAAATTGGCTGATGCTGGATGGTTAACAATGCAAAATCGTAGAATTTTACAGTGTCTGTGTCTTTTTCATTGAATAATTCTTAATAAAATACCACCATACTTATATAATAAGATCACTTTTAGAACAGATGTACATAACCTTTCTACTCGATTTAGATGTCTAATTTCGCCTCCGCAACATTCTGCTGCTTGTTTCGAGCGATCATTTTTACTTTTCAAGTATATAAAATGTACACTAGCTTACCAAAATATATATTCCAGTGCAATTTAAACTTAAATTACGATGTGAATTGTTTCAGAGACAATGTGAAAATTATTTGTAGTGACAATTATATGTAAATATTTACTTTTCTTTTTTTATTATAAACATTGTGGCAATGTTGCTTATACACGGTAATTAAAAAATGGCGCATTTCCTCTGGAGGGGTTGTTGGGGGTTAAAGTGCGTTTTTTTCCTATACAAAGTTTGAAGGTCAAAGAATTTAGGGTTTATATTGGCATTACTTGGATTCCTTTAAAAGAAATATGTTGGTAGAATTTGTTTTAGTAACGTTTTAGAACTAAAAATTGGTGGGAAATTTAAAATCTGGCATTAAAGGAGTTTCGTTTTTTAGGTAATTTTTCCTAAACTTCTTCTTCTGGCATGTTAGGCTGCAGATCCAACAGTTCCTCTGCACACTTCAGAATTGATTTTTTTACATTTAATTTTAAAAGATTCCCTTTTTTACGCGTATTCATTTTCAAAAGGAAAAGCTGACAATTTAATTTTAAATGTCAAACTGACACAAGTCGTTTACAGAAAAACTTGACGAATTTTTTTTCTAATAATGAAAAAAAACAGTTTTGCCAATTTTATATTGACCTTGAAAATTTTTATAGGAAAAAACGTACTTTACTAGCAGAGTACGGGCAAAATAACAAAAAAAATCTTTACAATCATTCCTCTGCAATATTAACAGCTGAAGATGCATTTTGAAATAAGCTATTTACCAATACTTATTAAAAATTCAACGTTTGAATCGAAGATTATTATTGTTATTAATCATCCCAATTAAAAAAACCTGACAGTTTCATCAAACTTGCCTAAAATTTTAGTTTTCAAAACTTCAGTTTTTGGTGCCTAGTTTTGAAAACTAAATTTTTAGGTAAGTTTGATTAAACTGTCAGTTTTTTGAATTGGAATGTTTAATAACAATAATAATCTCCGATTTAAACGTTGATTTTTTAAAAATATTGTTAAATAGCTTATTTCAAAATGCATCTTCAGCTGTTAATATTGCAGAGGAATGATTGTAAAGATTTTTTGTGTGTGATTTTTTCCGTACTCCGCTAGTAGTCCCTAACAACCCCTCCAGAGGAAATACGCCATCTTTGAATCACCCTGTCTATAATGGGTTTAGTTAGTGTTGTTTTAAATATATAATGTTTTTACTATTTTCAACTGCATCGTCACAGGGTATTAATTTTTATTTTCTTTTAGTATTTAAGTCAAGTAGAATTATGCAAAAGATTATGTTATTGTGTCAGATATCTTTTAAATCAAGGTTAGGTGGAAGATCAGACGGTTTAGGATATTTACCTATACCCTCCTGAATCTCGCCTTGTGATTACCATTATTTTTAATTAGTGTATTTAAATTTTGTGTTTTTATTACATGGTAAAAAAGGTGATTATTATTATTATTATTATTATCATTCATACAATAAGATAGTTTCCAAAAATTAATGTGCTCTGAAACTTTAGAAGAAAGTGACGCAAGAAGTCAGTATCCAAACTGATTCAATATATCCATCATTCTACGAATCAAGTATAATCCATTCACAATGTTTTCTCCTCCCAGCAGGCTGTCTTAGGGTAGAATGACTATTCGTCTGGAATATTGCATAAACAAATTTATTCAAGTTGAAATTAATTATCGGACGGAGACAAAGACGCGTCCGTACGATAGTTAATTGGTTATGCGTTTTACTATATTGTATCCCTACCAAATCAAGACACTCATCCTACCCTAGTAATATGATGATTAGTAGCAATGGAGAATTAAGTACCTACCCATTAGGAATTTTGTTGTTTTTAAATCGAATATTACGGCGAAGTAAAGCACTACGATGTAAATAGCAGTAATTTTATAAATTTGTTTCAACTGGCATGTACCACAATGACAGAAACAGCGCAGTGACAGATAGATTGTTCATTTATTGACCAAAACTAGTAATTTTTTGTTAAAGGTTGGCGCGGCCATGTTGCCAAATTGTGGTAACAACGAATGCATAATAATAATAATAATAAATATATTTATTGGATACCAAAGAGGTATACAAACCGAGGAGATTTGACAAATATTGAAAATTCGCCAACCTTTACAATTACATTTATAACTGTGACATCATTTTTCACTATCCATTCATGAAATCGCTCATAATATTTCACATACAAATGCTCCGACTTTCCAGGAACTCATGATTCACTGACTTTTTTTTTTATTTTTATTCACATTTTCAAAAATAAAACTGCTGCATTCAGCCATTTTTCAAATATACAATTTGTCTTTGTATAAAACACAATATATTGTTGTAAAACAAACTCATAGTAACCATGCAACTACAAACAAAGTCTTAGCAGCCATACATTCAGGCAATTCTTGATGTTACTTATATATTCTTATTTTAACCTTCGGTTGACTTACAGACTTTGGGCTAGAGGCCCTCTGTCTGTAACCATGTCAACCTCAAAGAAAAGACATATTCATATCTCCCTGAATGCATACATATTTATTGTAGATGTTCTTTATAGATGTGAACGTGATAGAAATAAATTTAGACCATAACGATACTACTGCGCAGATCTTCAAGAACTCCATACCAGTAGGTAATCGAAGTTTCCCCGTTTGATAAGGAGTGCAAACTTGGAATGTTTTTTATCAGAAGATAGCAAAGTTGTAAGTTCTCATTGTGCTTTCAACGACCTTTAGAGTAGACAAGTGTTTTGTGTACACTTTTTTTGTGGCGGTTATTGTACTGCATTTTGTGTCTGCAAATGTAGTTGATTCTTAACAAGTCTAATAACAATAATAACATGTTTAGCCTCTGTTTTCCACTGAAGCACACTGATTTAAAGACATATTCACATCTCCTATAAATATTTATTTTAGATGTTCTTTATAGATGTGAAAGCGATAGAAATAAATTTAGACCATAATGATACTACTGCGCAGAGCTTCAAGACAATGCAGAGCAACGAAAATTAAATTTATAAGAATGTAATGAAGTTCAACATATTTTATCTTTAAGATGTGACAAGAAATTGGTCCAATAGTATCGTGTATTCCAAAAAATAGACTCATTTAGGACAGGCCTTAAAAATAAGAGAAAAAGTCTAGCCATGTCTTAACTTAGGTCTGTTGGTGAATGTCAGATTGCATTTTGTTTATGAAAACATTTGTCACTGTGACAGGCATACGTTTACACTGCATTAAGTTTACCTTTATCAAGCAAAGAAGGAAAATAAGATGGCATTTACACAACAACAACGACTTATTAATCACAACAATCGATAAACATTTTGTATATTTATAGGAAAACAGTTCAAGATCAAGATGTAATTTAGTTCTCTCTGACTTCTGGCTTCTGGTAGTTCATTTGCTTCAATGGGTAAGTTATGGCAAACTTCAATTTGATCATGGCATGCTATGAATGAGTTTTTTTAAACACACGAAGTATTCGTAATAAAACTGAAAACTCAGTTATTCTTAAGAATATTGCTTGACTAAAATCGAAATTTTTTTCTCTACCTGAAAAATATGTACCAAAAACCTAGGACTTATGATAACAGCAAAATTAAATCGTTGTGTTTCTAGTGGATGGTGACGGCGATCATATCAAAAGCAATGTCGTCTTATTATCGTGTGATTATTCTTTGCGATTTGACTTATAATCTAAATATTCGTATAATTCTGTTTCACTTAATCGTCTTCCCAGAAGGCAATAGTCGCAAAATAGTTGGAACGTTTCTTTCAGCCGATAAAAGTGCAGTTCATGTCCAAGATGGTTGAAATATTCAAAATATAGAATTCAGTGTATAGACAATGCATATTCGCCATTACAGGCATTACAGACGAAGATTTCGAAGAAAGAAAAGTATTTGCAGAGCTTTATTTTCGTGTTATTCTCCTTTTATGAATGTTTCATACTTGTTTAGGATGAATAGCACAACCAACGCAATGCGTATAATTTCAACACAAAAAAAATCTGTAAATCAGTTTACACCGAACTTCCCTCGCTCGAATTCGAATTTGCAAATTAAAAAAATGTATCCCGCTTCGGTTTGAACCCGCCGCATCTGCATAGCGATTGTAACCGCAGCTGCGTAGCGATCGTAACTGCATCAAATAGTCGAACTGCGCCATCGAGCCTAATGGAAATGAGTGCACCGCGCGCCTCTATTTAAGCGAACGGTCTTATTGTTGAAACGTTTCGACTCTTTGTGACATTATCCTGTATCTGTTGAGTCATATTTTTTGGCAAGTGTAAAGCCTGACTTATGTGAAAATTGTTACTTCCTTCTATTTCAAAATTAATGCAAAAATAAACAAAATTTAATTTTTTTAAGGAGCTCACCCTGTATATATATGTCTGAAATTTTCCCGGTTACATTCCAGGTATATATTGAGATGGTTCAATGCTTGCAATTTAATTCTCTATGTATAGAGAAATATTAAACAAAGTCAATTAAAGCACAGAATTGAAATATTTTGTTTAATTGCAATCTAGACAGTAGTTGAAGTTATTGAATGCATTGGAAATGAGATGCAAGAAGCATAATGAGAGGGATAAAGGCTAGCATAAGAAAAACAGGTTTCAGAAGGATTGAATTTGAAGTTTGCGTAAAAGAAAGATTTAAGGTGGCTAATATAATATAAGTAATATGATAGGTTTGAGCATATTTGAAACTGGACTAAATGTAAGTAAATAATGCAAAAGGTTGGTTATGTGCATAATGAATATGAGCGTAGAGTTATTAATCAACGTACGGGCCAGTGAAAAGCAAGCAAGCTGAAAGGTAGATAGAAATCAAAGCAAGATAAGATAGAATTTGCAAAGAGCAGTGCAGAACGAGGGCAACTAAAAGGAATAATAATTAGTGACGGGGTTAAAATTGAAATCAAGTACCAGTGCAATTTAAAACTAAGTGCTCGTAGCAAACTAGTGATAAATAACAGTTTATGTGACAAGAAACGACAATTTTTATGTATAAGAAATAAAGACAATTTCTAGTTATAAGCAACAAACATGTTAATCAAATTTTATTCTTTTATGTGAAATTTTAACCAAAACTTATTTCCTCTGAACAATATTAGATAGCAGTTACTAGGTAACGCGATGCTCTTTTGTTAAAAAAATAGAAAAATAATTCCTGTAATGCAAACTTGTGGGCAAATGATGCTTCTGATTTTTGGTGTTTTTATATAATAAAAGTTATTTGCAAAGTCTAAAAAGTGTACAAAGTTATTTAACAAGTCACCGGGCATAATTGGAAGTGTTATTAAAAGTTTGTCCACCGAAAAAGTTTATAAAATTGTGCAAGCCAAGATTGGCGTGGGTTCAGCTCCGACAACCTTGAAATTTCAAACTGCGATACCAGTCCATTTCAACATCAGAAGCCAGGGATCTCAAGTCCTACAGCTCGGGAAGAGGTGTAACAACATCCTAGAAGAAGATTTGGTGCCAAGGAAGCGACTTCCAGCAAATAGGCCGTTGGCGTCACCCGCAGCGGCTCCAGAGGCGAGGTCGGCGATATTTTAAAAGGTACGATTTGGTAGGTTTTTATGTGGTAGGAGCCCGGAAAGCCAGTGGACTTCGAGAACACACCTTCCCGAAGATATTCATCGTGTTTCCGATCATCCACATACGTCCAAGTTCCAGAAAATTCGGTGGCGTCACTAGAAAATGCGATTTATGCCAGGATTTGCAGTTTTCATAGGAAGCCAAAACAAAAATAGTAGCGCGTCGTTTTTACGTCACAACCAGAAACACAACCAAGTTAGATATGTTGCTAGGTGGGAGATTCGATTCAGTTTACTTGTGGTTTCCTTGCAAATTTCGCTTTTGAATATCAAAATAAAACGCTGTATGCACCCGCGAACCTTTTGTGGTATAAGTCAATTTTGTGAGGTTATAAATTATTGAATTGAGTAGAGCAGTTGTACTGAAATTTTGAGTGTTTGAGCTACTCTGGGTTAAATATTCTACAGAATTCTTTTAATATAAAATTAAAATTTGAACCTAACCTGAGATATCAGTCTTGTGTTTTGCCGGAGCAAGCCCATAGGATTATTGCAATTTGATGAAATATAGAACGGGGCAACTAACCATTTTATTGGAGAGTAATAAATACGTCTCATTTTAGTTAGCCTAAGGTACTGACAGGCAAGTACTGTAATTTTAAAATTTAATATATGTGCCCTGAAGCCAACATTCGACGCATTATTGCCGAAATACAGCCTGATTTACTGCGAAGAGTGTGTGAAAATTGAACCTCCAGATTACGTCATCTACACGCCAGCCGCGGCTGTCACATGCCCGAAATCATATTCAAACATAAATGCCATAAAATTATCTTTCAAATAGGGCCAATTTCATGGATATTAAAAACATTTTTCTGTGTTTTATTTCAATTTAAAGTTCGGTCCCTCTAAAAAAAACACCCTTTATTTAGATTCCACAGCAAGCATAACCGGAAGTATGGCGTTTACTCTTATGATTTTTCAACTTTTTTCGATTTTCTTAAAAACGGCCCTAACGATTTTTTTCAAACGTTACATTTTTATTACATTTTTAATGTGCCTTGATGTGAGATACGTGATTTTCCAGTTGGATACTTCTAAAGTGGGTTTCTTTTTTTCTTTTTGCATTTTTTAAACTCCTATTTATAAGGCATTATAGAGAACTAATAAAATTGGAAATTTGAAGCTTCGGCCATGGATATGTATAAAAGCGACTACAATTATAATATTTTGACTGTGATATCACTTCCGGCTATACCGTAAGTCGCTAGCAATTTTGTTATTTTAAATAGAACACCCGGTATATTATTAGATTTTTGAATTCGGCTTAAAATTTTAGAGTAAATTTTTCTTTTCAACTAACTCTATTTTGCACAGTTTCTCTATAATTTGTAATTTTTGAAAATTATTGACAAACGCTTAAAAATGCAAACAAAGCTTTGACTAATTATAAAATCACCGTAAAAGGAAATGGGATATGTTTTGTTACTACAGCCACTCGGTGGTTATACTTTTTATCCGCTATAGATAGATTTCTGAAAACTTGGCCAGCTGTTAGTTCTTACTTTCGTACACTGGGCGAAGAAGAATGCCCAAAAAGAGTTTGGAATTTCGTAAAAGGCGACTTGGGCGGCGAAGAACCTACTGTTTTGATGCCCGCGAAAATATATTTACATTTTCTACATCACGTATTAAAAATTTTCAGTAACAATATAAAAATTCAAGAACAGAACAACGTTTTAAAAGATCGCTGTCACTTAATTTGAATATGTCGCTAAAAAATCCGAAAATATTATCATACTCATTTAATAACTCAAATTGGTTTTTTAGAGAGCTTAAAGTTTGATCTATAATTTTTAAGAAAAAACTTTAAGGGCGGTTTTTGGATCATGAGGGGTCTCATCTCGGTGTTCATAGTCAAACAGTTTTGGTTTAAATTTCCTCCTGACCGTTGGTAACGGTGGAAAGTCTTCTTCAATTTCGAGAGAGAGTGCTACTTCTTTCGCTTGTACAAGAATTTCTTGAAATGATTGGTCAGATCTATATTGCTGGAAGTGATCAACTAAATTTTATAGGTAGGTTTGGCATACTTTAATATTAATTGTAGCACTTTGGATTTGTTTGCTGACAATATTTATATGAAATAAAACGTCATGCCAAATAATAATTCCACAAATAAATTGAAAATTTTGTACAGACGTTAAGAGGGAACTCGCTTTATGTCTTGCATCAATGTGAAAGGAATTATCTTCAGCTACTTCTAGAAGACTTTCGCAAACCTTAATTAAATAAAGTTTAAGGGGCTTTATTGCATCAATTCTGCTGGACCAACTTGTCTCACTTAGGTTCGGTTGCAGAAAGCAACGTTAAGTCTGGTGTTAGCTAACATCGCGTCAAAGTGAACAAAAACGAATCAAATCTCAAAAGTTTATGGTAACTAATACATTAGTAAACAAAATTTGATGCGATTTTGTTCACTTTGACGCGATGTTAGCTAACACCAGACTTAGCATTGCTTTCTGCAACCGGCCCTTAGAGGCTTTAAACTTAACCCGGGGACATTTTTTCTCATAACATCCCACATTTTTGTGGATGACGACAAAAAATGATATACCTCTTGCACAAGATTAAAAAAGATTATTGTAGCATCTGACACCTTAGAAGCGTCATTTACTGTTAAGTTCAAAGTATGAGCCGCACAAGGTACAAAAAGGGCTCTCGGATTCTCATCAAGAATGCGTTTTTGAAGCCCAACATGCTTTCCCTTCATGTTTGCCCCATTATCATAACCTTGTCTCCTAATATTTTTTATATCTAAATTTTATTTTTTCAAATTTTTTGTCACAAATGTATATATCCCTTCCCCTGTAGAGTCCAGTATTGGATTAAATGCAATAAAACTTTCCTTAACTTCAACCTTTTTTGAAGTGGTGTTAAGGACAACATACCTCAGAACAATACTAATTTGCTCAGTATGACTAGTGTCTGGTGTACAATCTAATATTATTGAAAACTATTTTGAACTGCAAACCATTTCTAAAATATTATTTCTTACTTTAGACGACAATAATTCAATTATTTCATTCTGTATTTGCACGCCTAAATAATGAGCCATTTTAACAGATTTTTTTTTGAGTTACACACTCGGCTAACGTGCTGTCTCATTACTGAATCAAAAGAGGCAATCATCTCAACAGCTTTTAAAAAATTTCCATTATCATGTTCGAAAAGTAATTTAGAAGAACCTTGAAATGCCAAGCATTGTGTAGATAAATACTTAACAATCGCAATAATTCTTTCCAACACGTCGCGCCAATATTTTTTTTCCGTTTCTAAAATCCGCAGGTGATGAGCATTAACCGTCGTAGATGTCTCCAACATTTTTTTTAAATTTACCCAAGTGTTCATATAACTGTTGTGTAAAATTGACGTTTCGTGTCTTTTCATTAGCAAAGACAAGTGTTGCCAATCAGATACTCCATTTGTATCACAAAAAGTGTTAGGAGTTTTACAAAACAACTTACAACAAAAACAAAATACAGAATCTTTAGAAATAGAGTAAATAAGCCAAGTCCTTTCGACTTTTTCTCCATTTGCTAGACTTCTTACAAAGTATTTGCACGAAAACTTTCTCTTATCTTTATTACTAGGAAAGCTAAAACTGATGTCTATCAAGGGCGGACCACGTTTAACCAATATTCTAGCTATCTCATTGGTGATTATTTCGGGCCACAAACCGGGGTCGGACGGAATTATATCGACACTAGCCTCATTAAAGCCTTCGTCGAAAGTGTCACTTGCAGCAGGTATTTCGGTAGCTGACATTACCGAACTTCTTACACAAGCTGAATTACCTGAAGTGGATTGTTCAAGTGCTGTAGACGAGGATGGTGTCATCGCTTCATCGGGCTCTGCATCAGTAGAAGCTGTTTTGCTGCTACAACCGCCGCCACTTGTTGCAGGACCTGATGTTACCGTGGTCGCCTCTGTTGAAATTTCAGATGGTCCACTCACGGTTACTGATATTACGGATTTAGAATCTTGAGATTCGGTCGCATCGATAGTCTCCGTAGAATCTTGATTGTTTTGCAAGAAGTGCTTTAAAGATCCAGCCATTTTTCCCTTTCTTGTAGTCTCAGTTTCTTTTGCTCGCGAAACTTCGCACCTGAAGGTCTCTTTCTTTTATCCTGAAAAAACAAATAAATAATTAGTACTCATGGGAATTAGGAATTAACTTCTAAAGTAAGCACAATAATAAGCACCAAGTTTGCATATTTGAGTAAAAAACAATTTGTTCGAGCCCTTTCAGCTTAAACCCTTTCAAAAATAAAGGCAGAAAAAAAATTTAACTAATTTGATCTTATAGCCCTTAAAAACCCCTACAAAATGGTTTTTTAAAAAGATCGATAGCATAAAAACTAAGCGAGTTATGGATAAAAAACCAATTACTTTTTTAAAATCGTACATGACATTTCAATTAATAAAAAGATATTTGGGTAAAAAAAAATTAATTATAACCAGTATCCTATAAAGGGTTAATGTTGATAATATAAAGTAGGGAACACTTACCATTTTATAAAAAATCAAACCGTTGAAATTGCAGTCAGCAGGTATTCAGCACTTAATTTTTTAGAAAAAAAAGTAGTAAACAAAATATTATACAACACAACACTTGACAAAATAAAAATAACTTTAAATGTAAAAATTAATAGGATTACTTGTTTTTATGCACTTGTTGCACGGTCCAGTGAACTAACCGGTTTAAAAACGCCTCTGGCGATGCATCGCTTTTATAGCGCTGCAGGCATTATTCATGTCTGAACAGGAAAAATCAAGAAACTACCGCCTGACATATTCTCGCAACATAGGAATCGGCAGTAACTGGATGATATACTAATAAAATTTCGTGTGTATTTATACCTAATCCTATTTAATTTCTCAACTTTTATTTTAAAATTAATTTTTGTTTTTTGTTTTTTTTTGCAAATTTTTTTGCAATTTTTTTTTGGACCCTGGGTTTTGGTGCCCCTAAAGGATGGCGCCCGTGTGCATTGCACAATTTGCACATATGGTAGCGGGGGCCCTGCATAAATAATTTTCTTCTGTAAAATTAAACCAAGAATTTAAATACTCTATTACTTTAATATATAATTTCTTAAAATCGATCACAATTAGTGTAGCTTGAAAAGTGTCTAATTTTCTTCTAGCAGTTGCGCCGTAAAATTCATCTCTCAGGCTACTTTTGTAAACTTTTTCTTGTATTTAGCATTGTATCGAATAATTCCGGTGCTGTAAGAGAATGTAATTCCAGAAAACCCCTCATGATCCAAAAACCGCCTTTAAAGTTTTTTCTTAAAAATTATAGATCAAACTTTAAGCTCTCTAAAAAACCGATTTGACTTATTAAATGAGTATAATAATATTTTCGGATTTTTTAGCAACATATTCAAATTAAGTGACAGCGATCTTTTAAAACGTTGTTCTGTTCTTGAAGAACGACTGACAGATCAGGATAATAAGGATATAGACTCCAATGATTTGTTTAATGAAATTAAAGCGTTAAAGTTGTTTTCATTACTTGATGATACTGACCCCTTAAGTATTTTACAGTATATATTTGAAAACAATTTAATCTCCACCCTTCCAAACGTAAGCATTTCACTAAAAATTCTTCTGACATTGCCTGTATCTGTAGCTTCTGGCGAGCTATCTTTTTCAAAGTTAAAAATCATTAAAAATTATTTAAGATCGACAATGCTTCAAGAAAGATTGTCTGGGCTCGCAATATTAGCAATTGAACAAGAAATTTTTGATGGTATAAATTTTAGCGATGTAATTAATGAATTTGCAACAGCAAAGTCTCGGAAAATATCGCTACTACAATAGCTATTTTTTATTTTTCTATTGTACCTAGCTATCATTTTTAATTTTATAACGAAGTTACCTAGGTATTTGTTATCAGAAGTATCTGCATATTTTTTAAAATATCTAAGTATAAGTAGAAAGTAGTACTTATATATATGTAGACATTAGGCAATATTTCTGTTATTTGTTTCTAAAAAAATGTGATTTTTAGTTTTGGGTTATTTTCTAGTATTTATAAACGTGTCTGTACCCCATTAGTTAAGTAAATGCTTTAAAATGGGTGTGAACAAGAATTTATTTTAATTTATTTTGTTATGATTTTATTCTGTTTGTTTCATTTTGATATTTTAGTCTACAAATAAATATGACTTCTAAAGTTCAGTTTTTGCTTTATTTCAAGCACCTACCTACCTACCTACCTTCAAACAAATAAATAAAAAAACATGATTCAAAATGCCTTAAGGGGCGCCAAAATCCTTTTTTGCACACAGGCGCCAGTGATAAAACCATTTTCGTTAAAAAATTAAATTTTGTGTGCCGACCTGGAACGTGCTGTCCAATTTCTGAAGCTCACTGATATAAATTCTTACGATTTATATGAAGAAATGGTAGCAGGCAGCACTTTACTTAAGGAAACTTAAAAAAATTTCCATTTCTCTCTGACAAAAAATGGGAATTAGTATTTTCGACATTAACAAGAAACACAATAAATACGCCAAATTTTAAAAAGTTAGTAACTTATATTTTTAGTATTCCTTGCTCCAATGCACATGTCGAAAGTGAGTTATTGGTAAAGCTAAATTATAAATTAGGCTGCCAAAATGTTCATAAAAAATTGGTGATGCTTGATTTGAAAATCAAAATATGTTGAATGCTGCAATGAATGACAAAAATATATTTTTAAAATTAAGGAATAATTATCTTTATATGTCATTTTTGGATGTTTTGTTAGTATTTTTACCGATATATGTTTTTCTTAGATATTTTGGTTGCTAACAAACCCCGCCCCTGTTAATTTTGAACATGTATGTAATGTATTATTTTTTTTACTATTGGTTAATAGCTATGGTCAATATACATATAGGTGTCAAATGTCCCGAGTTAGGTTTTTCAAAAGGTGGTCACCCTACCCACTGGTAGGTACTCATTTTCTGATTACTCCGAAATTTACCGGTAGGTGCAGCACAAAGCCCCAACCGAAGCGAGGCAATCTTGATTTACAGATGACCTCGAACTCCATACAAGTAATTGGAGTTCCCCGTTTGATAAGGAATGCCAACTCGGGATATTGCGATGAGTTTTTTTATCAGAAGATAGCAGTTTAAAGTTCTCATTTTCCTTTGAACGGCTTTTATAAATAGCAGACGAGTGTTTTGTGTACACTTTTTTTGTGGCGGTTATTGTACTGCATTTTGTGTCTGCAAATGTAGTTGATTCTTAACAAGTCTAATAGCAGTAACAACATTTTTAGCCAGTTTTCCACCGAAGCACACTGATTTAAAATATGGTACGATTTTGTGAACATGTAATTCGCTGCCGAATAAACGGGACGGTATGTAATATTCTTTATTTATATTTATTTTGAGAATTAACCCGCTGTTTAGCTTAATGTGCTCCAGAAATACAAAAATAAATTTAGTTGTAATTAAAGTATGTACCGACATGCATGATTTACTATATGTATTTAAAACTGTGAGAGTTACATACCTACAGGTTTTTTTATATAAAAGTTGTAGGTATGAAGGTGGCGACGCAAATGTAATTTTTTAAAATGGAACGCTCTATAGGTAGGTATTTACGTAGCTTAAAAATTTTGCTTCAAAATACTAACGATTTTAATATACAGGGTGTTTCAAACTTAAGGAGATTATAGGGGACGTTGAAATATATAAAAAAATGCATATACACCTTTTCTTTTAAATCCGTCCCCGCAGAATAGTAAAATTTGTTTTATAAATGAAAACCCTGTATACAGGGTGACAATGAGACTAGGGCCATGCTTATATCTTCTTTATTTATGAATCGATTTGGATACAATTTTATATCAAGATACTAAACATAATTTCGGATTGCCCGATAGATATAGTCAAAATGGTTGACTTCCGGTTTTACCGGAAATGATACTAACTTTGTTTTTTTAAATGGAACACCCAGTATATTTTATATTTTTCTGCATCTACGAGTCAAATTACATATAATAGTGTTGCCAAATTTAATTTTTTTTAAACAAAAAATTATTTTTTTAATTAATTTTCAGTTTCAGATAAAGATAAAGTAGTGCATAATGCATATCGTTAGATTGGTAATTACATTTTCTATCTAATGGCAAGATGGCCCTTAGTAGGTGCCATTTGAAAAAAGTTACTTTTTCTTAAAAAACGAGTTTAGCAAACTATATTCTTTTATTAAAGGTTGGTTATTGACCTTATTGGTAAAATAGCTATTATTAAGAGTTGCTAGAGTCAATTAGGAAAAAATTTTCCAAGTCAAGGCCTTCTATGGTTAAAAATAAAAATTAAAAATTTTTTTTTTGTTTAAAAAAATAGAAATTTGGCAAGACTATTATATGTAATTTGACTCATAGAATCAGAAAAACATAAAATATACAGGGTGTTCTATTTAAAAAATCTAAGTTGGTATCATTTCCGGTAAAACAGGAAGTGAACCATTTTGACTATATCTATCGGCCAATCAGAAATTATGTCTAGTATCTTGGTATAAAATTTTATCCAAATCGATTCATAAATAAAGAAGATATAAGCATGGCCCTAGTCTCATTGTCACCCGGTATATTTGTATTTTTGAAAAGCCTTTTTCATGAGCTTTTTTCATGTCTTACTTCATACCCCGAAAATATACTCTTGATCCTTGGATCAGCATCAGCACAGTATGCTACTGTGCCCTGTGAAAACTAAAAAAATTAATGTCTGCCAATTTAACAAAAGGAAACCCTACTTGATGGCAAAGAGATGCTAAATTGAATATAGTCATTAACAGGGTTGTTTCTATCATTTCAATGTTTTTCCTTAGAGTAATTTAGATTTGGAAAACATAATACATAATAGTAACACAATTTTCTTCAGTTCAATTCAAATTTATTCTAATTTAGAGGATTATACAATTTTTTAGAAACATTGGGTAATTATTAATTATAAATAAATAATAAACTCTCTTCTTAAGCTATGTAAAAGCTTGCGTGCGGAGTACATATTTATAGACTATAATATATGATTGCTTTGAGTTTATCGTTATCGGTTTTAAAACTTTCTGTAACAATATTTATATATCTACAGTAGTAAATAATAACTAGTAAGGAAAAATTATAGTCTATAATGATACAGAAATAATTATCGATAGTGTGACAAATAACAAAAGAAAGAAGAACCAATGCACATAAATTCGTGGAAGATATAATTAGAAATTATTATAAGAAAATCAATTAAAGAAGTTGTAATTCTTTCCTAGACTACTGCAAACTCCAACACTTCACGCTAGACATATAAGGACGATACGATTTCAAATTAAGTGCATTTTTTAAGATATCTGGAATTATATTATAGAAGTTAATTGCGTAATGTAAGAAGCTTCTTGTACCAATATATTTTATACAAGTGGAGATTTATGTAAAATTTAATTTTCCCTATTTCTTGATGTAGCTGCTATGGCCGTGTATATGTCCGTGTATGTGTATGTGTTTTTGTAGATTTGCAAAAAAGTCTTATATTTAAGTTTCCGCAAATAATTGGTCACTACTGTGTCTATTGCATTTTTTAAACATTATTTTAGCAATCAACGTTTAAAGAGTCTCAAGACACTTAACCGTGGTTTTAGGTACCCCTTCCCATCCAATAATTGGATAATTCAAATGAGATGCAATTAATAAAAGGTATAGCTGTTTAGAATATGTATGGTATGAAAACAAATGCTTTAGATATATCACTAAATGACTATCTACAAGAATCCCCAAGTATTTTGCGTTTTGTACTCTTTCTATGCGGGTAAGACAGTTGCCATTGGTATTGTTACATTCCTTTTTGTTTGTTTGGTTGTAATGGACAAGGTCTACGAATGCGGAGTACCGGGTACATTAGACACCGACTGCGCTGGTCATATGGTCAAAGTCCTATGTACTTAGAATTTTACCGAGACTAAGGAGTTTCAACCCTAGCAAGGGATCTTTTACATGCTACACATCGTAGTAACATGGGACCTACGGCTTTACATCAGTTCCGAATGATGGTATTTTTAGAGGTTTTCATCCACATTTTTTATTTTTAAAAACCTCACCGGGATCGGGGATCGAACTCTCGACCCTTAGATCAGTAGCCAGAATGCTTAACCACTGAGCTACGGAGCCCGGCCATTCCTTTTTGTGTAACACAATATAATTATAGTCAGGTAAATTACAGTATTTTGATAGAAGGAGTACAAATTTTGTTAATCATAAATACGTTTCTGCCAATCCAAGTGTTTGTTATTTAAATCTGCATTGACTATCATTTAAGGTTAACCAGGCATTTCCTTTATATACTGCGACTGAATCATCCGCATATCAAAACAGCTTTCTTTTTAACTTTAGTGACAATCGGTTATTAATAGAAAGAAGGAAGAATAGCGGGCCAAGTATAGTACCCTGAGATACTCCATGTTTGATTTCTAAAGGATCACTTAAACTGTTTGTTATCTTAGCATATGGTATTATATTTGGAAGATAACTTTTTATTAAATTGTGTGACGCATCTCGTATATCAAAATCATTTAGCTTTTCTGATAATATATTATGGTTAAAGGTTTCGAATGCTTTTGCCAGATCGAGAAAGACTGCTATATCATAAGTTACCACTATGCTGGATTTTTAAAATCATTTCATCTACGACCGACGTAATAATAGTAATTTATTATAAGTACAAGACGATAAAGTAAAATTTTATCCACGAGTGAATCGTTTAACGTCGAGACGAAGTCGAGACGTTAATGATTCAAGAGTGGATAGAAATAACTTTATCGTTGTGTATAATACAATATTTTTTTCTATAGCAAGAACTTTAACAATTTCAAAAGAAAATAATGACAGTCAATCTCATTTCAAAATGTCAGCAGCTAGATTGGGTTGCTACGATAATACGAAGCTGTCATATTTAATTTAAACAAAAGTTAGATAATAAAATTACTTTATCTATCCTTGATGTTAAAGTGCTACTTTATCTACCCTTGCTGTTAAAGTAAAACTTGACCTTTTGTTTTGAGTTGATAAAAGCACACTTTAACATGTGCTATAGAAAAAAAGTATTAAATTTATTAGTAATCGTTTTATGATCACTGATAAGCGACTGCTGAACCTTCATATTTGTTGATACCACTTGAGATTGTTTACTTTTGTTAATTGCATTGTTTACTGTTGTTCCATAAATGTCTAGCATTTCGTATCTAAAATAATGTTTTCCCTGTAGTACCTATATTTTACTTCAGTAATTAAATTATTTAGTCATTTCCGATAATACAAGTCTCAAACTCATGCCTGAAAATTATGAATAAGATCAAATAAGATGAAAATATAAAACGATAATAATCTAAATAAACATATATGTAGTAAACTAGCTATTATTACTGAGCAGAAAAATCTGTAAAGGGCTTTGCTCAAAACTTCTCTCGCAGTGGACGTTGTGACACAACATTGAGCAAAGCTGTATTTTCGATAAACATATATTTCTTTAGCAAAATGACGGTTAAGCGTAATGTTCTAATATTGTTGACATAATATTCTATCTTGAGTTACACAGAATTAGGGGCGGATGGGACAACCGAGAATGCAGGAAATTTCCAGATGAGCACGGCCCCAGCGGCCCGCTTTCTGCAGGCGAAAGCAATTCCCAAGGCCGAGCTCTTCTGTGCTAGTTTATAGTTTTATGAGGATACATTCATAAAGACAACAATTGGGCGTTGTGACACTAAATAATTTTAAAAATCAAATTAAGTTAGGAGTAAAAATATCTTCACGTTTCTAATACATTAAATACATTTTCAAATAAAACAATGTAGTCCGCTGGGGGGATTTGAACTCCGCCGCATCTGCGAAGCAGATTGTAACCACATCGACTTTTCGTCTGCGCCATCGACACATTGGAACGAGTGCGGTACGCGTCTCTCTTGAACAGAACGGTCTTATTGTTGAAACGTTTCGACTCTTTTGCAACATTATCCTGTATCTATTGAGTCCTATTTTCGGCAAGTGTAAGGCCTGGCCTATGTGAAAATTATTCCTTCTATTTCAAAATTAACGCAAAAATAAACAAAATTTTAATTTTATAAGGTGCTCACTCTGTATATATTTGTATGAAATTGTACCGGTTCCAGGCGAGGTAGATATATAATATGTATGCAAAATATCGTTTTCCTCCAACAAATAGTTTTTGGGCTATACTGCCAAGAGACAGACAGACAGACAGACAGACAGACGGACAGACGGAATTGAGAAAACCTGTTTTTCGTCATCTGGGGACCCTGAAACTTGAAGATCTGAAGAAATCTCGGAAGGTGATTTTTTCGTGATTACAATAATACTTCTTTCGTCTCTCAGACGAGGGAAGTAAAAATACATAATATACGTATATTCATTGATAATAGCCGTCAGTATTAGATCCGAAAAATATTTTTAGATTAATAGTAGTTTGTATACCAAGGCACTGAAGTTTAGCTTTTTATCACGAATGTGGATTTAGTTGCCTAGGCCCGTAGGGCCAAGGCAAAAAAACCACATGGGGGATAAAAAGGAACTTCACTGCCGAGAGGTAGGTACATTATGTTTTTTTTGAAATAAAGAAATCGTGAAATTGCAAAATTTTAGCCAACATATTTGCAGGTTATGTTAACGTCGATTGATGTTTGCATCTCGCCTCGCCGGCGCCGTCTACAAAAAGTCGTAAAACAATGGATTACTTTACTGCCGATTTTTCGTATTTTAATGACGATTTCGAGGTACTTTAATGTCGATTTAAAACAAATTACTTTTTTGCACTTTCGGGACTAAAGTTGATATTTTAGCCCCCTTAAACAGGGACTAAAGTAGTTCATTTAATCCCTAGGGACTAAAGTAAAAATAATACCGTAACTATGGTAAATTTTTGTACACACGAGGTTAGTAGGTTAGGTTTTGTTTGTCATTTGACACACACTGACGCAAAACTTAACCTGCAAATCTCGAATTTGACATATACTGACAATACACTACAGTACTGCGAACTGATTCAGGCTATCCAGGACCTGCTGCAATTCAGTTTTTAATAAATTGTAATTGTAACTTTCCAAATTGACAGATTCCAAATTTTGGGAAATATTTGATGATAATGTTCCGAAAAGTGCAAAAAATAGCGTATATACCTCGGGACTAAAGTGCCTAAATCCCTTGAGTGGTTGTTGCCCTCGGGCTTCGCCCTCGAGGCAACAAACTCCACTCGCGGGATGAAATGGTGCACTTTAGTCCCTCACGATATAATATACTATTTGCTATTTAAATATACAGAGTGATCTCAAATTATTCTACACAATTTCGGAAAATGATTTTGTACTGTAACTACACTGAAACAAGTTTTTCAACAATAATGAAGTTGCAGGTCCTACAACAAAATACCTGTAATTTACTACCATAATGTATTTTTTATCTTTTTGTATTTTATCTTTGTTAAACTATTTAATCTTTATATAATTTTATCTGGTACAATGAAGATAATGCGATTTTCTCTCCCACATTTTGCCGATTGATACTCAAAAGCTGTATCGAATATTATAATATTTGGTAACCACAGCATTTTTATCCACTTAAATCCGATGTCTTCATAATTGTATAATTCATTTTTTTTCAATCTCTTTTTAAGACAAACAAATTTAACATTTTGAAGGACGAATATCAAAACAATTATTAAATTTAATGAAACTCTAGTTGATAACTACGCTAGATAACAAAATTACATATCAAAATAGAAAAATCTTACGAAATCGCGGGAAATATTTTCTAATTGCAAGTAAGTTATTACAAAGATCTTTACAATCGACACTCAATAACAATTTGCATATCAATTAAAAATATAACACTTGTTGGTATTTCAGATAAGCAAAAGTGAAGAATGCGAAACTTCGACTTTATTAATTGTTATACATTTTTTGACACTTCCAATTGTTATAAGCTACAATAGCAGAAACATTTAACTAGCTTCACATTGAAATTGAAGGAGAATGCAAATTTGTAAATGTTAACATTGTGTTACAATTAAATCTTAAATGAAACGAACAAAGGATTTTTTATATTGCTTCGATATTTTTGAAATTAGATTAAGTGAAATAAAACAAATATGATGTGTTAACTTTTAACTTTAAAGAGCATTCCCAACTTAAGTTAGTGGTTTTCAGTGAACCGTGTAATAAAAATATACAAACATTTAATTTGTAAGTGAAGTTTCTGGACATAATCGAAGAAATCCTTGACAGTTTAATGATATTCCCAATTGCCTGCGAGGTCATTACAGCTTTGTATACAAAGGTGGATATATCGCATACTTGCAGTTAGATTAGATTTCAGTTATCTTGTTATTATTGATTGGGATTGAAAACAAACATTTAGGTGTGACACTAACAGACGCTACGTAATCGACGATATTTTGAAGGAGCATGGGTGCGAGGTCCTTAGATTACCTCCATACCATTCTCTGTATAATTCCATTGAAATAATAAGCATATATTGCTTGCAGCTCTTTCAAATGTGCCGCAGATATGTGGCAACATTTTTGTAACCATTGCGAACAACTTATTTAGGATACATATGGAAACTCTTGGTTGAAAATATTCCTTCTGCTATTATGTCATTGAGGGAATCCGATCAGACACTGATTGTCAATCTACTTTCTCTAATAAAGTAATTGAGGTGGATTAAACGATTTATACTTTGGCTTGGGTTTGATTCAAGATATTTCGTCATGTTTGTACATTGCTAAAAAAATATAAAGTACTAAAAAATCCATATGTATATGGTGGACTGCTTAGAAACCAAATGATAATTTAATTACCATGATAAAGCGTTTTCCGAAGTATAACATCAGCGAATGCGGAAGTACTCCATGGCGGGGGGGGCGGGGGGGGGATAAACAAATTATTTATTTCAAAATGTCTTTATTTGATTTTTTTTCGGTTTTGGAGTTAATAGTTGTGTATTTACTTCTTATAAATGTAAAGAGACGGGGAGTCGGTAAACTTGGCATAAGTTTGTAGTTTTACATACGGCCGGTATAGTGGATTTTATGATTTTAAGGTAAAAATCGTTGATCCTGGTCAGGATAATGGGACAAACTTATCAAATGATTGTATTGTCATCGGTTTTTCATAAGTGTGCAAAGTTTCAGTTCAATCTGAAATTTTGAAGTGGGTAAAAATCGCGTTCAAATATTCCGTTACAAATAAACATACAATAGTTATTTACCTAACAAGTTCGGGAAGTTAATTTTCCCGAATGAGCACTTTGTTTGCAGCACGACCGAAGGGAGTGCTGCATGTAGTGCGAATTCGGGAAAATTCTTCCCGAAAGAGGTAGGTACAATGTTTTTTGTAACGAATGACTCAAAATATTTAAAAAAGTTAAAAAAATATTATTTAGTGTTTTACAACTTTACTGAGTTGGCAGCACAAATTACTAAATTTTTATACGTATCCTAGCACCTGTTAGCTTTTGTTGACGTTTACAGCGCCCCTGGAACACACAATTGCCATAGTTTTTGTGGGAAAGTAAAAAACACCCCGGTGCGGGAAAAGTCATTTTCGGCGCATCGGGTATGACCGGGAAATATGAATTTTGAAATCATGAGTGCAAAAACGTACTTACAGGTGGAACTAATAAAAGCGAGTTAGAAAATATTCTTATGCTCTGCTCTCTCCGACAATTTTTCTTACGTACAAGCGCTTTTTCATTTAAGAAAAAACAAATCTCTGTGAAGGATAGCACAGAGAAACTTCCTTTACCAGGTAGTAAAATTGGACGGGGCGCGGCCCCCTCCGTTTGATTTTAGGGGAGGCATTTGGCCCCCTCTGCCCTTCACTTCCGCGGTTCATGGATAACATGTCTAAGTTGAAGAGAAGAGAGCTAATATTAAGGTTAGAAACTCTCTCTCTCTCTCTTTGCTTCATTTCAATAATAAGTAAGTGCAATAATATTCACGTTGTAATTACAAAATGTGGCCAAATCAAGTTCCGTAGTTCATCGTTTTGCCGCCGTTATGCCCGTTATATGTTGGCGCTGCTGGTATTCCTAGTGTTTACGGTCATCAGCAGGTTAGGATTAATCTGATTATAAAAATAAATTAAAATTTCAGAAATCAGTCAACCAAAACTTACAAAGAAACGTACATTATTTATCGATTTTCTTTCATAGGTTTCAGAAGGTTGTTTCATACTTTCGAAATTAAATTATTATAAAGAACTTATAGACACATTCCTAGGCAAGTGATGCAGAGAGAAATAAAATAAAATAAAAATAGAAACAAAATTATATAACCATTTTGTGTAACAACTGTCTTGGATATGCATCCCGCATTGGCAAATTCCTTAGGCGCCAATTTCAAAATATCAACAAACAAGGTAGGGACTTTTAATGCACATTTTATATAATTTAATATAATGTAGTAGGAATTACTATATTGCTTATAGTGCTTGAGTTACTTTGTTTTTAAGTGCATGTTGTAATTAACTTTGACTCCATCAGATAGCACATTTTTTTATCTTTTCAAATATATATACTTTATCCTAGTTAACTTCAGCAATATGGAATGATGGCAATTTTTCTTAGTTAATGCATATCCAAAAGGCAATGAAATTGAAAAACAACGTTGTTTTAAAAATTCACTTGTTTTATGCATTAATTAATAACAGGGTCTGAAAATAAATGCTTAACTGAAGGATTTGAACAATAAACTTTAATAAGTATTGCTCAGCTTCTTCAGTTATTTGCTATACCTATACGTTCGGATATTTTACCCACTTATAGATTTCACCAATACAAACAAAAAAGTCCTAATAAACACGGGCCCGGAAACGCTTCGTTTCCGAGATACAGGGTGTTTAAGTTTAAAAAAAAATCAATTTCTTATTGTTATCTAAAAATCGCTTTGGACGATTTTAATGAAATTTTTACAGTTTGTTTATAACTTTATGAGGTATCTTTTGGACCTACTACAGTTGATTTAGTAATTCTAAGGGCGTGCGCCCAGCAGATTTTTGGCAGTTTTCACTTTTTTTTTAATAAAGCAACTAAAAATGCAACTTTTTGTCACCTGAGTTTTTCCGTATCTCGCTTCGTTTTCAAGAAAAAAATAAAGCCCATATTTTGCACGTATCTGAACCTATCAAGACAAAAACTAAAATGCTATAATATCTCAAAAACCCCACAGACGATTTTTTATTTATTCCAGGGGCGGCTGGGATTTTTTAAAACTTTTTAACACCCCGTATTTCGGAAACGAAGCGCTTCCAGACCCAAGTTTATTAGGACTTTTTTGTTTGTATTCAGATCTATAAGTGGGTAAAATATCCGAACGTACTTTTAAACACCCAGTATAAGACGGATACTTGTGAAATAAAATTTACCGCATTTAAATAATGTGCATAGGTTTAAAGCCTTGATATGCAACTTTTAAATTATCACCAACTAATACTTACGATTGTTAATAGAATAATAGATCTCTCACTGTTTGGTCAATTACTACAGTAGCTACAATTTTTTCCCAACTTTTAGTGTTTTTTTAATAATCCTTAGCATTAATATTTACGAATTAAATTAAGTGACTAATGACTATACATTATTTCGTTGTCAGATCTAGATGATTAACTGTGTCAGTTAACTGTGATGGAAGTATACATATTTGAATAGGTAAAAACATATGCTATTTGACGATCTCGTGGACAACTACAACTATGAAGGGGCTTAATCGGAGCTTCCATGGCAAATACGGTCACACAAGAGGTACAAATATCTTAATGTTACTAATAATACTGAAGCAATAAAAGGAAACATCCGCGTTACATCAATTTTAAAATTAAAAAAAAACACCGCAGGCGGTGGGATTCGAACTCGCGCTCCGGCACGGACCCCGATTGTTAGCCCGGCGCTCTAACCTCTGGATCACGAAATCTCGCACATTCTATTCGCTTGCGACAACGATATAAACAATGCGCTGACGACCAGAAACAAGCAGGGTGTTCACTCTATATCTGTGGCGTCCACAATATGACGATTTTCGTCAATATTTGAAATATGACTGTATGCAAAATATTACTTTTATCTAAACAATAGTTCTCGAGAAAAATATACGTTTTATGTTTTTAAGGCGCTCACCTTGAAAATATATTTTACCGAAAATATATTCGGTTTCGAGCCAGGTAGACATATAATCTGAATACAAAATGTGTTTTGTCATCTAGGGACCCTGAAACCTGAAGCTCTGAAGAAATCCAGGAAGGTGTTTTTACGATTAAATTACTTCCTTTGTCTTTTAGCTGAGGAAAGTAAAAGCAAAGTTTTAGGTGGTAACTCCAAAACTATAGGCAACATATTAGCTCTAACTGGATTGAATTATATTAAGCTACGTCAAACCTTGCATTAAGGATCCCCACTTTGTTTATTTATATTTTGAAATTATCTGTGACGTCGAATAGAAATGTTAATTTTTGAAATGCTTCTACTGTAGCTCAAAAAACCAAAAGAGGTAATCGTATTCTGTTTTCACTATGGTGTTGTCTTCGAAAAATTGACCCCATAACGTGCAAAACATTATCTGTTAGTTTCAACAATAACGAAAATTTCCATTTGATCCCATCGAAAGTAGGACACCTTGAATATTAATTAGGTACTAAAAAAACACTTTTAAAGTTTTCGCTGTTGTAGTTGTGGGCAGCATACAACAAATTCTTCCAAGCTTTGATGCATTAAGACGCAGTTTTTGTTCTCCTTTCCATAATGCTGAAATAGCTTGCTCAATCGAGTGTCGATGTCAAACTTCTTGGCGTACGTTTTAGATATGTGATAAAAACATATTTTCACAATGTCAAACCCCTCTTCATATATAACGCCATGACTTCTGATTTTGGAAGTCACTCCGTTCTCCCATGTGTTTCATGTCTTTTGTAAAGTATAAGTGGTTAGGTGCTACAATACGAAAATTGTTGTGGAAGTGATTCCGATACATCCCCATCCGCAAAAACGTTTTTAGTTCCACTATATATCGCTGGCGCTAGCGTCGCATACAGGTTGATATACACAGAAGAGCAGCAACTGGATTAAGTGACTTCCGATATACCTACTGTAGTTTCTGACTTCTTTTTATCGGGAACATTTCATTCACTTTGAACTTTACAATCAGTTTCTGTCCTACTAATCGTGGTACCCGTCGCTTCGTATGCTTTTATTCAATTTGACCTATTTTTTGATATTTTCAGACGATTCTACTAGTACTAATCAGTTGAAAAATTAACATATGGGGTCATATTGACTCCAACAGTATATACGTACTTTCGTAACAATTATAAATGTAATCAATTTTTTTTAAATTTATACAATTGCTTTAAAGCAGTTGTACAATGGCAAAAAAATGGTAACACTAATTTTTATATTTTGTGAATACGTCTTTGTCATGCCATTTTTTGTAATAATTAATTGTTGTTGTGACATTTTGTTAGTCAGTATCTCATGCAAAACATAATTACAATGTTTCAAATCAATAAAAAACGAGTACAAGATTGCGTTTGTGTTTCTATTTTCTTGTATGCACTTGTACTTCTAAACATTCGCCACTGTCAGAATTTGTGGTATATTTTGAATGAAATACTCATTTTGTGCAGATAGATCATTTAAATTCAAACCATAATAAAACTGAGGACGTTTACTTATCATATCTTTAAAAAATGTAGGGTGTTTTTTAAGTCATATAAGAAAACTGCTTATTTGGATTGGTTTTTAGAAACATATAATATTGAAAAGTGAAAAAAACTCATTTTTTAGGTACAACATAAATAACACAGGTCTGCGACCAAATTTTTTTCTTTAAAATAATGGGTGATTCTTATGTATTTTGGTGCGCTGAGTTCGGAAGTGCCCTCAGTTTTTTCCCAGCACGTAAGCATTTTCCGCAAAATGCATTTTTCTGCGGGATTGCCTACCTTAAGGCGTATATTTATGAATATGCCGAAAAAAGTTGTTTTTCCTATTCGACTTCATAGTTTTATATTAGAAACTATGAAATATGATAAAAATTAGTATATTTAACAGTATTAATCACCGTATGAATCATGGAAACCCATTACCTTAATAGTATGCAATTAAGGTTTATCGCTTTTCTTCTGTGTTTTCAGATTCCAATGTTACTGTAATAAATGTTTTTGTTATTAAAAGTACATAAATAAATAGGAGAAATTCTTTCTGGTAATTAGCGTAATTGTGGTGAACATTATTGACAAATGAAACCTGGATTTTCCCATTGCCCTATATATACCCCTCGCAGTCCTTCGATTTGTTCATTTCAATTTAAATATTCTTAAAGTGTCTTTCAAAATGTCTTCAAGAGCTTGTGTTAATAATCCTGATAGTTTCTGTTACATTTGTGGCGAACTTGTATTAAAAAAACAATCTCGAAGTATTACGGAGTTTATTAAAAAAGTGTACTTTGCCTATTTTGGTATGAAGATCGGAGATCAAGAAAAATCTTGGGCCCCTCATGGAGTGTGTTCAGGCTGTGTTGAAGGACTTCGCATGTGGTCTAAAGGAAAGGTGAAATCTTTTCGTTTTGGGGTGCCTATGATTTGGAGAGAGCCGAGAAACCACGGCGATGACTGCTACTTTTGTTCTTGCAACATACAAGGGTACAATGCCAAAAATAAAAAAGATATATGTTACCCAAACATGCAATCTGCACTTCGACCTGTGCCTCATGGACCCGGTATTCCAGTACCAGTGCCCCCACACAATTTTGACGATTTGCCAGAGTCATCAGAGAGCGAGTCAGAGCTGTTGGATGATGAGTTGCAAGTCGAAGACTGTGGACCCCAACAGTTTTCACAAAAAGAATTAAACGACCTCGTTCGTGATTTAGGGCTTTCTAAAGAGTCTGCTGAATTACTGGGCTCTAGACTTCAAGAAAAGAACTTGTTGAGATCTGGAACTTCATTCTCTTGGTACAGAAGCAGAGAAAAACAATTTGAGTCAAATTTTTCTCAAGATGGCGAACTTGTATATTGTTCTGATGTTCCCAAGTTGATGTCAATGTTTAACATTCAACATGTGTCAGATGAATGGAGGCTTTTTATTGACTCGTCAAAAAGAAGTTTAAAAGCAGTTTTGCTACACAACGGCAATAAATACGCTTCTGTACCCGTGGGGCACTCTGTGCATCTAAAAGAAAAGTATGACAACATGGCTTTTATCCTTGATAAATTGAAATATAAGGAGTTTGGATGGCCTATCTGTGGTGATCTCAAAGTCATCTCTATGGTGCTTGGACAACAAGGTGGCTATACGAAATTCCCCTGTTTCCTATGTGAGTGGGATAGCCGGGCAAAAGCACAGCACTGGAGCCAAAAAGTGTGGCCAACGAGAACTTTGAAGGTTGGAGAAAAAAATGTTCACTTTGAGTCTTAGGTTGATCCCAAAAAAGTGCTTTTACCCCCACTTCACATCAAGCTTGGACTGATGAAGCAGTTTGTCAAGGCATTGCCAAAAGATGGCGAAACGTTCAAATACCTTGAAAGAAATTCCCGGGACTGTCTGAGGCAAAGTTAAAGGAGGGTGTTTTTGTTGTCCCGGACATTCGGAAACTAATGAAAGACAATCAGTTTGAAAAGGTGATGAAAAAAGCTGAGAAAGAGGCGTGGATATCATTTAAAAAAGTTGTGACTAAGTTTTTGGGGAACAATAAGGACCCGGATTATGAAGAAATTGTAAATAAAATGTTGAAATGTTTTAAAACCTTGGGGTGCTCCATGAGCTTGAAACTTCACTTTTTGAACTCCCATTTGAGTTATTTCCCAGAAAACCTTGGTGCCGTAAGTGAAGAGCAGGGCGAGAGGTTCCACCAAGACATCAAAGAAATGGAACGAAGGTACCAAGGACGATGGGATGTGAATATGGTGGGAGACTACTGTTGGATGCTTCATAGAGAACTTCCAGACATCCCACACAAACGGAAAAGCTCAAAACGGAGTTTTGGGGGAAAAAGATGTAGATATTATAAAGAATTATGAATCCTTATTGTATATACTACATATTATTTTTATCAAATTGTATTTAAAAATGTAAATAAACCACTAGTAATATATTTTTTTTTATTTCAAAATGCATTTTTACCTATATGTACTGCGGGTTTTGCATAACTTTCTTTTTTATTTTGCGGAAAATCCCTACGTGCTGGAGAAAAACTGAGGTCATATTTGGACTCAGCGCACCAAAATACATACGATTCACCCATTACGGTGAAAAAAAATCAAAAAATTTCAATTTGCAGGCCTGTGTGTTTACTGTTTTAGTTAATAGCAGTTGAAAACACAACGATACTTACATTAGAGGGTATAGAAGAAAATGCTACAAAAATCAGTATTAAAAGAACACGTATAAGTATTCAATGCACAAATAAAGCAATCTTTGTTGATGCTAATGTTGGTTTTCATTTTCAAATAAAAACTTATTATAGAATTGGATTAATAAGAACAATTTTAATGATATTTGTTTGAAAACTGTTAAGAATGATTTACAAGAAAATAATGATATGCTTGGATTTTCTACTAGTCAACTAATTTTTGTCGGACAATTTCTCAACGATATTAATGTTCTTGATACTTCCGGTGAAAATTACACGGAGCTTGTTCTCATGAAAACCTACAACCGAAAATCCCGAAAATGTATACAGTTTCGTTAACAACGATTCTGAAAAAAAAAACTGACGACGACGAAATGTCTACAGTATGTAATATCTCTGCAAATTGTAAATGTGTCCACATATCGGTATGAGAGTCAATAAACGAATCACTCGATGATCGCAGTGACAAAGATTTCGATATTAATGAGTATTCTGACCGGTATAGTAGTAGTAGTAGTAGTAGTAGTAGTAGTAGTAGTAATAGTAGTAGTAGTAATAGTAGTAGTAGTAGCAATTCTTCAGAATAAGATGCTGAATTAATAATAATAGAAATTGGTAACAGTCTTACCCCTCCGTTGTCAGAGAAAATTAAAGTAAGTATAAATAATGGTTCTACAACTATTTTATTTAATGTTGTTCTCTAAGTAATTTAAACAGAACTTATACGACAATTGAAAATAATACACTCATTTATATCTAATTTTTAATAAATAATATTAATTATTATTTACAGCTGCTTTGTAATAACTCGTTACTCAACAGTTTGTGACTAAGCTCAAAATAGAATTTTCATTACGCAACAATTTGATCATCAATCAGAAACGTGCACGTAAAACATTAGAAAATCATTCAAGTAACATAACACTTAATCGCTGAATATTTTTTTTTGGTATGTCACAATTTTTCATAATTTTTATGGAAATTATAAAATTTAGGTAACAGAAATAAATTTTTTTATAATACTTTATTTTAAAGTGCCCTAACTACTTAGGTCTTTCACACATTAGAATTGTAATTTTTCATGTTATCGTATATCTAATTCCGTGTATGTATGTTGAATAAAGTTGATTAAACTATGTATGACTTCTACACTATTTTCTAACAGTTGTCTTGCAGAATGTTTCTTCTTTCTAGTTTAGAGTTTTCACACTTGCTCAAAACATGGATGAGACTTATCTGCGTATTGCATGTGACACAGATGGGTGGAGGCTCTTTTTACTTTCCTCGTTTAAAAGACAAAGGAAGTATTGTAATCACGAAAAAATCACTTTCCGATATTTCTCCAGATCTTCACTTTTCAGGTTTTCTCAATTCCGTCTGTTTGTCTGTCTGTCTATTAGCGGTATAACTCAAAAACTATTTGTTGGAGGAAAACGAGATTTTGTACGCAGATTATATGTTTACCTGACATGAAATCGAGAAAATGTCGGACAAATATTGATACGGTCTTAAAATGGCAAAGTATTTTAAATAAAATATAATTAACATGCAACCTAATTATAATACAAATAATAACGATACTGAGTCCAGCAGTACGGTTTTATCATTGAAAAATCCATTTTATACAATGAAATCGACAGTTTCTTCAACAAAATTTGACTGTCCATTAGTGAAACAAAGATCGGTCAGAAAGAATCATAGTTATTAATTCAATTACATGTGAAATTGTAAACCATATCAGTTAATCGTCCATTCGTTGATTGCCAAGGTAACCCAAATTTGGTTGATGGCAGTAATTTTGAAGTAAGATCTTATATTAGTTAGTTTTTATCTTCAACAGTAAATATTATTAGAAAGGATAAAACGTAAGTTTTGTTTCTTACATATTTGTTGTATAAAAGGGTTTATGTTGCATATTGTTACATAATAATTGGAGACTGGCACAAATTGAGAACAAGTTAACTTAAATATGACATGTTTAGCTAAATGTCACAATGGTTGAAAAGTAGAAATCTCTAATTTTTTAATATTTGATTTCCAATGTATTGGAGAAATAAAAAACGAACAATAACAAATGGTGTTTGTAAAAGTTTTGAATTAAAAAGACTAGCTTTAAAATCAAGATAGGAATATACATAAATCAATTATATTACAAATAATTACTGATATGTGCCTAGAAAAAGTGATCATCATAAGAAGTTTGGACCAAGAAATATGAAGATGTTGGTGGTGTGCGTGTAGCATAACTGGCGGCGTTACTGACGACGGTGCAAGCAGTCCTTGCGGTAGATGCAAGTCTATTATATTAATGAAGATAAACTGAGCTCGATGATAGAAAACCAGAATGTAAGTGAAATACATAGATAATATTAAAAATACCAGATTTGAGTGATATTATAGATATTTTAAATGAACAAAACTGCTAATTGAACAATTTTTGAGTGAAGAAAGTAAATTATAAAAATTAAAGACAAACAAAGTTAACAGCGTTTGAAGCGAAAGGTTTACGAAACGTTAAAAAAATAAACATGAAACTAAACTGCATGTAAAAATAAATTAATTAAGTATTAATTAATTAAAATTGACCTTAATGCAAGATTTAATAACGATAATTATATTAATCCTATACATATTTCAAAAATACAGATATTTATCCAATAAATGGTAATTGCCTCATTTTTATAACGTTTTGTGTTTTTATTTGTGTATGTCATAATTAAATTTCTGCAGTAACCCGACGAGATTGAGAGTCGAACAATTCATTTGTTTACACATGCATGCTAGTGGTGGACCAAGAAAGGTAAGATAGGATATAACGTGATAAAGCCGTGAGAGAGAATTATTCATATCAATAAAAGTAAACTAAAGTACTAAAGGACCGTAACAATATATACAGGGTGAGCACTTTAAAAAAGGAAATGTTGTTTAAAAACTAAAATTTTGTTTATTTTTGCGTCAAGTGCAAAATAAATAAAAGTAATACACTTGTCGAAAATGGGGCTTAACAGATACAGAGTAATGTCGTAAAAGATTTGAACAAATCCATTCTCTTATATACAGCCGCTCATCGCCAAGCCGGGAAAGCTCCTCGGTGGCTCGATGGATCAGAGGCCAGATTTACAGGATTTTTGTAACAGTAATTCATTAACAGGAGCAGATTAGAGTTTTAGAAGACATTTAAACATGTATGGATTATTAGTGATAATGAATTGCTAGCAAATAATTTTGCTGGTATGTTTTACGAAAGTGTTTTTTATTTTGACCATGTCACAAACAAGATAAACTAACTTGATCAATTGGTCACAGTTAGTTTCTCGAAACCGACCCCGAAATACATTTTGTGGACTATTTCCTAAATATTGGTTCATTTTGTATCGGCAAGCAGTGAATATGACATTTATACCGATGCACAATGACAGTTTAAATGAGGTTTTTTGAAATACCACCTTGATTAAAATAGCATATTTGGTGGCTGCCATGGATACAAGTGGTAAAAAACTGATTTAATTCCGAGGATTTTTTTACCACTATAAAAACACGTGATTGGTTGAATTTTGAAAAATCATGGCATATTTCTCCTAAAAAGCGCGATGCATCAAAAACGTAAAAATTATGCGAACATATAACTTTTCGGTAAATAATAAAAAATCTAAAGGAGTAATCAACATTTTATATTATTTTTTAATTATACAGGGTGTTTATAAATAAGTGTCGCAACGGAACACTGTAGATTCCTTGAGCAAAAATATAATGATTTAACTCAACTTACCTATATACAAAGTTGCTTAGTTTAGCCGCTAGAGGGCTTTAAAAACGATTAACTTTTTAATTTTTTTTAACCCCCTGTATAATAACTACCATTTTTTTCTGAATAGTTACTTTCATTTAGAAGCTATTTCCTCTCTTACAAAATTTTAGTCGGGTAAACGGTTTAGCCACAAAAATATTTGTTAAATCCCTGCCAGCCTAGTGTTAAGTTACAATTACTGATTCAGGCTTGTAGAAATTTAGAAAATATTTTTTTGTTGCTAAACCGTTTACCCGACTAAAATTGTGAAAGAAAGAAAATAGCTTCTAAATTAAAGTAACTATTCAGAAAGAAAAATTGGTAGTGATACAGGGGGTTAAAAAAATATGGATGGATAATTTATTGTGACGAAGTTTTTAAACACCCTGTAATTTTCGAAATTAGGGTTTATTCTTCAAAAAGGTTTTTCGACTTATTTGAAAAAATTTTAAAAAGTTAATCGTTTTGAAAGCCCTCTAGCGGCTAAACTAAGCAACTTTGTATATAGTTAAGTTGAGTTAAATCATCATATTTTTGCTGAAGGAATCTACAGTGTTCCGTTGCGACACTTATTTAGGAACATCCGTATATCTTGAAAGTGTTCACCTAAACAAATTTGATTTATAGAATTAACTCTTCGTATGTAAAATTTTGAAAAATATTTAAAAAATTGAAAAATTTTATTTATGCTAAAGTTAAAGAAAAATATGTGTTTGCTAGCTTGATGAGTGTTCAGTTAGCTAATACTAACACACTCTAAAAAAATATCATTGAATCCTTACTTAATTTCTGAAAAAAGCACTTATTGGATCTTATTGGATTTTGACAACTTCGAAAAACGCCATTTTCTAAACAAGTAAAAATCACTCAGTATATATGATACGGGCTAAATAGTTTTTAAACAAAAGTTTTTTTGAAAAATAAATAAAAAAATTTTCCATATGATGCCCCCTTACTCAAAATAACCCAAATCGTCTGTATACAAAAGTCTATCCATTAGGAGTTATAGCCATTTAAAGATGATGAAAAATGATTTACCATGTATTCTTTGAAAACAAAATACATTTAATTTGAAAACTACACAATATGTAACAATAAATGGAACAGCATAACAAATATTCAAAATTGGACTCCATTTTTACTTCCTTTTATGATAAAGAAAGTATTGGATTCATCCCAAATTTCGAAATAGAGTTTTCAACAGATCTTCACGTTTTATAGTCCCGTGAACCCAAAAAACGTTTTTTCATTGGTCTGTGTGTGCGTGTGTGTGTTTCTGTGTGTCTTCCTGTGAACAGAATATCTAAAAAATGAAAATAGGTATGGCGTTGAAACTTCATATGTAAGTTTTGTGTACTATTTAGATGCGACAGGCAAGCTTTTGAAGAAAATAGCATAACCGGAAGTATGGTGTTTACTCTTGTGATTTTTTCAGTTTTTCTGATTTTTTCAAAAACGGCTCTAACGATTTTTTTCAAACTTTACATTTTTATTACATTTTAATGTGTATTGATGTGAGATAGGTGATTTTCCAGTTGAATACTTATAAAATGGTTTTCTTTTGTTTTTTTATATTTCTTTATTAACTCCTATTTGAAATAGAACACCCGGTATATTATTACATTTTTGAATTCGGATTAAAATTTTAGAGAAATGTGTCTCTTCAACTAACGTTTCATTTTGCACCGTTTTTGTAGAATTTGTAATTTTGAAAATTTTTGACAAATGCTTAAAATTAAAAATCAAATTTTTGGCTAGTAAGATCACTGTAAAAGGAGGTTGTGTGAGTGTATCACACCAGATTTTTACTATTAGATAATGGTATCCTGCTCCGTAGAGAGTTTCTGATACGCTCAAATATTCCAGGGTTGCCACGGATCGGGCGGTTAACCCTAATGAAAAAAATGTGACAATATTGCGAAATTTCATGGATTTCTAAGGATTTCCATTGATTGCGGAAAATTTCAAAAGATTGCGGGGATTTTCAAAGATTGCGGGGGATTCCAATAGATTGCGGGGATTTCTAAAAGCATGCGAGTGATTTCCAACGATTTCGGGAGACTGCTGGATGATTTCCGCAACCGATTTAAAGATTAAATTACCTAAAATAGTGTCGGAAATAGGGAGACACCAATAAGTAGCTCTAGAATCATGCAGACTTAAAAAAGAATTAAATCAATGTGGGGATTAGTAAGATAATCTGGCAAAATGCGGGTAGTAAGAAAATGATTTAGTTAACTATTTATTCATTGTTGATACAACATTTTAGTACAAAATATCGGAAACAGGTCTCTGTACGTATATTAATATACTACTAGATATAAACTATAAAAAATCTGTAAAGAGGTTTACACGGAACTTCCCTCGCGCGAATTAAATCGATTTGCAAATTTAAAAAAATGTAGTCGGCTGGGATTTGAATTTCCGCTCACCTAGGCGAATATGTGACTGGAGTTTCTTGTTTGCCGCTAGATTAGCTAAGCCACGGGCGCATTCGAAATTCGATGAGTTTGTGCTGATTTATAAAGATACTATATTATTCAGTCCCATTTCTGATGTTGTGACACTAAATATTTTGAAAAAAACAAAGGCAACTGGGGGTAAAAGTATCTTAACATTCCTAATAATACTGCAACAATAAAAGGAATCACTCGGTAATTCAAACTAAATCAATTTGAAAATAAAACAAATTGAAAAGCGGGCCGACGAATCGTCATGGAAGGGACGTTGCATGGAATTGTTTTACTCTAACGTCCCACTCAAGTGACTTTAAACAATCCTAAAAATCAAAGGAAAATAGGGCTAAAAATATTATAACGAGCCCAATAATACTGATACAATAAAATGAAACACTTGGTTATGCGAATTACATCAATTACCAATTTAAAAAAATTACCGGCGGTGGGATTCGTTCTACATCATCTGCGTTTGCTATTGTAACCACATCGATATGTTACAGTGAGCCATGCAGCCCCACTGGTACGAGTGCGACGCGCGGCTGTATTTAACAGAACAGTTTTATTGTTGAAACGTTATTACTCTTTTTCCACAGTATCCTATATCTGTTGGGTCTTATTTTTGTCAAGTGTAAAGCCTAACCTATGTGCAAATTATTACCTTAATTTATTTCTCAGTTAACGCAAAAATACACAAAATTTATTTTTTAAGGTGCGCACCCTATACATATATATTTGTCTAAAATTTTCTCGGTTTCATGCGAGGCAGACGTGTAATATGCATTCAAAATATCGTCATCCTCCAACAAATAGTTTTTGAATTATACCGCCAACAGGCAGACAAACGGAATTGAGAAAACCTGTTTTTCGTCATCTAGAGACCTTGAAACGGGAAGATTTGAAGAAATCTCGGAAGGTGATTTTTTCGCGATTACATTACTTCGTCTTTTAGATGAGGGAAGTAAAACAAACTGTTTCTTAGTATGTAATAGTTACTATACTAATCGATTAGGATGTAGGTACCTTGGCACATACCTAAAGAAACAGTAATGATAATTGAAAACGGCTCCGTTTTTGTAGTAAATTTATTAAAAATTAAAAATATTTACCATGACACACACCTCACACAATGGTTGCCGCTCCAACTTTGTAATCCGAATCCGGAGCAAGTTGCACAGCCAGACGCAATAGAATAAATACCAACCTCTACACCGCAAGGTAAAATGAGGTTACCGATAATGTGTACATACATACACACAAAATGAAGTATACTCTTTTGCAATACTTAATAATTTGTCAAGGAATGAGTCTAAAATATCGCTTGTTATAACTAGAACTGCGCCTAAAGAAGTGTAAATATTATCATATATCATAATTTAAAAAATTGTGAAGACCAATCAAAATGTTTTTGAAAATTTAATGCATCCAGTTGAAGGACAAAAATGCGACGCAGTTGGCTAAAATATGTTTATTATCACAATTTTGAAAGTGGGAACCATCCGGTAGGAGAGGTTATACTTTCCCACCGCCTGTAATACCTTTACGATATTTTTAGACCAGAGCAGGCGGTGGTATTTCGTGGATTGCGGAGGGATTGCGAAGCGATTGCGTGGATTGCGAAGCGATTGCGTGGATTGCGGACAGATTGCAAAGCGATTGCGTGGATTGCGGAGGATTTCCGTTGTGATTTCGGGGATTGCGGAGGAATTTGTGACAAGATTGCGGGAAGTGGTTAACCCCTCGCCACGGATATTACACGTATTTGCTGCTTGAAATTAAAATGACAGGTAGGCTTTGGAACTATTCATTGCATTGTTTTAATTAAACGTCAAAGTTTATTGTATTTTCAATTCAAAGCCTACCTGCTATTTTGTTTTCATACAGGAGACGTGGTAAAGCATTTTTCATCATCTTTAGATGACCGTAACTCCCCAGGAGTGGACTTCTCTATATAAGTATTTTGGGTTAAATTGGCTTATTTGGAGCTCTAGTATATGTGCTTACTTTTTTCAGGGACACCCTGTATATTTGGTTGAGGAGTCCACAGACCCATACAGATTTCTCTATATTCTCATATCTGTATATGTTGTTGTCCTTGTTCTTATTGAGGAGAGCGTAGAAAAGTCGAGCACAATTTAGGGTGTTTTCGTCAGCGTAATGAAATGCAAGTTGTTCACGGTTATACAAAAAATGTCAAATTCCCCCAGAGCCAAGAATACTGCCAGAATGCCAAAGGGGAACTCCGTATATGTACCTACAGCGGTGTGTGATATTATACGTGTTATCATAAAGTTTCTATAGAATAACAATATAGATACGTATTGAGTTTCACTACAGTATAAATTATGTTTCAGCTAATGTATCTGCACGTAGCTTTTTCAAGACTTGGAGATGAAATTTAGTTATTGCAGAAAAATTTAAAAATACTTTTTTAAATAAGGTCCTAATGTTGAAAATTCTTCAAAGGGTGCCCAAATTTTTCCAGGCTGCATGCCTTGGATTATCTATAACACACATTTTTTGGGTTACATCTGCTTATTCTCAGTGTATAATCAGTGTATATAAATCAAAGAAGTAGAGACACTCACTGTCGGTTCCTTTGATGTCAAAACACCGATTTGAATGACCTTGAACGGCACCTGGGGGGTACTTTCCGATAGTACTCGCAGATGGCACTACTACTTTACCACATCATGATTGGTAGCAGAGCTAGTAACTGGCTCTGATTGGTAGAACTTTGTGCTGCCATCTGATAGTCAAGCTTAGAAATACCCCCCGAGTCACTGTCCCAGGCACTCGAGACAGGTTTCAACATTTGGCTTGTTTGATTTATGTACACTGGTATAATTGCAATTATACTTACATTTTTCAAGTCGTTTTGTGGGAGTTTAATAATGCTGCACCCCAGTCGTTCTTTCAAGCAAAACTAGAACAATTATTATATGAAATTGTTTTCGTATATTAAATTTTTAAAATGCTCAAAAGATAAGTTTTCAAAAGTTTTAAAGATGTTGTACGAATCCGGATATACATTTTACTTCTGTTTATGATTATTGCTTAATTAATATAGGGATAATGATGCCATAATGCTAATGGCATTATGTTCCGAAAAATATTAAAGTTATAGCTAGAAATATGAACTTAACTAATATTTTACTTCCTAGAGACCAATTCAAACAATGTGTACATTTCTCTATTATTAAGGTAAATTCTGAAGGTTGGTTTATTCACCTCAGCTTTGTTTTATCTGGTAGATATAGTATTTAACATTACAAGCCAGGTAAAACAGGTTTTACTGGCGATAGGATTGGGATGACTGGCGAGCCGTCAGGCGAGCCTGTCATATCCTTGAGCCAGTAAAAATTGTTACCTGGCGTGTATTGTTGAATGTTTTATTTGTTTCTCACTTGTAAATAACTAGAAATTCACCATTTATTCAAAATGTCAAACTGACAAGCAACTAAATTAATCAAAATGACACATACTAAGGAAGACAACTCTGGCTTTGCACGCTGTCATTTATATATGAGCACGCTTGTAAAATATAACTGGCTAGCCAGTAAAAAATTTACTGGCTAGCCAGTTAAGAAACATTTTCAAGGTGAATACAGTGACTTGATAAATTGATGTTTACAAGTGAGGAACAAATAAAACATGTTTACAATAGTCACTTGTCCTTTCGATAAAGTCATTAAAGCTCGTTACTTAATTAAATGTGGCGAATTTACAATTTTAAGCAGAAAAATGGTTATGTTTTTGTTGCTGTCAATATTTTTGGAGAATTTATGGGTATTAAGGGTTTTAATTGACCCTGAATTTGGTATGGTAATTAGTAATAGTACAAAAACTATTTTGTAGTAATTCAGAATCGATGCTATTTTTAGTTTCTTATCTAATAAAAATGCCAACCTTTACAACAATTATACTGTTGGCTGTTGTGAAATTGGTGGTTCTGCAAGACCATGAACTGCTAGAACGCAAACACGGTGCAGTCATTTCAAATGAGAACTATAGGTCCAACATCTCGATAGCAGTTAACTCAAGTGTAGAGTATATAATTCATTTTCCGGATTCTCGTGTAAGTTTATAGATTATTGAATGCTTGGGGTTACAATAAGGGTTTCACTGCTACATACTTTTTTAGCCAGAATATTCATACACTGTAGTTACATGGAGTGAGAAGGCAGATTATAATTATCCAGTATTTGTAATGGTAAGGCAACAAAAGGAGCTTATATCATGGACAATACCTTTAGCTGTTAACTCTGGAAAAGGTACATCATGGTTTTACAACATTTCAAGAATTTTGTGTTACAGCAAAATATCAGAAGGTACCAGTAAGTGTTGAGATTGTTTTGTTCCTCATAGATTAACAGGTAATGGCACGTTTGCATTTTAGCAGATAATCTGAGTTTAGAAAGCAAGGGAATTTCTAAGCCTCTTTCAATGTCCATATACACAACTTCCGAGGCCTCAATACCTGTTGCTGTTCGAGTAGAGGAAGAAAAGCGATTTTTTGCGAAGGAGAACAAAAATTACTCTTTTTTAATATCTCCTAGTCAGCCCAAGTTTTTTTACTTCAAGTTTCCAAATTATTTAGACGCTGTTACTGTGCTAATCGATTCTCACGATGACACCTGCTTGACAGCGTCGGTACAAAATGCATCGGTGAGAATGCATAATGCAGCTTATACTAACAGCGTAGCTATATCTAAAATATACTGTTATTTTAGTGTCCAGTATTTGATCTGAACCAGTATATCGCTTATGCAGGAAAATATCAAACAATTGACACTAAAGGTGGATTCATAGTACATGTAAGGCATTTCATTTTAATTGAGGAGTGTATTCATCAAAAATGGCTTTAGGAGAACGAGTTTCCCAATGGATTTTTCGTCGTTTTTGTTGTCAAAGGTGACGATTTCGATTGCATCCAGAAAAGTAGAATTACTGATAGGCGCATATTAAGAGTAAAAACAATACGTCGTTCTTCTGAAGTATCTTTCAAAATAAAGCCCGGTTTATCCAAGAGCGACTATGAGAACGCAATCGTCGTAACTGTATCTGGCATAGTTATCTTCTATTTGATTTTCATACTGGCGTCGTTAGCTTGTTACTGGGTAGAAAAACCACGAACAGAAGTGTTATATCATACATTACGTGATGGTCAAAATACGATGGAAGTGAACAACTGCGGGACAGGACAAGGAAACGCTGCAGGTTTTAACGATTTATCTGATAGTGATACAAGCTCTGGTAATGGTCAGAATATGGTGGAAGAGAATAACGACAGGACAGCACCAGAAAACGATGGTAGTCCTAACCATTTAGCTGGAGAAAATGCTGCAAACGTGCCTTCGCAAGTTGGTGCAAACGTGCCTTCGCAAGTTGGTGCAAACGTGCCTTCGCAAATTGGTGCAAAAGTGAACAACGGCGGGACAGGACAAGGAAACGCTGCAAGTTTTAACGATGTATCTGATAGTGATACAAGATCTGGTAATGGTCAGAATATGGTAGAAGGGAATAACGACAGGACAGCACCAGAAAACGATGATAGTCTTAACCATTTACCTATAGGAAATGGTGCAAACGTACCTTCGCACGATACAGGAGAATTTCCAAAAACAGTAAGTGATTTGACAAGGAAGACGTCTGAAGTATTCAATCGAGAATCGAGGTATTATATGTGGCTTGTCATAATCATGGGCATAGTCTACTCAGTTCCTACATTACAGCTGGCGATTACACAGCTAATGGTAAACATTCTTTTCTTCAGCGCCTCATTTATTAACAATTCCCTTTGCAGATGGTACACTATACCGGAAATATGGACTTGTGTTATTACAACTTCCTTTGTGCCCATCCCCTTTCTAAAATTATTGACTTTAACCACCTGTTTTCCAACATCCCATACCTATTTGCTGGAGTATCGTTTTCTATAATTACCTATTTGAAACAGGAGATAATAATAGTCAATGAAGTAAGTAATTATAATAGAACTAGGAATGTTCTTAGTTTGCAATTCGCTGATATGTGATTTAACTACGTATACTACGTTAAAGAACAGATTGAGAAATAAAACGGGAGGGACGTCCTTCAATACGCAAAACCCGTTTTACTTACTTGTTACAATTGGAAACTCGGGAGAATCCAAAAACTGTTTAACTTTAACTAAATTGAACTGTGTGCAACCGGCTTACCAAGAATAATATTCTATTCAGATCTAGCGCTCTTTTGTGGGAGCGGCTTCTACTGAATCTGTTCCTTTAACATAGTATAGTTTATAAGCTAGTGTTTTATAGAATTGTGGAGTGATGCAACACTATGGAATGTACTATGCACTAGCTGTGTCTGTGATGATGGTGGGAATTTTATCAGCATCTTACCACATATGCCCAAACAACTCTAATTTCCAGTATGGTAAGTAGGGTATGTTATTTTGAACTAGTCAGACTTAAAAACCGATTTTGTAGACACCACTTTTATGTACGTGACGCTCATACTGTACATTGTAAAACTTTACCAGAACAGACACCCAGACATTGGTGCATCTGCTTACGTTACCTTCGCAGTACTAGCAGTTGGTATACTTATTGGTAAGAGCGTATGCTACTGATTGGTTTGATCTGTAAGTGATACTCGTTATTCAGTTTTAGTCGGAATTCTACACGGCAGTTCAGTGTTTTGGGGATTATTTACAGCTGCCTATATATTGGTCTGGTTGTATTTATCGAGATATCTGTATTATTTTCACGATCCACCCAATCCACTCAATCCAATTGAGTACATCCCAACAGCTATCTTAGGAGATACAAATTTTTGGCAAGCTTTAAAACCGAAAAATCCTGGTAAGCCATATCATAAGCGTCGTCATTGTAAAATAAAAACACGATTTGCTAGTGATTCTGATTCCCAGAACAAAAACACTTGCTATTTATTGTTAAAAATCATTGTTTCATATACTTAACGTTAATAAATTGTGACATATACAGTAGGCCAAAGAAAATTGTTAGATATTTCTAAGGAATAAATGGTGCAATCAAAAACAAGTTATAGTTGTAATCAACAGGGGCCCGTGAACGATTGTCACAAATAATTGTCACTGATACAATTTTTCATGTGAATCGTACTCGTATTGCGACTTAAAATCACCACAGTTTGGTAGTTCTTAAATTATTTTAGTCTTCCTTCGGGAAAACTGGCTAAATTCTTAAAGTCGCAATACGATTAGGTGTAAGATTTGCGTGGGTTATTGAAAACACTAAGGTACTTTGCTGATGCTTGAATATTCAAAGCACATCAGGCAAAGTAAAATATTTTTTGTTCCTTCTGTTCTAGTATTGTAAGATGTATTGGAACTCTCTTTAACATTGAAATTTTCTCGAAAAATCCTGTTCATATCGATAAAATTCAAATAATATACATATACAGGGTGATTTTAAAACTTCGAGGTATTATTCTACACATCAAGGCAAGTAAAAAAGTCCAGATAAACATGTGCCCGACAATCGCGCATTTTCGAGTTACACGCAGTTTTTGAATTTGGGAAATAAATCGTAAACTATTAAAAAATATTAAAATGGCTGGAATACTTGCTGTCAAAATCAAACAGAAAACAGTTGATGATTTTCTGGGAAATGAACTCCCAGGCCCTTTAAAGGATGTGCCTTTACAATTACGTCAAGGGATGTGGTGTAGGCACGATGGGGCTGCACGATATTTCCTCATACTTGTCATGCAGCACCTATCGCGAGTTTTTTGCGAGCAGTGGATAGGTCGCGGTGTGCCTATTCCATGGCCACCACGCTCCCCAGACCTTCATCCATTAGAGTTCTTTTTTTGGGGATATTTAAAAAACCTCGTGTACACCACCCCCATCAATAAAGAAGAGGAGTTAAAGCGGCGTGTTGACGATGCCTGTCAAACCGTTAGAGGAATGCCAGGTGTTCTTGAAAGAATAAGTGAGTAATTGCGGCGGCGATGAGACCTCTGTGTGAAGATGGGAGGTGGACATATCGAACATCTACTCTAGGTTTGATTTCTCAAATTTAAAAATTGCTCGCAACTCGGAAACGCGCAATTGTCGGACACATGTTTATATGGATTTTTTTACTTGCCTTGGTGTGTAGAATAATACCTCGAAGTTTGGCGAAACATTTTAAAATCACCCTGTATAGTGCAATGGTTTTGTACTCTCTACAATTCTGCTTACCAATTGAACTAGATGCATTAAAAATCAAACCGAGGCACAAAATTAATTATTTTAATTAGTGCAAGCTTAGCTTACTTTTGAGATAAATGCACTGATGGGTGCAGCTGAGTTTCACAAACAGGCAAAGGTAACATGAAAAGCTAGTTCAAAAGGGTTACGCTCTTGGGCTCAAATTTGACGAGGTTTTGGAAGTGCGAATGCAGTTGCATTGTATCTGACGATGGTAGCGGTAACGTTTGCAGTGTTATGCTTGTTATTGTACGAAACGCTATGTACAAGTACAAAGTTATGAGCAGTATAGTGGTCAAAAAGCTAGGACCAGAATGGCAAAGTAACTGAAAGGTATAGCAATGCAGTACGAGGATTAGAAACGTTGCAAGAAGCAACCGACAAGAGATGTTGCATAAGAGTTGTAACATCCGCCCCTCTTATCAGGGTTGGAATATTTTATTGTACCACGGGTTAGCTCATAAATCGCAGATAGGTTCAATTCTCCACTCAGATATACCTCAAATAAGCAAAACACACTAACGGAGTATCCTGTATAACATTTATTTTATATATCTATTGTACATAACTAAAATATTCATGTAAGAAAATAAACGAGAACTCTATTGTCCAAAATTAACATTATTGACTTGAAATATCGCTGTTTGTCCCTGCGGTTGCTGCAACCCGCGTCGCGTCCGTGCTGGCAGGGTCGGTCTACTTCCTAGGAGCTCCGCTTCGAAAGCGTCGAGAATTGTCGTCGCTTCCCGAACGGCGTTGAACTGCGCGCTGTTGGCGGCGCGGTGAAGTCCATCGGAATTTGCCGGTTTGCGGTTTCTGATTTCTGTAAACAAATAACAATTAAACCTGCTAATGCGGGTTTTCACCCTAAACGTGCAACCATAGTTCGGGAGTGAAATACTCTGAAGAATTCGCCGCACGACGGGAATTTCGTTTGAAGAACGAAGCTCCGGTTCGGCGTGACTTTTGAGGTTAACAATCCTCACCACCTGCAAGTGAGCCCCGTGGTGGAGCTAACGGTGCGGCCCGCGGTGCTCCCAAGCAAGACGGCCACCACAATTCTCACGGATTAATTCAGGTAAATTCAAATTAGGTAGCTTGAAGCTTTTAGTTTTGCTTGAAAAGCACGGCGGTGAATTTAAAATACAAGGGAACTGGGATTTTAAATGTTACGTTGGCGATTGCTTCTAATTCTACTTGAATAGCAAGGCGGTGAATTTAAAATACAAGGGAGCTGGGATTTTAAATGTTACGTTGGCGATTGCTTCTAATTCTACTTGAATAGCAAGGCGGTGAATTTAAAATACAAGGGAGCTGGGATTTTGACATTACGTTAATTGCTATTTGACCAGCGGGTTTCGGCGTAGGAGATTTTCAGGATTAATTAGCGGGCGTTCCAGGGTTAATTAGCTGGCGTTCCAGGCGTTCACAAAGAACCACTGAATTAAACTCAGCTGTCAGGGATTTTCAGGATTAATTAGCTGGCGTTCCAGGCGTTCGTAAAGAACCACTGAATTAAACTCAGCTGTCGGGGATTTTCAGGATTAATTAGCTGGCGTTCCAGGCGTTCGTAAAGAACCACTGAATTAAACTCAGCTGTCGGGGATTTTCAGGATTAATTAGCTGGCGTTCCAGGCGTTCGTAAAGAACCACTGAATTAAACTCAGTCTCAGGACGGCTTGGTGGAGGGACTCTCTGGAAGGACAACCCATCGGAAGGAAAGTCTCTGTAATAAAAATCTCTCCCAAAATGAGCCGTGCTGGTCCTTTTATATGCTTTGTAAAGCCATTAAGTGGGGAGGAAGCGTACGTCATACCTTTGTCCCTTGCTGTTATCACGGTCGGAGCTGTCTTATCTTACTGGAACACACCGCGGCCTTTGATAACGCTAGAGGTCGCGACGTTTAAGTTGGCAAATATTATTTAATATTCGATTAATGCCAATCAAACGGAAGCTTAGCGTTACATATGCCGGTCTCTTCGGAGGAGATGGGAGTTTGGTGGGCATCCTCTCCAAGGAGGTCGATTCTACACCGCAGGGAATCACCTGGAGCGTCTTCAGGATAGACTTGGGAATTGCGGTTTCAATCCCCGGGGCCCTAGGTGCCTGGAGAGTGTAGAAATGTAGCTCCTAGGTTGTTTAATTACATCGGCCTTTGCGAATTCTGGATTAAGCCTAGCTGGATGGCGTCTTTCCTCTTTACTCGCAGCGTTTTTCCTCCTGGTAATTTGATACGTATAGTTCGCGGGTGTCGTCGTCGTCGTCTAGGTACTGTGGCTGGCGTCGACGTGGATTTTGTTTCCAGCAGCAGTTCCGGAAGTACGGCTGGCGAGAGTTCTGGCTCAGGCAACTTCAGTTGTTGCAGCTCGACGAGCACTTCGCCGAGGAGGTCATCCCTCTCGAGTGGCAGCACTGCGTCGGCCACGGGCACCTCGGATAGCTTTTCTGGCTGAAGCTCTGGTGGGACTTCGTTCGGTTTCCACTCTAGACCGCATTCGGCCAAGAAGGCCTTCATAATTGGGGAAGTTGTTGAGGGCGTCTTGGGCGTAAGGGGTCCCCTAGGGGTGCCTAGATCAGCGGGCAGTTCTTCGACCTCTATCTTCTTTGGAGGTGTGGCGAGGTCCTTCGGGGACTCGGTGAATAGTTGCCTAAATTTCAGAGCCAACTCCCGGAGTTCTGCCTCCAGGTCAGGGCGGAGCTTAGAGAGCGGGATTCTCACCTGGAGCCCTTCTACAGGGTCTGGCTTGCCGGGCTCCTTTCTCTCTGGTGTAGCTGGTAGAGGTGAGAGCATAGCCGGGACTGGACTCCACCTCGGTAAAGGCGACCATCGGTTACTGGTCGGCATCTCCGGCGGGTCGTATGTACCCGGGTTCCAGGGGCGGATTTTTTTCTGGCCTTTACGAGGCTTCCTTAACTTGTAAGGCCAACTGCTGGATGGCCGAGCATTCGCACTATTCCTTACTGGCGGCATTCTTGTCTTCACTCAGGAATAACTTGAATAATGACGGCAGGACCTTGGACTGACCTATATATACTTGATGTCCTAATTACTACCCTTTCCGGTCCCTTGTAGGTGGAGGGACAGTTATCTAGAACCGAAATATTGCAGGTGTTTACTAAAAATTTTCTAGAAATGTTTTCACTACAGGTGCGGGGTAAAAATTTTTAAAAAACATTTCTAGCAGGTGGACTGGAAAATTACTGGAAGGCTTTCTTGATATCCTTGATGTGGACTCTGCCGACTTCCCTTCCGGTTTGGGGATCGCTGAGTTCCACTATCACAGGGGAGATTACCTTCTTGATGACGTAGGGCCCTGCGTATTTGGCCGTCAACTTCGCCGAAATTCCCTGAGCGGCGTCTGAGAGTATCCTGTCCCTCTTAAACACCTGGTGGCCTACCTGGGGCCGATACTCTCGTCTTCTCAGATTGTAATGGTGGCTCTGCCTAGCAAAGGCCTTGGCCAGATTGTTTCTTACTACTTCCATTACATCCTCCAGCTTCCGGAGCTGTTCTCGATACAGTTCAGGGGTCGGAGCTTCTTCGTCAGGGTCGAATTCGGGCTCCGCTTCTCCACGTAGTGTGCGTGGCGGCAACATCTCTCGCCCCAGGTTCAGGAGGGCTGGGGTGAATCCTGTAGACTCATGTTTGGAGGTGTTGAGGGCAAACATTATCTCCGGTAGCCAGGCATCCCACTGCTTCTGCTTCCCTCGGGCTAACTGTGCGATGATGGTTCCCACTACTTTGTTAGCCCTCTCCACCGGGTTGGCTTGGGGCGTATATGGCGGCGTCAGTCGGTGCTGGATGCCGTATTCTTTAGCCAATGCTTTGAATAACTTGCTAATGTACTGGGGTCCATTATCTGAAATTATGATTCTGGGTGTGCCAAATCGATAAATAATTCTCTCTTTCAGGGCTTGGCTCACGGCTCTGGCGGTAGCGGTACGAAGGGGATGGACCTCAATCCACTTTGTGAAGCGGTCCTGAAAAACGAGAAGCCACGCGTTTCCTTTGGAGGACCTGGTGAGGGGGCCAATCAGGTCTGTGCTGATGGCTTCCCATGGACCTCGAACTCGCGACCAGAACATTTTCCCAGCTGGTAGTTGCTGTGGATGCTTGTATTGTTGACAAATTGGACACGAACGTACGTATCTGTGAACGTCTTGCTGCATCCTTGGCCAATAGTACAATCTTTGCATTCTAGCTGTCGTCTTGGTCACCCCCAGGTGTCCTGCGGTGGGATCATCGTGGCATTCCTGTAGGACCCGGCGTCGTTGGGGCTTTGAGACGCACAGCTTCCACTCGGGATGAAAACCTTCGGCCAGGTCTTCACTCACATTTGGAAAACTCCGAAAAAGATTTCCGTTTTCTAGTTTCCAAGTCTTATACTTGGCAGGGAATCTTCGTACTAGACGAATCATTTTTCGCGTCCAGGAACATGGGGCGGCTGGTTCCCGGACGGCCATGGGGGAGAGGTCGTCTTTGGGACTTCCTGGAGCTCGGGATAGCGCGTCAGCTACATGATTGAGGGCTCCTGTGCGATATTCGACCTCAAAGTCGTATTGCTGAAGTTCCAAAGCCCAGCGGGCCAAACGTGCTGAAGGATTGGGCAGGTTCCTCAGCCATCTTAGGCTACGGTGGTCGGTCACTACCTTAAAGTGGTAGCCCTCTAAGTAGCCTTTAAACTTCTTTATGGCGAAGAGGACGGCCAGGCACTCCAGCTCGGTGGCGGAATACTTTGCTTCCGCCTCGGTTAGGGATCGGCTGGCATAGGCAATGACTCTCTCTTGCTTCTCCAGCACCTGGGTGAGGACGGCTCCTAATCCAGTGGTGCTGGCGTCCGTCTGGAGGACAAAGGGAACGGAGAAATCGGGGCAGGCAAGAATCGGGGCTGAAGTTAGGGCTCTCTTCAGCCCGTCCAGGGCTTCTTGTTGTTTCTCCGTCCATCTGAACTTATTTCCTTTTCGGAGTAGCGTGTTCAGGGGTGATGCGATCTGGGCGAACCCGGGGATAAACTTTCGGTACCACGAGGCCATACCCAAAAAGCGCCTTACAGCCTTCGGCGTCTGGGGGCGGTCCATCTTCAAGATCGCTTCTACTTTTTCGGGATCTGTCTGTATACCGTTCCGGTTGACGACGTGCCCCAGGTATTTCAACTCCGGCTGGCAGAAGTTGCACTTCTCCGGGTGGAGCTGAAGGCCGGCGGACCGAAGTCTCTGAAAAACCACCTGGAGATGTTGTAGATGATCCTGGAACGACTTACTGACGACGATGATGTCGTCCAGGTAGCAAAAGGCATGTGGCTCGAGCTCGGGACCAATGACCTTGTCCAGGAACCTCTGGAACGTGGCTGGTGCCGCCTGGAGGCCGAAGGGGAGGACTTTAAACTGATACAATCCCCTTCCGGGGACGGTGAAGGCGGATATGGGGCGGCTTTCCATGGCAAGCGGGATTTGCCAATAGCCATGCTTTAAATCAAGAGTACTAATGTACCGGGCCCCACGTAGCTTGTTTAGAATCCCATCTATGAAGGGCAGAGGGTAGGCGTCGGCGCAGGTGGCCTCGTTCACCTTCCTATAGTCAACGCAGAAACGATATTGACCTGAAGGTTTCTTAACTAGGACGACAGGAGAGCTGAAAGAACTGCTGGAGGGCTCAATGATCCCGTCTGCCAGCATCTTATCCACCTCCTCGTCGATGATGGCCTGCATCGCCGGGTTTCGCGGGTAGTATCTCTGCTTGATGGGCCCCATGCCTTCTTTCAGGGTGATTTTGTGTTCCACTAAGGTGGTGGGTCCGTTAGCTGTGGGGAATCTACCTAGTTCCTCTTTCAGGAACTCGCCCAACTGTTCAGCCTGGGTGGCGGACAAGGATTTAATGCTTGCGGCGCCTTCTGAGTTCCTTCTAGTATTCAGGACGACTTCCGTTGAACCTAGCGTCATAACCTGGGAGGCGGGGCGTATGACGGCTTCGTACCTACTTAGGAAGTCGAGTCCTAGAATAACGTCGCTGGAGAGGGTGTCCACTACGTTGGCCTGTAGCACATAGGGGTTCTCTTGGATAAAAATGGGGAGTTCATAATGGCCCTGGGTGGTAATCATTTGTCCGTCAGCCAGCTGGACACGGTCTGGGGGATGTGGCTTGTTGACAACACCTTGTTGACTCAGGAACCTCTGGAGAATTTTGCCTATATAGGACTTAGCGGCGCCTGTGTCAATGAGGGCGTTGAACGGTCTTCCCTTAATGACTATTGGGAGGAACAACCGGGCATCTATGGTGGATACTCGCGGCGAGGAGTTCGGTACCTGGTTGTAGAAGTTTCGGACCCGTCGGAGCCACTTGGACCACTCAGGGGGTTAGAGTCGGCTGGTGGAGGCCCTGGCCTTCAGGTGTCGAGGATGCCTCACAGATCTCGACGGCCGGATGCGTTTCCCGGCCTCTTACAGGGGCAATCCCTCGTTAGGGTATCTGGTTTACCGCACCAGGAGCAGAAAAGTTTAGAAGGTCTCTGGCACTGGAACCTTCGGTGGCCTCGCTGCCCACATTTCCAGCAATTCTCAGTGCGGTTATAGGCGGTGCTAGTTGAGGGGGTAGGAGACCTGGGGGCCGATGGCGTACGTGGATTATCCTCCGGGGTTTGTAAGGACGACACGGTGGGTGTCTTGAATCCCTGGGAGAACGTGACCTTGGGTTTTGCTGGTTTATACGCCGTCTCCACCATATAGGCCTGACTTGCGGCGGGGGGTGGTTGGAACGAAGCTTGTTCCAGCTGGAGGGCTTCGAATTCTTCTGCCATCTGTACCAACTCGTCCAGCCTATGGAAGTCCTTCCTACGTACATACAATTTATATTCCGGCCGGAGGTTTTCGTATATACGTTCCAACTGCTCGTGTTCTCCGGTGACTCCGAACCTACGTAACAGCGTCTGGAGGGCTGTGACGAAGTCGGCCACGGATTCCTTCTGGCCTTGTGTCCGGTTCCTAATTTCTTCGGCCATCCGGAATTGGAACCTCGGGGGTAAGTATTGGTTATGAAAACCCGTCACAAAATGGTCCCAGTTTCGCCATTTTTGCTTATTATTTCTGATCCACAATAATGCTTTTCCTTTGAACAGCTCGGGCAAGGCGGTGAGGACTTCCTGTTCCCGGAATTGGTAACATGTGGAGAGTTCCTCGATCCTTTCTAAAAACGAGATGGGGTCGGACGTGCCGTCGAACTTCAGGCCCCATTTCCTGATGCTGTTGCAAATTTGGGCATTATTCAGTCTAGGTGGATCCGGGTTTTGTTCCCGTTCTTCCTGGTGGTTATCTCCACCCTCCACGACTTGACGCTCCTCTTGTGTGTCTTCTTGGGTGTCGTCGTCGTCTTCTTCTCCTGGCCCAGCTCCTTTCAGGTATTGCGACACTTTCTGTCTTAACTGCTGTACAGTGCCTTCTGTTTCCAGGCCTAATCCCGCTGCAAGTCCTCGGAGGTCTTCTACTCGGAGGGTGTAAATCCAGCCTACTTTAATCTTCGGGGGAACCGGTGTGCCGTTGCCATTTCCATTTCCGTCTTCCAGGTTCGCCATGACTCTTGGAGATCAGGTTTTGTATGAAGACTTCTGAAATGTAAAAGCTACACAGTTTTTAATCAAGTTTATTTTCTAGGTTTGCTCGGGCGCCAATCTAGCGGACGTGGGTGTATATTTGCTATTTGTGCATATCTGAGTTCGAGTCCCTGCTCTTAGGACGCCATTGTAATATCCGCCCCTCTTATCAGGGTTGGAATATTTTATTGTACCACGGGTTAGCTCATAAATCGCAGATAGGTTCAATTCTCCACTCAGATATACCTCAAATAAGCAAAACACACTAACGGAGTATCCTGTATAACATTTATTTTATATATCTATTGTACATAACTAAAATATTCATGTAAGAAAATAAACGAGAACTCTATTGTCCAAAATTAACATTATTGACTTGAAATATCGCTGTTTGTCCCTGCGGTTGCTGCAACCCGCGTCGCGTCCGTGCTGGCAGGGTCGGTCTACTTCCTAGGAGCTCCGCTTCGAAAGCGTCGAGAATTGTCGTCGCTTCCCGAACGGCGTTGAACTGCGCGCTGTTGGCGGCGCGGTGAAGTCCATCGGAATTTGCCGGTTTGCGGTTTCTGATTTCTGTAAACAAATAACAATTAAACCTGCTAATGCGGGTTTTCACCCTAAACGTGCAACCATAGTTCGGGAGTGAAATACTCTGAAGAATTCGCCGCACGACGGGAATTTCGTTTGAAGAACGAAGCTCCGGTTCGGCGTGACTTTTGAGGTTAACAATCCTCACCACCTGCAAGTGAGCCCCGTGGTGGAGCTAACGGTGCGGCCCGCAGAGTTCCCAAGCAAGACGGCCACCACAATTCTCACGGATTAATTCAGGTAAATTCAAATTAGGTAGCTTGAAGCTTTTAGTTTTGCTTGAAAAGCACGGCGGTGAATTTAAAATACAAGGGAACTGGGATTTTAAATGTTACGTTGGCGATTGCTTCTAATTCTACTTGAATAGCAAGGCGGTGAATTTAAAATACAAGGGAGCTGGGATTTTAAATGTTACGTTGGCGATTGCTTCTAATTCTACTTGAATAGCAAGGCGGTGAATTTAAAATACAAGGGAGCTGGGATTTTGACATTACGTTAATTGCTATTTGACCAGCGGGTTTCGGCGTAGGAGATTTTCAGGATTAATTAGCGGGCGTTCCAGGGTTAATTAGCTGGCGTTCCAGGCGTTCACAAAGAACCACTGAATTAAACTCAGCTGTCAGGGATTTTCAGGATTAATTAGCTGGCGTTCCAGGCGTTCGTAAAGAACCACTGAATTAAACTCAGCTGTCGGGGATTTTCAGGATTAATTAGCTGGCGTTCCAGGCGTTCGTAAAGAACCACTGAATTAAACTCAGCTGTCGGGGATTTTCAGGATTAATTAGCTGGCGTTCCAGGCGTTCGTAAAGAACCACTGAATTAAACTCAGTCTCAGGACGGCTTGGTGGAGGGACTCTCTGGAAGGACAACCCATCGGAAGGAAAGTCTCTGTAATAAAAATCTCTCCCAAAATGAGCCGTGCTGGTCCTTTTATATGCTTTGTAAAGCCATTAAGTGGGGAGGAAGCGTACGTCATACCTTTGTCCCTTGCTGTTATCACGGTCGGAGCTGTCTTATCTTACTGGAACACACCGCGGCCTTTGATAACGCTAGAGGTCGCGACGTTTAAGTTGGCAAATATTATTTAATATTCGATTAATGCCAATCAAACGGAAGCTTAGCGTTACAGAGTAACCTACGAATAGCACAGAAATGGAACGAAGGACATTATTAAGTGCATAATAAAATACAGAACATCATAGTGCGGTTAAAAACACAGTAAAAGAGCAGAGTATTGAGTGTAGTGCATTATAACCTAAGAAAAACATTTATTTAGCCTGCAAGAACTAAAGACGTTATCAAAACCTTATTCTATAAGTTAATATTAAGTATCAAACCCTATTTCCTTTAAACAATTGTGGCGAGATGTTGCTAAGATACCAGACCTTCTTTTGTTTAACAATTACAGAGAGAGCTTTGAAATTGCCCAAGCTGTTAACATTGTTCTAAGTTAGCTCTCAGAAAAGTTTAATTTTTGTTAATAAAAACACATTTATTTAGTGTAAGTGTTGGTTTTATTTAATCACAAAGGTGTTGGACACAATTGGAACAAGTTTTCCAGTCTTCAAGAGGTGTACTTTATAATTATTCGTCGTCGATAAAATCCAGGCAGGTGTGGACCAGATACCGGTTACGAGTCGACACCGGCTGCAGCAGCTAATTGGAGCTAAGTTTGGTGTTTTCAACATCTAGAGGAGTCCTCAACGCAGAAATTTAGACAGAAATTAGAGTCATCAGGCCGTTAGCAGCCAGGAAAACGCGTTGGCGTCCCCTGAGAGATGCGATCAGCATCGGAAGGACCTGCAAACCAGGTATTTTGCGCAATTTTCATCGTCGAGATCCCTTTTATTTCTCTGGGGCATTCAAGATTAGAGTTTCCACTACGCATTTCTGCAGTTTTCGATTATCCAGTGCATCTCAGAATCTAGAAAACGGGGAGGCGTCCTTAGAAATTGTAGGAATTCAAAGGAAAATTGTTCATTCGTTTGCAAGCTAAAATATTTGATGTTGGCGTCACTTGTACATCACGCTAGAACAAAAGCCGTTAGTACTGTTGCTATGCGAGAATAATTATTGATTACTTAGGTATTTTTCTGATTTTGGCATTGATTTAATTTAATTACTACGATTTATACGAGTGCACACAGCTTTGTGTTTCTATGTCAATTTTGAGGTTAGCTACTTCAGATTTAGTTTTGTTGCGTTCACAAGTAAAATTCGAGTTAAATTGGAGGTACTCAAAATTAGTTTGCTCTACCTAGTGTTTCTAATTTAGCAACCTAACTCTGAGAGAGAGTATTTATGTTTGCCGGAGCAGCCGAATATTATTGCATATAGTAAAAATAGAACAAGGGCACAAAAGCGTTCACTTTTGCTTTAGAATATTTTTACATTTTAATAAGCCAAAGATCGTGCACAGGCAGCACTATTCGTGAATTTAGGAGCACCCGTTCCCAATCACTTTCTTTATTAAAGGCAGAAATTCGCATAAAATTTCTTGGGCTCTATTTCATAGTAATAGATACATAGATAGAAGCTCGTAGTTCTTCTTCTTGAAGTTAAACTCCTATCGGAGACTGGAAATCACCATCACTACTCGGACCTTGTCAATTGCTTGTCCGAAGAGTTCTGTCGATGTGCAACCAAACCACTCCCTCAACTTGCGAAGCCAAGAGATTCTTCTTCTGCCGACTCGTAGTTCAGAAACTCATTTTTTCTTCATTTTTGACAAAAAAATAATTTCAATCAAGGTCGGATAATTTTTTTTTTAAATAGAAACCTTTGTGTCGCGTTCTACGATTCATGTTTTTCTTGGTTATTTTTCCATACTTTGTGTAGCGTTCTACGATTCATGTTTTTCTTGGTTATTTTTCCATACTACAAAACTAAAAATTTAAGGAACGCTTTGGGAGGAAAGTTTGCTTTCATTTTCAACTTGTGCAGCTTATACCCAGTGTTTTCAAATTGTGAGTGTTTCGGACTATCGTTTGAAGTGTTGTGTTCGCACCTCAATCCAAGAAGACGTCTGTTCTACCGAATTAGACCCTCTACTACTTTTTGTATCTGCATATTGTTAGTATTGAATCTAAGACTAAATATCGCTTGCATCATTTTTTGTCTTGTCAACACTGTGTTACGCTTAACAACTCCACTCATGTAAAATTAATAAAAATGTACAGGTAGAGTTAATTATTTTCAGATATAATTTACTTGGAATGTCGAGACTTATGTCACTGCTTTCTCGTTGATGTACGTTTGTTTTTGTTTTCAAATTCAATATTTCAAAAACAGGAAAATTTCGAGAAATTTCTAAAAAGATTACCATTTTCTTGTGGCAATCTTGGGAAGATTAGTGATTGCTGCTGGTGCCTTGGTGTTGATGTGTTTGCAGATGCACTTTGTGGATGCTTTAATTCTACGGATATTTCGCGATTTTCCAAGCAGAATTGATGTGTAGCACCTGCAGCCGCTGAAATTTATCTGGCAGTGCTAGGATTTAAGAATATTTTAGAAATAAACTTACGCCGGGCTTCGTTTCACCTTCTGGTAGGTTATCCAAGGTTTGCTTTTATAGTAAATTCACGGTGTTGAAATATTTCAGACATTTTTCATTCTGCCATCAGCTTAGTGTATGTATTTTCGTCTTGTGGTTTTGATGCAATTTTATGGGGAACTCCTTCAAGAGAAAGGTTTCATTAGTAGTTTGGAGGTGTTGGTCAGAAATTTTTTGCAAAGGTACCAGTTCTGAAGGCTTTTTGCTTTTGCTATTTCAACATGTTGTCTTGTTAATCATGGACAGCTAGTTCACAACGGAGGTGTAGTAAAAATATTCGGGCGCAAAAGGTCTTATGCGCTGAAAACTCGGTTCCTCAAGCAACTTAACATCACATGCGAATTTCATCATCCGCACTCCATTTTCACTCGGCTTTTATGTATGGTTGGGAAACCTTGTGCTCGTGGAAGCAATAGCGATTCATACTAATTTGCTCTCTAGTCAGTTTATTTGCATCCATTTTAACAAGAGAACTATGTACATACATAAACACATTTGACATTCACAACGTTATGGATTACTACATTCACAACAATATAAAAATTTCAGATATCACAATACTACAAATACATTAAAATACATATACCATTATCGATTTATACATTTGATAATTTGTTTGGTATTTACATAAGTGTGAACCTTCGCCATTCCTTTTGCCACATTTGGACATTTCCTTAAATATTACTTCAGGTTTTGGAGCTCATTGTAGGGTAAATAAACATTGGGTTACAGCACTTTATGATTTGTATTTTTTGATTTATGGGAACAATTATGTAGCTCGGGGATTTATATTAACAGCTGTGCGTTTTCTGGTTTGGGTCAGACTCACAGTACCTTGTTTTCATAGAGAATTATTGAGGATTAATATTTAATTTATAGAATTTGCTCGTGTTGCAACAGTTTCGTTTAACATGAGTCTAAATTGCAAACAGTGTACTATATGTGTCGATACTAAATACGTATGACATCTCCTGTAGTTATATGAAGAAATCAAAATCTAAATGGAACTGCACCGACTGCAAAGATTTTACTCGAAAAACTCCAAGCCGTTGGAAATTAAATTTCACACATTTGATAACACTCTCACAACTCATACAATAGGTTGATAATCTTAAAAAACAATCTGATGTGAATTTAAAGGATTCCAACTCAACGTTGCTCGCCAACCATGTTACTACGGAAATAAATGAAGGGTCGCGCAAAACAATAGATATTATTTTTCAGATTTACGAATCGAATAATGAAGGTCCGGACAGGAGAATAGAGGATAAAGATAAATGCATTGATATTATCGGTACCATTTACAACGTACCAACCGATAATATCAATACATTTCGACTGGGTCAAATGGAAACAATTGAATATAAATCTTTTCTGATCCATGGCGACTTCAACTTTCTAGGCATCAGCTGGTCGAACTTAGAAAAAAATCAAATTAAAAGAAGAAACCAATTACCTGTATTTCTGAACATGTATAAAAAATGTTGACGAGATAAACCTTGGGTGGATTCAAATTAAAAAAAATAAATTAAGGAAAAATGTAATATATGGGAGAACTATCAGATTAGTCGTAGACCTCAGTACTACTACAATACTTACGGAATATTTTCAAGCAATCCAAATCCAGCTTATAAAAAAGAAGGTCTGCATATGAAGAAAACGTTGTTAGTAGTAATCAAAATCAATTCTCTAAATACACCAAAAACGTACTAAATTCAAATATGAATGCTAGTTCTTTATTATGTCCAGATCTAGGTAAAATATTATACGGCTATACTACGCATTGAACAAAACAAAGTTAGGCCATAAGGATATTGAATTAGATACAAAATTAAAAATCACATATGCGGCCGAGAACTGGACCCCACAGAAAAAAACACGAAGGAAGAATAAACGCCATGGAAATGAAGCACCTGAGGAAGATAGTGGGAATTGCGAAATGGGAGCAGGTGAGGAATGAGCATATACGCGAGATTACTCAACAACCACCAATATTTGAAAAATTAGAAAGAAAACAGCTGAGCTGGTATGGGCATCTGACAAGAATGAACAGAGAAGGTCTGCCAAGAAGAATATTGGAAATGGGAAAACTGAAGAGGGGGCAGAAGAGGTAGACCAAGAAGCTGGTTGGACCAAATAGAGAACATTGGAAGATCAAAGGGAAAAACACTAGCAGAGATGAAAATTGTAGCAAAATATAGGAAAGAATGGGAAAGATGGGTGAAAGAGACACCGGTTCGACAATCAGACGCCTGAGACTGCAGAAGGCTAAGCAAAAGAAGAAGGTAACATTTTAAGTAATCCTTTAATTGTCACCAATCTGCTAGAGAAGCAATTCGAAAAGAACTTTACCCGAAAGCCAAACGGTTTGTACCTAATGGATATATACAAATTACTTCTATTGTGTTCGAAGAAATCGGAAATATTTTTCCCTTACTTAAACTTGTTTATGCCCTGGAAACGATAATTTTAATCGTATGTTAATTAATAATTGCATGGAGGAGCAATAACAACTAATAACAGATTTTACGAATTCTGGAGAAATACCTGAATAGTGGAAGTCAGCAACAGTAATGCCGATTTATAAAAAGGCAAGCAAACGTGCTCTTTGCAACTACAAGTCTATTTTATCCGAGACTATGGAAAAACCTAGAGCCAAGAATCTCACCAAATTTCTTCTAGACAAAAACGGAAACACACCACGGCTTCTCAGTAAGGACTGCATCAAACTTTCTTAGTAATCTCGACCAGTGATAGACAACGGATAACCAAGATACGTAATCTATTTAGATTTCGAAAAAGTGTTTAATCGGATACCAATACATAGACCGATTCACAAACTGGAATATTATAATTGAAGGTAAATTATCTGATACATTTCCGATCAATAGTGGCGTTCCTCAAGGCCCAGTACTTGGGCCCATCCTGTTTATATCGGATCTACCACATGGAATATTTTCGTTATTCTCACCGTTTTTCAATGACAGTAAAAGATCGAATGGTGCTTTAATACACTCCTGAACGCTGCAACAAGATCTTTACAAAATCCCGAATTGGTGTAGCACCTGGCTGCTTACCTTAAGCGCTTGCAAATGTAAAGTTTTGCATATACATAGACCAAAATAACCCCCATACTTTGTCAAAGAAATTTATTTACTCAAAAAACCCCAAATAAGACAAAATTTTGCCGTCGCTGACCGTTTAGGAAAACTTTACCTACCTACGCTGAAAACTGCAAGAACTTGTGGGACTTAATAGATTTTTCGAAACCACTATTCTGTCCAAACAACTATTTTTTTTTTTGAGCACCAACATACATCGCTCTCTTCTGAAAACTAGTCTATGAAGTGAAGTAACGATACTACACAGTACACATGTCTTGAAGGTAGCGCAATAGGCTAATTGAGGCTTAAGTGCGCGTGAACCTGGTTCACTCTCAACAAAAAAAATACAACTATTTTCAATCAATTCTCTTTCAAGATTGAAATTTAATTGATTTGCCATTTTATACTTTGGATTATCAGGATTATTAAATTGCTAACTCCGGTAGAAACATTTTACTCTTATTGAAACACAGGTAGGATTCGTTCATAATCTAGACTGCTTCTATTCCTGAAATTTGATTCTCTTATTTCATGACAACTTATACGTCTGTCACATGTTACTTTAAATTATGCAAGTGCAAAATCAATTACAAATACTTTCCCTTTACATTTACTTGTCACTCAACAAATATCAAATAGTAACTACCCTCCTCTTTCAAATTACCTCACTTCACTCTGTCTATCTTTTTCCTTCAGTTTTTTTATTTAAATACCTGTATTCTGTCACCCGTTCATGGACTCGATCCTCTGCTTTACCAAGCCAAATGCATCCAGCAATCTCACAAAGATCTCTCAACGTCCAAACAAATCCTAGTCCGAACTCCGCAAAAAACACCTGGATCCACAAAGACTTCCTGGCCAAAACACGACAAGGCACCTACCAACCTTCTCCAGTAGTACTGTTAGCAGCAAACACCATTCACGACGTCCTACCAAAATACTAAAGTCTCCGACGACTTCGTATCACGAACCTCGACTAGATGCAAGTTATAAGATGTCACTTCCATAACAAACCTATCGAATTAGAATTCCTTTAGATGAAAATCTCCTATTCACCCCATAAAACGCTCACTCTGCTAACAATCTCGATGTAAACCACTTCCAGTAAAAACCCTTCCTTGTTATCCAATTCATGTGATGCAATGTAATTTGACAATAAACTCAGTTCAGCATCCTCTTCTAGAAATCTGCTTTTGTAGATGATAACTATATTACTTAAACATTTTCACCAGATCCATTTATTATAATCCTTTTCTTCTTCACATCGTTTAATCTTTTAACATTTTACTTTTATTTTCACCACGTCAATTTTTTTTCAATTTGCAACCCGTTTATAACCAAATAGCTTTTAAACTTTTATAAAGGGTTTATTTTCATAATTTTAACCGCTTACAAGTTGGATTACATGTTTTTGTATCAAATTATTTTTACATACTGATAAATAAAAATATAACCTTAGTGATTTAGTTTAGCATATATTTCATAGTCCAACACACTATAAAATTTGATTTTATTTATCTAACACCCACTATGTTGAATGGTATTTCTCGAATAAGTATTTGCCATTAATTCCCCATTTTCTTTCTTTACCAAATACATTTTAATAATTTTGGTATCCTTTTCATTCTTCAATTCATCTTTGTAATTTTTAATACTGTATTCTTTTAACCTTATTGATCTGATTTTAAAACCCTGTACTGAAGACCATGACCGTATGTTACTTAGATATGCTTAATAGTAAAGTATTGAAGTATCTCTCTAATATGCGCACAAATGTATATATTCATAAAGGTCCAATCGGCATTATGCCGTATTTCTGTGTATGTTTAACAATAATAATAATTAAAATGTTTAAGTTGTTTTACTAGAGCTCAAGAGTCGAAAGAGAAGAGAGACTTTTATTACATCCTTTAAAAAGTTTAATTGAATATTTAAAAAAAAATCTGATGTGATAAGTGTTGGCGTTACATAAGGTTGTTTAAAATATAAAACGAAGCGCTTTGCTTGAATAAAAGTTATCTGTAATCTATTGAGTACAGGCTCGTAATACCGTAAACGTTTTTAAGTCATATTTTAACAGCACGCTTATAAACATATTTAATTATTTCATGGTAGCGTCTTTAAATTAACTGTAATCGAATTTGAAATATCGAATCGAATTGTTAGCTCTGTTAGAAGCTGACTGAGCTTAGAAGTGTTATATATTATCTCGCAAGCCCCGTTACGACAAAAAATGCAATTTTAAAATTTTAATTCTATAGCTGTACTAACTTATTAATTTCATTAATTTAAAAACGGATCGCCTAAGGTATATTTAATTAAGAAAATTTGAAAATTGGTTCGGTATAACATGGATAAAACAATCCTTGAAACCAATAAGTCTCCGTAGCTCAGTGGCAGAGCGGAGGGGACTAGCGATACAAAGGCAGCCGGTTCTGGGGTAGGTACATAAATTTTTTTAAATTAAATAAAATGCCAATGCGGGCAACGACGACAGATTACCACGTGACGTAATCAAATCCAAAATGGCAGCTGCGAACTTCCGGGAATTAATTAGCACATTTGATTCTCTGTGAATTTAATTAGAGCATTTGATTCGCGGTTTAATTCGCGGTTTAATTGGATAAAACAATTTAATGGAGCATTTTAATTGGGTCAATTAAAAACAAAATGTATCCACACTTCTACTTGGAACTTTTCGATAACAGGCAGGTAGATGTGAATTGGAATTTTCACTTCATGTGGATATTATCCGGAATAATTGTTTTTTTGATTGCTGAAATGAAGCTAATTATACTGCTTACAGAATCTAAATTGAAGCGCGGTGAAAATCGGCACTAATGTTAGAATCTAGTAATTTCCAAGCTTTGTGTTGGCAACATTTTTGACATCTATCATATTGACATTAAATTGTTAAACTTATTTAAGCTAAATGACACTAAATTAGAGGTGTACTCAACATTGTAGTATGGCGAATTTCAAAACAGAATTAGCAGCACACAAAAATAGCAACATAACAATAGCAATAAAAAAATAACAGAATTAACAAAATCAACAGCAACAGCAATTTTCACACTTTAAAACACAAGGAATCTGACGTCATATGACGTTGGTCACTGCGCAAACGAAATCCGTCTACCCACCGCTACTGTTTAGTTGTCATTTAAAATATAACCAAACTTTGTATGTTTGACAATTACTTCTTTCCACATATTGTCAATTCAGTGAAATCAAATACGATAAAAGCGCCTTTCATGGCCTACCTTGAAAGTCAATCTAGATTCTGTAAGCTTTACAAGGATAAGAATTTATTTCTGTGCAATCACCTACGCTTGGCCGATCTTTCCCCTCTGCTACGTTTTGGTCGTTCCGTTTTGGACATCGCGTTCGATGTTGTCATTCAGGTCTCTTCGTACGACCCTAGTGTTTTGTTAAGGCCATGCTCTGCATACGTATCTTCTGATGTTGCCTTGTACAAGATGTGAAGCACCAATCTGTAGGCGGGTATGTGCCCCTCGATTTCTGTGGTTGCTTCCGAGACTTAGTCCACACGGTTTCTCCCTCGTGCGGGTTTCCCAAGCCTGGTGCCCTGCCTAACTCCCCCAAAGACGATGCCTGCCATATTCCCTCCAGGTACCCTCGGTATATTAAGCTCTCGTGTTGGACTTGTCTGAGCTTTCACACTGCAGAATAGCAATTCCTGTAGTTTCAATGATGCTATAAGCTTTTCTACTATGGGATACGACGTCGAATATCTGGCTGATAGAAAGAATTAAGGAATCGGTCGCCACAATGTATTCACTTTGAACGTTTGAACTGTGAGAATTAGTTTAGTTCTCTTGATATGTATTATAGTGGCAGCTCTGCTAGCGATTTTTAGTCGCATTCAACTAGCGACGCAATACGTTCTACCACGTTTTGGTTTAGAACTAATAACAGTGCGAGGGAATACTGGAGCAAATTAAAAATCTTGTAAACGCTTAAAACACCAATTAAAGCGTGTCATATTACCTTGAGAGCGTGGTACCGTGCTTTTCGTGTTCCTATAATTTAGATCGTTAGGCTGCTTTCCTGTTTTCCGCTATCCCTGAATAATATTTTTTTTGTCACTATGTGTGCTCGAGACAGAACTAAGAGGAAAAATCGTGCAGCTGGTATTTTTACTCCATTTATTATAATAACAACCATGTTAGTTTGCACTACACTTAAAACTTATTCTACGACTGGCATAAGATCTACAGAAATTGCGAGCTGATTCATTTCCTATTATGTGTGGTAGTAGTTCAAGAGTGTAACATATCGCGGGTTTCGCTTTCTCACCCTTGAATATTAGGCGGAGATATACAGTTACGGTTAAACAAAGTGGGACAGTTCTGCATTAGCAGTTATTCTTGCTTTATTAACAATATTAACATGTGTCATTTTTAAGCATAACTGTATCGTTGACAAATTCATGACATTCCTAGAATTATGACTACTATGTTTTTCAGTAAATTTTTAAAAGCCAACAATAACAACTAAATTAAAGCAAAATATGTTATAAGAGTTGTCCCACTTTTTTTAGCCGTAACTGTACATACGGTAAATAAACATTTAGGTCATACCAATTTATGGCGTTTCGTGTTAGTTAATTTTTTTGTGTATAGAAATTCCCCGTGTAGCAATTTTATAGTCGCTTCACGTAGCTTGTAGTAAAGTTATTATTTTTCTAAAGTTAACCTAAATTTAGTTTATCTACTGCAAGGGTTCGGTCGTTCGGTGTTCTGCTAGAGAACGCAACAGGTCTGTCATTTGCATTAGAGAGTATCGCACCTAAAGCAAAATTTCATACATCACTCATCAAAATTAAAGTATTATTTTCTGAAAAATCTGGATATTGTGTTTTTCTTTTAGTGCCTGTTGACATTTTTAGTGTATTCGAAAATACTTAACACTTTTTCGTTTCTAAGCGATTTAGAGGAACAGTGACATCATTAAAGTTTGGTATACATTTCCTATAGTAGTTTGTAAATGCAATCAACCGTATTGTTTCTCTATAATCTATTAGTGTAGGACTAGCAACCAGTGAGACAAATGTCTCATTTAATAAAACAAAAAAGGCCGTTTTTCAAATAGAACGCGTATTAAATAAAAACGTGATTTCTCGAAAACCGGAAGTGTCACGTGACTGAAATTCGGTTCCTGACCTGACATGACATGACCATTCCAAACATATAACTTTAATAACTTTTTTTCTCTATCTCGTACGGTTTGGCTGCTGAAACAGCGTCCCGGACGGACGGAAATCACGTGATTTCTCGAAAACCGGAAGTGTCACGTGACTGAAATTCGGTTCCTGACCTGACATGACCATTCCAAACATATAACTTTAATAACTTTTTTTCTCTATCTCGTACGGTTTGGCTGATGAAACAGCGTCCCGGACGGACCAGCGTCCCGGACGGACGGAAATCACGTGATTTCTCGAAAACCGGAAGTGTCACGTGACTGAAATTCGGTTCCTGAGCTGACATGACCATTCCAAACATATAACTTTCATCACTTTTTTCTCTATCTCTTACGGTTTGGGTGCTTAAACAGCGTCCCGGACAGACAAAACAGCGTCCCGGACAGACAATTCTATTAGCTAAAAGACTAGCAGTCCAGTGAGACAAATGTCTCATTTACAAAAAACAAAAAAGACCGTTTTTCAAATAGAACGCGTATTAAATAAAAACTGTACCCAGACCTGGAAGGTGTCAAAGTGGTTGCCTAGCCGATCGACGTTTTAAGGCGCAGAGGGTCGCAGCTCCGTTTGGCTGCTGAGACATTTTTATTTAATACGCGTTCTATTTGAAAAACGGTCTTTTTGTGATATCTCGAAAACCGGACATGACCATTCCAAACATATAACTTTAATAACTTTTTTCTCTATCTCTTACGGTTTGTCTGCTGAAACAGCGTCCCGGACGGACGGACAGACAAGTCTATTAGATAAAGGATATTTCTGCATTATTACATTTTTTTTTCTGGATCAGGTGGTATAGCATCCGACGAAATTTTATGATCAAGATGACCAAGAAGAAAATAAACAGTGCTTTCTAGACCGTTCGTAAACAACATTAATACAGCAAACATCTATTGTAAGCTCATTTAGAAAAACATTAGAAAACATCGATACATCGATATTTTGGATTCGATGTTTCAGTTGTATCGTCGTCGACCTTTCGATGTATCATGTAAATGTTTTAATTTTATGTGCATCGCTACTTCGTGCGGATGCAGACGGTTTAAAGTCATTAAAAATTTCAAATTGTGGAATACGTCACTTCAGGCGAATTATATTTCGTTGTCTTTTAGATTAGCGTCACGTCACCAACAAAATATTTGCGTCTACATCTAATCTGACGTTTTTCGACAATTCTTGCAGTTTGATGCATATATCGCTAAGGCCTAGCAGTTTAATAGGTGTTTTGCTATTTTAATGGTTTTTTATTGAGCATGTTATTGAAGGTGAATACAACCGGAAACACGGTTAACGTACGTCGACTTGTTGCAATCCAGCCAGACTAGTTCTCCCAAAGCCAAGAAAAGGTTTCATTTTGTAAAAAGGCTTTCCAGATTATCAACAGGTTTTAGATCAATACGCGAGCAACTAAAAATGTAAAATTCTCTTCCTCCACTGAGCTACAGAACCCTATTTTGATTTCTTTAGCTGTCTTCAGTGGGATTTATAGAGCTACATATACTACAATAATAATATTAAGCTTTTAGTTTTTCATATAAAAATAGAAAAATTTCTTCTCTCAGATGTGGCTGTAAAACCAGCCGTTTCATGGTTAATCTATCTAAAATAAAAAAAAACTGCTTAGGTCAAGTTTTATTAGGGATGTTTCTGAATTAAGGTAACTTTATAGTTTTGCTTTGTATGCATAATCTTGTGGGCAAGGTTACAGAGCATCTAGGTCATACGTTTGGTTAGGGAAAATTAAAAACTAATTATCTCATGTAAAGATTAAAAACACCTACGTTTCGTCCAAAAATACTCATCGTTATAATGATAATCGCTTGCATCGTGTATAATATTCTAATAGCTATGATACAAGTTGCAAAATTGAAGTGTTTTAGGCACTAGACGTACTTTGTCATACGAGGCCGAAGGTCGAATTAGACATCGCGTTCAGGTGCCTAAAAACTTCTTTGCAACGCCTGTCATACAAGATATTATCTACTTACGCATAAAAAAAGAAACTTTGAATTTTGTCGTTTCATAAATGTAACAATTTGTCGTTGTCGTTTTTACGTTTTTCATACGAAAAGAGAAATTCAAAAACAGAGATAGAATAGACCCCATTGAAGCATTGTTTTCAGTTAGTATATAGGTTGTAGCTGGATTTATTCTTAATTTAGTATCTTTCCTTTTACTACTAAATTAAGAATAAATCCAGCTACAACCTATATACTAATTTCCATTTGAATCATTGAAAAGGAGTGATTTAAAACTACGTCAACATGTCATCAATTCAAGGATATACTACTCTTTCCTTTTACTACTAAATTGTTTTCAGTGTTTTAATACCCACATTAAAACACTAAAGTAGATAGTAGATATTAACGATATAAGTTTGATTATGAACATCTTAACGAAACGAGTTTTACTACCAAAACCAGGTGGTGACCCGAGTTTTGCGGAAATCAAACGAGCCTTCTTAAGTGCCATAGACAAACGTGTATTGTTCCATATTTTATCTTCATCAATAAATTCTGGTTCAATGAATTTTTTATATAAAAAGAGTGCGGCAATGAAGCTCTTGACGATACTAAAATTAATTTGGTTAGCAGTTAACAACACCAATGAGGTTAATGGTTATTTACGATACAAGTGCGCAAAGCTAGTCTGTAATCACGAGTGGGGCAGATTTAAAACGCGAGTTAGCGAGAAAAAGTTATGGATGAAATACACCCAACCATTGCCGACAACGTAGAAATAATGTCTTTCTTGTTTTAATTATTTTAATAGATGGTAATTCTAATAAATTTATAGCAAACTAAATCTACTAAAAACAATGTGATGAATAATATTTTTTTCTGTTATTTAGGTCGTTGTATTCTACTAGTAGTAGCGACTATTTTAAATGTGACAGGAGCGATTGGGGGTATGTTCTATTTCAACCGTCCAGGCTACGACTTTCCCACGTTTTTGCTTGTTTTACTAGGGGGAAATGCATTTATATACACTGTGGCATATATGATAATGAAGGTACGTTATTAAATCTTATATTCAGCAGCAGTTATGACTGTAATTTTTTTTTCAGTGGTATGCACATGGAGAATTTTCGTGGAAACTTTCCTGGAAAGCAGTGATTTATACAATATTATCCCTAGGCACATGGATTTCGGCGTATATTTTCTTTAACTATCATTCCTCGGACTCATCGGTGAGTTATTGGTACTTTTGGAAAGTAAATAATTGCATGATGTGTTTAAGGTACCTGCCTCGAAATCTAGGGAAGTGAACTCTGAATGTCGTATTTCGTTTTACGATAATCATGACATTTGGCATATACTCAGCGCTATGGCGTTGTTTTTTAGTTGTATGTTGCTCTTAAGCCTAGATGATGACCGAATACTTACTCCAAGTGAAAATATTGCAATATTTTAGACATAATTGTTATACACTTTATTTAGACAGTATTTTTTAATGAGAATAAAGTATTTTAAAACGGTTTTTGTTTATACTGTTTGTAACGGGTCAGATTCGTCGCACCAGAGCTTTTCAAAATATAAACCCGCTAGCATAGAGCTTATCTGTAACTTTCCTGCTGAATTAATTAGATTATGGACGCAATCTGCATTTGAAATCGCGGTGCTTTGTGGGAGCTGAAGACATTAGTGATTTAATTGTGGCAGCAAGCGGGTGCCAGTCGAGGACGCTTGGTTTTTGGAAGCTACATCCGAGCCCAGGAAGGACTACACAGCTTTGGGGGTATCTTCGAGGTCCTTATAGCTATCAGATGGAAGTTGCTACAGTGATTTCAAAGTGAAATCTTCCGCCTTCCATACAGAGCTTGATAGGTGCAAATCTGAACGGCAAAACCATTAAGGCGCCACATCCATGGTCTCACTGGCAGCAAAGGTGAAAACAGGTTAGTTTATTTACGACCAATGTATTTGATCAAATCCACCGCCTGCGTCGCGCCGCTCCACCTTCGAGGCGGGCGAGTTAGCAAAACCTGTGAGACGCTATGCGCCAAGCATAAACGGCATGAGGTGAATTGGCGGAGTGCGTGAAAGATATTTTCGCGAACTTTGGTGATAGTGCTAACGTTTGACGTTTTGTTAGCTGTAGCTTATGCAAACTGTAAATGCGCGTAGCATTTAGCTTTTAGCTCGTAACACTGCAAACCGAATTTTTGTTCTTTCATAACATATGTTTATGTTAATGTCAAACTGTATATGCGAGTATAATTTAGCTCTTAGTCCATAGCCATTCAACTAAATATTAATCTATATTATGTACACCCTATGTTCTTGGCGTATTGTCTTTTTGTTTTCTTTATTTTTCTGCATGTAAAATAAACCTATATAGTATATTACATTTATGTGAGCATCCTTGGATTTTATTCTTAGCGTGGTTGGAGTATTGTTTTCAGAATTAACGAGGTGCGTACGAGACAACTCGGCACAAAGGTGCGTTGGATTTCCCATAGATATTAATGAAGTAACAAAGGGTCTTGTGCATTGACGTCTGAGCTAGCTAGCAACTTAAAGGTAATCAAAGATAAATAATAAAGGAGCGTAGAAGCGTCTCGCTTCAGTTTGGTGCTCAACGAAGGTGCTGAGCAAATTCCGCGTTTCGTGTTTGTTACTGCACATATTTAACAGCGGCTAATGTAATTCATTTTATTATGCGAAAAGTAACATTCGCGCTTGATCGTTCATCGAAAACGAAAATCTAGTTTTCAAATCGCGTAACACGATGAAACATTTCAGCTTAAATTTAATGGCCCACACATAGTGTCCGAAATTGTTTTAGTGTAAGGTCCTCCCCTGGGGTTATTGTGGTAATGAAATAAACGAACTGCCACTGCAAAATTCAAACGTTACATGCAGTATACAAGGGGCAGATCGAAGCAGCTCTCATTTTTAATTTACCTCGCAATTCCACTGAAATAAATACTAGGGATACATTTCGAACTGAGTCTATGCAGTCATTATTCACAGCCACGTGATTCGATATTTGAATTAAAATACATTGCCAATTAATTTTATATTTTGTTTTTCCCAATGTGAGGTATTTATACTGATTAAAATATAAAAATTTTCTATTTCGACGTAAAAGCTATAAAGTTATAAATGACAGTGAATGTAACTGTATGGAGTTGCTACAGGTAGGGAAACGCGTGTTCGACGAATATAAAAATCTGTAATTATATTTAAAAAAGAACAGCAAAAGAAGAAAAATTACAATTACTATCTAATGTTGAATTATGTATAGGATTAGATGATTTTGCACCAAGTATTTGGGGAATTGGGTTACGTCAGAACAGCTTCCAATTTCCTAAATTCTGTTTTAATAAGCAATTCCAATGTTAGTAACTACCTTTGAAACATGTTTTATTACTATTACATAAAAAATATGAAATTAACAATTATCACGTATTTACTATTGTTTTACATTAATCCCTTATTTTGTTTGAACTAGGATTTGCTTAAAAGGAATCAACTAGGGTAGCAAGGCTATGTTCTAATTGTTACACACAAATTGTCCTACTACACATGCATTGTTTCACAGCAGTTCTGAAACACAGAAGCTAAAATTAATCTTCATACGCCCGGGTAGTTACACAACAAAACATTAGCAAATCCATTTCCACTAATGCAAAACCAATTTGTGTTTTGAATGGCACCCAGAAGTGTAGAGCGAGAAATCTGAATGAGTCCTAATTCTAAAATTGTTATCACAGCAAATGATTCAGTCGGGGATTTCTCTGTTTTTCGATTTTCCTTTAACGAGCTTGAATTTGCCTTTTGTGGAGTCCAGATTTTCCCTCTTGATCTTGCGTTCCATTACTTCTATGACGGTGTATCCACTGACGCCTATTATTACCAGCCCAATCAATAGATAAATTTTTACGCTGGTGCAGAGATAGGGGCTGTACGCATATGTTATCACAGATCCTGTCGATTCCCACAGCCGGAAGTTGCTGTATGCTGCTTCCTCATTTCCGGGGAACAATATTCCGCTCAGAGCTGAAAACAGAGTTTATGTAATATCCGTATGCTCTGCGTTGCTATTTACTGAAATAGTTAATTATGTGGGGGTTAACTAGCATTGAATATTGCTTTTGGCGAGCGGTATGTTTCACAAAATGATAGTAAAATTAGCAGTAAAAAAATCGTGGTTATTTCCTTCACTAATAATAATTGCGAAGATACACAATAACGCTTCAGTATATAGAAAGCTGCTAATTTAGAATTTACAGAACTTGATTTTTATACTATTAAAGGAGTCTCCTCGGGCACTGCTAAAAGCTATGTTCTTAAACGTATCCCAGGACGCGATGCTTATCACAGAAACCTTAGGATAACCAAGCCCATTTATAATTACATAAAACTATCGCTTATTCAAAAAGCGAATTTCTTCCCTCAACGTCATGGCAGTTATTTGACCCAAAAACCCGTACACTATCTTAACAGTTTTATTAACTACGTTATGTAAATTTAAGAAAATACACATAATGATCAAATTGATAAGCATCAAAGGTTGCTTGGTTGTACACAAATCGTCAATAAAGCAAACGCAACGTTATGTGAAATAAAAATATGTAAAATAATACGGTATATAATAATTTACAATTTAGCAGATTTTAAATACATTCAATTAATTTGATTAAAATTCTTATAAACTGCTGCGACCCTGAAACAGCAAACGCACTGGATTTTATCTTTGAATTTTCTGGGAGACCGATACCTCGAATGGAAGAAGTACCAACGGCCTCTCGAAATTTCTCAGCCCCAACATCGGATTAGCTCTGGGCGCCATTCAGGAGCATGACAAACTATAGAAAAAACATAACATAGCGTTCTCGACGATGCAGCAGGTCAGCTGGTGGGTCTAAATATTCTAGTTTTAATAAACAGTTATAAATAATCATACTTATTATAAGACCGTTATTAATTTGGATAAAAAGATTAAACAGAATTAATACGTATCAAAACCAACAAAGGTAATTGCTTACTGGTTTTCCATCGATACGATTATCTTGGCAAGGTCTGTGACTTTCTTGAAGTTTGTTATTCGCAATAAAGGCCCAGAGCCGGACTGGGAGGCCGGATGGTTGAGAGCATGCCCGATGCGCCGGTGGTGGTCAAGGCCAGTGGTTTGCTGGTTAATCACTACCTCTTATTAACCTGTTGAACGCTGTGACCGAAAGATTGATCAGAAAAATGTCCCATGAACCTTGAATATTGGCGGTATAAAGGTATGCATTTTCTGCAAAGATACTGTATGGTCAAGGGCAATTTTCAATCCCTGAAGAATTTTTTTCGAGAATTTTATAAAGTTTTGGAGGAGTTTATAGATAAGGTAAAATTGCTTGAAACTGAAATACTGCTGGACCTTGTCGTTTAGAAAGAGATGAGTGCCAGAAAATACGAAAAAAAAATTCATAAAAGTTGCTAAGAAGAAGCACCACAAAATTCAGTTGAAAAATTTAGACTATGGGTTTTTAATGTGATTATGGACAAACTTGTTATATCTTAGGATTTAGATTTGCAATTCACAAGGTTTTCAAACGCGTTTACTCTTCCAGCTTTTATTCGAAACCTGTTGACAAATATTCTAGGAAAAGTCTACCTGAGGAAAAGTTTTATTTTGAAGTAAAGCAAGAACAAGATACGCGTTGCTCAGAGAAAGATGGAGAGATCAATGTTGGGCATTTCTCTGAAAGACAAGGTATCAAACAAAAATGTGAGGAAAATATCTGGAGTAATTGATGCTGTGGAACGGATAGCCACGCTAAAGTGGAACTGGGCGGGCCACGTGGCAAGACTTACGGACGGACGTTGGACGAAAAAGGCTCTGGAGTGGAGACCCCGCCAAGACGCATTTCACAGCAGAGAACGACCACCAACAAGATGGTCCGACGATATCAAGAGAATTCAGACAAACTGGATCAACACAGCACAGGATCGGCAAGAATGGATTAAACTACGGGAGGCTTATGTCCAGCAGTGGACGCAGATGAGCTGATTGATGATGATGATGATGATGAAAGCCAGATAATCTGTAAATTAGCAAAACAAATCACAAAATCTTCACAGCAAGCAAAGGTTACTGAAATACATTTTAATATAGCGGAAAAGCACAAAAGACCATAGAGTCGAAGTGCAAAACTGGGCTCACTACTAACCCATCTAAATCCCTGCTTTTAATCAATCAATCAATCAATAGAAATGCAGAATTCGTGACGGTACCTCAAACTATCAAGACTAAAGGCAGTGTCTAGCAGTTCGCTTACCAGATGTACGGTGGTACACGTAGAACAATTGAAAAAAAAATGCTTTATGACTAGGCCAGTGAGAGATGATAACAAGTGACGAGAACATCCGTCTGGGCGTAGGTAGATGCGTCAAGAAGCTGGCTGGCGGCTTGGAATGTAGTCAATTCCATAAAAGGAATTTGCAAACCTATGGTATTCTGATCCCATCGATATTTGGGGTGGGCGTTAAGAAAAACGATACGGTAGAAAAAACCGCAAACCCAAAAAGTTTATTTACATGTCATAGTTTAATAAATCCTAATTAAATCGAGTTACTCTGAGACGGTAACCTTCTACTTGCAAAAATACAATATAAAAGCATTACCACTTGCAACAATTTTTATTTGAACACGACCAAGCACCTCCGATTAAATTTTAATAACCGGGAAGCGACGGCCACGCTTAAGATGGCCTACGCCGTAAAGTATGAGCTTGCCGTCCTTGTCGGAGCGACGTCCTGGTACCAAAATCCCTAATTCAGATGATAATTCGAAGGCGAAACTTGCAATTGACAGAATACATTCCTTTTGCGAGGGGCGTAACGGCAGAAAATTTGATTTTGAATGGCAGCGAAAGTTGCCTATATATTTGCGAAATGCTGTTTTTGGTCGCACCATTCACTAAAACCTACAAAACTATATAGGCAGAGCCTGAAATCAACGAGAACTAACTAATTTCGGCAAAGGCGTTAAAAATATATTGAATCTATCATTGTTGCTACTACATTCTGGAAAAACATAATTTAAATACCCTGACTCAGAAAAAACATCTGCATATTTATCATCCCTTTCTATTTCACAAGTCGCATGTGAAAGGTTCTTTTCTAAATTGTAATTTATTTTAAATAGATTAAGGAGCCGTTGGCCTCAAGATTATTTGGACGCTTTCATTCCAATGCTCTCTAAAACGGACGTTCTAATGTCTATTGGAAACGATCATATTTTGAATAAACTAACAGGTAAGTGTAAAAGCATAAAAGACTTGCTTGAAATTTAATATTTTACCTTAACTTTAATACTATATTTGCTCCTTCTTTGCTTGATTATTGTTACCTATGTGCGGTAACAGATTACTAATAATTTTTATTTCTCTTTATATTTTGTCTATTATCTGGGCTTAGCTTATAGAATATATTTTATTTAAATTGTTTTGTCTAATTGGGTTAGTTTGCCTTAGGAGGAAAGTCATTTTTGAAAGTGGTCGGTTTGGTGTTACTTTTTCGGGTCAGTTCAAACACTCAGTCTTGCCCTGTAAAGTCCCCATGATCAGATTTGTTTCTGAAGGTAGATATACTGTGCATGCCAATCGTCATATTCTCTCTACCTGTTTTATTGCACAAAACGTGCTGAAACAATTGAAAACTATATTGTTTAATACAATTTAAGTTGTATTAAGCAGTTGAAACAATAAAGGACCATTTTAACGACGTACATATTTGCCATTTCGTTTAAAAGCTGCTTTTAATAAGTCAGTAAAGGGTTTTACTCAGAACTTCCCTGTCAAGTGGGACTATTGACACTAAGAATTTTAATAATATCAAAGAAGAGAGAATTTTAAATTTCTAAGGTGTACACTCTGTATATGTTGGGTGCAAAATAAGCCTATTTTCGCCAAGGATAAAAACCTGAGCTACATTGTAAATACATACTGATTTTATTTGATTAATGGTTCTCCAGTTATAGCAAAAATAGACATCTCCTCTCCAGGTAGACATCTATTCCGCATGCAAAATACCGTCTTTATCCAAAAAGTAATTTTTGAGCTTTGCTGCCAACAGACGGACAGATAGGCAAACAAACAGACAAACAGACAGACGGACAGACAGACAGACAGACAGACGAACAGACAGACAGACAGACGGACAGATAGACGGACAGACAGACAGATACAGACACACAGACACAGACACACAGCAGACAGACAGACAGACAGAAAGATAGACAGACAGACAGACAAACAGACAGAAAGACAGACAGACCGACAGACAGACAGACAGACAAACAGGCAGAGAGACAGACACAGGAAATTGAGAAAACCTGATTTCCGTTATCTAGGGATTATCTGGAAATCTCGGAAGGTGATTGTTTCACGATTACAATACTTCTAACTAAACATCAAACTAAATACACAATTCAAAAATTCCATTTAAGAGAAACATAGTTTTCAATTGTTTTAGAACGCTTGGTGCGATAATTCGATCATGAGAAATTTTTAGAGCCAAGGGGAGTTTCTTTTGCCATTCATGTTTGTTTGTTAGTTCATTGCGTAAGTCTTTGCTTTAAGTAAATATATATTTTTAAATTTTAAAAGCAATAAGATAAAGAAATTTAGTTTAAGCATGCTATCGTAAAGCATTTCTGCCGTTGACTTCAAATATCTAAAAATTATGGGAGTGTTTCATTTAAGAAACCAAAGTCGTGTACCACTACGCAAAAATAGAAGGTCGTGTTTTAAGTTGGTTTATGGCAGTTTGTAACGCCGGAATATAGCTCCCTGTGTTAACAAACAAAACAGTTTTCCCATGTCTCCATTATTAATGAAATTATGAGCGATAATGGCGATTTGCAAACACCTTGTATGCCACCAAACAAAAAATTAAAAAAAATCTAGTAACTTTTAATTCTTATTCGGAAGAACTCGATATTATATTTATAATAATAATAATAATAATAATAATATTTATTGTTCCCTTCATACAACGAACATTGTTTTTTAAGTATATTAGTAGGAGATAATAACTAAGGAGCTGTATGTGTGACAAAACACACAATAACATTAGTTGACAATAGTATTTTTAGAGATCTTTGGCTTATTGCAAAAACCTGTTCGGTTTAATAACTCAGCGTAAATACACATTAAATACATCGTTGAAAAGAGTGAGTTACCTACCATTTATCTGAACGAGCCAAATGGCGTCGCAAACTCCCCAGAGGCCGGCCATGAGGAAGAACATGAACTTATTTCCAGGGTGAGGCTTCCAGATTAGAAGGGTAATTAAAAGAGCGATGTGTAAAGCTAATGCAAAGGCTATCATGGGGGGACGGCCTACTTTCTTGACGATGCCTCCGATCAGAATCGCCGCAATGCCGTTGCTCACCCCGAAGCAGATCATCACAAATCCGATGTTGCTGATGCCCCATCCGCACGACACGAAAGACTGGAAGCATAGAAAAGCTTGTAGAATTAATTTCACAACAAGAAGAGACCTTACGGCATTGTAGTCTGCAGCCACGAAAGCTTGTTCGGCTCCGATAAACATTGTGATTGGCAGAATTAATATCTGGTAAGGATTAAGCAGCTGCTTAAGTGTAACAGCTAGAAGCTTCAGCCCCGATAGGCCATGTCCGCTTCCTGTGCGCCCTTTTTTGTATCTGCAAAAATTGATTATCTTGTAGACCACATACTGCCTTTACAAGTATGAAAACAAGTATCTTTTTCACTATATTCCTACAGATAGTTAATGGAAGTTTAAATCGTTCTTTAATCAGTAATTGGACTAGCTATCTAATTTAGCAGTTCCCGATTATTAACGTTTGTGTGAAACTGGTACAGAATGTCCTACCTAGTGTTGCACACTAACATACAAATTTAGAAAATTAATGAAGTTTTGCTATTAAAAAAACCGTAAAGTAGATTAATTATATTTATTATTTTCTTTATTCTCTGTATGTATCAAGAGATGTAGTTACGTCATTTTTGTAAAATATGTCTTTGGTGAGGAAAGCTCTGTACATATATTGATAGTCTGATTGTCGATAATTATTATATCATTTATACTTGCATATACGTTTTTCTGTTAATTAGACATTTATGAAAATATATGCGAAACGCTAACTAAATAAATAAATAAAATATGTTCATGACTCGCAATATATTTTATAGTTTTATACCTCTAACAGATTTTAATATTACTATACGCACAGTATGAAAGGGTACAAATTTTTCTTTGAATAGCAGACGCAAGTGTTCAAAATAAAATAAAAATATTCTACTTTGGTACAACTTACCAGAGGTAGTTCTTTCCACTTCGACTATTCTTACAAATTATACAAGTGTTTTCGCAACCTCTCAACCAATGGCGACCAACCCCAAGTTATATATGAAAGATCTCATAGAACGATATAACTTGTGAAGACATTAAGCGCTTTCGCTTTAAAAGGAAGTACAAAAATAGGAAACGTCGAGTATGTCACGCCGGATGGATGTAAAGATGATACCTCAAGAACCGATGCCTTTGACAGTTTGTGTGGAATATGAATGCAAAGAACTGAAGGGCGAAATAGGTCGTTTTTCTTTGTATGCATTTATTGATTTGCATTCGACCTATCAGTAGACCCCTAGCAGAGTAGCATAGAGGCACACTGAGGGCCTGCGAGCCTTAAATCGGAAATTCAAACATTACCCCTGTAAGTTTTTCTAAAGGTTTTCGAATGATGAAGATGCAAATATCTATCGGTGCTCTTTGTCATATTCGCGTTCTTCGCTAACAATGTTAGTCAATCGCAGACTCGATTTTAAACCGATTTCCCCCGTCTAGACTTCGCAATTATTAGTTACCGTTTATTAGTAGCTTCAGCGTACTTATGCGAACGTTTTGTCCGTCCGTCTGTCTGTCTGTCTGTGTGTCCGTGTGTCTGTCTGGATCGCCTGTAACTTTCGAACGGCTACAGATATAGAAATTTTGAAAGGGGGCAAAGTTGTTGCTAAGGTCCCGAGCACCTTCATGCGCTATTTGGTTTTGGCGAAAGGTCAACCGTTGGCGACCTGAAGCTACTCTTTAGACCTGTACTTGAGCAGTTTATTTTGCTACTCTTGTTTACCAGAAATTGTTACACATATGACGTGATCATGTGTAGAACACGATATGATAACGGATATACCACACTGCAAGCACCGATTGAACAGATTATAAAGATTGAATGTAATCAAAAAGCGGGCGTAGCGACACCCTGAAGGGCTGCCGAACCTGAAATGGATATTCAAACATGACCCCGGTAAGTTTTTTTAAGTTTTTGTATGATGAAGTTGAAGATCTATCGATGCTCTTCGCCCCACTTGCGCTCTTCGCTAACAATATCAGTTAATCACAGACTCGATTTTAAACTGATGTCTTCCGTCCAGACTTCGCAATTATTAGAAAGCGTCTCGTTTGCGACCCCTGTTTACCAGAAATTGTTACACATGTGACGTGATCATGTGCAGAATACGATATGATAACGGTCATACGACACTGGGCTTGCCGGACGTACCCCTTTAGGGGGTACAATACCCCTTTTCCCAGAACTTCAAACGTACCTCTTTTTAATAAATCCAAAAGGGGTACGAAAAATACCCCTTTTAAAGATTTATTCAGTATTACCTACACTGTTAATTGACGCGCCTGCGTCGAGGACCCGATTTGCCAGGAAATGCGGCACTGTTGGTTATAAGCAGTGTAGGTGTGTAGTAGATAATGGGGTGTCTAATAATATCCATGTCTGAGTGTGTGTAGTGTACCGAGGGAGGCTTGCTTCTTTAGCACTCGCAGAGACCAGAGCACAGAGAGCCGATCTTTTTTGTAAATTTATAATACATTTCGAAGAACATATTCGTTTTTTAATGTTTATTTAAGAATGTGGCCACTGAATAGCCCTTTCTCTAAAATAATATCTGGCATTCTATACGACACTGAAAGCACCGGTTTAACAGATTAGAAAGATTGACTGTAATCAAGAAGCGGGCGTAGCGACAGCTTAAAGGGCTGCCGAGATTGAAATGGAAATTTAAACAACACCTCGGTAAGTTTTTCTAAGTTGTCCAGTGATGAAGATGAAGTTTTATCGATTCTCTTTGCCCCATTTGCGTTCTTCGATAACAATATTAGTTAATCACTTACTGGATTTTAAACCGATTCCTTCCGTCTAGACTTCGCAATTATTAGAAAGCGTCTCTTTTGCGACTTCTGTATACTAGAAATTGTTACACATATGACGTGATCATGTGCAAAATACGATATGATAACGGTCATACCACCGTTAACAGATTAATAATATTGATGTGATCCATAAGCCGGCGCAGCAAGAGCCCATGGCAGGAACCGCTCCATGCCAACGATATGCTAAAGTATTGATAAGAGCTTGTTTTAACATGTGGTGGTTTTCGCAATACTCACATCTTTGCAAACAGTTGACTTACTAATATTACGTGCTTCTATGGCAATGTTAGGTTACAACATTAATTTTGCGCTATAAATGATTTTACGTTTTCGTCGAACAGTCGAAATGTTCTTCTTCTTCTTAATAATTATTATGCCCTTGGGTCGTCGTATATAGGCGTTAATTTCATCCGTTGTGTAACCATTGTTTCCATTTCTTCCGATCTTGTGCTATTATTTTAATTTCGTTTAATGTTGTTCCTCTGCCGATTGCCATTTCCTTCATTCTTTTTATGCAGGATTTTCTTGGTCTTCCCGTTTTTGTGTCTCATTGTCCCCGTCTTCGCCAATTTCTTGTTACTGTCCTTACGCGTTCTAATTATATGTCCGATGTCCGTACCAGTTTAATAATTTATTTTTCAATATCTGCAAAACGGGTTCTTGTTTGATCATCTATCGTATTTATGTTTTTTACTCTGTCGTATTTTATTTTTCCTGGTATTCTTCTAAGGTATTTCATCTTGTTAGCGGTAATTTTTGGATCATGTTTTTCAGGGGTGTCCAAATTGTGGGTAGGATTATTGTGTTGTAAACTTGTCTCATTGTAGTAATATTGACTTCTGTTTTTACCAGGATTGTGTTATTTATGGAGTGGTAAATGTTGGTTGCTTTGTATCTTCCATGATTTCTTAAGTCACTTTCCAAATACTCATACGTGGTTACAACCTCTCAGTTTTGAAGTCTGAATCTTATTGTTCTTTCCTGTTCTGTATTTTTATGTCATTTATTATCATAACATGTTTTAGTTACATTCACATATTTCCATCTTCTTTTTTTCCATTTCATGTATTTATATGTTGTAAGTAAATTGTTGTCCTTTGTGGTTTGGCTATGAGTACAATGTCATTCGCATATAAAAGACTCTTTAGTTATGTAGAAGCTAGGTTTCATACTCTATGGTAATTTGTTCTGTTTTATTTTTTGTGGTTTTTATTAATCAATCCATGACTATTCAGAAATTAATAGGCTCAGATCATTCCCGAGTTTTATATCTCTTCTTATTATAACGAATCTGATTTCCTTTCATTTACTTGTATTTTGGCTCTGATATTTTTATAATATATGTACTTCTTAGAACCTTTATAGTTATTCTGTCTATTTCAAGTTCTAATAGGCACTTCCTGCTATGTATATAAATCACGCTGTATCTAGGTGCATGCAATTTTTAGTAATGGGTGCACTCAAAACCGTGATTCTCATTGATTTGACGTCAAAGCATATTTTGTTTTAATCTGTTGTCAGTATAGAGTATTACAACAATAACAATGATTGCAAATAACCTAACAAGCTCCACAGGCTTAAGCTGCTTTGTAATGCACCGGCCCCGGAAGGACGAATTCACGTTCGCAATTTCACCCTACAGCGCTTCTACGACACGAAAATATCTATTCTGATTTAACTAGTAAATAATTTGAAACACGCTTCTAGATTTTTCCCGTTTGAAGTGCATTCAATATTAAAAATTGCGTGCACTGTGTATAAATTATTAGCTGTTGCCTGCTTATTCGTTCTAAAAGCTGTTTGTTCATCGTTTAGTTTTTTCTCTACTCTTTCTCGTAGTTTTTTATCTACGATTTTCGTGTAAACCTTATATCCTACTCAGGATGGACACATTGCTCGGTTGCCGAATCTCCGAACCCCTAGGGATTAGAACCAACATCTTCCAAGCTGAGGTTTATGCAATAAACCGCTGCACTAACATAAACCTTAGAAAGGGGTACAATGGTACAGCAATTGATATTCTCACAGACAAATAGGTAGCAATAAAGGCCTTAGCAGACTACACGTGCGAGATTGTCTGAAGTGCTTGGATAATCTCTAGCAACTGGCAAACAAAAACATTATGGTGGATGCTAGGGCATGAGGGCATACCAGACAACGAAAAGGCTGGTAAACTCGCTAGACGAGGTGCAATAACGTCATTCACCGGACCTTAAACCTGCTGTGGAATACAAAAAAGCCACATAAAACATGAGGTCATGAGCAGATGAAGTCCTCGTACTGGGAAAACACACCAGAACAACACCAGGGAAAGCACTTCATAACTGTTCTGCAAAGAAAAAGCAAAAATTGCTTTATCTGTCATTAAGGTGGAATTAACAACCACCACTGCCGTTCTCACAGGCCACATATCATTAAAATATTATCTTTCAAAATTGGTAAAGGCTGAGGACCGAACTTGCCGCTTAGGCAATGATGCAGCGGAAACGGCAGAACACATTCTATGTGTATGCAATGCTTGCTGTTGACATAGGCACAACATCTTCGGAAGGGCAACCATGACGCCTAACGAAATAAGGGACTCAAAACCCAGAGATATCTTGAAGCTTATTAACAACCTGGCGCCAGCGTAGCTCAGTGGTTAGAGCATTGGACTGCGGTGCGGAAGTCTGGAGTTTAAATCCCAGATCGAAGACTGGCGGGCGGCCTACCTAGTCGCTTTAAATAATTGGGGACCTGCGTTCGAAAGAACAAGGGGTAATAATGCGGTTGTCTAATGCGTGATGCTCACCACATCACCACGTGTCATGAATTTGACACGCCACAGCCGGGTGTGAGAGCGAGGATACGGAAGGTCTGACCTTCCGCCTTGCAGGCCAAGCTTCTTCATGGGGTGTTAGCGCCTCACCATTATATTAACAACCTACCACTTCTCTAAATAAAATAAGAGCTCACAAGTTACAAAAGAACCGATAGGGTCGCAGCGACTAAAGACAATAAATTAAAGGTCAAAGCTGTCTATCACTATTATTATTATTATACTTCCCTCGTCTAAAACATGAAGGAAGTATTGTAATTGCGAAAAAATCATCTATCGAGATTTCTTTAGATCTTCACGTTTGATGGTTCCTAGATGACGAAAAACAGGTTTTCTAAATTACGTCTATTTATCTGTCTGCTGCTGGTATAACTCAAAATCTATTTGTTGAAAGAAGACGATATTTTGCATGCGGATTATATTTCTACTTGTCACGAAACCGAGAAAACTTAAGTCAAATATGTACTGAGTGAGACCTTTTAAAAAATAAAACTTTGACTAGTTTTGCTTTATTTGAGGAATAAATAAAAGTATTAATTTAAACTTAGCTGAGGCTTTACCCTTGAGGAGAATGGGACCCAACAGATACAGGATAAGCGTTGTAGAGGAAACAAAACTGGACAACAAGAAGCTTGTTGAATGTAATGGAGTCGCATCGCGGCGACAGGAGAGACAGCTCCGTGACAAGATGGGATCGACGGGTAAGCTATGCGCGGCCTACTCCCGTTGAAATCCCTTTCTCGGGTGCTGAAATCGAGCTGAGTTCGAATCCCGTCTGCGATACTTTTTTAATTTGAAAGTTGATGTAATTTCCATTACCAAGTGTTCCCTTTTATTGTTTCAGTAGCGTTGGGAACGTTAAGACATTCTTACCCCTAGTTGCCTTTGATTTTTCAAAATATTTAGAGTCATAACTTTAACTTGCGAGGGAAGTTCTGAATAAAGCCCTTTACACATTTTTTCATTCTTATTGTGACTTGCTTCTGCATTTTCTCTCATAAATCCTATGCCTCTTTCTTTGTCCTTTTCTACTCTGGAGTTCCAGTTTCCCATGATTGTGTTTTTATTTTTCTCTTTGATATTGCGTAATGTCGGTTGTAGTTTACTTTTTCAACTAGGGCGCTTATGTGTATCAAGTATACTATGTTATGTAGCATTATGGTTATTGTTAGCATTCTATAATTCTATTTTAATCCTTAGTCTTTCTGTTGCTCTTATTCTTCTATTTACTCCTAAGAAATAGAGTGTGTACTCCTCTGTGATTTAGCGCCACCGTGACTTATGATTTTTTTTTGTTTCGCATATGTCTACTATCTGTATTTAATACTTTTTTATATCTTCTAGCGCTTACATTATTTCCCATTTAGTGCGTTTACATTCCACGTCCCTATATTTATTGTTTCCAATTTTCTTAAGTTTCGGCGTTGGACTTTAGGGACTTTCATGTTTCTTTTTCTGGTCGATTTTTGTGTTTCCGTCATTTCCTCAACATCATATAGGTTATTGATCTGGAACTGTATTGTTGCAATAAATCTATATGTGCTCTTTAAAAGCAGTTTTGGTTTTCCAAAACAAACTTCCCTTGGTAATAGTAGTCGACACAAATAAGGAGAAAACTAACGTAAGCAGTATCATATCAAGTCAGTGGTAAGCCCAAAGAAAAAAATCACACACATACACACACACTTTAGCCTTAACAATAAGGATTTCTCCTGAAATGCTCTCACAGAAAGCTTGCTGACCATTCTTCCAACATGAGGCTTTAAGCAAACGCCGGCGCCGTTTAAAAATTACAAGAGGGTGATTCTCGTGGCATTCATATATCGGCTTGAGCTGAAAAAGCAAGTATGCGGAGTGTATCCGAGTCGTCTAATAGCCTACCTACTATTTAGAAATAGCATATTGTATGTCAAGAACAGAAAGTGCATTCTTGCCGCTTGCGCATGAATATTGCAATCATGCAAAAGCGGCAAGCGCACTCGAAATATACATACTATTTTTTCGACGACTGAGCATATTATTAATGGAAAATATCATATTTCATTTTATTGCAAATATTAATTGACAATCAAGTTAACATTACTCGCGCAGTCTATTAGACATGGGGCGCGATTATTTCGACTAATGACGGGCTTTATGATTCAGAGCAGGCCTTGCATTTATATTATTTTAGCAGTGTACAACAGTTTAGTTACAAAATATACCTAACGTCAAAATCAAGGTCCCCGAGATTGTCACGTTGACACTTAATAAAATGCCACCAAAAAGCAGTATTAATAGTAAAACTAAAGTGGCTATAAAACGCTGTTTTACTAATATAAAAGATATCAATGGTAAATTAAGTAAAACAGCCATCACTGGAAGAGTTGATCAAATCTTTGATGTAAGTATTAATAATTAAACCATCATAAAATTTCTTACAATTTGTTATTATGCTAGATTTTGAATGCAATTTTGTTTAATATTCAAAATGAAGCAAAATCACAACTCCAGCAACAACCTAATGACAATATGAAGAAGGAAAAAGAATTTTTAACTTGGGAGGACTATAGTTTCAGGGAGGATATTAAAAAACTTTGGATTTTTTACTATAGATAATTTAGTGCGATGTGCAAGAGAGGAACTAAATTATATCAGGGCTCGTTCAAAATTATACTACACATTAAAAAATATGGGATATAAATACAAAATTGTGAATGGAAGAAAATTGGTTTGTGAGAAGAATCATTTAATTTCGGCGAATATTACTTCTTTAAAGAAATATTTACAATTTCGAAATTCTAGTGAAAAATGTATGTTCCGATTTTTGGATGAAACTGGATATTTCGCAATGGAACCAGTCTGCATAGGTAGACCCACGACACAGACTTGAAAAGTAATCCATCTAAAGTTAAGGCGGAGGGAAAGAGATATACTATTTTGCATGCAGGATGCACATATAAATAATAACTTCTACAACACAGATTTGCAAAACAAAAGTCATCAGCAAGTTTTTAATAATATATTTTCACATTAGAACATATAGAAATTTTATGGCGTTTCTGTACAGTTAGATAACAACCATGTTTAAATAAAATTTCTTAAAATAAAGCAATACCTTATTTAATGTCAGTGGTTCAGTAATAATAATTGTAGCTTTCATTATGTATAATAGTGCTTATAAGATAACACAATGACAGTTGTAATAAGTTTTTGACGTTACTAGTGTTTTTTCTTTGTAACCAACTACCTACACTGTTACAAAAATGCAAAAGTAAAGCCTGCTCTGAAAACAGACTATACCTATTTTGTTCACGCCGAAACCCAAAATGATCGGCGACCGGCAAAGTGATGAAAACGCAAGAACAGCGGCAAATGTCAACTTTCTGTTGTCAAATGACAGTGAGAAAAATCTACTTTCGATGTCAGTCGTCGAAAAAATAAATGTTTCTACAATAAGTGTTTGCTTTCAGCCGAAGCAGAGACATATAGAAATATTTTACTAAACTCTGTTTTTCGACGTTTTTTTACTAAATTACAATATAAATTATGCATATTAGTGTCTAAATTGAATTAATAGGTACACTTTACGCCCAAGCAAATGGAATTATATCTAAGACACATTTGTTCGCTTTCAACATAAAGTCAAACTAAAACGTTGTCGGTGTGCAAAAAGCACAAAGCACAAAGAGAGATTTAGAATGATAGTAGTAATTTTTTCATTATTTTCTCCAAATTCTCTTTGAATTTAATGTTTTCCGTATTAAGATATGGATTAGAGAAATTATTTCTGCTAATTACCCACTTAGAATGAAGCTGGCCTGTATGCTTCTATAAAATAAGCAAAACTTTGTCTGCAATCACATACGAGTAGGCGGCAAAATTTTCTAGAATAGCTACTAATACAATGCCCGTTAATATTGAATGAAGAAGCAATTTAAATATAAGTAGAGAGAAAATTCTTTGATAACGGTTTAATTTAAGAATACAACCTACACAATATGAATCTTCAAAAACTATTTTAGAAAAATGATGAGAAAAAAAAACGAAAAAACCGAAGGTGTCTAGCAAAATGGTAAGGGGACGGAATGTGAAAATAGCTACTCAGGTGAAATTAAAGTAGTGAACATTTAGAAAAAACCATTTCAATCACAGAATCGGAGCTACAGATCTGTGTGAGAGAAAATTTTAAATTTAGGTGTGTTTTGTACATTAGGGGAGCCACGGCTGTATTATGCAGCCGGTTACAAACCGAGGACATCGATGTGGCCCTCATCCAGGAACCATGGATAGTAAGGGGCCAAATAATGGGACTCGAACAAGCAAGAGGTCAGTTAATCTATAATAAATCCTCTGATATACCCAGGACATGTATTTATGTAAAAAGGGGGGTAAATACATGTCTCTGTACAATTTATGTTTTAGGAATCTAACAACCATTAAACTGAAACAAGTCAGGCAGGGCAACGAGAGGCAAGTAGTGATATCCTCCGTATACCTTCCCTACGATGCCATCAACCCCCCACCAAGCACGGAGTTGATGGAAACTATAACTTTCTGCCAGGCCAGCCGTCTCCAGTTCTTAGCAGGCTGCGATGCCAATGTGCACAACACTGCATGAGGCAGCAAGCACACAAACCAGAGAGGAACCGATCTCCTCGAATATTTGGTAAGTAAGAACTTACAAATACTTAACCGAGCTAGTGAGCCCACTTTTGTAACTTGACGTCGGCAAGAAGTCATTGACATAACTCTGGCCACGGCTGGATTTCAAGACAGAGTAATACAATGGCGCGTATCTAACGAACCATCACTGTCTGATCATAGACACATTAAGTACTTTCTGGCAGATTTTGAAAAGGCAATGATAACCTATCGAAATCCCAGGAAAACTGATTGGGATGCGTACAGGGAGGAACTTCTTAGCAAGTTATTCGATGTTAAAACCCATATCCATACACCAGCAGACATTGAGTTAATTGTGGACCAAATGAATGACGCTATACTAACCTCATATGAAAACAACTGTCCTTTAAGGAAGAGACAGACTAACAGGAAGGTTATATGGTGGAATGAACACCTTGTCAACCTAAGAAAAAGAGCACGAAAACTCTTTAACAGAGCAAAAAGGACCGGAGAGTGGGGCCAACATGCCCAAGCTCTAACCGAATATAAGAAAGCTTTGAGGAAAGCAAAAACAGATTCATGGAGGAGCTTCTGTGGGGACATTGAAGACACCACAGAAACAGCACGCCTCACAAAGTTCTGTCAAAAGACCTTTTAACTCCAGTCGGGAACATGCTAAAACCGACACAGGAATACGCAACCAGTGAAAGGAAAACCCTGGAAATAATAATTCAGGCACACTTTCCAGGAGCACTGATGGTTGATCAGGCTAACATAACATCACAGCCAGTCCATAGCAACTTCTCAAAGAGGCCCGCGAGGGACGAGTGGAAGGTAGCTAGGGAGGTGATCAGTCCTAGCAAGGTACAGTGGGCTGTAAAATCCTTCTCACCTTATAAATCGCCCAGACCAGATGGAATCTTCCCCGCTCTACTGCAGCGGGGAATAGACCTTCTGGTAGATCTTTCGCTTATGCCTAGCGGGAAACTACTTGCCACTGGCGTGGAGACCGATCAAGATCGTCTTCATTTCCAAACCGAGGCGAGCATCGCACACCCTGCCAAAGGCATACAGATCGATTAGCCTAATGTCTTTCTGCCTAAAGACTATGGAAAAACTGGTAGACAGGCACATACCAGATGGGGCCTTGAAAGGCAATCCCATACATCGCAGCCAATATGCATAGAAGTGTCGATAACCAACAAGGAAATAGCTCTAGCTGCTTTCTTGGACATAGAGGGAGCATTTGATAATACCTCCTTCGAATCAATAATGACTGCAACCCTAAGTTGACGACATCACAAACAGATGGATAAAAAATGTTAGAGGGACGCCAGATACAGGCCGATTTGGGAGAAGAATCCCTCAAGGTACGTACTGTCAGATATTGTCCACAAGGGGGTGTTCTATCTCCACTACTGTGGAACATGGTAGTAAAGGATCTCCTGCAGACACTCAATGATGAAGGGTTCTACTTCCAAAGCTATGCAGTTGACATAGTAATTCTCATAAGGGGCAAGTATTCAACCATCATTGCGGCCCTCATGCAAATCACTGCTTTTAATCAATCAATCAATCAATCAAGATATGGATTAGTGAAATTAATTTTGCTAATTACCCACTTGAAGCTGGCCTGTACGCTTCTATAACATAAGCAAAATTTTGTCTGCAATCACATACGAATAGGCTGCTAAATTTTCTAGAATAGCTACTAAAACAATGCCCGTTAATATTGAATGAAGAAGCAATTTAACCTTAAGTAGAGAGAAAATTCTTTGATTTCGGTTTAATTTAATAATTCAACCTACACAATATGAATCTTCAAAAACTATTTTAGAAAACTGCTGAAAAAAAAAACAAAAATCCGAAGGTGTCTAGCAAAACGGTAAAGGGTCAGAATGAGAAACTAGCTACTCAGGTAAAATTAAAGTAGTAAACATTTAGAAAAAACCATTTCAATCGCAGAATCGGAGCTACAGATTTGTGTGAGAGAAAATTTTAAAATTAGGTGTGTTTTGTAGTAAAATTTCAATTTAAAATCCGTTGTATCGTCGCCACATTAGCTGATTTTTATTTAGGTAGCACTCCAGTGTACGATATTGTAAGATAGTCCCGAGAAATCTTTGGAACTAGATGCAGCAAAGTCGCTAGTAAAATTTTGATAGTTGGTGAGGAAGTTACAGGCGCCTTCTAGATTTTCAGGAATTACGATGCTCTCGTCCAAGTGTAAGAACTGTATAACTTTTTATTGTTACAACTGTACCAAATCTAGTTACAACTCATTAATATTTATTTTGTTAAGGAGTATTTACGAGTATAAGCATCTAGTTCTTAAGAGATTTGCCTAGAATAGTTAGAAAAGTTTAGATGCACGTGGTTGTTCAAAACGATCTTAACAATTACGTGGTAGAGAAAACACAGCACTGTAGCTTTTTTTAGTTTTTACCTATATGCAATAATAGGCTTTGTAAGAAGAGTATTGTAAGTGCTAAAATTTTTTTAAGAACCCTGTATATTAATTATTTCAAGAGACCACACTTATGAATTTAATGAAATATGCCAAAATCAGTAAGTGAATTATTTGTTATTGAAATTAAGGATTCAAACGGAGAAACAAAAAATTAGGTATAGTTAAATTATTAAAAAAAACTTTCTAAACGTTTAGTTTGCATTTTACTACTAACCATAGTATTAACAAGTAGCTCCTGATGTTATGGCGAGTATTATAGAATAGACTGTCTAAACGGCCAGAAAATACTATTAAATATGTTTTCTTGATTATAAAAAAATTTAAAATATTTGGCTACATTTCGTCATGATGTAGCCAAGCATCTCTGTGGTGTTAGTAAAATAAAAAAAGCCTGAAGAACAAAAGATATAAAGAACTAAAAGGAAAGGAAATAAAATGCTAAAATTTCTATCAAAAATAACTGCAATAAACTACGATGAATATAAGAAACGGACGACGCATGTAAAAGAATTAGTGGCAAAATCAAGCAAACATGGACGAAATTTGGTCAAAACCTGGAAAAAGATAGCAAAAACTATTCGGCAAGATACTGAAAACGCTAAGGCACAGACAAAATTGAGAAAGCGATATTAAAAAAAGGGTGGCACACTGACAAAGGAAATAGATGTAGTAGATAGATGAAAGTAATAGCTTCAAGACCTGCTGTATGTAATTAAAGATGACGTAGATGTTGGGTGGGGATAGAAATACAGTAGATGAAGACGATACTGAAGAAACAAGAATGAAGGTATTAGAAGAGATAATCAAATGGCGGAAAAATTAAAAATTCTCGGGAATTGACGAAATCACCACACACATTTTAAAAATATAGGAGAGCGGGAAATAAAGTTCTTTTAGGAAATATGCAACAAAGCATGGAGGGAAGATAAATCCAAATAGTGGAAGCTGGCGCTGATAGTGCCAATATACGGGGTGCCAATTAAATCGTGACGCCTTAAAATTCGAAAATAGGCAACCCATTTTACTTCTGAAATGTGATAGTAATACAAAATGGGGTTTACAAAGGTAGTACTATCAAACAAATTACAGACAAAACTCTACACTAATGCAGCAAACCATTCTGCTCAATTATATGTTTCGAAAAGGCTTTGATAAAGTACCACGAGAAAAAGTATGGAATAACCTCCAAAAGGGAAATATAAACAAAAAGAAGAGCTATACAAATTGTACGTACATTCAACAACAACATGACATCTGGAGAACTGCTAAACAAGTGCACTAAGAATAAAGAACAAACTAATCATTGGCAACGAACATGCTGAAAGAGTAAAGATGGCGGAAAGATCATTCTCAGATGACGTAGTGGTGATAGCAACAAACGCAAAAAAATATATAAATAGAACGAGCACAACACGTTAGTACATTTCAGTATATATAAATTAAATACAGAACAGAGAAAGCACCTATTAGAATGGAGATGTTATTAACACCAACCTTCTAGACTAAAAAGAAGTATATAGAAGAACGAAACTAAACGCAAAGCGAATTACAAACTTATATTTATATACGAACAAGCAAACAGAAGAACAAGTTACAAACAGCAGATATAAAGTAGCTCAGCAGAGTAACAACTTTCAAATTTCACAGCGAAGTTTTAAGCAACTTTTTGTTTTTCGATGAAAATGGTAAATCTCCATTGGAAGTTTTATGATATTTCAAAATTGTAAAACGCCGCTGACTAACTTTCCTTGTACGACTACTTTAGGTGGTATTTACTGCTGCCCGCTTCGTCTCGTGTAAATGGGGACGACTCAAATGTAGTTTTTGTGAACTTAGCTCTCGATGCTCGAGCGAGACAGACGTATCGTACTGGAGTGGGACGTGTTATAAAGAATAGTCGTATACTAGGGGGATCATTATCGCTTATTAAGGGTGCTACCCCTATTTCGATTGAATACCGGATTTGACATTAATTACCTGACGTATTCTAAAATAGCGGGGTGTTGTGTATTTTCGCCGTCGTGTGTTCCGCCACCTTTCGCTCGACAAGGTGGATTGTAGATTTTTTAATCCTACCATTTTGTCGTCGCGTAACCAAAACGTGCCTACTTAATCTTTACTTATCCATCTTTCGAATCTGAAGTAGACACCTTCTCTAAAGAAGAATCAATTTCATCGCACTATTTATCTTTTTCACTCTGAGCACTAGCGGAAACATTTCCCCATCACGGACGCCATCAACAAGTCACAAAAACTACAAGATGCTACAGGCAGACCTCGTATGTTAACTGCAGGTAATAACAATGCGTAGATAAGAAGTGCGAGAGATTATCGGCAAGTCAAACTTTCAATTGAAATTTTTGACTTTAGTCAAGTTTCAGTTTTAGGCCGCATGTTCGTTAAACATATGTATAATCTTTTTAAAGTTAAACTGCATACAAAGTGACGTCACTTAGGGTACTATTACGTCGCTCTTTTATGTACACAATATAAAATTTGAAATTTTGAGTTTTCAGTAGACCTGTGTTTCTGTCGTTGCTTGCTTGTGTGTAAGGAAACTAGCAGATATATTTAACAGGTATTCCAAAGGACGTAGACACCAAAGGTAAGTTCCTGTCTGTGGAGAACTATTAAGAACATCTGCTGAAGAAACTGACTAAATTCCGTTTCGTAGTTTAGGGTTTCACGGGGCATTAAAGTACAGGAAACTACGTAGCGTTTACGAATATTCACTCTGTCCTATTTCAAACCCACAATTCTATCGTTAGTGAACTACCCCTTCTCAACTGTAGTTAGCTGGAGGAAAATCTTTGAAAGGTTGGTACAATTTTGTGGGTGCTTGAATCGTATAAACGTTGTCGTTATATTGTAATAGACGGGAGCTGCGACGAGGTATAAACACTGCTAGTGTCGTAATTACTGTTTATCCCTGTAGTAAGGATAAGCAACGAAGCGGTGTTATACGTATAACGAGCCTGGTAGATGGTAATGGAATACCCTGTCCTTAGATTGTCATTGATTATAAGCACAGCCAAGCAGATTAATCCGATATGCTGTTAGCATTTTAGAAATTAAATAGTAAATCTAAAGTGATGGCTAGAATGTTATGGCACTAAACAGATTTGTAGTGAATGCGTTCGTTATATTTCGAAATGAAATTGATGATTTTAAATTAGCTATGGCTATAGGAGCATTGCTAGGTAAACTAGTCATTGAGATACTTATCAAACAGATACAAACCTCAAGTGCCGTACAAACGACTAAGGTACTTATATAACCGTTTACTGTAAAGGATGTCGTTGTCCATGTTGCAGTACTCGTGCTAAACCTCATCGTACACATTGGTATTGCACAACTTGTAAATTAGGTTGATATTTCACAAATAAAAATAATAATTAAAACATGAAAAACAATTGTTATTCAAAGTTTCAAAGTTCAAATTTGAATAAAATTGTTCAAACCGAGAAAGGGGTTAAATTAAATTTTCCTCCAATTCAATTCAAATAAAATATAATATTATAAATGAAATACCTATTCATGGAGTCGACTCCAAAAACGACGCAGAGACATGCGACAGCCATGCAAGCCAAGTATATTCCTGCAATAAGGTGGATTTTGTGTGGAGGCGGCGGATCCAAGTTTGGATTAGCCTGCGCTGCACTTCCTGGACAAAAGTTCGCTCCGCATATATCTCGTACGTCTTCAGAAAGGACGCTTGCATTCGTTGGCCATAGCACTTCCGTCGCATTTGTAAGAACCGTAAAGTTGCCGTGCACTTCGGCTACGTCGCTGCTTCCAGAAGATAGCACTGGAAATAGGAATGGCTTAATCTAGAAGTTCAATTTTGTGGCTCCAGGACTGCCGCGCGCAGGAAGAGGACGATTAAACATCCATTATTAATTGTTTGTGCTGTAAGAAGCTGAAGCTCTGGCTATTTAATTCAAAAGTAACAATTCGTGCTTTCGAAGTTTTAATTTTGCAACCTAATCTAATAACAAAGCATCTCTCGGCTTTCCATTCCGCAGAGTACTGAACTCCTTGTTATTTTCAATTGCACTTCAGTTGGGATATGAATTTTTATGTGCCAACTTGAATATGGCCGTTATTGAAGTCGTTATTGCACTTACCGGCAGAGCTTATGAGGTTTCCCCAGACTTGCGAGAATTGGTAGAACATAAAGAAAACCCCGAAAAATCGGGTCACAACCATATCAGCGGCTGTTCCAGTAATTTGCGAATATGCTTCAGCTATCACAGAGAGGTAAGTGCACTTAGCGCACCACAGTGGTCCTCCACCAAATCCCACAAATAGTCCCGAAGGAATCATGGTATAGAAGCGAGGGTAAAACTGAGCTGCAATGAACGGCATGTACGTTAAGAATGATAGGGCTATGGTCCATTTGCAGCCAAACCATCTGGAAAAGAGTAAGATTAATTTTAGTGTATAGTTCTAACACATTTTAAAAATAAAATATCTACAATTTGAACTCTATAGGATTTTGAATTGTAATAATGTTTTCAAAATGATCTAGAAACATATACTGAATGCAACTGCAGCTTTTTATTTTCGATGTAAGAGGTATATATTATAGTCTAATATTGTTTATTAGGAGTCATCAATGTAAAAGAAGTTGAGTGTAGATAAAGGCACTCTGAATACTTTTGAAGAAATTAAGAGCAGCGAAGGAATCTAGCAGTGACAGATGTAATACATATCGAGTATCTGACACAAAAAATATCTCGAACAGGTAAAACTCTATAAAAGGAAATTGATATACGTTCAACACATACTTGGACATTGTAAAGCTGTTGTTTGTGATAAACTTGCTGTTAATACAGCAAAACGTTTTGATTACATAATAAAAGGTGTCTCTCGTTGACATCAGTGCTCCACTTGTATGGAAAATTATTCATGAGCAATTGTTGTACCCGCATCATATTCAACAGGTACAAACCCTAAACTATGCTGATTGTGAACCAAGGATTGTATTTTGGTAGTTATGTATTAGAAAACGTGCAGAAATTCCAAACTTTGCTTGCAATATTCTTTCTAGTGCTGAAGCGGTGTAAAAAAATTTAATAATAATTACGATTGGGCTGATAAACATGTTCACACTATTGTTGAATTATGACACCAGCATAGGAATTCTTTGCATGTCTGACTTGGCATTCTAGGTGACAGTCTAATAGGTCCGGTTCTTTGACCGAATCGTCTAACAGGACTAGTATTGGACTATATGGTCAATACGCTGCCCATGTTGTTAGTAGATGTACCTAGAATTGATAGGCTCTATAGTTAATGTACGACGGAACACCATCGCATTGTTCTCTTATGCCCAGCGACTACTTGAATTAAAGTTACACTAAGTGGATTGGTATAAGAGGTTCAGTCGCATGGCCCCCTAGATGTCCTTGGCTAACACCAATTGATTTTTTTGCTCAAGAATATTGAAGGATTTGGTTTACGCAGCACCAATAAATGAATAGTTTAGTCCACTTACACAAGTGAACAGGACATGCTTGCCAGGTTATTGGATTAAAACCTAGCATTTAAAAATAAATACTTGAAACGAAAATGCTAGTTTTGTGTAGAAATGCAAGATGAACATGCGAAACACTTGTTTATAATTTTAAAAGGGTTCTCTAAAATTCTGATCATTTTGACATCAAGTTGTATGGTCTAATGTCAATTGTTTTGGAGGTGTTTATGATTTTAGCAAAAAAATGCTGAACTTCAGGCGTACGCAATAGAAATTAGTTGAATCAAGGAAAACTCTGTGAATTTGGATACTAATGCTATACAGGGTGCTCAACATTTGCAAATTTAGTAATTTCGATTTTTTTCAAATGGAACGCTTTTTATATGTTACTTCATGCCTGTAAATTCAACTGGTTTTGAGATATGTGTGTTTGAACATAAAAAAACAATTTAAGCCCTTTAAAATGCTTTATTTCACGGGATAATAAACAAACGCCGTGAAAATAATGATGTAAGCGCTTGAGTTCTTTAAAAATAAAAACAGAAAACCAGAAAAATATAAATTTAGAAAATATAAATTCAGCCAGTATTGATACAAGAAATAATAAATACGAAAAAAGATAAATACAGGAATAAATTAATTCTAAGATCAAATAAACGGGATTATAGTTAAAAAAATATAATTGTTGTGTTCGATTTAAATAGAGCACCCTGTATGTTCCTGTATTTTTTAAAAGTACTTTTAATGAGCATTCTTCTGATATTTCACTTCCTAACGCGAAATTCAATCGCTTTTCAAATGTAATTTTCTGCGGTTTTTTCGTTTTTCTGTATTTGTTATTTCTAGTACTGAATAGTCCCTACATTTTTGTGCCTAAAGCTTCGTTTTATTTTTTTGTTTAAAGAGCTCAATTCGTTAAATTATCATTTTAACGGCGTTTGTTGGTCATTCCTTGAAATGAAACCTCTTTAGGGGCTTAAGTTATTTTCTATGTTCAAACACGTATAACTCGAAAACGGTTGAATCTATAGGTATGAAGTAACATTTCAAAAGAAAGCTTATTAAAGGGGATTTTCAAAAATTCAGGGCGTTCTATTTGAAAACAAAATCGAAAGTATTGCAAATTTGCAAATGTTGAGCCCCGTGTATGGCATTAATTCCCAGATCCACCATTTTACACTCTAAAGGTAGTTCAAGAAAAACATAATTTTTTGGTAATGCTTACCTTCATTCGATTGTTTTCTGTTACTTTCAGCAGCCGCCTGAAGTTCTGCATTTTTTTAATAAAATATATAATATCTCCAAAACAATTGACTTTAGACCCATACAACTTTATATGAAAGTAAATAATATTTAATGGAAAAAAATGCTTAAGCTATCCAAATATAGGGCATTCCAGTAAAAAAAGTTTAATTCGCCACACATTGTTGAGCCACCCTGTGTAATTGAAACTAATTTAGTAATGGTCACCACCTTTATACCTATAACTTTTATATACACAATATTTATGTAACTCTCATAGTTTTAGAAATATCTTTCACCTCCGCATCGCATCGTTGCCGGACCTTGTACAGGATGAGCACCTAAAAAGGCTCAGGCTTTACCACTGACGAATGTGGGACCCAAAAGATACGCGATGTATGTTGTAAATGAAATAAAACAGGGTAACGAATGAGCGCGTTGTGTTTAATGCAGCTGCATCACCGAGATTCGAAGGATCCTACGTTGCCGCATGTCAAGAACGGGTGGGCGTTGAAATGGCATTCGTAGGCGCTAAAGTTCAAATCCCACTACCGATAGAGTTTTTTAAAATTTGTAATTATTGATGTAATTTGCATTACGGAGTGTTTCCTTTTACTGTTTCAATATTATCAGGAATGTTAAGTTATTTTCCTTTGATTTTAAAAATTGTTTAGTGGTACGTCTATTTCGGGGGGGGGGGGGGGGGGGTGTTCTGAATACATTTCTTTACATATTTTTTAGGTTGGAATTATTGTCAAAGTCAAAGAGTAAACATGACTAAGTTTTTTGTTTTAAACACAGGTAACCACATCCATTTCATTCCTCTTACGATATGAAGATATGAATTTTTTTCTTATATGGCCTATTGATATTTATATTAAAATTGTATACTGTTGACAACAAATTAAAACTACCGAAATAATATAAAAAATATAGGTTGTCAACCGAAAATGACTATTAACGATTACCGAATTTATGCGTTACTTAATTACCTCATTGTACGTATATATCAGAGTTACTAATAAGGAATGGTTGAGATGTTCTTGTAATGATGATTACCATACAATATTTACTTTGTTTCTTGCAAAAAGTATGTTTTGTGTAGATTACTGGATCTCCAAAATTGTATTCTTAAATAATACGATTGTTTTAGCTGATCATTAAACTACGCAAGCAAATTCAAAAATATCAAAAAGAGTTCTTAACATGAAAACGCCGTTTACTATTGAAATTCTCTCCGAATTTCGTAAAAGGCATGTGTACAATATCATCTTCCTGCGTTCTCTTCTTGACCGAGTCGCATATTTATATTTAGTTTCAAAACGTTGAGCAATCTCTTGCCATTTTGCTTTCTTTCTCATAGTAGTTATGGTTTCTTGTATCGAGACACCTGTTATGGTCTATATTAGATTTGACCATCGTTTTGGAGATCTTCTTGATCTGCTACCTTCTATTTTGCCTTGCACAATTACTCTTTCTAGATTACTACTGTCTCTTAGAGTTATATAGCTGAACTACTTTATAATTTTTAATTCCATTCTGTTGCATACGCGATGTTGGATGTTCATTTCTGCCAAAGCCGATACATTTGGTCTCTGTGCCGTTCAAGGTATTCGTGTAGCTGTCTCCAGCACCACATCTCAAAAGCATCTATACGTATTTTGTCAGCCGATTTCATAATCCATGCAGCGTACATCCATCAAACAAGTAGAGACACTCATGCCAAATGTTGAAACCAGTCTAGAGTGCCTGGGACAGTAACTCGGGGGTATTGCTAAGCTTGAATATCAGATGGCAGCAAAAAATTCTACCAATCAGAGCCGGTTACTATCCCTGCAACCAATCATATGTGACAAAGTAGTGGCGCCATCTATTAGTACTATCGGAAAGTACTCCCCAGGAACCGTTCAAGGTTCATGATTTATGTCCATGTGTCAGGGCCACGCCATGAAGGAAAAAACTACTGCCTATTTTGTATTGATAGTAATTTGCCTGTCCTTTCATACTTTATATAAATTGTTATGAAAAATTTTTACTACTTTAACGTCTCCTATAAACCGCAGATTTAGGCAGTTTTACAATCATAATGTTTGTTTTAGTGTTATTATTTCTAAGCCATACGCCATGCTTCTAATTTTTTCAGTATTTGCTGAAATGTTATTTTTGAGCTCGCTAAAAGAGTTGTATCATCCGCGTATACCGGATTAGTAACTCTTGTGCCGCCAATTGTGTAGCTGCTTTCGCAGTTGTCTATAACCATTCGCATTATATATTGTCCATTTACAGGGTGTAACAAAAATGTTTGCCACTATTTTAGGAGAGTATTTTACTCATCAAAATGATGAAAAAAGTTGATATAAACATATGTCCAAAAATGAGTCGTTTTCCTGTTACAAAAACCTGACAACAAGTAATATTAACACTTTGAATAATTAATTTTTTGCTTGTTTATTTGATGGCTACTACATACATTTTAACTTTCTTCGAATGGTAACTGATATCACCTCCATATCATATCTCCATGGATAATTAATTCTTTTATTTCATTATGGCTGGAAATGAAATAATAATTCTTCATAAATTATCTTACGTTTCAACACAAAAATTACTGTAACACGAAAACGACTCATTTGTGGACGTATGTTTTTTCATCATCTTCATGAGAAGAATACGCTCCTGAAGTAGCGGCCCACATTTTTGTTACACCCTGTATATTAAATAGAAGGGGATGTTATACATACCGCTGACGCCTTTTCTGATATCACAAAAGCCTGAGTAGTGGTTATCTAACTCTACAATTGTTTTGCTGTTTTCGTATAAATGTTCATTCAGAATAACCAGGTGATTTGGTAGTCTCACCTTCGTGAGAATTGTTCACAATTTTCTCCATTTAAGGCTATCGAAGGCTTTCTTGTAATCAATAAAGCATAAGTATAAGGGTGTGTTAAAGTCTCTAACTTTCTCTATTAATCGTTTTTGTAAGGGTATTCTCCCAGTTAAGTAGTGACTACATTTGTTTAATACCAGGTTAAACAGTTATCCTGCTGTGATTCGGTCGACTGAGCTTTATTTGCGAAAACAGGGTATACCAAGTTTATTCTGAACAGAAGGTGAGGTTGTCGTTAAAACAGGAGAGGCCATGTGTTGCGCTTCACTGCGCCATTCATACCTAATAATTAAAAATAACATAAAACACTCAGTAACTGAACAAATTATTTGCTTCTTACTACTAGAAATGGCATGCAAGCTTTAAATTTTTAAATTCAAGAAGCTGCAAGTTTCACAAGAAATTATAATGCATGTAAATGCGATTGATTCGTCATTACTTGTAGATTTGGTCATGTTCCAATTACAATAGAATATGCATTTTTAACCACCTCTGTTAAAGAAAACCCTACGTTGAATTTCATCATTTTAGAAGTAACCGTATACATAACATCAGATGCTTTACCTTATACGTGACCAATACTGGTTTATTAGTTTAATGTCAAATTCCTCAACTCGTTTGTATACAAACACTCATACCGCTAAGGTAGATCAGTAACAGAGGCGAAAGTTGTATCAATACTAGCAGCTGTCGCTGTGTATCTAAAAATCCGGGCAAGGCGAGCCAGATACTCACTTGATAACAATAGTCGGAAGGAAAATATTAGACAAAAGGAGAGATCCGTATATGGAAGCCAAAGTGAACGTCCCCAAGGCTTCATCGGCATTGACTGAACTCTGTAGATTTGAAGCGCCCCAGAATGCAGTAAAATGGATCATAAAAGCAAATCCCAGAACGAAAATGTTTCTCCATATTCTCCACTTTTCGCTAGGTTTGAATTCTTCCTCGTCTGCGTCGGTGCTTTTCACCCTCTCGAAGCGCTTGGGCATGACCTCCCTGTGGAAATGTATAGCATTAGTTAAATGTAGAGTTGATTATAGGAAAATTATTGCAACCATCGTAAAAGTAAATTAATGTTTATATAATCTACATGAATAACGTGCAGTTTTACACAGGATAACGAATAAAGGAAGTGCATTATAACACTGTCTGTCGCGATTTCCCACAGCAAAACTTCCTTTTTTAGTAAATTTTATTTGCTGAGATATAGATTTAAAGGGACGTGTCAACTTGGAGTTAATATCGTCAACTGCCACTTCCAATGTCTATCAAAGAATTGTAATTTTTATATTATTTTCTAGAAAATACAGTTTTTAAACTAAATTTGATGAAATTTTTGTTGTTTTGAAGTATCACATTCGTTTCATTAAACAAAAACAGTGTTAACACGCAATTAAGAAATTTGACAAGTTCTTTTACGACGAATTCTGACACATCGATCGAATAACTTGATATTATTACAGTGAAAACCTAAAGCTTATCTCTTTATTTCGGAATTCTAAGCAAATATGATTTAATATTATTATAACGGAGCATGGTAAATTTGGATTAGATAATAATATTTCATATATACCAACTTAAATAATTCAGAATTCGAAAATTAAACTCATCTTAACGCCTAGGAAAATTTATTTATTTCAAAAATTAACTAACTACAGCACAAAGGACATGCATAACTAATTTTAACTTACTAAACATTAAACCACTGTTGAATATGTATTTTTTTCCCGCTGCTGATCATGTAAGTCAGTAATACAGCCTTAGTAACAAAACGTGTAAGTCGGTGATTATATTTGTTTGCTGCTTTTTCTTGACAACGGAACTTAATATAAGTTCCTAGGATAATAAAATTAGCAAAGCAAGATGCAGATTTAGACGTTTTGTTTCTAAATTGCAAGTGTTTATGTGACATGTGACACTCACAGGTAACACGACTCACGAAAACTAATCCTGGTGACAGGTGACAAACCAAACGATTTTTCAAAAATCTAGGAGAATTTCGATAAGCAGCGGGAAAAATCTAATAAGATAACTCGGAATGTATGGCCCATTAAAATTTTCGGCAGGTAACAAACCGCGACTTCGTCTTGGTTTGTACTTGCCTATCTCAAATGTTGATAGGTCCTTACATTCCTTGTTACTTAAATAGCTATTAAATGATAAGGCTTTATAACGATCTTAAAATGCCTTCCTGTATTTTAATCTGGACGATCCAACATTTAACACGTCAGAATTATTTTCGATCACACTACCTGCGTTCCAATAAAGGTTACCTTCGGTTATATACTAACTTTAATTCACTGTAATTTCTAATTAGTAAACTATCATCTGTTTACAAATTTTACTTGCCTAGTTTCACTTTCGAAATTGATGCTGTTCTTTCTACTCGGTAAAGTAGCAAACAGCTTAAAACTAAACGGAGTAGGTAGAAAACTCTATAGGCTCGCGGTAACGTGTTTACTTAGCATTCGGGAGGTCGTGGGTTCGATTCTCGCGACTGATTCAGGCTTTTAAATGGTATCCCTAAGTCAGCAGAGTACCTTTTCTATCTTTCTTGTCCATTCTTCTTTTCTCGACCCCCCCTTTTTCTAAAAAACCTATTCCGAACATTTATTTGGCCAAGCGCTTTTTTGAATGCAATAAGCAATATCTTATTTATGATTGCGCCCAAACGACGAGGTTTCATCTGCAACTAAATCCGTAAACCATTTTATATAATAGTTTTTGAATACTAGGAGATGCTTTTTCAATTTGTGGTTTTTACTGATCTGAATCGGTACCGAGCGCTCTTAAGTAGTCAAACCAGTTCCTGCTTGCAAAAATGAAACAATGATACTGTTTGCAATTTAAATTAGTACCTGTGCGAATCTATGTTTGCCAATGGCTACTTATTTGCATTACAGCTTTTTTGCAGTGAAAATTATTTATTCAATATATGGGTATCACTGTGTGCCATTAAGATCAAGTTAGTGATATAGTAACTTACTTTTGTTTAGGTTGTTGGTTAGATTGGGCCCGCTATTTTGGAACAAATAGCATCTGCCACCAATAGTGCTTTAAGTTCATATTAGCTTGTCGACGCTCTCAATATGTTTTTTCCATCGCATCTAAAGCTGAACATGGATCGGGAAACAACCCATTCTAATCTTGCGAAAGCACTACTTAATAACGTCCCTTAACATAAGAACTAAGTAAGGTTTAGCCCAAAGTATGTTGCAGTTTTAAGCATATATACAAACAAAAATGTTTTGAATAAATTTTCGATGTTTAAATTAACATTGGTAATTGAGTTCTTTGAAAATTTATTATTTTATTATTATTAGCGTGCAATCTCATTTGGGTGAACATTTTATTTCCTAAACAAAATTTCTAAGTATGCAAGGATTCTGCAAGCAATTACCAATACTTCAAAAAGCAGTAATGATGTCAGATGCTGGAAATTTAATGCCGATTGCTTTTGGGACATAAAAGAAGATATATGCATAGATTTCTTACACAATAATAAAAAAGTAACGCTCTTTGTTATTTTCCGTTATGAAATTGAAGAGTAGGGTGCGTCCCTAGTCGAATAGAAACATTGGATTACTCCATTACTCATTTTGACCTTAGATACACCTAATACTTCAGTCCGAATTTATCCTCTTGTGTTCAAGATGATAAGTTATTAGAAGCAAGTGAACAAATGAAGAATTAAATTATTCTCTTAACAGTAAAATAAAGTTGCAGTCTGCTGACCTTGGTTAAAATTACACCAAGTAGAAATTTAGTATCTGTCCTCATCTTTACTAAAGATTGTTTAAAGGTGATAAATTTAATATTATATTGCTTGAATATACTTGGGGGTATTGATATCTATTTAGCTTAGAGCATTTCTCATGGACCATAATATATGAGCACGATTTTGAAAAAATATACGTAGTTACAACGTGCTTGATAGTGAATTTTTGAATACAGCATGGCTGAGTTAAACCTTTAAATTCGATCAAATTGAGTATTGGTTGGGTTCACGAAGCACCTATTTTTAGGCTGAATTGCACGATCAACTTTTTTCCTATACCACTATAAAAAAGTTGGTTCCAAATTATAAGAGGGCCGGAGGCCAGAGGTAAACATAGAGTTGGAAAACTCCAGAAAATATCGATGTAGTGCATGACACGATTTTAGAAAATCAAAGAAGTCGTGCGTTATGATTTGTGTACGGCGAAATCATCTACTAAGTAGATCCCCAAATGTCTGAACGCTGTCCAAAAATCAGGGGGGTAAAAATATCCAAGCCAGTTATTGGCGGTTTTTAAAAGAATTCTCCTATGTTTGTGGTTTCTATTGCAACTACACACGAAACATGAATCTATTATTACCATTCAGAAAGAGAAGCCAGAGAAATAGGAACACTCTGGTTCGCCGACTTAAAAATGTTTGGTGTTCAGAAGTCGGCAGGAAGGTTTCCGGCCTCAATTTTGTGAGGCAAAGACGGAATACCTCTCCAAGATTCAATAGTTAGAATAAGGTCAAGCTGCAATATAAGCATAGAACTTTTTAATGCAAACTGGGTTTTGTAAGAAAAATGTGATCAATGTTGCAATAAAATTATTTGCAGGACAATGTACCTGCTCACAGATCTCTAGCTGTATTGTAAGAAATTAAAAAAATGTCCGTTGAATCGATTAACTCTTTTTCATATTCTTTGGATTTTGTTCGCTTGGATTATTGTACTGACACAAATCACTTTTTCTGTTTTAGGCTAAGAACTTATCAATATCTTCTCTTACCTCGTAGTTAATTATTGTGTTCTGCAAATACAACTAACTTAAAGTATTAACTGCCCCATTGATTGGGCTTTATCAGCTGTATGCCAAGGTATGGGAAAAAGTGAGACATCTTTAATCAAACATTAATAGCACTTTTATTAAAATAATCATATAAAGTGTTATTCTTACAAACTAAGATGATAAGAACACTAGTTTCACAATACGGATAGGGTACCATTTTCTGTAATGACACATAATTTGCTTTTAACTTGTCCCACTTGTCTTTGGACGATATTAACATCTACTTCCCGGATCTTCTAAATATTCTTGTATGTAGCTGTTATTAATTTAAAACCATAATCGTATACTTTTCTGCCGAGAAGTGTTCAAAAGTCTGAAATTGATCGCGCCTGATGAACATTTGGAGAATTATCCTCTTTGGGTACAGAATTGATGTTATTTTCGGTTAACCAGTCTCGAGTTCTTCTGCCCTAATGACATGGATCCAAGCCGGGTCAGAATATTATTTCATCATTCTGGTAATAAGTATTAATAAAATTAATAATTTTTGGCAGACATTTGTGAATATGAACATTTTAGTCTTGAAATACTGGTTTTAGATATAGTAGACCAGACCAAGGCCTTGTCAACAAATTTCGTTTTGATTTATATTTTACTTCATCTGGCTCATTTTCAATATTGGAAACGTAATCACCATCATTACCCTTAATTTACGAATGGGTAAATGTAACAGTTATTTTCGTCGTTTATAACGACCACCCTATTTTCTATAAAATGTTGATGCCTTAATGCTCTGTAGTGTGATTCCGCTCATGCTGCGCCTCCGTGTATTTGGTAGACTTTTTTCTTTTTCGAAATTTTGAAATAATTTTTGGCATACAATCATGTGTGATATCTAAAATCGACGAGCTGGTTCGCTCTCCGACGTACCAACTCTCTTTTGAACACTTTGGATATGTTTGTTGATTCGATGTGGAGGCAAAAGTTGGGGTCGTCCACTTTTTGGACAATTTATATCGAGAGATAAAAAAAAAACTGTTCCTCAGCGGGCTGTGGAAATTCAACGTATGAATAATATGTTGGTGAAACTGTACGTTAATGTCAAATTCGAGGTTAGCAGGTTAGGATTTGCGTCATTTTGTGTCATAACTGACGGAAAACCTAACCTGATAACCTCGAATTTGACATTGACGTACAATGTCACCAACATATTATTCATACGTTGAATTTCCACAGCCCGCTGAGGAACAGTTTTTTTGGATCTCTCGATAGTTCGGTAAACAATTTATTATCATACTTTGCTAAACATTAAAAAAGGCACAACGGTGACTTACATTCAGATCACAGCGGTGAGTATACGAGAGAGTAGTACGAAAGCTCAACAGAGCACACGATTTCATCACTACTGTGGTCATGCGAATAGGCCAACATAGCTTACGACAACAAGATAGGTTGTGCACAATGGTGACTTACGTGCGATCACGACTGTGGTCAGTTAGACACAAAGGTGTAAGTATTACTATAATAAAGGTGCCCAACTCTATCACCGCAATTGAGCTTAGGATAACAACATGACGACTATAACAATGACGTTACGTTAATAAAGATAGTGTAAGAACATACTGCATTGGAATAGTAAAACAATAGTGTCGTGTTACGGAATCTTTTTAAAGTCGGAGAACAGCCTTTCTTCAGGGACTGGCCCTTTCTTCAAGCATGTTCGATGTAGCCCAGCAACAACTCTTTGATTTGTAATGGCGCCTATAAACCGGTAGGTGCGTATGCTTCAAGAAAACGCTTTAACCTCAATAATTTGATTAGTTTATGTCGCGCTAAGAAAACTTTCTAAAAACGTCAAGAATCGATTTTTCGGACTGCAGCTCTCTAAACAGCGCGATTTCCATCATATGACAGCGTAAGGGACCGAGCAACAAAGCCATTACAGAGTTTACTCTCTGCGTAATACAACAGGGCCAATTGCAAGAGCTATAAACATCCGGTCATCCGACTCGACGAACAATGGGCCATTTACCCGAGACGAGAAAAGAATAACCTTGTCCAGGCGGAAGTAAACGCAACGCTTGTGCAACAATAGAGCCTGTGCCTGGCTGACAATACCTATAGAAGGGAATCCTTTCTCCTTGCCTAAGCGACCTGTATAAAAGGGCAGACAGTCTAGCGTTCCAGTATTGCGTCTGGACTCCCGGATTGAGTTACTATGGCCAAGACGAAGCCTTTGGTCAGATTCCTTAGCCTACTTTTCGGGTCAGATTCAGGCGTACGTTTATACATAATTCGCTATTTGTTTTTGCATTTGTATTTTCTATTTTGTAGGTGTTTATATTTTGTACTCTAATGTAAATAAAAGGATTGTTAATGTTTTTGACAACCGGTTGTCTTATTTAATCATAATAAATTCTAAAGGCTGCAGACGCATTAGACGTTCGGGGTGGAACTAAGGATCAGGCTCTTACACATTAATAAAAATAGTTTTGTAAACATGTTCACTAATTAATTTTTGATATCACTTTAAAATAAATATAAAATACCAACACGATAAACAATGCACTCTTCGGAAGCTCTTGATTCAGTAGTGAGATCATTTTAACAGGGAATGTTTATCTGTGGATAATCCTTAAGTAAAGGTATACCAATAAAAAATATATCAAAATAACGACACTCTGGAATATTTAAGTTTAGGTTCAAAATTTAATTACGTTATGAGGTAAATTTTCATTAATCTTATTAGACCGAAAATACTATTTCTGAAGTTTTTCCGGAATATAGGTAAAATTATATTACTACCACTATGATCGACGGTATTATAACGACTTCGTAATCCATAATGATAAAGTAAATTTGACTTATTTGTAATATCAAGTATTTTTTTCAAACATTAGCATAGTTTATATAGTGCTATAAAGTGTAATAAACAAACAATTCTTCATTAAAATTTATCATATTACACGGCATCTCACATTCGTAAATTTTCCAATTGAAGTTTATAATCCCTATAAGAATATTACCGAAGTGGAGATTCTTTGATGCTATAAATATACGTATGATACTAGTTAGTCCTATTTGTACGCAGCAGCAAATTCTCTAGTAATTTTGTCATCGTTTAGGATAAACAATAGAAAGATAAGAATACATCTTCGGTAGTTTGTTGTTTTAACCGAGTTTCCCAATATTGCCCCTCGCTCATGAAATTTATTAAACGAATTAAACCGATCGGAGTGTTTTATAATCGAGTTCAGTAATTGTGTTCAGGGCAGCTTTTACAGTCAATAGAAATTCCACAGGCGCTTCCGATTTTTACTTCCTTTTGTAGTTCCTTACTAGCACCTGCCGTCTAACCTCCAGCAATAAGTTTTCTTGAATTGCTTTCCACACATGTAGTTGGCTTCCTTCCCAACGCATTGTGTCTGCAATGGAGCAACATGAAGTATGCAAACTCCCACTTGTCGCATAAAAAATGTATGCGGCAAAGTCTGCTGCAACCTTGAGTGGCTGCGTTACATTCATTTCATGCCGGTTGCAACACTTGTATTTATGAAGTGTTATGAAGAAAAAACTTTATATAGTAGTTCGTTAGATCATGTTTGCAGACCAGTTACATACATGGTGAGAAGGTTAAAGAAGCCGGGCTGTTAATAAGGAGCGGTTTTTAACGCGTTAGATAGATATTTTAAAATTGGAAGGATTTTATTTCAAATTATTCCTTCTATATTAACTGGATTTTTAGACATCCCACTAGAATTTCATCCGGAAAGAAAGTTGAAGCTAAAAGTTTCGTTTTCAAGTTCAAGGTAAATGGGACAAACGACATGTTACTAGAAAAGGTTGGCAATATGGGTTTTCGCTTAAGGGTAGAACTGTTACGATGGAATTTAATTTAAGGATTTTTTTAAACAGAAAAATTATCGTTATCATTTGAAAGTTAAATAGCACGGTTCGTTGTTTATACCCTGTTCAAATTCAACCATAATGCTCATATTCAAAGTTGTTGAACATTCGTGATACCACAGCAAGAATAGTCGATATAACTTTGACTACTCATGGTTATATAAGTAAAAAATTTGAAATAATATTTTGTGACCTATTAGATTAGGTCTATGTGGGATGTGGGAATCAAACGTACTAATTATTACTATGAAAATATAAACCATAAAATTTAGTTTGCTATAAAAAGTTTAATATTTTTCAAGTAGGTAGCGTTAGCACAAAAATTATCAATACAATTTTTGTGAATTATTAGTTTCTTAATAAAGGTATAGCTTCGACTTTTCATTTTTTTCTTCAATTTTCTTGTGCTTATGGCTGTCTTAAGAGAAAAGAACTGCGTTATTTGAAGTACTTACTTTTAATGGTTTTGTTTTTGTTCGCAAGTAAATTAATCTTTAAATTTCTGTTCTTTAGTGATTACAAATGACATTATTCATGTATAACCAAACAGCGTAATATAATTATAAAGGAGTAGAATACATAAAAATGATTTGTAAGCACTGTATATTCGTATTGCGAAACAAATTAGTGATCGGCAAAGCGCGTCACGCGTAACACTCAAGACACGCAGCAGAACATAGATCATGTTTTTTACAACTATAAGGCAATAGAAATAACTTTTTCACTAAAATTTTCTTCATACTTTCCTTCACATTGCATAAGCTGGAAGTATGTCTTTATGTGCAATAGTTTTTAAAATAACTCGATGCTGAAATTTATACCTCGCATTCTCGGTACGTTGTGTTTAAACAATTTCTATAACATTTGTTAAAAATTATTTCGTTATCAATTTGACATCACCGAATCCAGGAAGAATACGCTTTCTAGTGATTTGAAAATCATTGAGAAATATTGAAAAATAACCTTGTAAATGCGATGTACGCATAAAATTCATCAATTTTCAGTAAGGAAGAAATTTAAAGACTTTTTTTGTTTTTCGCAATCGTAAAAATGGAGCCCTCCACATTTAGAACCGTAAGATCATTCCAGATAGTGTACATTTGTTTAAAGCTATATCTTCGAGTGAACACCATATGATCGAGTTTATGGTCTCTGAATCCTGACTATTTATATCGGGCTACCGCACCAATCAGTGAAATCGCATTCGTAGTTCGAATCCCATTGCCGGTAATGTTGTTTTATTTATTAATTAATGTTTTGCACTATCATGTGTTTCTGGATATTTTTAGAAACCGATTTTCCTTTGATTTTTAAAGTTCTTTAGTGTCATAACTGAGTAAAACTGAGTAAAGTTAAGTTTATTATATTGCAACTTGTTTTTTACCTTAATTATTTAGAAATAGTTTTAGAAAGTTAATTTCAGGATTTCAAGTAATGTAATTGGGCCTAAGGCCCTTGATCATTCAAATAAATAAATAGAAAAGGCAACCGGCCTTGTATTCCTTTAGGGCTGCAAATTTTGTATAAGGTTGAATAATAATCCCTCTGGAAACTAATGCTTTCACCACAAATTGGACTGGCTCTTAGTAAACTGTTTGCTACGTAACCTGCACAGTTGTATAGAATATTTGTTACCTTAAAGTAATTTCTATTATCTCAGTGTTATCGAATCCAGTGGATTATTAGCTGTTCTTCTGTATTGTCTTCTCCGGTGATTTCTTCCTTTTAATAAAAAAAATCAAGAAATAAATTTCGTGCATTTTTTTGTTGTTTGGTATTATTAGGTGTCGTCAAATTTTCTGAGACAGGTATTAACTCTAAATCTTGTCTGAATTGAATTGCTGTAGCAACGGGATGTCTTAATCTTTTTTGGGAAAACAAATCTTTTAAGCAGTCTTGAGAAATCCGAGACGATAGTAAAAATGTATAACAGACGTTGTAGTTGACATGATTTCGGACTGAATGGGTTTTCATACAGATTTACTGCCTTTATTTGGAGATACTTTTAAGTTACTGGATGAGTGTATGTATTACTTCAGGAAGGAGATGTCGTTTCTTTCTAAACATCCGAATTACATTTATTTAGAGCCAATTTAGTCTCTTTCATTCAGTGTAAGCAGACAATTCTTTTCAATGGTCAAACATGTTAACCTCTATTTTCAAAAAATCTAGAACTTTACTTAAAATTCCACGATTAAATTGTCGATTTTGAAAATGCTGATTTAAATTTCGAACAGTGGGAAATGGAACTTTAACATATAGTTCGGTTGGTTGTACCAGATGAATATTTAAGCCTAAATGAAGTGGCTACTATTTTATTTGAACGTATTTAAAATCTGTCGTTTCGGACGTCAACCTGATCTGGATTATCGATGTTCGTAAATTTGGCTTTTGTTTTATAATTTTTGCAGATATGCTTGGCGAACTAATGATTTGTTGTTTGACTTTATAGTTACAATTGTCATTTCAATTTTTTAATTTTATAGGCATTTATAAGAGCTGTGCAATTATTTATTTTTTTCTCAAATTTATGGATACGCTCCCTGGAAGTTTACCATTACTACGACCAATAGTTCTAATAGCCTTATAAGAGTCTTCAACGGTTACTTAACTCAGTTTGTTAAAAAATGGTGAAGGTCGTCTTTCATTTCTCATTGATCGTCTGCGAAGTGAACTTCAGAGGGTCTGCCATTGCTTAGCATTTCACAATTAATATTTTTTAGCCCAGCTGATCGTTGATGAGCATTTTTAGGATAAGACGTCCGAGCAATTTTTACATGCTCTTACACTATATTCTATCATGTTGTATTTCGAATACTAGTTAAACTCAAAAACTTCAATTATTGCCGCTTCAATAACTGATCCAGCTCGAATTAAGTATTCTTTAGAACATATTGATCTAGCAATCAGAATGGATGACACTGTTGTTCCTACCCTTGTCTGACTAATATACAGGGATTCTAGAAACTATCGGAGACGAAGTGTGCATATTATTTAAAAAACATAAAAATATCGCAATTTTCTAATAACACTGAAACAGTCAAGAGATCACTTATAGTATTGTAACTAATATTAATTAGCAAATATATATTGCAGAGGGAATTTGATTTTCAGTCCGAAGCCTTCACCACTTTCTTATAAATGCTACGCAGCACAACAATTTATCATTGTATTATGAAGTGTAGGAGAAGATGTAAGGAGGTAAGCCCGGTTACGATCGAAGTAAGTACGGTACAGTACGATACAGCGTGATGCATGAAAGCGGATTTACTCGCTTTTATATGCATGATCCGAAACACAAATTTATGTAAAGAGAGACACGTCGTATCCAATATAAAACAAAAAAATTATTATGTTTATGGAAATTCACTTCGGCGAATTTGTTACTTGTTACGGACATCGCTATTAAATCAGTGACAACATGTTGTTGCTTTGAAGAGCAGATACATTATAATATTTTTGACGAATGAGAATTAAGTAAAATTCATTGTCATCAAAAACAGTATAATAATAATTCTTAATTTAGTAGTAAACGGTACTAGATTTTACTATTTACAGCACATGATTCATATTTTTAAGCTTTTTTTTACTATTTACTCATGCCTGAATCACAATGTTTTATAAGTAATAAACGGACTTGTTTTTTTTTAAATTTTAATAGTACCGGCCACCATGGGTCATTAGCTCTTATAGTACAATGAATTTAGAATTTAAAATTTATTGCATATATTTATGTTTCAAAAATTGATTAGTCTTTGAACAGTTTCTGAGGCGTCACCGATAATTTTTTTCTGCTCTGTACATTTTGGAAATTTATATATTTTCGTTTCTATGCAAATGGGTAAGCGCCAGGCTTGCATTAAGCAAGTCCTCGGTTCGAATCCCGCTGGGGTCGGAATTTTTCCGTATCCTTGGCGATTAGAATCGGGCTCAGTGAGACCATTCACAGTTGGGCACCAAATTAACTGTGCTCTACTCAGAACCACAGACCTAAGAGATACAGTAACAAGGTCAACACATCCCCAAGATACACACGTCATACAATGGTTGCTGCGCAAGCACCAAAGGCGCGCTCCAACTCTGTATCCCGGTTTCGGGGCAAGTTGAGCATTGTACCGCCAGATGCCAGCGCATAAAATACCAGCCTATACACCGCAAGGTAAATGAGGTTACAGATTATACATACATACATACATAGTAGACAAAATACAACACGAAAACCATTAGAAAGAACTTGAAAAATTATGTTTTTAAAATGGTATTTTTCTAGAGTTAGCAGCAACGGTTCTAAATGCTGTGTAAAAGTAAAGTTCGGGCACTTCATTCCATGTAGGAACATGGTTTGAGACAAGACGAGTCAGGGTCACCAAAATACTTCTTTCCGAAACCCAGTCAATTTGGCACACATTTAACGGCGTACTGGGTAATGTGGTTAGCATCACATGTTCAACGACTGCCTTACTTTGCCTAGTTCTACAATTGTTGTTTAGGTACCCAATTTTTTAAGCGACTGGGTGGGCACCGCCCGCCAGTTGCCAGATGTGGAGATTGAACCCCGTACCGTGGTACCACAGCCTGAGTTCCCTAATCGCTCGGCCTCCCTGGCGTCTCTAAATACTATGTAGTATGCATATAATATGCATATTGGCTTCTTAAGCTTGTTAATATCGGACACAATCGTATTTTGACAGAGATTGAGAATTTGTTTGTTTGTTTGTGTATTTATTTGTCTGTCTTCATTTTTATGGCCGTATGCGATCATAAAATAGTTTTAAAATTAATACCTTGTTAATTATTAGCTTTAGACCTATAGCTGGTTAACAATTTCTTAAAGGTAATATATTAATCTATCAAACTAATTTTAAAAATACAGGATCTTTCACAATAAAAACTAGTAATTCTGTTCTTACCCTTAAAATATTTGTTACGTAAAATGGATTAACTTTTTTAGATAAACGTTCCTTCTATCTCTCATAACAATGGAGAAATTCAACTGGACCTTAATTTCCAGGCAAGCTGTATATCATTGAACTGTAGAAAATACGCTAATCACTCTTTGTGGCCGATGCGCAATTAAAAACGTATCACACTTTGAAATTGTTACATCGTAATACTTTATGATATTTTTCTACTTTATAAATTATTCAGAGCACTTCCAACAAATTTGAGTAAGGAGCAACCTTATGAAATCCAAAAATATTAAAGCACGAAGATGATATAAGTACATTCCTATAAAATTGAACTTCCGACTTTAATAAAAAAAAGTACGCTGTCAATCCCAATTCAACTACGTTAATACCGATAACAGTAAGAATTATAGAAGATCATTTTTACTACTGAATAATTTTACCTCTCAGCAATATCCAGAGTGCCTTCTTTATCTTAATAAGTGTTTCTGTACCCTTCAAAATACTTGGGTACTAATTTTGTTTACCGAGAAAAATTGGAAACATTTTTACGTGTCAAATGTCAAGCCTTTGATTAACTAGAAATATAAAAACAGAGATACGTATAGTTGTTTTTTATTGCAAAAATGTAGAAGGAATTTTAAGAACTGTTTAAAAACTTTCGTGCTTTGATTTTTATATTACCTACTTATCTCATAAAAAATCAGTAGCTGTTATGATTTCGTCAAATATGCCAAGGCAAGGTCTTAGTTGAGTTATTTTGATTACTACATAGGAAGGACAAAATTAAAATATTTACAGAATTAGAAAATAATGCTTCCATTAAAATTTGTCACTAAATAGATTTGCAGTTCCCAAACCAACATACATATTATTATAAATTCAAGATGTAGTATTTTACTTTATTGATATATAATTACAATTTCTTTCTAGAATTCTATACAACTGTAAATGTAATACTTTGCTTAAATTTTTTTGCTCTTTTTACTCGTATTGTTATGGTTTCACAGCCGAAGAAGAATATTTGACTCCTGATTTAAATGCGAAATGTATTTTCCTTGCTATGTATTGTTATTGTAAGCAATTTTGTGTGTTAGCAGAATCGATTTAATTTGCAACATATGACTAGATACATTACATAAATAAAAGGTCACTCAAAAAATAAAATTACTGAGTAATATAATTATGTTTTGCTATTGTTGCGGAGCAGTGGTACAACCGGAAGCTCTGTGTGTCGAAAATAAATACGTTTTTGAATTTTTATGTAGTTGTGCGCAAAGTCAATTTATTTTGTTTATCTATGTATATGAATTAGATATCTAGTTGTGCACAAAAGAACTAATGAAATACCAACATCAAAAAATTATAGGCTCACGTTTACTGTAATTAGAAAATCGATATTGGTAGGTAGATTGAAAAGCTGTTCGGAAAAACTATGATACAGAAATATTTTAAGAGAAGATATTTTACATTTGTTACTACTCACTGTTTTCTAATAGGTAGTATCCTAAAATAAATTATTTACTACACTGCACTGTTCCCGTCTTTACTGAGCACTTTCTGCACTGTTTGCGGAATTGTCGCTAACAAAGAATAAGTGAGAGGCTCGAGTCTCCCGGATTATACTAAAAATTGTCGCTGTATCATAGGTAAATGTAGGCTAAGGACTCGGGTTCAAGTTTGCCACAATTATTGCTTGTGGGTGTCTCCCATGCCTAGTTAAAACCGGTTAAAAATTTGTTGAATAATGGAAATAGAGATTACAACTCCAGGGTACTTTTTAGAGAGCAATAGCTTATTATATTTGTCTTGATGTTTCCATTGTAATTTTTCACATGAGTTTAAGCATGACATAATCTTATTAACATTCTATATTTTCTTACGACCTTCAATAAAGGAATTTAACGAAATGTACGTTACTTAGTCACTTCTTGTTTTTTGATGGCGGTTTCATATATGTTCATTTGTAAATCTTACAATAATAAGTTAATAAAAATAACTCCTGAGCAAAAAGTCTAGAATTGTTAAACTTGGACTTTCGTTGGAAACCCCACGAGACCGCCTCTTTCAATTTTTTTATTTGTTTTTAAATCATGCAACACTGCAAATTTAAAAATATTAAAATATAAACGTTCATGTTTTAATATTTTTAACTTTCCCGTCTGGCGAAATTATAAAAAAATAGCATGATTATTGAAGTGCCACAAAGAAGTTTAAGAGTTTGTTGCGATAATAAGTTAATATGTTTCTGTGTTCAACTAGTTTTCAGTCAAATTATTGTCAATAAATTCTTAAATCTACTAAAAGTTTTACATGAAGCGATATTATTCGAAATTCCTGCATACTTTCTTCATTTCTTAGTTTACAATTATAGATTCGGTATAATATTATGTCAACTATTAGCCTAGGTTTTCCGTCTCTCTCTTCGTAATCTGTTGATCAGGGCTTTTAATGTGGTATGACGGTCATTATATTAATTTATATACACGATGGAGCCATATGTGCGACGACTTGGACTAAGAAGTATTCGCAAAGCAGATGAAAACTATTTTTTTTTATAATTTAAACCTAGTTCAGCATACATAGCTATTCATAGGTACGATTGCTACATAATAATTATAACTATATGATAATAACATACACGACTTTCACCCGGTTACATAACATTGTTAAATTATATTCTGTGGATGCCTTGTTTTGGTTAAATATTTAGTAACAGTTTTGACCAACGGATAATTTTATGATCGTAAATTAATCACTAATGTGTGTATTGGTAAACTTCGTTTGTGTTCTGGCTTGGCACCAAGATTATAGTACATATCATCTGCACACGACGAAATGTTCTTGTATAACGTACGTGAGTTGTTGCGAATATGTTCTTTCACAGTTGTGATGTTAAGCTCACGATGTAACTGATCATTTCTTACAAACCGCTGAGCGTTGCATACAATTCTTAACATCTTGTTCTGTAGCACTTGCACTTTATTTATATGAGTTTTTGTAGCAGTACCCCATATTACTGAGCCGTACATAATAATTGGACGTATTATTGATGTATATAATAAAAGTGAACAGAAAATTTTTAATGCACTGCTTTTGTTCATTAGAGGATACAGAAGCGAAAGTCTTGCTCAGCATTAATTTAATTTCCGGTTGATATGGTAACCCCATGTTAGGCGTGTATCAAGGTACAAACCTAGATATTTGACTGATTCCTCCTTTGTCTTCCATATAATTGGTTGATCATTTAAGTATAGTTGTCTTGCGGTTGTAATTCGTCTGAGAGCAAACACTTTTGCAAAGCCTAGACGGAGGAAATCGGTTCAAAATCGAGTAGGCGATTCATCAATACCGTTATCGCCGATAATGTAGTATTTCACACTTAAAAGGTGAGTGAATTTGCATTCGACTCCTTTAATAGACTGTATATAGACTGTGGTACCAACACTCCCCCTCGGTACATACAGAACTCTTTCATACCTAACAATTCAAGGCACTTCCGATGTTTAGGTCCGGCAAGACCCTTTTTCAGAATATCAGCTCCCATATCTTCAGTTGCCTTATGTTGAAGACAAATATTGTTGTTACGTATTGCCTCTCGTACGAAGTGGTGACGGATGTCGATGTTCTTGGTGCGAGAGTGAAACACCGGATTCAACGCCAGCTTTTGAGCCCTGATATTATCACAAAATATCGTTACCTTGTTGACGAGTGTGTTGTATCCCAATTCATTTAAAATTTGCCTTTTAGTTGGCAGTTTTAAGTTTGTAAAACGACTGTTTAATAACTTGTTTTCATTAGTTTATGTCGTCAGTAGTGACGTGTTTAAAAAATTTCATTTTCAGGCACGTTGTGGGTAGCAACGTGGTTTAAAATTTTTAAAACACGAAGAATTACGATCGGTGGCTGGTAATCCTAATTTGCATTTATTTTTTTTTAATATTTACCGCGTTTTATAGATTCTGTAGTAGATAAAATATTATTCCATACACATGCATAAAACATCTTTAGTCACTCGCGGGGCTTAAAACGCTCGCTCACCCGCGTTTTAACTCTATCCCACTCGTGCCTAAAGACTAGCTTTAGGCACTTGTATAGTAAATTACTATTGTAAATATAGGCCTTCTTTGACGCATTCTGCTATGCCCATATACGAGCCCAGGTCCAAAATAGTTCGGCCGGCTATTAATTTTAACTCAGTGATTCACTAAATTATAGCAAAGGTCCAATAAAAGACCTATTCTTCGAAAAAATATATTACTACAATAATACATAAACTTGAAGTTTAGATTCGCTGAAAAATTATTTTATATTTGTTAATATTTGCAACCTTAACAATAATAAATAAAGAATGACTGACGGTTCCGAATAGTTCGGCCATTATTTTAATACTGTGTTACGTCCCCTTTATTGGCCACATCGGCTTTAATTCTATCAGGTATTGTGTTAACGAGTTCTGCACATTGATGTGGTTGTATATTATCCCATGTTTGTTATAACTTTGTTTTAAAGCAAGCTACAGTGAGTGCTGGGTTCTCACGCAGTTTTCTTTTTCATTTTACTCTACAGAGACTGGATTGGTGAGAAGTCCGGACTGCCTGAAGTCTACGGTAAAGTCGGAATTTGATGTTCTTCAAACCGGGTCTTTACTGTTTTTGCCGTATGGCACGGAACACCATCCTGCTGGAAAACAAAGTCCTCTTCGGCAAAGTGGCATATCGGAATATATGGCAAGAAACTCTCAGCAAGAATAGTTTTATATTTATCGGCGTTAACAGTATCGTGAACGATCTGTAGCTTTCCAACTTCCCTTCCAGACATACAGCCCCAGACCATGACGGATGCTGGAAACTAGACTTTTTTTAGCAAACAGTCGGTATGGTATGGCTCCACTGATGTACGTAATACGCGTTTCCTAGTGTTCTCTACACACATCAAATTCGACTCATTACTCCAAATCACCTCATGCCATTTCCGTGAAGTCCAATTTTTGTGCGATTTAACCCGTTTTAAACGGTTGCGTTCTTATAAATTGGTAAGCTACGGTTTTTCTTTTGCCTAGTGAATAATATAATAATTTAGAATAATTAATAACAGCGAAATCACATGAAAACATTATCTCATAAAACTTGTAGGCTAACTTTTTAACTGTTCTTTCGGTAGTCGATAAAGAAATTTGTTTTTGAATCATTCGTTGCCATAATCCGTGAGTTCTTGGGCATTTGAACGCCGATTTCCTTTGACAATTCTTCTCAAAGCTCGTGCATAAGCATTAGAATTTTTTTATGGTCGACCAGTTTTTTTACTTTCCGTAACAGATCCAGTTTCTTTAAACAAATTAATAATATTTTACACTGTCGACCGTGGAACCGAATAAGAAATCAAAATTTTTCGTGCAGAAATTCCATTCTTATGGGCATTAATAATAGATTCTCGTAAATGAGCACCCAGTGCTTTACCATGAGTCTTTTTGCTCTAAAAACTTATAAGCAACTACTAATAACATGCATTTATATATTGTAATGATTTATCTTTTGTTCTGTCAAGCATTCCATCATTAAACGGCTGTTATGATCAAATTTTATATGCGGCCGAACTATTATGAACCGGTAGTTATAATTTGTTTTTGATAATAATTTTCTAAATATTATTAATATTGAAATAATTTTTTCTGTAAATAAAAGTTAAAAGCTCAGGTTTCTTGAATACATTCGTATTTTTTAACAAACAAAAGTTTATTGACTAGTTTTTAAAGTATGATAAATAGTCCAATTAAAAAAATTAACCCGGCCGAACTATTATGGGCCTGGGCTCGTATTCTGCTTCGGTAGATGAGAGTGCGACCGTCCTTTGCTTACGTGACTCCCACGTGACCGCCCCGCCAGCGAGAAAATAAGTAAAGCCGGTATACGACCGTCTGTCATCCGGGCAATTTCCCCAATCGGCATCAACCAGTCCAGTTAATTTTGATCCCGAAGGCTTATATACAATTCCGATCTCTTTGGTACCTTGAAGATAGCGCAACACGCGTTTTGCTGCAATCCAATGAACATGTTGGTGACAGTCATTAAAACGACTCAGCCAGCTAACCGCGTGTGCTATATCGAATCGCGTACCCATCGCCAAATACATTAAAGAGCCGACCAATTCACGGTATGGTACCTGGTTTGAATCATTGTCGTTTGACTTTTCGCTCTTCGATAACTTGGCATTAACCGACATTGGAGTGGACACTGGTTTACAATCAATGGATTGTATATCCGTCGTTTCGTTTGATGAACTCCATTCCGAGGCAACACCCGACTTCACCAAGGTCTTTTATCCCAAAACTCTCAGCGAGTTTGCTTTTTACTTGTGTCACGTCTTTTGGACTCCGTGAGATTAATAAGATGTCATCGACATAGATCACTACTATCATCAAGTCTCCCCCTGAACCTCTGACGTACATACATGAGTCGGATTTAGCCGATGACAGCTCCAGAGTACGTAATTCGCGATCCAATCTTTCATACCATTGTCGTCCAGCCTGTTTCAGGCCGTAGAGTGCCCTTTTAAGAAGGCACACCTTGTCGCTCTCTTGAAGGTCCTGCAGCATCTTCGCCGCCTTGTTCTTCGTGATTTTATCTTTCTCGGTCCGAACAAGATACTTCAGGGTCGCCTCAGTCATCTCTGGAACTTCCATATAGATTTCTTCAGCCAACGTACCGTTCAGGTACGTGGCAGTAATGTCGAACTGTTGAATCGTCATTCCGTACTGAGACGCCAATGCCATGGCAAGACGAATAGAACTCAGGCGTGCAACCGGAGCAAAGGTTTCGTCATAATCAACACCAGGGCGTTGTGGGAACCCCCGAGCGACGACTCTTGCTTTCCTCCGTTGAATCGTTCCATCTGGCCCGTACTTGTTTCTCAAAATCATCCTGCTCCCTATCACCTTTCCAGGTGATGGACCATTTACAATCACCCAGCTACCGCTTTGAATGATACATTTTAACTCGGTGGCCATAGCATGGTAACACTCCCCAGCGTATGGACCTATAACAGCTAAATCGACATGTACCTCAGCCAGTAGATCATATTCAAGAGCAGCAAGATTTACATTTTGCATATTGTATACCTTTTTCGGTCGACCTGACAGCCCCGTTTTTGCTTTTCGGGGTCTACCGCGGCCTCGCTTTGCAGTTACGTGAGGCTCATCGTCTTCTTCTCCAGACTGCTCGCTCTTGTCTGCATCGGTAGCGAATTCATATTTGAAATCTATACCTTCAGCTTCTTCTGCTGTTACGTTTTCAGGTTCCATATCTATTGCAACGCTCGATTAAGTCGTATTACTTGATAATCGAAGCGGTAACGTCTCTCTCTCGATGATCGTCTTGAAGTATGGGGTTGTCTTGGATATGCGAAGAGTATTCCAGGAATTTCACGTCGCGTGATACCTCTACTTTATGTTCTTTCGGGATCCAAACGCGATAGCCTTTGATTTCCTCCGAGTATATTAGGAAAACGCCCTCACGTGATCTAACGTCGAACTTTCTCTTGTCAGACAACCTATCCAAAACGAAAACTTTACAGCCAAACTCGCGAAAGTTACTCACGTCCGGTTTCTTCCCAAATCGAACTTCGTTAGATGTTTTCCCATCTAGTGATTTTGATGGACTGCGGTTTCGTATATAATTGGCAGTAACCACTGCCTCGGCCCAAAACGCCTTTGGAAATCCGGACTGAATGGGGAGACATCTCGCCATCTCGATGAGAGTGCGATTCTTTCTCTCCGCGACTCCATTCTGTTCCGGATTGTTTAGAACTGTCAATCGCCGACGAATCCCGTGAGCGTCCAAATAATCATCAAAGAGTGTGTTCTTATATTCCGTCCCGTTATCAGACTGCAAACTCTTGATCGATGCCCCGGTCTCCTTTTATAACAAGGCCTTGACCTTCTGGAACTCCGTGAAGACTTGATTCTTCTTAACCAGAAAACGAACATCGCACCACCTCGAACTGTCGTCAATAAATGTGACGAAGTATTTTGCCTTTCCCAACGATTCTGTCTGAATGTACCAACTTCAGCGATTTCGTATGTCGATTTGATCGTTTTGGAAATGGAGCACGCACTATTTTTCCTTGAATACAGACATCGCACACAAAGGTGTCATCTGCTCTAACAACGCCGATTCCCTTCATCGTCCCCTTTCGCTCAGCATCACAAGAGCCTTTACGTTCCAGTGACCAAGGCTTTCTGCTTGAATGATATATAGCCCGTCTACACGTCTTGCGGTTAATATTGCGTTACCTTCTTTGTTAACGATTTGCGCGGATTTTTGTTCAAAAACTACACGATACCCCTTGTCAGTGATTTTTCCCACCGACATAAGGTTTATGCGAAGATCGGGCGCAAATAGTGTATTTGACAACTCTATTTGTTTAGTTACGTCTTCTTGGTGTACTTGAAACAAAACGTTTCCGCGCGCCTTGATGTTGGTCGAAGCACTGCTTGCCAAATGCAATTTTTCCGCGTTGGCGCTTTCTTTGCTTAAAAATTCGATAGAATTTTTACAAATATGTGAAGAACCACCGCTGTCTAGGCACCACGATCCGTCTCCAATTATACTGGGTACTTGGAATACATTATCAATGTCTTTACAGTTCTTTAAATAATACTGACCCACCGACGTATAACACTGAAAGTGTTCCGCGTTTTTCGCACTTTGTGATACTTTATTGTCCTTCTGTCGGCATTCACTGACTTTGTGACCGAGCCTCTTACAGCAATAACATCTAATAATTGATGACAAGTCTTTGCCGTTATTGTTCTTATTTTTAAAATGTGTGTTTCTACTTTTATGAGTAAATTTACGAACCACCATAGCCTTCGGCACTTCACTATGCATTTCGGTTTTGCGCGCATCGGATTCCTCAATAATTTTTACACGTAGTGTTTCCGGCGATTCGATCGCGCAACGAAAGTTTTGAAAGCTTGACGGAAAACTATAAAGAAGCATTATGGCGAGTAAATCAGCATTTATATCGACGTCCATATTTTTGAGTTTATCAACTATATCGAAAAACGTACGTAAATGCTCTCGCACATCTTCGCCCTCTCGCATCCGCTGAAGAGTCAGCTGCTTTAACAGTGTCGCTTTACGCGCGGGCCCCTTCGACTGGTAAACGCTTTCGAGCTTCAAGCCACACATCCCGTGCAGTCTTGCATCCCTTTACCTGTTTCAACTCCGCTGAACTGATCGACAAAATTATGTCAGATTTCGCCTTTTGGTCGAGGGCGATTCACTGCTGTTGTGCTTGAATTGACGTGGCATCCGCCTCCACAACCTCTGGTTTCATTCTTGTGCCGTTGACGAACTCCCATGCGTCGTTTTTAACGAGAAGAGCTTCCATATGCATCCGCCATGTATCATAATTTTCTCTGTTGAGAGTTTCAATTCTCGCAGTACCTGCGGCATTCATGTCGACTTTTTGAGAATGACGGGTCACTAAAAAATGATTTCAGGAATGCAGTTCACGTTAATTCAGGTCGCGTTTTCGTTATCTTCAGTTCACACCGTTAGCTGAGCCCATAGCCTATCAGGATTATTTGCGCTAGTGGGTGAACTGAAATGATAACACTGCTGCGACTACTATTTATTAACACGATACACTCAAACGTGGTTTACAAAACAATAGATGACATTCAGTATGATACTTAGGGCCGGTTGCAGAAAGCAATGTTAAGTCTGGTGTTAGCCAACGTCGCGTCAAAGTGAACAAAATAGCATCAAATTTTGTTTACTAATGTATTAGTTACTATAAACATTTGAGATTTGATTCGTTTTTTTTTACTTTGACGTCGCGTTAGCTAACACCAGACTTAATATTGCTTTCTGCAACCGGCCCTTAGAATATCACATTAGTAACGACGCGAGACTGTAGTTCGGTACGGAATGGATAGTACCAACAAGAAAACAAATATTAGAGTAAATTATAGCAAATTTTGTGGTCTACAAAAACCGCTAGAACATTTTTTTTGTAGAATGTTCGTGTAGAGAGTTATCAAGCAAAAACAGAAAAACGTGACGCAAAAGTTGTCCTACTGACGAGGGCACAGGTGCACCAAATTAGAAAACTTGGATTTTTACTAACGCCCTAGGTACATACAATAGATCCAAGATCCAAAACTAAATTACCTTTTGCTAGGTAAAATGTACTTGACCACTGGGCTAATAGGTAGCTATAAAGCTTTATCACAAGCGTGCAAGATATTTGTTTTTTGTGAATAATTAGTGAAAATGCTTTTTATCAGTATTGCTTAACTTAATATGTGCTAGAACAAACAGTTTATTTTTTCAGCATGGCTTTCATAGAAATAGTTCTTTTCATAGATAATGTGTCGTCTATCGCTTAGTAGTGATAAATATTATCGGATATATCGAGAGATAAAAAAAAACTGGTCCTCAGTGTGCTGTGGAAATTCAAACGTATGTTGGTGGCACTCTAAGTCTACGTCAAATTCGAGGTTAGCAGGTTAGGTTTTGCATCAGTCTGTGTCAAAACTGATGGAAATCCTAACCTGATAACCTCAAATTTGACATAGACTTACAGTACCACCAACATATTATTCATACGTTTGAATTTCCACAGCACACTGAGGACCAGTTTTTTTTTTATCTCTCGTTACTTGTAACGGCTGTTCATTTAAATTTATAATTAGAGTCACCTGTGATTCGTGTTCTACGTTTGGCAGTACTGAAGTGTATTAACAAGCTATGTCAAATTCGAAATTGCCAGGTTAATTTTTGCGTCGTCTGTGTTAAATGACAAACAAAATCTAACCTACTAATTATAAATTTAAATAAACACCCGTTATATTCACTGTATTTCCGGATATACTCATGTTGGCAAGATTTCCATGGTAACCTACATGTGGCAATAGCATTATCAGAGCCTGCTAAATTGTTTGACAAACGTGGCTTTGAATTCAGCAGGCCGCAAGCATATAAACTCTTCAAAAAATTACTTAGCTATCTATGAACACCGTTACATAAATTATTTACGAAGTGTCAAATTTGTCGTTTTGGCTTTACTGAAAATGGAATTAAATCGTTTTGGGAGTACTGCAGTTGAAAATATACGACAAAACGTTGAAAATGTGACTTTTAAAAATACCCTAAAAACCACAGACTACATTTGGGAGAACTTGGGAGAATTTGCTAGAACCGCAACTGGAAGTGTGCATATAATATGATTATATAGGTATATAATCTTGTGATATATCACTCCTGGCAGATGTTTTTGATAGACTATTCTTTGATATCCGGTCGTCAATATTGCTGCAGAAATACCATTCGACTATGTTTAAAGAAATTTGGTCTGATTAATCTCTACGACAGTATTTACACAAGCATGTCAAAGTATACTCGGCAAAATATCCACCACTTCTGACATAGCTAATGAATATTATGAGCTTTAATAACAAAGCTGAAAATACAACGTGTCCGTAAGACCTAATATTATTTTATTGTTCGACATTTGTCCCCAGCGCACTTTTTGTCACTTTATGCTTAGAAAGTACGACATAACCTAAAAAATCAACTGACATTTTAAAATTATTTTATTTGACAGGCTAAACAAAACTTGGTTAGCTTGTACCAAACCGATAATAGCGATTTGCGCTATTGTTACGATGTCATAAAGTCTTATTAGCTAATGTCCTAAATTTTGCAAATGATTGGCTTAAAATTAAAAAAAAACATTTTAGGGGTAAGATAATAAGTAGTAGGCTTATTATCGATAATTTTTTGATGAATATTATGAGTTATAATTCCAAAGCTGAAAACAACGAGTCCGTAGGACGAGTTGTATTTTCTTGCATTAGGATTATGCCAAAATGATATTCTTAAAAAAGATTATGATTAGGCGTACCTACTACGAACTATATTTAGGAAGAGAATAAAGTGATTTAAAATATTTAGTGTCCGCCAAAAAGTCGGCATAATATGAGAGAAATTTTTATTTTTGATTTTTCAAAAACACTTTTTACGTCAATAATTTGTGCTTGTCTAAAAGCTTATTTAGCCTTTATCATATATACCGAGTGATTTTTACTTCTTCAGAAAATTGAGTTTTTCGAAATTGTCAAAATCCGAAAAGTGCTATTTTTCGGAAACTAAGTAAGATTTCAATGAGATTTTTTTAAAGCGTGTTATTGTAAGTAAACTAAACAATCTCAAGGCCAGAAAACCTCTAATTTTTTTTAACTTTAGTTAAAAATTTATTTTTTAGTTTTTTTAATATTTTTCAAAATTTCACATATCAAGACTTAATATTAAAATTCAAATTCTTTATGTAAAGACTTTAAAGATTTATAGTAAGAAAAAATAATACAAATCTTAATTACTTCTTTAGATTTTTTATTATTTACCGAAAAGTAGTATGTTTGCATAATTTTTACGTTTTTTATGCAATGTGCTTTTTAGGAGAAATATTTTTCAGTTTTAATTCATATCTATTTAAATGGCTTCAAGAAATTCTAATCAAGCCCTGTTAATGAATTACAGTTACAAAAATCCTGTAAATCTTCTTTTATAGTTATCTAAATGAGGAGATTTTTTCTTTATCCATTTATATGTTCTAAAAAATCTCCTCATTTAGACAACTGTAAAAGAACATTTACATGATTTTTGTAACAGTAATTCATTTACAGGGCTAGATTAGAGTTTCTTGAAGTCATTTAAATATATATTAATTAGAATTGAAAAATATTTCTCCTAAAAAACACCTTGCATGAAAAGCATAAAAATTATGCAAACATACTACTTTTCGGTAAATAATAAAAAATCTAAAGAAGTAATAAACATTTTGTATTATTTTCTCCAATTATATCTCTTTAAAGTCTTCACATACAAAAATTTCAATTTTAATATTAAGTCTTGATATGTGAAATTTTGAAAAATATTTAAAAACTTGAAAAATTAATTTTTAGCTTTAGTTAAAGAAAATTAGAGGTTTTCTGGCCTTGAGATTGTTCAGTTCGCTAAAAATAACACACTTTAAAAAATCTAATTAAAATCTGTCTTAGTTTCCGAAAAATTGCACTTTTCGGATTTTGACAATTTCGAAAAACTCAATTTTCTAAAGAAGTAAAAATCACTCGGTATATATGATAGAGGCAGATAGGTTTTTAGACAAGCACAAATTATTGAAGTAATTTGTTTTTGAAAAATCAAAAATATTTTTTTTCCATATTATGCCCACCTTTTGGCGGACACTGTATATTAGATAGAGCGAAATGTAATTTTTCTCCATGCCCATCTTGTAAGTTACACTTACTTTGACATATCCATTGCAGGTAATTTGGTTTTACTGTTTGTTTACTGGTTGTCATGACATTAGGCAAGTAAGTACCTACTCCCCAAGGGAAGTAAGTGAATTGCGTGTTATTACAGTAATTTTAGTTTTGTAAGTGATCTGAACGGGTTTGAACTTAACTGATCCTAACCTATTTGAAATTTAAAAACTTGTTAAGATAAGTAGGGTTAGGGTATAACCGTAAATTAAAAATATCAATATAATAAAGAAAAACGATTCAGACGTGTGTGTCACGACAATTGCGGATGCGATGTACCCCATTTGCGTTTGCACCCCTCGGAGAGGAGCGGAGTCCCGAGGGCTTCCTTGGAGAGAAGCGGAGCCCCGAAGGCCCCTTGGAGAGGGGCGGACCCTGAGGGCCCCCTTGGAGAAGGGCGGAGCCCCGAGGGCCTCTTGGAGAGGGGCAGAGCCCCAAAGGCTCCCTTGGAGAAGGGCGGAGCCCCAAGGGCCCCCTTGGAGAGGGGCGGATCCCCGAGGGCCCCCTTGGAGAGGAGCGGAACCCCGAGGGCCCCCTTGGAGAGGGGGTGAGCCCCTCGGCTCCTTGGAGAGAGTTGAGCCCCGAGGGCTCCCTTGGAGATGGGCGGAGTCCCGAGGGCCCCCTTATTTGGTCAGGTGGACGGCAGAGGCAGGCAGGGGCGGAGTGTGTAACAGAACGGAATGGCCCAACGTAATACGCCTAAAAATGGTGGCAAATTGATTACGATAGACCGCGCAATAGCGCGCGCAGCGCCGTTTATATATATATATATATATATATATATAATAATGAAACAAACAAACATTTATAAACAACTGTAATATTTTATATTTTATAAAAATTTTTGTTGGGCATGGAGAAAAATATTATAAGCATGCTCTGGAAGTAACTATCTATAACCAGTCTCGAACTTTGCCAGCTCTCGCTCGGTCGGGCTTGCAAACTCGTTCTCGACTGGTAAAAGCTACTTACTTCCCTTGATGCTTAAATAACTATTTCCCGCCGGCGATCATGTAAGTCAGTGATACAGCCTTAGTAACAAAACGTGTAAGTCGGCGATTATATTTTTTTGCTGCTTTCCCTGGACAACGGAACTTAATATTATTATTAAGTTTCTAGGATAATAAAATTAACAACGCAAAATTTTATAAAAATCTAGGAAAATTTCGATAAGCAGCTGGAAAAATATAATAAGATAACTCGGAATGTATCGCCTATTAACATTTTCGGCAGGCATCAAGCCGCGGCTTTGCCTTGGCTTGTACTTGCCTACCTCAAATGTTAATAAGTCCTAACATTCCTTGTTACTTAAATAGCTATTATTACGTGAGTATCAATGCTAATGATCAATGTTTGTCCGAAATACACATTTTCTTAATTTTTATGCCTAAAACGCACGATATACATACATACATACATACATAATCTGTAACCCCTTATACCGTTTTACACGATATAATATAGAAAAATTAAATGACATTTATAAAGTAGTTGATTAGACACATGAAACCAAACCAAGTTAGCACATGCCAAATAGAAAATCGCGAATCGCTATTTTGTCAGTATGGTAGAAGGTTCTATTAGCCAATGTCCTAAATTGAAGAAACGATGATTGGCTCAAAATTTAACGAATTATATTATCTTAATTATGAATCGACCCAATAAGAAGCATGAAGTTTGTACTACATGACTTGTTTAAATAAGTAATTATTTTGTAAATGCAATATCATTTTTGACATAGATTTTTTAACTATATATTTTATTGAATGTAACGTTTACTATTCTGGAAGTAATGTTTACATACATGCCTCATCCATCAATTTTAATCACCCTAGTTGTGTATTTTCACCTGTCTCGGAATTTTATCAAACTATTAAACACACAAGTAATTGCTGATACCTAGCTTAGAGATAGTTATTAAGTCCAATCATTACTTATGCCTAAAAGAGTGAATGTTAATGTGTAATATTAAATTTAAATCACTTGTAGATAATTTTTTAAGTAGTAATTAATAGCAAACCAGCTATTCTTATTTCTGACAAACTTTTAGAATTTATGCGCTCTCTAGACGCAAGTGAAAGTAGTTTGTAGTATAATCCCGAGAAATATTTTTTAAATAAAAATTTCAGATTGCACCAGCTAAATAAACCGCTTTCTATATTTCGAGTTGTTCTGGTAATCCAAACCTTTATAAGCTTTTTTCATTCATAAAGATCAGTTCGCATTTTCTATATGTGGTATTTATAGCTATAAAAGTAACATAAACTAAGGTTTTCCCTATAACATTACTTCTATATGTTCTATAAATGAAAACAACTAAGTTGTCGTGGTATAATTATATCATTCCAAATTACTATTATCAACCTGTTATAAATGAATGTGTGAATTTCCATAATTACTTGCGGTACCTATAGCGTGGTTGATGACGTTTAAGATTCGTACGAATCCCTAGTAACTCCCGCGTATGCTTGTTGAATACATATTAGCTGTGCTTCGGGAATTTTCGTTACATAAATAACTACCACATATTAACCTTAGTGTTGTACATGAACACATATCTTTAAATGGCAAAAAAAGAATGTGTATACACCGGAATGCCATAAAGTGCGAAAGCTTACTGTATGGTTGGTTGCATACACGTCACCTTGGCAGTGGTAACTTCTAACTACTATTTATAGGCAACATACACAGCAGGGGAGTAGAAGTTGTAGTCAATTTAATTAATAAAGAAGAGAAACAGTGTTCATTAATTAGTTCTCGTTTGTCGCTTTAATTAGATTTTACTTGTACTAAATAAATAAAATATATTGTCCTCTGCTGTCTTACAGTATTGGAAATAGTGTAACTGTGGAATTTAAATTGCCCTGGCATTTCTGTTTTAACATTATGTCATAAACATAAAATGGTTTCAAACTTGGCCGTTGCCTATGGAACTGCCTAATGTATGTATTAATTACATATTTTCTTATTCCGTTAGTTATTAAACACTACAGCCCTTATATTGTGGATTGCTCCAATTATTTTCTTTAATAAAATACATTATAACTATTCTAAAACATTTATAAGCATGTCTGGGAAGGATCGTGTTGAGTTTCTATTAAACCCAATTCGGAGGGTAATCGTCTGCCAAGTTGAACAAATACGGAATTAAAATTTCAGCAACCGTCGCGATCCAGACCCTAAACGCCTGAATTATTGTGAAGTCCGAGAACCGATTCAATTGAGAAGCAGCTTGTCGAATTTATTAAGAAATTTTAAACAACAGCGATACATAATATTTTAAATATAAAAAATTAATGTTAAGTTGAATTTTTAAAAGTGAAAATGCATATTTCTCTTCTTGAATAATTTAGATTTAGTAACTGTTTGCATCGTTATTGTCACTAATGCTTGCAAGAAGCAGAAAAAGTGTAACTTATGTGTTTAACATACGTCACATTTAAATTATATAGGTATGCCTTTCTTTCAGACTCCTGGCAGATAGTTCTAAAATTATATGTGGTTCTGTTTGCCCTATACTTTTTAACATCTTTTTTTTATTGGTTTAATAGCAAATTAACAATCAGAACTAATTATAAATGCAATGTGTTCTATGAGTTAATGTGATGACATTAATGACGTGAGGGGGAATCCATCCAGCGATGTTATCCCGTTTCGTTAGAGCTATCCTCCTTTCAGATCACTGGGCCATTTCGTCTTTTTTAGTCTCCTTGAAGGTGGGTCCTGCTGCAGGTTCAACGCGAGGGTATTTGGGTGGGCTTGTAGTCGTAGGAAGTGGTTGTTACTTCTTGTTGTTCTCTCTTCTTCGACTGTTGCTATGCCAAGGTCACTATGCAATGTCAAGTTGCTGACATACCATGGAGCATTTGCTAGCATTCTTAGAGTCTTTGATTGCAGACGTTGGATGATATTGACATTGGACTTACAAGAGCAACCCCAGAGTTCAATGCCATACGTCCATATTGGCTTAATTACGACTTTATACAGGAGGATCTTGTTTTCAAGAGAGAGGCATGACTTTCTTCCGAGAGACCAATACATTTTCTTAACTCGCAAATCGATTTCTTTTCTTTTTTTTAGTATGTGAGACTTTCATGTGAGTCGTTCATCTAAATGAAGACCTAGGTAGCGTACTTCATTTGCTTTAGGAATAGGTATATTGTTCATATACACTCTGATGGACATTCTGTGCGATATAGAGTAAAATTAACTTTCGCACTTTTCGTTTCGTTTACTTTTATTCGCCATTTATTGAGCCAGGTCTGCAGGATAGATAAATAGTTTTGTAAATTTGAGGAGGCTGTGTGGAGATTGATATGACTAGAGAGAAGGACAGTGTCATCAGCAAATGTGCCTATATATGTATCTGCTGTTGTAGGTATATCTGCAGTATATAAAATGTATAGCAGAGGTCCCAAGACACTTCCCTGAGGCACTCCAGAGTTGATTGGGCGTAGATCGGAATATTGCTGACCGTACTTAATTTGAAAATAGCGATCTGACAGGTAAGATTTAAATAGGAGGTAATATTCGCTTGGAAGGAGTAATTTAATCTTAAATAATAGGCCATCATGCCACACTTTATCAAACGCTTGTTTTATATCTATAAATACTGCTGGACAGTAAGATTTTGAGTCAAAAGCCGTACTGATAACGTTTACAACTCGATGGCATTGTTGAATGGTGGAGTGGTGCCTCCTGAATCCAAACTGGTGGTCTGGGATGCAATTTTCCAATATGTCTGTAACACGTAATCTTCTCATTATCAGTTTTTCTAACAGTTTAGACATTATGGGCAATAAACTTATTGGCAGGTAAGACGTAACTTCCTCAGCAGGTTTGCCGGGTTTCAATATTAAAATGATTTGGGTAAATTTTAGCGTTGATGGCCAGTACTGAAGACGTAAGATGGAATTAAAAAGATTTCGTAAAAACACTATGCTGCTTTTAGGTAATTTATCAAGCACCTTCCCCGTTATTAAGTCAAAACCGGGGGCCTTCTTTTTGTTTAGATGTCGAATTTCCTCAAGTACTTCTGTATAAGTAAAACTTTTGATAGGTAATGACATTTGTAGTGGCGCCTGGAGGAAGCTTTGTATCTCATCGTCAAGTACATTTGAATGGGGAGTCAAGACATCAGCAAGATGTTGGGCGAATAGATCTGCTTTTTCTTGGTCTGCTCTGGCTTATTCATTATTTGGTTTTCTTAAAGGTGGATTGGCAACTTGTGGCCTCTTATTTGCTTTAGAAATTTTCCAGATACTGTTATCTGCGCGGGACAGTGTAGTTAAATAGTGTTGGAAAGTTTCTTGCTTTAACATTTTTAGTTTATTTTTGATGTTGTTCGCTAACCTATTACAGATCGTTTTATCAGCAGGATTGCGCGTTCTGTGCCATTTGGATCTTGCTCTACGCTTCTGTCGTATTAGCTCAAGTATTTCATTTGGGACATTTGTATCTTCTCGTATCGCATTTGTAATCGTAGGCGTTGAATTCCAAGCTGCATTTTGCACAGTTGTAATAAAGAGATTTGTGGCTTCCTCTATTTCATGCGGGGTATGTAGACTAATACTGGTTTGTAAATTTTCATCCAGAAGACCTCTATATGCTTCCCAGTCTGTTTTAATGTTGAACAGTGACGGTCTGGGCGATCTTTTAATAATTGTGGTGCTTATTGTAGCTATAATTGGTGTATGGTCAGATGATAAATCAAGGTTACTAACTATGTCCGTATAGTTGGATGAAATACCATGTGTGACAAAAAAAATCCAGTAAGTCGGGTATTTTATCTCGTTCCGTTGGCCAATATGTGGGCTCTCCAGTTGATAGATAGCCATACCTCTTTTCACGTATGAGATCATATAGCGCACGGCCCCTGGTGGTAATTAATCGTGATCCCCAGTAGGTATGTTTACAGTTGTAGTCACCACCGCATATAAAATTGCTGCCAAGTGACTGAAAGAATGGTTTGAGGCCGTCTTTGGTAATTTTATGTCTAGGTGGGCAGTAGGCAACAGATATTGTGATTGGATTTGGTAATTTACAAACTTGAATTGTCGTTGCTTGTAGAAATGGTTCTTCATATTTGTCTAATTCATAATGAACAATTGAGCTCCTTATCAAAATAGCGGTGCCGCCGTGCGCTGTTCCGTCAGGATGTTCTGTATGATAGCAAGTATAATAAGGTATCCTCAAATAAGATTTGTCGGTGAAGTGTGTTTCTGATATAAGAAATATATCTATATTGTTTAATTTTAGAAATGACTGAATTTCATTTATTTTTGACTGAATGCCATTTGCATTCCATAGGGATATTCGTAATGATTTAGACATTAACGGACAAGTTTGCTTATAACTGTGGACAACATATTTATTACCATGTTGTTTTGTTGCATAAGTTGATTAAACATGATTTTAAATTCTTCAAGAAACTTTTGTAATGTTATATTCTGATTTTGAACTTGCTCCGGTTCTCCATGTAGGGCTTGACTATATGTGCGCTGGGTACGTGATGATTGCAGTGTTGTTTTGCTTTGGGGTTGATGTTGTTGTGATATGTTTAAATTTATGAACCGATTTTGTGAAGGCATGTTTGATTTCAATTTGTTTTGTAATTGTTTGTGTACGGTACAACCTCGATAATTAGCCGGATGATTATCTCCGCATAAAGCGCACGGCGCAGGGGATTCTTTTGGCTTCTTGCAAATTTTGGTATTATGAGAGCCGCCGCATTTTACACATACGTAAGGACGATTACAATAGGCTTTCGTGTGATTGTATTGTTGGCACCTCATGCACTGTACAATTACTGTGTTTCTGTGTGGTGGTTCTACCTTTACAACTTGATTATTTAAAAATCGAAGATTGTAAATTTTGATATTTATCGCAGGTTCCAAGTCTACGAAGAACATTGGCAGAGGGGTTTTCTCAATTCGATGCTTAATATTTGTGATAGATCTCACTTTGAATCCCTTCTCTTCTAACGATTTTGCTATTTCTTCGGTGGGTACGGTGTGGTGTAAATTGCGGATGACAACTCGGTATGCTTTATTTTCTTTCATCTGATATGTGTGATATACTACTTTAGAATCCTTCATATGTGTGATCAGTTTACGATATGTGTCAGGAGTATTAGCAGTTATCTTAACTACATTGCCAGCCATTGTTTTTGTTTTGTATTGTTCTATTTCGGCGACAGCTGATAACGCTTTCATCATTCCATTGTAGTCCTTGACTCCCTGTACAAATATTGGTGGTGGTTTTGATATTTTAATTTGTTGTGTATTTTCTGTGTTATCAGCAGCATCATCAGGAGTAGAGAGGACCGAGTATCTATTATCTTGTAAAACATGACCTGTATTATTCTGTATTGACTGATTTGTAATTCTTTTCCTTTTTCTGTTTTGCACACTTTGCCATTCATTGTTTTGTATTGTAGAAGAAGATTCAATATCGCTTTCACAATCAGACATACTCATGATATTTGTTAAGTTATTAGTAACCATGCTATTTGTTTGCATTGATGTCATAATGTTAGGTGCTTGTGTAGGTAGTGGAGATAGTGTATTTGGGATTTGAATGTTAGGTAAAAGTGGTTGATTATTAGGCAGGTAGGGAGCACTGGTAACAGGTAATTGAGGTGTTACCTGGCTATTTACTGGCGTGATTCCAATGTGCAGCTGAGGCATTATTAGTTGGGATGATTGCGTTGACTGCTGATGTGTGTTATAGTCCTGTGAAGTTTTGATAGTTTTCATTTTTTTTTGTTTCTTTTAGTACTTCTTTTAGTTTTTCTATACTTATTCTGTTGTTGCCGGGTTTTCCTGTTATTTCTTCTTGTTCTTCAGTATTACCAATTTCTTCTAGTACCTAATTCCTGAAATAATTCTTCTCTTCTTTTCATTATTTGTTGTTCTTGTAATGCAATTCGAGGATCAAAGCATCGCCGGCCGATAACAAATGTGGTGCAATCTTTGACATTCAAAATAAGTGCCAGTGTAGGTAGGACGTGCTGCATTCTTGTGATCCATATTTGCACATAATATCTGTTGCAGTTGGAGCTACTGAAGGGTGGTATTTCACGAACTGTGATTTAATCACTAACATTAAAAACTCACTGGCAATGACTGTTGTCGCAGCTGCTACAAAACCATAGCTTGATTACGATTTTTTGATGGTGCCAGATCCTATGTCTAAAACGTTAGAGGTAAGAATGAGATGCGATAAATATCACCTAAATACCACTTATAAGAGTCCATTTTTGCTTGTGCAATAAGAATTTACGGGCAAGCAAATTCAAGCCAGTTGCGTGCACATCTCTACAGTGAAGCCTGTTTCAAACTCAGGTAATTAAATCCAAAGCAGGTCTAAGATTGCGCTGCCATACTGTATGTATTAGAGCCCCGAGCACTGTTTTAGTAATAAATACATTCTTATCACTATAATTGCTTGCAGAACAACGAGAAACAGAGCCGTGCCTCCACAGATTTGATACTTTTTGCGGGTTAGGTACTCGTATATAAAATGAACGGAATATGACACTTCTGATCAAGTAACACTTAAAAATCTCGATATATAAAATCGCATTAAATATTCAGGGTGCAATTGGAAAATTACGATATCGCCAGTTACAAGGTGTATTTATTTTGGGTTATTTCGGTTGTTTTATGAAATTTTATATAAAAATGGCTGAGGATAGATTAACTAAGTATTCTCAACATTAGTTTTAAAAGCATACCGTTCCCTGAAAAGATTGAAATAAAAAATTCGGACGGTCTGCACCGGTATTAAATTTCAACCTGCAAAAGAAAGTCGAAACTCGCAATATTAGAAGACATTTTCTGTCGACATTTATATAAAAAACTATATAATGGATTTGCGGCTGTGATGCGTTATATTATGTTCTGTTTCTTCCATTATTAAAGAAATTATCGGGTTTAATTTTTTATCACTTATCTACATTTTGTGATGTGTTTGAATATTTTTAGTTGTATGCATATGACGTCTCCTTTCGGATTATTAAAATTGAAAATAATTGCTATATTTAGATTAGAACATCGAAGGAATGTAGGTGAGTTATTAATTATTATTTCTTATTCAGTTATTGTTAAATATTAAGAGTTCCCCTAAATACAATCCTCACGAACCGCTATTAATACAGGTTTTGATAACTTGAAAGATGTTATGGCAAGCGATTATGATGTAGTGCTGTGTGAAAAATGTCTAAATTAAAATATCAGTTTTAGTCATTAATACTGGTAACAGTATTAATTTTGAACATTTAAAATATTTTCAAAAAGTGAAAATAAGCACATTGCTCTTTTAGTGAAAATAAAATAGGCTTAGAATTTGAAAAAATTAGTATAATCAAGGAATTTGGAAGAGATAATGCATATACCTTATTATTGAATATCCCAAAAGTCCCCTAAAATTGAAACTGCGCTACAGCCACCATATTGAAAAATGGCGGCTCACTTTCGGTCTTCTCTATATAATTCCTTAGCCTTTTCAGATAAAAAGAAAGTATAAAACTGTAGATGATTATAAAATAAACAAATTCTCTTCTAACCTCAATTACTCTAAACCTTATGGTTTTTTAAGTATGAGCTGTAAAATGTTACTGACTTCAAAAATCTCAACTAGTGACAAAATGGACCCTACAATACTGTTTACTATGTCTTCAGTTAAGGTTAGTCATAAGTAAATAAAATTCAGCTAAGGAGGAAGGCAGAAGGCTTCACTGCCTACCACAGGCAGTTGTTTCTAAAGTGTTACCCATCTACTGCTAAACTTCGAGGTCTGTGTAATATGAGCGATTGGCAACTTGTAGGGCATAAAACTGCTAAGTGAAATTTATAATGTAGTTGCTGTTTACTATTTAAACGATTATAGAAATAATATTTATACTCATCGAGCATCTGCGACTTTGGTCTGTTATAAAGCAAGTAACAATTTTTCTGCTGGAGCTGCAATGTCATCGTGGGATGGAGTCTATCGCAGCATCAGTTTTTTTTTAATAAGAAGTTAGTCTTTAACGTTGTGCCTTCCAAACAGCGCTAAGGTTGTGCACAATCTGGACCTCTAACCGCATATATAAATAGTTTATGGTATTACTGTGTAAATTTCGTTGCTTTGGTATGTAGATTATTGCGCTTTTTTATTCCCTGATCCAGGTCGAAGATACCAAAGATGCATCCATCGCATCTTGAAACAATAAAGAAGCCAACCTGCGATCGATCACTAATAATAATCAATGGTAGTGTAATCGCAGATCAACCCCCTTATCATTTATACACCACGGTAGCTCTGTAATGTTTGTACTCACCGTAATGACCTAGCTAGCTTAATCTCGGTGGCCTTGGGTCGCAGATTTCTATCATCAGCTGTACTACTGCAAGCTCTTTATAAAAACACAGGGCGCCAGAGATCACAGATTTCAAAAAAAGATAAATGAAATCGTAGCAAACAAGTAAGTTTATTAAATCAACAATTAATAATTGCTTGCAACATCGGTATTCAGTCTTTAAATTGTTTGTCACAGTATTAAATTATTTGAAGACAATATATTACATATGCTGAAAATGCAACACGCACAGCAAAAATATTGTGAACCTCTTTTGGGCTTGTGGATTGAATGTGATCACAACTCCATGAAGGGATAAGCTTACCACTGTCATATGTTTTAACCGTTATCTCGGTAATGATAATAAAATGGCGTGAAAGCACTTTTTACAAAATTCTTAATATGTATTCAATTAGCTAAACTATAAATTTGTGAATTGTAAATTTGGAAACAATTAATACATTATGTTTTAAATTTATAAAACATAGATTTATGGATAGTTAATACATTACGTTTTAAATTTATAAAGCGTAATTTTAAATTTGTAATCAATTAATACATTACATGTTAACGGAGTTTAAATTTGTAAAGTATAAATCTGAAGCGTCGTTAAGATCGATTCAACCAGTAAATGGGTGAACGTGGTTATCAACAAAAGTTGAAACACTAACCTGGGTGGTGATAAAAAACGTTGTCCAGGATTAGCTTAGTGTAAGCCGACAGCAATCTCGAACTCGTGGCCGAATTTGATAATGGAATTGACGCTCCTTGTTAGAATCTGGAAAGTTCAGGATAACATTCCAGCAGGAGTTGCGGGCCCAAGCTATTAATTATGGTGTCAATTATGACATCAGACGTGGCGTCGATCAGGAAACCCAAATAAGAAGTCGCCCAAAAACGGCGTTCAAAAGTGGCGTTTAAGAGTGACGTTGAAAAATTACGTCAAAGAATAACGTCAAAGAGATGATAAAAAAACGGGAAATTACTAAAATGAATATCAACAAGTAGCGTAGACATACCTGATTTCAGTCATCAGCCCACAAACAAAATTAATATTGAGGTGCAATAGCACACAAAATGCCTTCTTGGAACAAGTTGCTCCAACCAAAGCGAAAGGTAAAATGACCGCTGCGGCTGGCGCAACTGATAACGAATTATTTTGGGAAAACCAAAATCAGAGAGCTCGCGCAAAGCAAGATTTGATATCGTTTGAAATACAGCGAATAATAATTCAAGTGGGAATATACAGGCTGGCCCGGAAATAAATTGGTAACTGGCGAAACAATTACGCGGAGCCAAAAAATTTTTTCAATCTGTAACCAAAATATGGTTAGAAGAATTAATACATCTATGTCCTAGTCAACAACAACTACTCGAGAACAATCTCCTGCTCTCTCAATAACTGTCGCTATAGTAGACACATCAGAATTAGCTTTGGCTTCTTCTACATGGACTCCTTAACTGGACTATTTCTATTGTTTCCAAGAAAACCAGATTGCCTTCTTGTGGCGACAGTATTCCCACTGATATTTATATCTGCTGATGTCCTTCTACAGCTCATAATTCAAAAACCGTTAGGAGGAAAAATGGTGATAACAAAAATTGTTTATTTTATTATGGTCTACATTTTCGATATAAAACTTTTCTTATACCTGCATCGGCCACGCAATTATATAAAAGAAAACGAAGATAATTCCTCATTTTAGGGGACTTTTAGTATATTCAAAAATAAGGTAAATGTAACATTTCTACTAAATTATTTGCTTGTGCTAATTTTTTCAAGATGATACCTATAAAGTTAACAAAAAAAAAAAAATAAAATAAAATTTTCAGTGGTCTTTGAAGTTCTGTGCGTCGGTGATTTTAATATCGATCGCTTGAACTCTAGCAGTACTTCAAGTTTAAAATTTGTGGATATTTTGGATTCATTTGGTTTTAAGTAGGCAATAAATGAACCACCAGGGTAACTTAATTATCATTCACTTTAATAGGGTTATCTATTTATTAAAATTCTCAAAGTGCAGGTGACCTCATTAATTATAATTTACAAAGTCTTATCGAATTTTCAGCAAATGTTTACTTCTAATAAATTCAAAAAATCCGAAGTTTGGAAAATCGGCATTAAGAAAGTGCCAACACAAAATAAAGTGATCAGTAGCCGCTTTTTGTCAGTAAAACCATTTTACCTTGCTGTGTAGAGGTTGGTGCTTTATACGCTAGCGTCTGGCGGTACAATGTTTAACTTGTCCCGGATTCGGGTTACAAAGTTGGAGCTCGCCTTTTGAGCTTGCGTAGCAACCATTGTGTGAGGTGTGTGTTTTGGATGTGTTAACCTTGTTACTTTCTCTTAGGTCTGTGGTTCTGAGTGGAGCACAGATAATTTGATGTTCAACTTTGAACGGTCTCACGGAACCCCAGCGATATTCCAACCGACGACTTGCTTAATGCAACTGCCAGCTGCCAATAGCCGCTTTTAATTTTTTGTTATTTCGGCAATATTTACGACAGAAATTCTTATAGTGAGAATATAATTTGTTAAATTTTGTGTCTATTATTATCTCTTAAATTTAGGACATTGGCCAATAGTACTTTCTACCAAATTGACAATATAGCGACTCGCTCTCCTGTTAAATAACATAATTTAGAAATGACAGTTGATTTTTTTAGGTTATGTCGTGCGTTTTAGGCATAAAGAGCAAAAAGTGCATTGGGGAAAAACATTGATAATTAGCATTGATACTGTAGTAACAAAATAGTATTACGTCCTCTTTGGTATATATTTTAAATCATTAAATTCTCTTCCTAAATAGAATTCGTAGTACGCCTAATAATCTTTAATTATTTTAATGAACATCATTTCGTTATAATCCTAATGCAATATAAATCGCTCTATGGCCTCGTTATATTTTCGGATTCTAACTCATGATATTCATAAAAATAGTCGGTAGTAAGCCTACTAGGTACCTGTGCATTACTTCTGATAATATTAATGTTAAAATACACGACCTTTTTTTCGATTTATTTCATCTTTCCATTGAAATGTCTGGTTAAGTATAATTCGCGGTTTATTATTTTGTTGAATATCTATCTTTCAACCCATACTCTTAGTTTTTGGAAACGAGTTCAACGCTGCGCAACAGCTACTTTAGCTGTGAATACAAATATTGTCGGTAATAATCGGACCACTCGTATTATTTACGAAAATACCACACTGCCTATATAAAACTCTTATAGAAATTTAGGTTTATTAATCGATTACAACCTAATATTTAAAAGTCATATTGGTAAATGTTCAGAAAAACCTTATGATAATTTAAAATTACTAAACATTAATAGAGACATGTTCTAACACAAAGTGCAAAAGTAAGTTTATGTGATGGTTTAATTTTATCACAGGTCAGTTTTGCCGATTCCAACACATGGCCCCTGTTGAGTTAACATAGATACAAAGCTCGTACAGGCAGTTCAAAACTTCACATTTGGTTTTTGCTAAGCTTAAAAGCAAATATTAAACATATTTGGCCTTAGACATAGCAGGATTATAATGAATCAACCCATGAAGCATATATTTAAATGCTTCTCATGTTGTTCAAAATAACGTCAAAGAGTGGGTACACTATTTCAGAAATTCAATGTTCTGTTGAAAGATACTTGACGAATTGCTCTTAACCGGGGAAAGCCTTGCTGGAACTGGAGGATTCAACGATTTCAGAATGGGGCCAATCTCAGAAATGTATCATTGGTTTGCTTACGAACAAAATCCTCTAAATACGAATCTTTAAGTAAATTCAAAATTTTAATATATAAAGGGTGGGCACATTTCGATGTTTTCATAGGAAATCTCGATAATTATAGGAGATATGGACAATCAACACTCCATTCTCCATCTTTTTTTTTTTTAGATAAACTTAGTGGTTCAAACGTCTTTTATTTTCAAGTTAGAAACAAAAATTCGATTTTTCGACTTTTCGTTTTGTGGCTATCTCGCTTATTTATAAAAATATAGAAAAGTTAGTTTTACGTTCTTCAGAAACTTTTTAGTTACGGTTGCAGTGGCGTAGTCAGTTATAAGAAAAGTTTAGTAATTCGAATTACACCATGAAGTTGTATTTTTACATATGGGGACCATAGTTGTCTGGGGCATTATAAAAAATATTTTTTTCCATTCCAGTGATACTGTAATAACATACAGTGTCAGTCATCAATTTGAGCACATATGCATTTTTGTTATCGATTTTTCGGAATATTTTATTTCCGGTAAAAGTTTCTGCATCGTCTGAAACTAAGAACGCACTTGACTATATTTAAATATCTTTTTTCGTATACGGGGGAGGTTCAAAAATATGAAAACCGTTAAAGAATAAAGTACCCTTATCTTTCCAAACTGACAAAAATGTTGTTTGAAGGAGTTACTCAAAATATAAAATCAGAGCCACCCGTTATAGAAAGAAATAATTTTCATCACCATGTGTATTACCAACTGAGATACTTCAAAGTTAACTTATCAACGGATATGATAAGATGTACTGTCAAACTGAGTTTCCCCCACTTAGCAACCAGGATATTACGGGATTCGAAATTAGTGCTAGTGCATTTTTGTGTCAAAAAATAGGTATCTAAACAAAATTTAATAACAACGATCCAAACAACGCTAACAATTCAAATCAATTATAATTTTTAATAGAAATGTTATAAAACATATTTCGAATTAAAATTTTTGAGTATTTTGTTAAATAAGGCTACTCTATTTTTGAGCCACTTTTATATTTTGGAACTTCCTCAGTATACGAAAGAGGATATTTAAATTCTTGCAAGTGCATTTTTAATTTGAGAAGATGCAGATACCTTTATCAAGAATAACTTTTTCTGATAAATGGATAATGAAGCAATTTTCCATGTGTGCAAATGCATGACGGACACTATAATACTATAAGGAACAATAAAATGTGATTAATTCTGTCAATAATTAAACGGCAGTATTGTAACAACGCAAAGATCGATACTTTTGTTTAATCTCGTACATTCTAAATGGCACAAGCCTTTAAGTAGAAAACGAAGACATTTTAAAAACTACTTCGAAAATTGTCAATTTTTGCTATAAAATAGTGAAAATGAATAAATCGACCCCATATAATATACTGTAATGGTATTAAGCCCACGAATTGGCTCTGACTGCAGTGCAGGACAATCAACATTTAAATAACCACAGAGTTGAGATATTTTAAACTACTGCAATGGTAAATAAAGGTAACATAGTAAATGCATTGATATTGAGATGCGAGAACCAATAATTAGTAGAGAAAGGCACGCTAAGACAGAACATGTTCAGGGGGTTTTGCATTGGCTCGTTAATTAATAATTTTAAAATGAAAGGTTTGTGCACATGAAAAGCCAAACCGCATATAATTTATTTAACACAAATGGTTTGTTGGCTGCAATTTGAACACAGCGTAAGTTTGTAAAGTCAAAGCATGAGATGGCAAAAATTGTGATCATAGCAGAAAGGTAATTCAGTACGAAGCAGAATAGAAAGAAATGCAAGAGAGCAATGGCTAAATTATGGCAACAATTTGTGGCAAGAGACATGAAATTGAGCAACTCAAGAATTAGTGCATTTATAAGAACAAAGTGAAAACAGAGCAGAGCCGTGATTAAAATAACGTTTGTGAGTGCAAAGCAAAAAGACATTTTTAAATTATAAGATTAAAGGACAATAACTTATTTTTAAGAATGTTAATTTTAAATTTAGATATCAAACTTCATTCTGTTTGTAACTGTATCAAAACTAATTTCCTTAAACAAAAAACCATTCAAATAACTTAGCAACCAGATTCGAATTTGTTTAGAAAACAAAGAGAACAATTGAAATAAATTAATTTGATAGTTGGGCGAAATTTGTGTTCCAGAATTATTACTGTATTACTAAGAATAAATGTGTGTACCAAGTTTAAAAGTGCTCAGTTTTATTATACACATCTCTGTGCTTCAGTACAAGCGTTTGGGGCAGTATCCGCCACGATAAAATATAAAATTTCTTCAATCGTTTCTCCGACGACTTCGCCTGCCGTTGAGTTGGGTTTTCCGAGCATCGACCTCGACAAAAGTAAGCATTCTGAGCCAGAGGCCTGCACTGCACTACGTCAGGGAGGACTGCAAGAACGTCCTGTGAAACATCTGCAGCGAGGGGGCCGTCTCCAGCAGAAGATCTGAGCCGCAACTCAACAACCAGCTTCGAGGCAGCTACGAAGTGAACATTGAGGTAGGAAATTTTACCTATTCGGCAGAATAATGTTACTATTTTCAAAATGCAATAACTGTTCAACAAAACAAATCACATTACTTATTCTTATCACAAGTTGTTCTATAAACATTTGGATTTTATGACCTATTACCAAGACTTTCAAATGACTACCATTTTCTTCAATACAAGTCCGAAGTCTTTCAATGAAATTTAAAATGACTACACAGAATGCAGTTTTTTAAGTCGTCTATGTGGTTAAACCGTATGGAAAAGAACTTTCTCTTACAGCTAGATTTATAAGTAGAAACAATGTGGGGCTGTCAAGTCTGGTTTACTTGACTCCCAGGAAATATCGCTGAAACCCTCAAATACAATCCTTACTCGTTCAATAGTTTTTTATTTCTAACAGAAATTCCACTACCCATTCCTTTTCTATATTGGACAAATCGATCTTTTTCTATTTTCTTACCCATCTGAGAATGGCCAGTTGTAAGGTTACTAAATTATATAAGGTACCGCCAACTGTGCAAGCATATATCTTTTGTCTCTTTTAATTTGGGGTTCCTGACATTACTGTCTCACTCTCACTCTCACTTCCTTACAATGTTCTGTCCATTGTAATTTGGGGGAATAAAATCTTGGAATTGAATGGCGGTACCTTATGTATTTAGTGACCTTAGCCAGATGAGGTGGTGCTCCGTCACTGATATTCCGAAAGTTCAACCGAAACGCACATTGCATTGCAGTGATTCACACATTGCTTGACCACAAAAATTATTGCTTGCCAAAGCAAGGGATTTAATTTTATTGAGATACCAAATCCAAAGGTATGTAGAGTCTATTATATGTTTTCCGTTTAAGATCATTGTATCCTGTCTAAACTTATAACGTTATCCTGCCGATCCCTTTATATCACTGAAATGGGAATAAAATCCTCTTTCTTATAATGCCACAGCGGGCTATGGGTTCCATAAAAAATTACTTTAAGTTATAACTCGAATTTAGAAACTTTCTTGAAAAATTTACGTCGCTTGATTCTTATCAAAAAAGTACCATAAATAAGCGAGATACAGCCACAAATCTGAAGGTCGAAAAATGAAACTTTTGTTTATAACTCGAACACAAGAGACGATAGCCAATTTTCCTTTTGGCCATTAAGTTTTTCTCGAAGAAAGAGATCGACGATGGGAGGGGGGTAATTTTTCCATATCTCATATAGTTATCGAGATGCCATATGAAAACGTAAAAATTTGCCCACCCTGTACGTCATAGTAAGAATCCATGAATTTCATTTAGAGCAATGATTGTTCTCTGTTCTTTATCCCTAGTAATGATAATAATAAGTATAACAATAATAAATAACAGCTCTACGCCATATAATAGCGAAACAATAAAAAGAATCAAGGCATATGTCTATCATAATTGCTGAAATCTTATTTGATTCTTTGGGTAATTTAATATTTTAGATTTGAAGTGTGACATCTGTGACAAGGTACCCAAAGAAACAGTGTGAACACATGTTTATCGCTCCTTTGATATTTATTTATTTTAATTGCAACACTGTCGGTTATTGTCGGTGACTTCATAGTTCTAGTGTTAAAGATTGAATTAGTTGTAAGTAACTAGTTGCAAGGCGGCGAAAAGGATCGTACCAAAAACACTAACAATTAACGTCCAAACAACAGTTGAATGTAGAGATGGGAAACTAACATTTTTCTCCCTTAATAGTTTAACTGTTGTAACTTAAAACTGGAAAAAAGAACTTTAATTACAGATATCGATTATTGGAACTTGGCTATTCATATAGTTATTTAATTCCAACACACACTTTGGCACTCTCGGCTCAGATTTCTACACGTCACTCGCAGCACCCGACAAGGCAATTTAGCTACAAGTTTTCATGTTCAAAGCAAACCCATTTCATTGGAGTTTGTTGTAAGAAAGCAAGCAGTCTGAAATTTTCTACTTCCATTTTCTGCAGCTAAATTGTGCTTTCGTACAACGTTTGGGAAATGTAAGTCTGAGTTATTAAAACTTAAATGTCAGTTTTGTTCTAGGAAATTTTATTTGTTCAAATTAAATGTACACGTACCGTATATTATAAACTGAAGGTAAATATGCAATATGCGAATCTATGTATAAATGCATTCCTTGCCTGGCAAAAATAATACAATTAATAATGACAAAATAGTTTTATCTACCTTGCATTCGCACTGAGGCTATTACGAAACTCGTTTGCGTATCGTAATAGACAAAAAGGGTTGCTATAATAAAAATACTAAAAAACAGAAATTATTTTTTTTTACGTTGTCAATCATAGGTGCTTTGCACCGTATACATATCGAACCGTCAATAGCCGCCTTTATTGCACCGCACAAATGTTGGCAACGGCAGCGAAATTCCCTAGATTTTTAAATTTAATTTTTGTGTTTAAAAGAGTGGCAAAGTAGATAAAATATTGTATGATATCTCGTTTATAAGACATTTTGTAGCACTTACTTATTTAGGGCACTCATCGCTGAGCTCGTCGTACCGTAAACCCGTGCGTGCTACAAAATGCTTCCTAGAAAACTCGTATCATAATATACTATTACAATGTTGGAAGACATAATTTAGGATGCTATGAGAAGGCATTATTGTTGAAAATACTCAAATGCTACATTTTTCTTTAGTTGTTTTTTCAATCGTGAAATTAATAAATTTTAAATCAGTAAATTCAACGCACCGTACACAATAGTTGCTACGCAAGCACAAAAAGCGAGCTCCAACTCTATTCCGAATCCGGGGCAAGTTGAGCATTGTATCGCTAGATGCAAGCGCATAAAGTACCAGCCTCTAAATGAGGGTACAGATAATACATACATACATACAAATTGAACTTACTTGTTAAAATTCATACTTATTTTTACAAAAATAATAATTTGCCGTTGTTTTCGTTCACGTATTCTCTAATGACCTTTTTTTTGTGAAATAATACTATATTTTAAACATTGTCATTCAAATACTGAAATATGTGCACGAGATTTAATCAACAGTCATATCCCAAGTGCCCTAAAATAGCTCATTAAATTTTGACGTTTTCTCTCACAATATTTTGCTATGAAATTTGTCAAGTATAATTGCTGCCATCAAAAAGGGATTTTTACCGGAAAATTTACAAGGTATATTTCTACAGTGCAAACCAGTTTGTCAGAAAATTCTCAAAATTTATTCAGGCTAGTTTAAATGCACGTGAGATATTCGGCATGATTATTTTCTGAATAAACAGATAAAATTCATTTGTTAAAGCACCTGATGGAAACAATGGTAATTACATATTATTGTAGATATAAAGGAGATAATCACACTATATTCTTTTGACAAAATTAGGTTTCTATTCATCGTAACTTACGTGGAAGATTACTAAATTTTAAAAAAGACGTGTAGTGCTAGTAGCGATATTAATGTACTTTTATCTACGACCGCGTGTAAAATTGACTTTTAGTTGGCAGTTTTAAGTTTGTAAAACGACTGTTTAATAACACGATTTCATTAGTTTACGTAGTCAGTAGCAACGTGTTTAAAAGATTTTATTAGGCACGTCGTCAATAACAACGTGTTTCAAAATTTTTAACCACCCAAAATTACTACAGTTTGCTAGTAATCGTAATTTACATTTAATTTTTTTTATATTTACCGTGTTTTTTAGATTCTATCGTAGATAAAATATTGGACGATACACATGCGTAAAGCATCTTTAGTCACTCGAGAAGCTTAAAGCGCTCGCTCACTCGCGTTTTAACTCTGCCCCACTCGTGACTAAAGACTAGCTTTACGCACTTGCATTGTAAATTACTATTAACGACACATAAAAATATATTATGAAGTTACGAAATGTGACATTAGAGCTTTATAACTAGCAAACAACTTACTGTTATTGTTGTTATTTGTCCTGTAAATAGGGTTCCTGCTTGGCAGTAACTACATAAATAAATAGAATAAACAAATACCAATCTCTCTTAAACCGTAAAGAAGTACAACTTACTTTCTTTACATACATTTTATATTATCTATTATAAAATGTATGTAAAGAAAGTCAAGAAAGACATACGAAGGTAAACCAATGTAATAGCTACAGTACTACGTCTAGGATACGTTATTATAGTAGCATTTGAATAAGTAACTTATTGTGGTCTGGAATCTTTCTTCCTTGTCTACATATTGCTGTGCTAAACCATCGATGGGCAATTGTTGCTTTCTAGTTAATTTGCTTTTACTTCTTCTTGTTTGCTTCTTCTTTTTTCTCTTAATATAGGCTGATAGCCTGTTACTTCCACACAATGAGTGTGGTTTTTCTAAGCCATCTTAAGTCGCCACCAAGGTAGGTGGCTAGCTTAACCCTTTGAGTTAGGGAAGAATGCCCTCACAGGGGTCACGACCACCAAAGGTGTTCGTATGATGGCCGGTGAGCGTTTGATATTACCAATGTCCGAGTGTGGGGCTCAAACCCACTACCTGCCGACTGCTGCTCAAGCACTTTACTAGCCGGTCACATGCTCTCCCTCTTGTTTACTCTTTTATTAATTTTTTCTCTGTTACTGATATCTCGGTGCCGCATTGTATTTTTATTGACTTTGTTAATTGCGTCTTGGAAACCTATATAGTATTGCTTACAACGGTAAGTCGACCTTACTCGCCTGAGTGTATTTGGAGTAAATATTAATATACAGCCGATTTATACATGTATGTTTTTAATTGTTTGTTAGTATATTTTAATAATTAAGTTTAGTAACGTGTGTAAAAGTGGTCGGACACCACTGACATACTACGTTATACGGGGAATGAATGCGAGTGGCGTGTGGGAAATTAGTGTGCCTAACTTATAAAACAAAGAAGTGTCGTTATAGTGATATGTTAAGCTCCTTTTCTTTATCCATCCCGTATGCCAGCAACGGCGGTGGGTTGCTTGTCCGTTTATGACATTGTCTACGCTTTGCTGCCATTCTCTTTGGTTGTGCTAAGGTTTTGCTCTGTCCAATGCCATTTTCCTCATTACTTTCTCCGATGTTTCCGTAGGTCTTCCTACATATTTTCTTTCGTTTGGCTTTGCTTCCAATGCTTTTCCTGTGTCTCTTCTGCTTTATCTCCACTGCTTGCACTGGTGGCTCTATGTTAAATTATTCTCTAATCACTAAATTTTTGATTCTGCCACAATTCTTTCTTCGGATCATTATTCTAAAGTACTTCATTTCCCCCGCTGCTACTTTTTCCATTACCTTGTCTTGCATGACCCAGCTTTTCTATGCATATATTGGGGTAGGCATATAAATACTCTTATAAACTCTTGATTTTGTGTTGTTACTTATTTGTTTTTTAATTGTTAATGATGTTGCTTAAAGTGTAGTAGATCTTATTTGCTTTGTTTGTTCTGTTAAGTATTTTCTTCTTTAGGGTACCACTTCTACTTATTATCACATCAAGGTATGGATAGCTATGGATCCACTCCATTTCTTTTTTAGGACGAATTCTTTGCATGTTTTTTTGGGTGTCGTTTTTCATTCTATCCATTACCTAGCTCTAATTTGCATTAATTGTCATTATTCACGTTACTATTGTTTTATCCTACTTGTCAATTACTTTCTGTAGCGATTTCTGTATAGAATCTGCAGATAGCACTACGGCGCCTGTATAAATTAGACTTTCTATATTAAATTTGCATATCACATTCTTACATTGAATCTAGCCTCTTTAGTGTCCTTTACTAAACTGAATAGTAATGAACCCCACGAATCTCCTTGCTTTATGCCATTTCCATCTCAAAGGTCATATGAATACATATGAATGCTAAGTAAAGAGTTTTTTCTCTGTCTAATATTTTTCTACAGTCATTCGCAATGTGAAGATATAATCTTGTGCTTCGTGTCTGAATACGGTTTGTTCTTTCGATAAGTTGCTTTCCGCTTCTTCTCGTAACATTTGTTTTTATAATTCTGGAGTATATTTTCAGTATAACTGAAGAAAGGCATATCGCCCGGTAGTTGCTAGGTCATTTGAGATTTCATGTTCATATACAAATATAATGATATTTTCATCCCACTCATCCGGTATTTTTTGGTCATCCTGCGCAACTTGTCATAGTTTCTTTAACCACTCCTGTACTTCCCATATTTCACCATTTCAGGACTTATTAGATTTCTGTTATCTGTTTGATTACTTCTTCCATTTCTTCTATTTCAATATTTTTCATTTCTTCGTCTTCATCCTTTCGGGCATCCTCTTTTTAAATATATTGCCACAATATTATTACCATGCTTGAAGTATTTTTTCTTCATCTGTCTCTATAGTTCCATTCCTGTTTTTAATAGCCCACGTTTGCTTGCCATATTTTCTTCTTAGGTTTTTAAATGTTTTTAAAAACTCACTTCTATTGCCAGTGTTATTTCTTTCTTTCAACTTCTTGCCGCAATCATCCTAACTTTCTTTTTTAACCCTGGAACAGCCACCTTGGCTCGATCCCTTTTCGCTATGTATTCCTAGCTATGTTCTTTCGTTTTATTTATTATATATACTTTCCAATCGCCCTTTTCCTCTTCTACTTTCTGCTCTTCTTCGTTATTCACCCACTTAGTTTGTTTTTGTCTTGCGTTGGTTGTGATATATATGCAAACGCATACACTTTCTGCTTTTTGCAATAGTTTTAATTCACTATTTTCTATTTCTATTCGAGATTCTGCTTTTAATCTTTTACTTCTTATCTCGTGTGGTGTTTAAGTGCTTTGTCGAATGCGTTTTTATAATTTTCTTGTTAACCTAAGTACGCCGACAAAGACAGTATTCACGTTCTCAAGTGATGTCATAGTAAAAGCATTGACAGAAATACCTACCGGGAATATATCTAGGTTATTGCACAATGGTAATTTAATGATGCCAGATTCCGTTATTCACGAACGTCGGAGCCCGGGTGGGGCTGAAGCCAGCGCTCGCACTTTTTTAATTTTACTGTGCGTCTTCTAAACAAAACTGCATAGTATACTATCGGCATAAATGCGTAGTAGAAAAATCTGGCTGGGAGATGGTGTAATTATTGTTACAATAAAGGCGTGGTAAAAACAGCTGACTGTTTCTTTGTTTAGTGTTTTTTACAGGAAATATGTGTATCTGTTGTTTGTTTGTGTGTAAGTAAGTTGGCTTTATATTTTATAATATTTTTGGGGATATAACATTTACAGCACGAGCACAGGGTCAACTTTTGGGCTAATTGCAACAAAGGCTTTCTCTAGCTACGAGTGGGGCAAAGAAGAAGAGAAAATGAGATCTCATCGGGATTGAGGTAGCTGGCGACAAAATGGGACAAAACTAATGAAACCGTGGGGGCATCAATAAGCCTGCGAAAGTTGTGGTGTTACAATTTTACTCACAAGCAAAGGGACAAAGAATGCCGTGTTACATGCACAATGTCTTGGCTTAGAAAAAGAGGGGGTTTATTCTAAGTACTTATTATAGAAAAAAACAAACTATATAAGCGAACTTTGGCTTCCAGAAGATGGCATATTAGCTTGAATGTATGTAATCTCAACTGTCTAATGATTTTAAGCTATAGGACATATTACTCACCAGTAGCGCTAGTACTTATAATTAATGAAATTACTAAGTAAACATTATTTCTGTTACGTGCTAATAAATGCCAAATTGAAGTTCAAGGATAGTAGAACGTTTGTAGTAAATATTATAGTTCCACAAATGCGGGATTGCGGTTGTAATATGACAAAAAAATTACTTTTCTATTCCGTAAGCAATAATATTTAACTCTGAAACTCTGTTCTTATAGTAAGTTTATGTGCTAAATTTCAATACAAGGGTAATAATGGAAAAAGTATTCGTAGCCTTTATGACAATATATTAATTAACAAACTGCGAATTTATGATGTGAATTGTGCTTTAACTAATTTGATTGAGTAGTGTTAGTAATCAATGCAGGCTAACGTTTTAGCTTATCGGACCTGATCTTTTTATTTTATTTGCATTGTGTTATCCTTATAGTGCTTGCTCTCGTTGACATACAGTACAATAGATATAGACATTTTTAATTTATTGATCTTGCTTTGACTAATATACAATCTTTAAATAAATGACAAAGATTTTTCAAAAGCAAAGGGTATTCTCTCTAATATAAGTAGGGTTCTGTTTCATTGAATACTTCGTATTGTGATGCTTGTAACATTTGTTAAAGTAATTTTCCTTGAGTTGCATTAGGGCTGATACCGATTTATTTGTTTCAATCTACTATTATTTATAGGCATTACGTTTTTCGAGCTCAGTTAAAATATATGAGGAGTAACTACGTCTGAAGGGATTTTAAAAGAGATTTGGAAATTTTATAGTTCCCATTTTTAAATATCTTAAAAAGTTGATCAGTTGTTGGTTGGTTTATTGAGCTATTTGAGCATTTTTTCTTAACTGAGAAGTTTTAACTCACTTCACTTTGCAACAGTAGACTATTATAAAGCTAATTTATGTTCGATTGCTCCACAAATACGTCATTATAGTATCATTTCGCCTCCATTAAGTGTCACTTTATGGACTACTCCATAAAGTAAAATAAAACGGCCTCGTGTCAATGACAATGGTTACTATCAACATAAACGTCAAAATAAATGACATAAGACTACATTAACAGAAAATTTTACAAATAACAAAGAAGACTTCGTCCTTAATACCTTATGGTAGTAGTTATTCAATTAGCATTAAAAAATTATAACATTTTTCAATCTCAACTTGAATTGGCCAAATATAAATGTTATTATATACGGGGTGTCCCGCGAGGAAAGGTACAAAATTTCAGAACGTGTTCCTTAGGTAAATTCGAAACGAAAATGTTTATATGAAAATGGTCCGCAAATGCTTCCTTTTCGAGATATGACGTTTTTTAAATGTTGCTCCGCCGCATTATGCTAGAAATGTGGTTGAATATTTAAATACTTACCACTTTTCCTGGACGTTGGATCGGACGGGGTGGACCAGTTTCTTGGCCACCCCGCTCACACGATTTAAATCCCCTAGATTACTAATTGTGGGGACACATGAAGACTTTGGTGTATGTGGAGAAATCACGTACTAGGGATGAACTGCTTCAGAAAATTATTGAAGTTGCTGCTCACATTAGAAGCAACCGCCGTGTTATCCGGAAAGCCGTCAATCACATTTATAAACGGGCGAGGCTATACTTGCGGTGTGAAGGTGGTCATTTTGAACAACTATTGTATTATTTTTTTTTGTTAATAAAAGAGACCTTCCTCTAGTACCTACTACTAAAATTTTAAATTGTGATATCTCGATAACGAAGCATTTACGGACCATGTTCATATAGACATTTTCGACTCGAATTTACCTAAGGAACAAGTCCTGAAATTTTGTACCTTACCTCGCGGGACACCCTGTATGAGTAAAACAAAATGTTTTGTAGTGCAATCGAATGTAAACCCTTGTATGCAACTTGTACATAATCAAACCGTATATTATCACCCCCTCGGTCTGCCTAAAATAGACTCGTTCTTATTATGTATTTGATAACTTTTATGGAGTGTATTTGACAATTTATAACTAATTTATATCACCTATCATCTATTTCTGTTCTAATCTATTAATATACAAAAAATTCCAAGAAAATGTCGCTTTAGGGGCAATGCATGTTTTATTTTTAACGCTTATTTCAAAGATGAAAAATATACATAAGGACCCATTTATATAACAAAAGTATCATGTCACTGCTTAAAAGTAGGCAGTATTTAAATTATCATTCATCCTTTTGTAGCCGTGTACAATTAAAGAAATATGGTTGAAATGATTAGTATGTAGCTTTTAAAGAAAACATATAATCTGAAAGTAGCTGCTTGGTAGAGCCTCTGCTTCTAGCCCAAAAAAAATTGGTTCGATTTCCACGGTCACAGCAATCTAACTCAGAGCTGCGATTTTTCAGTTGGGCTTTGGCAACCGTGAGGTCTTAATGCCTAAACTTTCTCAAAGATGAGAATTTGATGTCTTTACAGTGGGGATATTGGCAACAAGGCAACTTTCAGATATACTTCTTTATGCCGTTACTTCTAGTACTGTAAATAGGACTAAGCAAGAGCCCTGGAATTCGGCTCGATATCTAATTCACATTAATAGTATAGGGATATGAGTGGCTTTAGTGGTTCATTATATCTGGTAACTGTATTGTCTAAGCAATAGTTTACTTCTCAATAAATTACTATGTGTTAAACAGCATAAGAATAAAGATAGTTTACTCGACTTCACAATCAACTGCATTTACATGGGACTCTTATAAGCGAGTTTTCAAAATAAAATATTTTCAATGTTTGCAAGGAAGGACAATTTCCGCAGGCCAGGTTGTCTTGCTTCAGCAAGACATATCCATTCAGTGAAAACCTGTTAGCAGAAGTACTCATAAAACTTACAAAATCGTTCCAGTTGAGATGAGAAAGATATACTTGTATTTTTACGCTGGAAGATCTGTTATCAAAGTCGCTACAGCGATGGCATTTTAAAGCATCGTATCCCACGAAGCACCGGGCCATTTCTCTGCTACGTTTCCGAGTGCTATAATTTTTCTAAAATTACTTCCACTTGCTTCCCTAATGCATGTTTTTGCATTGCTTTAGCAAACATTTCGTTTCTCTGCAACCACGCTTCGAATGTACAGGGTGAGATAATTTCGATAATTTATTTCTGGAATAATTGCTACTTTTGCAGAAAATCGATTCCCTAACTGTTGAGATTATATATTTGAACGTATCAAATGGTTCTTGAAATATCAATACGATACAATGAAAACACCGGTAGGCCAACATACATTTTTGACAACTTAAGTGTTTGATATTTACAAAACCACATTAATTACCTATTTCCGTTTAATTAGAACACAATTAAATATCAAAATCTTTGATGGACTGTAACTTCGTCTGTATTTGTCCCAGTTTCAAAGTGGGCATATCAGAGATTCCGTATCAGTGGTAGTATTGAGGAGTATCTTGGTGCCAATATGGTTCAATTTGAAAAGAATGGGATTTGTCCCAAAATCTATTTTGAAGAATTAACCCATTTATTGTCACTAATAAATTGCACCCAAATAATTATTACAAACATTAAAAATTTTGTTGCTTAAACGCAAGATTAGTAAAAACAGGAACAATATTTACTAGAACATTTTAACATCATTATGTTGATTTGTGTTATGTGTTGATCTCTGGACTGTGTTTTTTATTTACTCTATGAACTGCAATCATATATCTTATTGGTTTAGTTGCCAGAAAGGCATAGAAGAGCAAACATCTTTAGGTATAAAGTAACCGGTATTAAACTCACAATACTAATTTACGTGACAAGACTGGAAAGTAGTGTTTTGCAGCTCATTACTATGCATTTAACAGACAAAAAAGGCATTACGATCACCGGAACAGCAAAAAGTAGAGAAGGAACGAAAGAAAGGTCCGATAAAGCTTAAAACACTAGCTGAAAACAAGGACACAGATAAGAAACCAGAAGAAATGGACAAGCTGGAAAAAATGATAAAAAGCATAGTGGACCAAATGGCGAGAAACACAACCGAATTAAAGGAAGAGATAAATAAACTAAGAAATGAGATAAAAAAAAACAGTGTGAAGTAGAGAAAAGATAGCTGATTAAGAGGGTAGAGATGCTAGAAGAAAGAGCAGAGAAGGAAGCAACAACGAAGACAATCAACAACATTATAGTAAAATGGATAAGATGCACAGAAGGTAAGGAAAAAGAAGAACTTGAATAATGTATGGACAAAGAACTGGATATAAAGGGAAAAATAACAAAATTAATAAAGAACAACAACCAACAATGATAATGGCAGAAGTGGAAGACTGGGAAAAGAATAAAAAAATCAAAGAAGCAAACACAAATTGAAGTACTCGAAAGTATTTAGGTACCTTAGACACAAACTGTTATGTTCATATGGTGATATGGTCACAGTCCTACTTACAATTTTGCTGAGACTAAAGAGTTCCAACCCTAGCAAGCTATGTTTTACATCCTACGCATCGTAGTAACATGATCTTTACATTACTTCCAAATTATGGCATTCTGTAGAGGCTTTCATCGGTATTTTTTTATTTTTAAAAACCTCACCAGGGACCAGGAATCGAACTAGCGACCCTTAGGTAAGTAGTCAGAATACTTACCCACTGAGCTACCGAGCCTGACTATTTTTTGAATGTTTGTTTCCCTTTTTTTTTCATATCAGGTCACTATAAATATGCATTGTTGTTATGTTTAGTTTTAACAAAATTTATTATCTTTTAACACCACTTCAAAAATGAAATACGATTAGTTAAAAGCAATTAGTCAATAATTTTTATATTAAATATATTTTCCATTGATAAAATATGCGTGTTAATTAAGCATTTATTTAAAGTTTCTTATAATCTACTGTAGCAGGTTACAACATTAGCCACGCCGCAAGGAAGCTAAGCTGCACAGGAGAATTTTTTGCAGTTTTGTGTTTATTTTTCGTGATAGCAAAATGCTACCTGAAGCTTTAGGGGGAATTTGTTATCCAAGTTCCAAGTGTCACATAGTAACAAGTGCAGCTCACATTAATTTTGATTTGCAGTTTTTTTGCAACAAATTTTATTTGTTATAAACGGGGCTGCGCGCGCTATTGCGCGGTCTATCCTATACAATTTACCACCATTTTTAGGCCTATTACGTAGGGCCATTCCTTTCTGTTACACATTCTCAGAAAACAACATTTCGCATGACAGGAAGCAGAGCGTTCTTTTGTGGAGGAAGAAATAGAGAAATACCCGTCCTCTAAACCAAGAGGAACGTTCACGTGGTGAGGTAGAAACTCACTGCTTTCACCTAACCGTTGAAAGACTCCAAGAAGAGCCATCGCACTACTAATTGTCGACATGGTCTAAAAAAACACGTCAAAAAAGTCCCATACGATCAGCACGTCATCGTACGTGCCTCGAGATGCCAAATTTGAAAAACCTCTGCTAAACATTTCTCCAGTTTCGCCAATTTTCTAGATCAGTTCGATTCTCGATCTTACATCGATTTTTCGATTCTTAATGTCATCGCTTCTGCTGAGTTATTGGTGTCACCGGTTTCATGCCAACAGAAGGCGAAAAAGGAACAGTGGTTGGCATCTCAAGACAACATGGATGACAGCAGATCACACGAAATACACCACACAAATATCACAAAAATACACACCACGAACTAACGTGTTGCCAGGTACACAGTACAGTGCCTATATTAATGGCAGTGTGGTCAATTTTGGCCCTGTTTCTGATTGTTTGTTTTAAAATCCGCCATTAAGAGTCGTTTCAATGTTCTATTGAATATTTTTAACAGTGTACGCATATTTAGTTACAAAAAGTTACTAATGTCAAAATAAGACATTGGCATTTTATAAATTATCTAAAGTAGCTCAGTTACTGAACACGGCCTAAGCATCAAAATTAATATTGTATCATCATTGATGTACACGTGTGTTATTTTATACACAAAAATAAAGTAGGTACGAATGCAAAATAAATTTTAACCAAGCAATAATTTTGACACTGTTAAAAAATGCACATGAAAATCCTGTCATAGTGTAACAAATGGAGTGAATGCGGTACAGACAACTCCTGCAGTTTACACAGGTATTTGTAGTAATATTTTAGTAATATTTCAGACGTTTTCAACTGAAAACCATTATTGTTAGTTTCAGTATCACCGTTTTAAAACAGTTTTTTGATAAAACGGGAGTTATTTGTAGATAAACACCCGTGCAAGTTTTAATTGATGTTAACCATCAAAAGGAGATCTGTTGTCATTTGAAGAGAGAATAATTGCCCCCTCCAAGGGGGCTCACGGGGTTCCGTCTCTCTCTAATGGGGCCCTCGGGGATCCGCCCCTCTCCACGGGGGCTTACGGGGCTCCGCCCCTCTCTAAGAGGGTCTTGGGGATCCGCCCCTCTCCAAGAGGCCATCGGAGCTATGCGCTTCTTCAAGGGGGCCCTCAGGGCTCCGCCCCTCTCCAAGAGGGCATTCGGGGTTCCGCTCCTTTTAAAGGGGGCCCCCGGGGCTCCGCCCCTCTCCAAGGGGCCTTCAGGACTCGGTCCCTCTCCAAGAGGGCTTTTGGGGCTCCGTCCTTCTAAAAGGGGCCATCGGGGCTTCGCCCCACTCCAAATGGGCTTTCGGGGTTCCGCCCCTCTTTAAGGGGCCCTCGGGGATCCGCTTCTCGGCTCACGGGGCTCCGTCCTTCTTTAAGGGGGCCCTCTGAGATTTGCCCCTCTCCAAGGGGGCTCACGAGGCTCTGCCCCTCTCCATGGGGTCTTCTCCAAAGGAGCCCTCGGGGCTCCGCCGCTTTCCAAGGGGCCCACGGGGCTCCGCCCTTCTCGAAGGGGGCCCTTGGGGCTCTGCCCCTCTCCAAGGGGCGCTCGGGGCTCTGCTCCTCTCCAAAGGGGCCTTCGTGGCTCCGCCCCGTTTACGAAATCGAGGCGACGGCGAAATGAATGCAAAAGCAAATGAGGGACATGGCGTCTGCAATTGTCGTGACGGACACACACGTTTGGATCGTTCTCCTTTATTTATATGATGATCGCTATGATGTAACTACAATTTGCACCAATACGCAAATTATATTTTTGAATAAATATCGTGATGATTAAAAAAGAGAAGAGACACTGATATTTGAAAAAACATATTTCAGTCTTCTTTTAATGATGTATACAGTACGTAAACAATTCTAAGATAAAAAATGCATACAAACATGGAGTGTAAACGGCTTCGTTTTCAAAATACAGGGTGTTGAAGTTTAAACAAATAACTTTTTTTCAAAAATTGCGAAAATGGCAGGAAGTATTCTAATTAAACTTGGTGTAGGTTAGTATTTCATAAAGTCGCATTGTTCAGTCAAAATAAATTTAATTTGTTTCCATCAGTGGCTGCATCGGGGCGACGTCAGCTACCTTATTTTAGAAAAATCTGGTACGCCACTGTTTTTTAGCCAAAAGTTTTGTAGCTATTGTAAGATTGTTTGTTATTAAATAATATTTAAAAAAAAACTTTAAGCTGTATTTTGAAAACGAAGTCGTTTAGATCCCATTAAAGTCCAATGAACAAAATTGCTGTTACCGATGTTACCGTTTGTCTCGAAAAAGGTTTATTCTATCATAAAATAAAAGATACATCTTTTGTATAGTTTTAATGGACGAAGCTAAAAAACTTATCGTGATGACTAAAAAACAGTGGCGTATCAGATTTTGCTAAAATAAGGTAACTGAGGCGGCCCCGATGCACGCCACTGGTGGAAATAAATTAAATTTATTTTGACCAAACAATGCCACTTTATGAAATACATACTATCATACACCAAGTTTCATATGGATACCTCTAGACGTTTTCCAGATTAAAAAAAAAAGAAATTGTTTGTTTAAACTTCCAACACCTTGAAAATGAAGCCGTTTAGGTCCAATGTTTGTATAAACTTTTTATCTTAGAATTGATCAAGGAATCCCCCCTTAAAGTTTGTCTAAGTACTTAATTAACACTCTGTATATAAATATAATCTAAGACTTCATCTTTCTTAGTCATAGTTGAAAATATTACATCCGTCTAAAACACGCATTTAAGCAGTTAGTAATAATTATCGCACTTATTGCTCTTAAATAAGACCACTTTGTGTGGCCAATTTCTTTTTTTATGGTAAATGGGCGAGTAAAATTACACAAAACGTTGTTTAACTGCAAGTAGTTAACTTAAATCGCTTAACAGTATGAGTATTGCTCCCTTTGTGCCTACAAAATCAACGACAACGTCGTCTCTAAAAGATAGTACACCATCTTTAAGTGGTTATAGCTTTGAGCTTTCTAGTTTATGGTAATATCTCTATGAGTATCGTATACTCCAAGTTGATTTGCTTTAATTCTTAATTAGTTGCCTCATTAAGGTAAGGAATGCAGGTCTTCTAGCTACAAGTTGTCAATTTTTGTGGTCTTATTGCCCCTGACAGATTCCATAAAGGTAACCGTTTGTCAATACTAGTAATTAGCAATGGAACTATGTTAAGATGTCTCTGCTATTTCTCTGCTATTTATAAAACCTGTTGTAAAGAAATGACAAGGTTTCCTAATTCGATTATCACTGGAATGATTTCGCAGGTTGGTTTGAAAGAAAACTGCAACCTTATATAAAAATTAAACGCAAAGTAGCTTATTGTTCTTCTAGTAGAATACATTTCCGTTAATTAAATAAACTTGTTGAGTTATGCCATCAGTTTGACCCTAAATTGACTAATACGAGGACCACTAGATTAATAGTGTTCTTAACTATGAAGATACATAAATATTACAGTAAACGTCTTTGTATCGAAATACGTTTTTATAGTTGTTCGAAATTTTATCCATTTATATCATACCGTTGCTTTTTTGCGTTCTTGTATATTACTTTCTCATTAGAGATGAGTTTAGTTAGGTTAGAGTACCGAAGCGTAATAAAATTCTCAACTATGGAAGGCCATGGACTGAACTACACATAATATTACTGTTGCAAAAATGATAACTATTGTTTTACACGATTGCCGAAACAGATATCATCACACTTACAATTCATTTTTTGGTACTTGCTTTTTCATAAAAAAAATTTATTATTGCCACACGTAACAAGTTTTCCACTCGCACAAATTATATGAGACTCTTTTTTACACACGTAGCAGCTTAGGGTTATAAATGATATCACACGACATTAATCAATTCGTGGGTTTATGGCAGTAATCCATTATAAATTATTTGAGAATTGAAAACAGAAAACTTTGTTTTATTACTGACTTTTTCAAACACTTATTTTCGCCAGCTTAACTAGAGCTCAACATTACAATACAATACGCGAGCTGAAATTTAAACACTAGCAACGAATTTTTTGTTAACCTGATTTTTCGCTCCACTGTCGACACCCTTCTGAAATATGCAACTGCGGCACGTTGCGTCCTAAACGACTTCATGATGGCTGCTGGTTCCAGCTCGCTACAACGCAAGTTATTTCGACGTAGTTGTATTATTGCACAAAATGAGGAACAAATCTAGCACTAATTTGAATTAAAATCCCGTTTACAAATGACCGCTATTTAATTTCCAGTAAGTAAACGTTTCAAAACAAATTACACAGATACGTCAAAACAAAACACACAACCGGAAGAGGTACAACGTATCTCAGTCAGATAGAATACAAGTCCTGGCTTTCTAGGAGCTCTACTTATTTGTACCCCCAAAAACAAAAAGTAAATTATTAAATATCGGCCTTTAATTGGTTGAATCTCACATCACTTAAAATCGATTTCAAATGCTTTTTTCAAGCAAACGCTAATCGCTCTTACATCTAAACCAAAAACTAACAACGCCATCGTCTTTAGCGCATTGCGGTGCACAAATGTCCCAAATCTGACACAGATCCATGCTGGTCTCGTTTTCGACAGTTTTAGCATGAGTTGGACTTTGCTCCACACACAAGTTAGTTGTGTCGTCTGAAAGGTGATTCCACAGTCCTACAGCACGTGTGTGAACGTTATCTACAGATCTGTCCACATTGGTCGACGTGATATGTGCATCTGATAATCTCGCACGAAGCCGTGGAGCCCCACAGCTCTGTTAGTGGTCGAAGGCTCCAATATACTGCCCGGACTCGTTTGAGGCATGTTTGGTGCAATACATTGGCTCCTAATAGCTCTAATGTCACTGGTACGTATGCTCATAGCATATGTGCACCATATCCAATTTTCTTTGCTTGTAGGCCCCCAATTTTAAACACATACCTGCTCTTTAGCTACGGCACAAAAATTCTCTAGCTACGGCCTTAAATTTATGTTGCCAAATTCCCTCGACTTCCATACGATCTCAGACCAGCTACTCTTGTAGCTCCAATACACAGCAAAGGCCCAATCTGCTTCGCTAGTGCACCATGTGTATAAAGTTCTGGTGTTTTGACCAGGTTTTATACGCACTTTAACCGTACCTCCACTGCATGTCTTAGATTTTCAAACTCACCTTGACGTACTTTGCAACGAACACTGGGTCACACATAAACTTGTCCAAAATGTTATATTCTGTGCCAACTAATACTAACATGTGGCTCTATACGTTTGCTGGCTCTTTGTGTGGCCAAAAATGGGATCTCCAGGTGAATTCTGACCAGGTTTTGCCAAAACGTAACCTCACAGTTTGTTGGCAGACAACGAAAGCACTTTGAGCGTACTTGGTGCTGTGTGAAATGCACTTTACATGTTTGCTTAACTTAATTCAACTATGAGTTATGTGGCTACTATATAGAAACATGTTTTATATTCAACTCAGAAGCAAACATATACGTTAAATGTGACCGTTTAACATCGGTCCACACATTTTACAGAAAGGAAGTCTGTTTGTGCTAGAATTTTCCTGTGCCAAATTAAACTTTGCTGGTTATATTATTTTATTAAATCCCTACTGTACAGACGAATATCACAGCAATATATTAGCATGTTTGACAAACTAGTGACAGGAGAAGAAACTTGGGTCCATTATTGGGATTCTGAGACTAAGCAGGAATCATGGCAGTGTTCCATAAGGGTTGACCACTTCCAAAAATTGTTTTATAGAGCTAGAAAATGCATTCAATTGTATACGAAGAGAAGATATATGAAGAACTTTAGAAGAATATGAAATAGATAAAGAGACAAAAGAAGTAGTAAAAGCTATATACCAAGATAATGCACACATCGCAAAGTCAAACAATCAAGAATCGAAGAAAATTGTAAAAAATGTAAGGGTTAAATCGAGGGGCAAACCACCTAGCAAAAATTTGTACACCTAATGCCAAAATGGCATTAAAATGCCAATTAATGCCTTTAATGCCAGTGACAGGAATTAATGCTAAAAATGCCAAATAATGCCATTAATGCTATCAATGCCAATTAATGCTGGTCAATGCCAATAAAATGCTACTTTTGTGACTGAATTGAGTGAGGATCCCAGGTGTTTCCCTTTAGCCTATATATGTAGCTATTGGAAAATCATTAACAAGGAGATTCACTAACATTAAAACTGGTCTAATATGACAGTTGGGGGTTTAAACTGACAACAACATAGTTTATCGTTTTTTCTTTAATTTATGAACCAAAAAGCTTTAAAGCATGCTCTGTTCGCAATAACAGAACTATATCCATTTCAGCAACATGTTCCAAGACAAAAATATATTTAAAATACAAACAAATTGCAGAAAAATAGAATAAACCGTAAGTTTCACATGTTAGCAATGCCACGATCAAAATATGTCAAAACTGAGCTGGCTAACTATGTGGACTAAATTTAAGCCAGTACTAAGTCTTAGTGAATATCAATGTAATTTTTCAAGGATTTTAAAAATAAAAATGTGTACAGTATTTTTCTTAAAAGTTAGTGTTGAAAAATATAGGTAAATTAAATTTGGATTTTGCTTTTCTATACCAAGAATATATTATAAAAAAAAACTGTATCCACATTAATAGTAATTTTTGTATTAAGTGCGCGAAATGAGTGTTTTTTTATGGCGCGTGAGAATATAAATTTTCGCCGAGACCGTTAGGTCGAGGCAGAAAAGTCATTCAAACGCGCCATAAAAACACGAATTTTGCCACGAAATACAAACAACGTTTTTTCTACAGCCGTCAAAAAAAGAATAAAAGAATAATTTCTAGAAATAAAATACGAACATTAATTTGCTAACATAATATGTAGTCACCTAATGTGTTGTAACTAAGGAAATGGTGTAATTAACCGTTTTTTCACTGCTAGCCGTGAAGAAATATTATTTTTTCACGTGTTAAAAAAAGTTAAACTTCGCGTATCTATAGCGATGCATAAATGTCACGTTTTTTTGAAGGCTGTAGAAAAACATTTTTATCTACTCCTACTGCACAATGGCCATTAATTATGATTCATAATTCACAGTTTGCAGCCAATCATAAAATTCTATTTTCATTATTCAATAGTTTGCAAGTTGCAACCAATCAGAAAATTCTATTTTCATTACTCAATAGGTTGTAGCCAATCACAAAATTCATTCTTATTATTAAATGACTTTTGAAGTTAACATCTGTCACAAATGTCATAATTGGGAAATATGAACACAAGACTCCTATTGCATAGAAGTAGATAAAATATCGTATTATATTCGCGATTATGGCCATTATTCACTCAGATGACTTGCGCCACGCGCCTTCGGCTTGTGGCGCAAATGTCATCTTCGTGAATAATGGCTGTCATAATCGCTCATATAATAATATACTATTATTCGCATTAATATTTGTACAATATAATATTAATAATAATAATAACATTACAATAATGAAATGTCTTTATAAAACATGAATAAATTACTACAAAAACAATTGTATTTTGGGTGGCGGTATCCAACTACTGCTTTAGGTGTCTAAGGATTGCTTTTTATTAAAAATAAACACAAAAATGGGTTCTTCAAAAAATAAACTTTGATTAAAAAATGTAAATAAAAGGATCAGAGCGAGGATCAGAGTAACTAATTGCTAGAAATAGCAGTGGCGGACGGAGAAATTTCAAAGTGTTATATCTCGGTTGTTAGTTACGGGACCCACACCAAATTTAGTGGCTTTAATAATGGGCCCACTTAAAAGCGTTTTGTTAAAGAAAAAAACGTTTTTGAATGTCACGAAAAAAAAGGAATTTTTGGGTTTTTAAAAACTTCTGAATATTTTATTTTTAAATTAGTTTTTACCTTGTTTTATTGGGAAAATTTTAATTTCAGGAATAAAAGATTTACTAAAAGGTGCAGTCATTTAAATTTTTTTTAAAACCCTAAATTGTTTCAGGATCCCAAATTTCTTTTTTGCAAATTTCAAAAACATTTTTTTTCTTCACCAAAACGCTTTTAGTGAGCCCATTATTAAGGCGCCTACATTTGTTGTGAGTCCCGTAACTAACAACCGAGATATAGCCTTTTGAAATTTCTACGTCCGCCCCTGAGAAATAGCCAATCAGTTAGTTACTCTAATCCTTTTTTAAATCCCTATAACTCTTAATGATTTTGAGTTCATCGGCTCGCTGCATACAGGATGGACAAGTTCCTGTTAGCTGAAAAGGGCCATAAAATATATATTTGTTGTCAACTTCGGCTACGTCGTCTGGCTTGGGCCATGTGTAATGATCTAAATTAAGTGTTAAAAATTTAATTACGCTCTTTTCAGTATTTGTTTCTATAACACGCCCTATGTACCACCGCAAATCATAAAACACGGCCTAATATTCTTCTATGCCTCTTCGCTTAAGGTATAAGATTTTAATAAAAAATCGCCATCAGTATCAGTTGTTTCGTCACCGGAAACATCAACCCAAGAATTTTTTGTTTGTTTTTGTTTGTTTGCATATGCATTAAGTTTTTTTTTTGTGTTGTTTTTTAAGAGCTATCGTCCGGGGTTTTGTGGAATTACCAGTAATTCCTCTGACTGTGTGTATTCTATCTGTTGATAAACGGCCAGTTTTACCACCGAAAAAGCAACAGACGGCGGATTTTCTTAAGACACGTTTTAGTCTGTCATTTAATACCACTTCGATATAAGGAGAGTCAGGAGTAACAGTTTTAGTTGTGGTGTAATCTTTAAGTTTTAAGTCAGCAAAAGAATTGAAAATAGAGTGATCATTTTGGACTTCTTGGTCTTCGGCTTCAATTTGGTTTTCTTGTAAAATTTCCTTATCATAGTATATCTAGGATGTTTCGCCATATTTTGTTATAGTTTTGTCAGCAATTTTAAAATGCATACTTGGGATTAACATATCAGTTGCTGCTTTCACTGGATCTTGTAATATCATTTCCAAATCTTGAGCTGAATTTATAGTGTCATTTCTGGCCGTTTCGATTAGGAGACTTATTTGTGCGTATCGGGTAGTATTATTTCTGTTTGGATAGAATACCCCATTTTCTTGTTTTCTTCTCGAGGAAAATGATAGATTGTTCCTAGAAAAATGCCGAATAATGCCGGTAAATGCCAATTCAATGCCGATAATGCCAATCCAATGCCGATAATGCTAATCCAATGCCGATTTTGCCATGAAAATGCCATTAATGCCAATAAAATGACATAATGCTAATTAATGCTGTCAATGCCAGTGATGTGTACACCAAATGCCAGTGGTGGTTGGCCCCTCGGGTTAAATAGGAATGGTACTGAATCCATTACTATTTCCGGTAGTATTAGATGAAGCTAACGTGTGATACATCATCAAATATGCAAAAAAATGTCTGGCGCTGCTTGCATTTAGAACATTTAAATTACTTAATGCTGTATCTACTCTCTGTAGAGTAAACTCATTTACTATTGATGTTTACCGTTCCTAAAGTACATTTCTAGCATGCACCGTTTGATCTTAAGTGAAAACCATGAAAAAATTAAAGGGCCTGGCTTAAAAGGGGTTTGGGAGTCAAATTAAGGTGCACAAAGTTACATTTGTAGTAAGTAAAATGACCTACTTTCTAAACCAGTACTGCATATGCAGCTTATGTTTATATTTTTCTGTCTTGGTCCTCTTTCATGAATCTTTTTTTGAATCATATAATTAAATAGGCAAAGGAAAGAATCAATGAAGTAAAACTGAGATCTTGGAAAATCAATAAAGCACAGTTCTGAATTGATGTTCGTAAATGTTGTGGCCATTCTAAAGAACTCAAAAAAATTTAAAATTCAATCTGAAGTCCCAGAGTATTATGTAAGGTACCTACTCATAAATACGGAAATAAAGGTAGATCAAACAAAAAGTATGGTAATCTCAATTGAAAATAAAGCTCATAATATAAATCCATATGGGAAACAAATTGAACAGGTTTTAAATACTAACGATCAATAATAGAGAGCAATAACAAGATTGACAAGCAAATACATGAAATAATGGCAAAGCCCAGAATGTTTAATTTTATGAGCACACTATTTTTGGGAAGAAAGGAAATACTAAGGAACATAAAAATTAAACTATAATGAACATGGACACTCTCATAAATCATCTGTAAAGGGCTTGAATAACAGGGAATGAAAAATCCGATAAAGCAGCACCTGATGCAACTCTAAGACCAACAAAAGTTAACAAAATTCACACAATTGGTGACATTCAAAATCATTTTAAACTAAAGATTCATGCAATATGGTAAAGCGAGTGGAACCTAAGTACAACTAAACTTAGAGAAATTATTCCTGATGTTGATCATGCTCTCCCGCCACCTGTGGAAAGGATATCGCAAGTGAGAGTTACAATAATTAGAAATGCTCACACCAAATATACCCATGGACACCTATTTAGTTGAGACAGACCACCCATATGGTAATACATGCCAAGTTACGAACACAATCAGATATACAGTGAGTCCGCGGATTGAGTTCACATAAGGTGTAAATGACAAAATATTTCCGAGTTAGATGTAAATATTTTAGGAATCGCTTCTGCTTGTGCTCAAACCAAGATTTTGAGAAAATCAATCAAATTAATAAATATACAGCGTGTTTTTAGAATCGATTTTTAAAAAGCGGCCAAGAGTAAACTACCTTTATTAGAAGAGATAACAGAAAACGTATTAAAAAAAGTTGTTTAGAATTAAGAGTAATGGCAGACTCTCAATTTTCAGACAAATCGCCTACCTTAATTAAAAAAAATTTTTTGGTTTTTCGTATGTACCAACATACTTTTTATCGTGGCTGTAGGAGGCACTCTAACTGGTTCATGAACTAAAATGTTAAAAAAATCATGGTAAAAATTAAAAAATCAAAGTAGGCCGATTTGTCTGAAAATTGAGTCTGGGATTACCCTTAATTCTAAGTAACTTTTCTTAAAACTTTTTTTGTTATCTCTTCAAATAAAGGCAGTTTACTCATGAATATTTTTTAAAACTTGGTCTTAAAAACACCCTGTATATTAACTAATTTGATTGATTTTCTCAATATCTTAGTTTGAGAACAAGCAGGAGCGACTCCTAGAATATTAACGTCTAACTCGGAAATGTATTGTCATTTACACCTTATGTGAACTCATTCCGCGGACACACTGTATACTCATGAAATTCCCGAAATATTCAGTACAGTGCAGAAGATAGTTGCTGATATAAAAGAAGCAGCTAGTGACACCCTACAAAATGTACGAAAACTAATCGACTTTCTGAAAACCATAAATGTGTATAATGAATTGTAAATTCTAAATTAACTGTACTGTATGGTGGTCGATGCTAATAAAATTAAAAAGAAACAAAGTTTATTCTCATAGTATACAGTGAATTGAAGATAAGGAGGGCCAATATGGGGATCTCGTTAATAGTAATAGATACCGATTTGATTAAATAGGAACAAAGTTGCGCAATGAAAAGTCTAAAAAAATGACACATAGAGATCATTTGTATGATGTTTCGTTTATGAGTTATATTAATTTAATGTTGTATTCTATTTTTAAAACTTCTTTATACCAACTTTTGATTAACTTAAAACTGAAACAACATATGAAATGCTCTAGGACACAGGTGCGTATCGGAAAATCGAAACGTAATTAAACCATGTGTGATACAATGTTGAATTCAGAAAAAAAGGAATTTTTAAAATTTGAAATCAGGAAATAAAAAATAAAATTGACGATGGTTGTTCAAAGGCGAAACGCCAAACAAAAAAATTGATTGCTGTAACTTTAATATTGAAAACAGAAAAATATAATAGAAAATAAAAAGAAATCAGTTTTTTAAAGATAACTCAAAAACGAACATTCATATCAAGAATCTCTAGGCGTCATACTGTTAGTCCCTTAATTACACATTTCTCCCATTCAACCAAATGAGTATTTCTTACTATTAACGAGATCCCCATACTGGCCCCCTTTTTATCTTGGACCACTGTATATTTTTGGTTGTTACATCTAAAATCTGTTTTAACTTACTGTTATTGTCTTAAAAAATTTTGTAACATTAAAACTATTGACAGTGTTATATAAAAACCACAATCTCAAATTGGTTAAAACTAGCCATTGTGCTTATACATTTGGCCTTAACTCGGCATCATATTGTATTTCCAATATTTCTGCAATTAAATATTAGAAAAGTCAATATGGCTTTAATTATGTTGCTATTAAAGAAGACTAGCAACCCAGTGAGACAAATGTCTCATTTAAAAAAACTAAAAAGACCGTTTTGCAAATAGAACGCGTATTCACCACACGTACGTATATGACGTCATTGTTGGTAGCAAACTACCAGTCGCATTCGCCTTGATAAAATTTGCCTAGAATCTAACCTAAAAAGTTAGGATTAGGATAATTAGTGTTAGAGACTGAAATTTGGTTCCTGACCTGACATGACCATTCCAAACATATAACTTTAATAACTTTTTTCTCTATCTCTTACGGTTTGGCTGCTGAAACAGCGTCCCAGACAGACAAGTCTATTAGATAAAGGACTAGGAACCAGTGAGACAAATGTCTCATTTAATAAAACAAAAAAGACCTTTTTTCAAATAGAACGCGTATTAAATAAAAACGTGATTTCTCGAAAACCGGAAGTGTCACGTGACTGAAATTCGGTTCCTGACCTGACATTACCATTCCAAACATATAACTTTCATAACTTTTTTCTCTATCTCTTACGGTTTGGCTGCTGAAACAGCGTCCCAGACAGACAAGTCTATTAGATAAAGGACTAGCAACCAGTGAGACAAATGTCTCATTTAATAAAACAAAAAAGACCGTTTTTCAAATAGAACGCGTATTAAATAAAAACGTGATTTCTCGAAAACCGGAAGTGTCACGTGACTGAAATTCGGTTCCTGACCTGACATTACTATTCCAAACATATAACTTTAATAACTTTTTTCTCTATCTCTTACGGTTTGGCTGCTGAAACAGCGTCCCGGACGGACCAGCGTCCCGGACGGACAGAAATCACGTGATTTCTCGAAAACCGGAAGTGTCACGTGACTGAAATTCGGTTCCTGACCTGACATGACCATTCCAAACATATAACTTTCATAACTGTTTTCTCTATCTCTTACGGTTTGGCTGCTGAAACAGCGTCCCGGACAGACAAAACAGCGTCCCGGACAGACAAGTCTATTAGATAAAGGATATCTCGATAACCAACATCCGTAAGCGTAACATATGCGTAACCATAGAATAGAACATTTGGTTTTTATTATTGAGTACCCCACTTGAAAAACAGTTAATCATAATATTCATCTATCTATAGTATGAGCAAAAAGAAAGTTTATCAAAGCTACCTTTGGAATTTTAAAGTAATATGTATTATAACAGCAGAAAATTATTCCTAACTTTTGTCACTGACGTCTTATAGACAGTGGCGGACAGTGGCCAATATCGCAACGTGATCACACTCGTCCTCAAGACTTCCTGTAATAAAAGCAAGGAGATATTCCAAAACCTGCAGAAGAAGATCATAACCTCGCTTTGCAACCAACGTCAAATAACAGCTTCATATTTTCTGGTGTTATAATACACATGACTTTAAAATTCTAAAGGCACCTTTTATGAACTTTCTTTTTGCTCAGAAGATATTCCATTATAATAAAAATCTATAATTTGTCTAAGAGGTCTCTTACCTGCCGCCATGTGGGCATAATTGTGATTTTATGAACCAAATTTTTTATTAGTTTTTATTTAAATAATAAATTGGCATCTTAAAGAACGAACATCTCTTTAGCTTCCAAATATGGCGTACATTTTTGGTGATACTGTTTAGTATGTTCACTAGATTTTAAAGAATATTAAACCCAATTCAAACTATTTATTAATCCTGTATTTTACATATCCTATGTACGGGTAATGACATTGATTTTAAAATTATAATGCATGTATTGCCAGGCTTATGCAGTAAAAATGAAGGTTGTTTGGTTGTGTGTCAACTTTACTTTCGGGTACTTAAAATTGCAATGGCTTTTTTGTTGTAAAACTTCTAAGCAGTTGAAATCAGCATCTAAATATTTACATGGCAGCCCGCTAAAATAAGTGTTTACTTTTGTTCAAAGTATAATCCAAGTAATTTTAATTCATGTTTCCATAAAAGAGATAATAACAACATTATCAGCTCATTACTTATCGTGCTGGTCGATGAACCGTCTGTATATTTGTTAAAATCCGTGACACACTTTTACCTGTCCCTGCATTCATTGTAATTGTCAGTAATTTGCTATATAGTTTTGGTAGTAAAGTAGCTGCTCTATTGAATAAATTATTGGACTTCGTTTAACAGCCTTCTACTTAGAGGATAAATGCCCCTTACTTGCCCTCATTTGCATCTAAAGCAAATTAATTGCAGGTTTTCCGTTCGTCTGTGTTGAGGGAATTATAATCATTATTACCGTTATTACCATATCGATTTTGAAGCTATATTGCTTAAGATTTGACGTCATTGACTGTTTTGTAACACATTCTGATGTAAATAAATAATCAATTTTGGGATAAAGTAGAAAAACTTGTTCTCCGAGGAAACTTTTTACGTATTAAATAACTATGAAGCTTAGTTAGTCAGTGCTTACTTATGAACACGTGGTCATCTATGGTTTGTACTTAAAACGAAGTGAATTAGCAAAATTTTCCTTAGTTTTTGCATTTTTATCTTATGTTGCACACGTAAAAATTCATAACGGTTTTTATTTACTTCCTTACAACGAAAATTGTTCTCACTCGTTTTTTTATACATTTAAAACACGATTATATTTAGATAAAAATAAAACAAAACTGTAAAATTGTTTGACTTACTGGTCACTCACTTTATCCGAAATTGTGTACACCATTTTGGGCACAGAGTTCGAGCAGTACCACAACTTTGCACCTGTTCACTACTCGGCAGAGTTCACACTGATACGCGCTTAACTCCTAACCATGGAAGTCCGGTAATCAGAGGTTTAAATTAATTACGGCGTTAATGTCGTACTCATCGCGCTAGAGTGACGACCTTGTTCGTGTTGATGTTTCGCAATCTGCTATTATTTAAGATTAACAGGGAAGTACACATCAAGGCGATGAAAACGCTTCTCATGCCATTGTTTCGGTTCTGGAGGAGCACCAGAGATGGAGGTATCAAGAGCAGGTTTGAGAAATTTTATAGAACGAATCGAATATAAGTAAAGCTGGAACAAAAATGACTGCATCATGTTTGGATTTTTATAAAACTTAGTGATGGGATTGAATGAGAAACCACATCAATTAAAATAATTTTCTTTCTTAGAATCTGGTTCCACCTTGAATTGTTTCAAACCTGTTTCTGATGTAAAATTGCAGCACATTCAACCATTATCTCGATCAGCTAGATAACTAATAATTATAAACATAAAATTGTTCTATTGCAGCGCAGAATTTGTTATAATTTTATTGTTTAACCAATATAATCTGAAAGTGCCATATCTTATCAAATGCAAAACATATTATTTATAATATAATCTCAAAGATGACCATTTGATGTCTGATTCTGATAATGATCACACTGAACCTTAGCAGAACAATGTTTACAATTACTTTATAGTTCCATAGCCATTGCAACATGGAGAACGGTCTATTTACTTGCTATAGTAAATAAGGAACACTGATTATAAAAACAGACACAGAAACCATCTTATTAATGTTAAAAATAAACAATAAAGCTGTGTGTCATCAGGAAAATAAGATGTGGACAAGGTCGCAAAGTATTTAATTGCATTTAAAACAAAAAATAGTATAAATGACATTTTAATAATACTCTCGTTGTTGAATCGTAGGGTACGGAGCTAAAAGCGTCTACAACTTTTTTCCACTTAAAGTTAGTTTCTTATTTGTAGCCGTTTTATTAAAACAAAATCATCTGTTCATGCTAACTTAATACAGAACGAAATCAGTTTTTTTGGTTTTTCCCTTAAAGCTAATTTATTTTGTTTTCGTATTTTTTGTATTTGAATATCAAATATAATACTGTGCAATAAAAATAGTACAACAATTTTATTAAACCCATAAATATTACTTCTATAGAAGTTTAAAGGAATACCTTGATTTATTTCTTCAAATCCCAAAATCACCACCATAAACTTAATTGTAATTGTGTTTTAGTAATTTTTTATTCGACTTTGTTCGGTTTTGGGGTCTTCAAGTGAGCAAATGTTATAAACTGAAGAGAACGGTGTGCAAAAACATCCTGATATTTTCAAAATAATTGTTTTGCACTTCTTGGAGTATTTTCATGAAAGTCTAATGTTTTAGCAATTTTTAATTTAATTTAATTTTATTATGGGATACTACTAGTACAACTACTATAAATAAAAATAATGTATTCGGATTTTCCATTTTGCAAATTCTACAATTTGTGTCGGGTGAATAAGTGTATCTAAAATTCTATAAATTATTATATGTGTGAAATGAAAGTTAGAATACAAACTCCAAATTAGTGGATATAAAGTACCTGAAGCATTTTTTATATATTTTTTTACTATTTTTCTTTATTTTCTAGTACTAATATATAAGGCTCTCTCCTCCAGGCGTATTACTGTATGTGTATAAAATGCGCCAGATAGCTTGGTCAAAAATGTAATTTATGTAACAAATTTATATATTGATTTCAAACATCGACTTGTGGAAGCCATTCATGACTTTCTCTGGGTTTGATTTTAAAAGTTAATTTGAGCCTTAAGGAGATCACTGAGTCACTAAAAACTATAGGTTACACCTATGAACAAAAACTTCCCCACTGAGTGAAAAAATGTTTGCACAACGATTCTATTTGATTGCATCCACTATGGTTCAACCCCCATATACTGTTTTAGTAGTTTTTAGCCCTAAAGGCTCTTCCTATGGTATGGACTAACTTCTATAAAAATTACAAGTTTCTACGTTGTTTGGAAGAGGTCGAAACGTGAAAAGCTGACTTTTCCAAAGCCTCTATGTTGAATTTCCCGAATTTTTCTCATCAACCTTAGGTTTCAAGGAATGTCCTTCCCGAATTTCAGGTCTGTAGGTAATCGGGAACTGCAAAAATAAGTCGGTTACCTTCTTTTGCAACATAAACATTTCATCCCCTATAGTTCAATCCCCATGTATAACTTTGATAATTGATAACTCTAAGGGCTGTTCCTATGGTGTAGTCTAACCTTTTTGGAAGAGGTCGAAACGTGAAAAGCTGACTCTTCTTGAGACCGCCATATTGGACCCACCACATTAAATTCCGGATTCCCATCAATCTTAGGTCCCAAGACATGTTTGTTTGGAATTTCAGGTTTATAGTGATCGGGAAGTGCAAAAATAAGTCAGTTACCTTCTTTGGGATGGACTTGAGCTGATTGTATACATATTTATTGTAAAATTGAAAATTGCAAGACAAAAACGCAGTATTTATTTTTGTAAAAATAGGAAAATACTTTTTTGTATAGTGGTCAAATTACTCAAGTTCTTTTGTCAACAAATATAATTGAAAGTACCACCTTTTTTACTACACTACAATGTCATTTAGCGTCTGTCACCTTGATTTAACTTGAAATATCTGCTTCCCATGTATTTTTTTCAAAATATATTTAAGGACAGTACAATGTTTTAATTAAGATTAATTATTTGTCAATAATCTACTTCAGTCATCATTTATTATAACATGAGTCTACTTTTTCTCAGGTTAGGACGTGCATTTAAATTATTTACTTCAATACTATATATGTTCAAATTCAAAATCAAGTTTGTATCTCTTGTTCAATCAAATTAAACTTTGATAGTGAAACAGTCTACCATAATATAGGCAATAACCAACTTTTATTATTTATTTCAGATGAATATCACTTCTTAACTGGATTATCTTTTAATACTGTCTTCTGATTATAGCTATTCTTCATATAGAAAATCTCTGTGAAATGCATTGGATGTCTTTGCGCCACCTATTTCGACACGTCTGGCTCGTCTTACTCCAAGACGTTTATCATCTGTATCTTCACAAATATGCAAACAAACAGCTCTATCTCGTTCTTTGCAAAGTACCTTCGATTTATTCTCTGCAACGGACTTTCTCCTCGTTTTCTCTCATTGTCCCGTTCCAATCTGGTTATACATTATGTTATGATATTGGTACAAGGGTCTAAAAAGCAGATTAGTGGGATTAAAGGATTACAATTTCGATGTGAATTGGATATTAAAATTATTAAGATGCATTTAGTAAAGTAAGAAAATAGAATTTATAATTTACTAAAATGAAACTGATTGAGTAACAGAAGGATTCTAACTTAATTTAATATCTAAAATAAAATTGGAAATTGATGACAAATACTTTTTCGAGATAGACTATTGAATATAGTGGGTGTTAATCAAAAAATAAAGCTTTCATAGTGTGGTGGATTGAAAAATAAGCTAGATCGTTATGGAGTTTGTTTGTATTGATATATAAAATTTTGAAACGAAAAGATGTAATCGATTTGTATAATGAGAAATTAATAAATAAACCATTTTAAAAAGTTTAAAAATGTTTGGTGTATGAAAGGGTTGAAGTTAAAGAAACATTCGCGGGGTGTATAAGAAATAAAATAAAATGTTAAAAGTAAGAAGGTGAGCGGACTAAAATGGAGGAAGATAAAGAATATGGTGAGAATACTAAACTAAAGCAGTTCTAATCTAGAAAAGCAAATAAAAAGACAAAAATACTGAATTAAGTTTATTGTGGGATTCCACTTGGCGTTTTGCATCGATTGAATTGGATTACGACAAACAATTTACAAGGGAAGAGAATCGCAAGGAAGTCGGTGGCAGAGTGAGCACTTTTATGGGGCTGGTCAAATGAGGTCTGGTAGCTTGTTTCTGGTAGGGGATTTGGTCGCTGAGCTGTAAAGTACTTCAAAGAAGTAATTTGGATTGAATATTAAAGAAAACCAACTATCATTGGGGTCTGTTGGGATCTGTGCTGTGATGGGGCTGCGTAGGCTGATTCTTGAGGCAAACTAGTTTCTTGGGTTAATTCAGATTCTAATTCTGGACTTTTTTTGCAGTTTGGTTATCAGTTGAGGCATTCACCATGATATTGAGTGGAGCAGTGGTGGTGTGATCGGTTGCAGAGTTGGACAAATTGGTTTCATCAAAGAAGAGTGCTAAGTTCAATAAAAGCTAAATTAATCCAGGTATTATATAAGAACTGAAATATAATAAAGATTAAAGTGAATTAATTTAATTGAGGGAGTACTTACTTTTTGAGATTGTCGTATGACCAATGTAACGATGAAGTATTTGGGATCGAATTTTCAAAAACTAGTTTGACGTAACATTTGACAAAAGTTTAGAATTGTCATAATTAAAATAGGAACATCAAATTTCAAAATAAGCAGTCTAGATAAAAGGAATCCACTCTGATTTTCAGTCAAGTGCATCTACAGAAGTCTGCAGAAATGATTTTAACTATTCAAAATAAATAAATAGGGCAATTTAATCAATTAATATCTAATTATAAACATAAACTTATAGGCAAAATAACGTGGAGCTTTAACCTTATCATATTTATGGCGCGCAACGTGAAACCGTATCAATATATTATTTAATACAGTCAATAATCCGTCAAGTATTACCAATATACTCTACAATATTTTTTTTTGCATCTTTATTTACGTTGCACTTTCTTTATTAAGTAATTCAATAAAACTTACCGGATACCTAGAAATTCTAACACAAGTTCGAGCAGTGCAGACGTGTCCAATCTGAAAGAAGTGATAACACTAAACTCGCTACAACGCGTGGCCTCTACGCCAGGTGTGTTTATATTTGGTAGTACATTGACTTTAAACATTATAAATAAATTTAAAAATTTACTCGTAACCCAGCTACCGAACCTGGCCCTATCCAAAGGTCAGATGCGATATTTCAAATGGCAATCTCAGGAAACGTAAAACGGGCGAAATATCTCCATCAACGAAGTATTAAAAAGATACTACTGGAGTGCTAACTATTTAACCATTAATACCGTTATCATGTTTTTAATCCAGAAAGCAAGCATTCAAAAGAAAATCTTCCAACTGGCGGCGAAGCATCGAGTAGCCAAGACAAACTAAGTAGCAAAACACCAACGATACCTATTATCGGGGATATTAAAGCTATAGCCAAAGACGAATTCACCACAGAGTTAAAAACACCTACCTTAAAATAAATATCAAAAATCAAGAACATTATCGTGCGTTAACAAAGTATCGCATAGCAGATCAAGTGAAGTATCACACTTTTCAGAACTCAAACGATAAACCACTGCCAGTGATTGTAAGAACCGTACCGATATGGTTTATAGAAGACGAAATTAATCAAGAACTTGAAGAACTAAAATACTCAGTAAAAACCGTTACCCGACTTATGAATAGGGAAAAACTCCCAATACCTATTTGTGCTGTCATATTATCATCTACTAGCGCACCCAATAACATCTGAAAGCTTGAATACTTAACCAGCTGCCAAATAACAGTCGAAATGGGGAGAAAACGGTAAAACATATCAATGTCATACCTGCCAGGAGTACAGGCACACCAAAAATTATTGTGCAGCCAAATCCAGGTGCGTCGAGTGTAATGAAGACCGTCATATTAAAAACTGCAAAAAAGAAGATAACCGTAACGAATCTACTTTAATTGCCGTGGGGATCATCCGGCAACTACCTACAACACAAAATTGTCCAGAAACAACGAACATCACTATACAAACCAAGGCAAGCAACAAATCAATAGTTTACTCGACCAAACACAACCTATTCACATGCAGTGACACAAAAAGCATTCCCTACAGATAATGCATATCTTCTTATCGGCCAAATAAGCGATCTCATTATACAACTTACAACCCCAGTCATAATACAACTTCTACATTATCAACAACCTCCTCCAAACATCCTCAATGGCAAATATTTCGTTGAAAATACTAAAAATCATCACATTATTAAATTTAATGCCAATGGGATAAAATCTCAGCGATCAAAGATCATAGCTTTCCTGGCAAAATACAAAATAGATATCGGGGACATAACTGAAACTCATCTATGTGAAGGTGCAATATTCAAAATAAGATAGTATCACATTGTAAGTAGTGACGGATCAGCTCGCGTTGCTTTAGGGGGAGTGGTTATTTTAATAAAAAACAAATTCCAATTCAGCTTACTTGACAATCATTCCTATAATAGCATAGAAGCGGTTGCTATATGTGCAACAATAGAGAGTGCCGGATCAATTAAGATCACTTCAGCCTATAAGCAACCGAACCTAAAACTAAACTCAGACGGTATTAATATCATATTCGATGACCGTATGATCTCATTGTTACTAGGCTATCTAAACGGCAAGAGCGCGTACTGTCGTGCAAATAATCCTAGAGGTACTCAGCTCAACAATATAGCAGTAAATCAACAACTTTAGATACTCGCCCCAACTGGATATACTTACTTTCCATATCGCAACGATCACCAACCTGGTACATTAGATATAGTGGTGACAAAGAACTTGGCCTATCCATTGTAGAAAATAATAATTAATAAACTAGATTTGGACCACCTACCGATATTAGTAACCGTAAACAACGTATATATATAGCAAGACCAAGTCCGCCATCATTAATAAACGGTATACTGAACTAAGAAAGATTTCAAGCAAGTTTAAATGTCCAGTTAGGCCCAGTCAAATGTTACATCGGAACTTACATTAAATGGGGTATTAATAATTTTTGGAGGGGTGTTTCAGACCATTAGTGGGACTACAAATCCAGATTTGCAACCCTCAGAAACCTGTGCTCGCTGAATGGCGGTCGAAAAACAGCGACCTTTTTCGGACTTTTATCGGTTTTTTGACAAGATATCCTAAACTATGCGTTTTTTGGAAAAAGTCTTTTACACTTTTTTTAAAGTAAATTAAATTTCATACAAAATACAATCAAAATGGTTTTTGTGAGTTGTATAGTTAACGAGATACGGCTTTTCAAAGATTGACTTTTTTCCAAAAAGTGAAAATTTTAAGTTTTCTTCATGCTTCGAGTTGGGATACCGGCAAAATGCCACGTCCGACAGAAAAGTCAAACGCATTAAAGTTGTAGGGAATTTAATAAGCTTTAGTTTGAGCTAAAGCTGGTCATTGTATCCCAGATAGTTGCGTCAGAAATGACAAAAAACGACAAAATAAAAAAAACTTTTTTTTGTTGAAATTTGAGTATTATAACCAATATTACAATCTGTGGGTGATGGGATTTTGCCAGAAAAAATATTTAAGCAGAATATTTCATAAAAATGTATTAACATTTTAACTAACAGGTACATTTAAGCCACCATTTGTGAGGTTCCGGGTATGGGATGGTATGGAATCTGGGGGACTTGGGACAGTGAAGCCGAGGGCGGGAATATTTCTTTATCCTCACTTGAAGAACTGTCATCCTGCAGTGTGGGCACATTGCGGCAGGATTTACCCCTGCCGAAAGTACACAAAACTGAGCATATCAGCCCAGATTTGCGGCAGCTGCATCCCCCAGCGCAGCCCATCTTGCACTTGCACGAGATCAGTTGCAGAAGGGTGTAAGGTGCTGGTTCAACTTCCATTGTGATTAGATTCCCAACTCGTCCAACTTCCACCCCCAATCCGTGGGGTTTATCTCAACCCCCAACCACTTTTGTACCTGCGTAAGAATAGAATGAAAATTCGTTATATATCATATTTCAAAGCACACACATGGTGTACAATGAGAGTGTGTAAGTGAACAACGAAATTTAAGAAAATAATGATAGGAAATGTACATAGTCCTACCTGGTGATACACACGATAAGCATGATGTTTTGCAGCATCTGTTGTTGGTGGCAAACGGGCGAGGTTGACTTTGGCTGTAGCTGCTGACCTGACGAACTGGAGGTATCTCAGGTCGTTGAGGGTGGTGTCAGTCTCTCCTCCATATACTGCGACAAAGCACTTCTCCCCAGCTGCAGCTATTTCATCGTGAATGACATCTGGGCGGAGGAAGACTTCTGCTTGCCTGAATAGTGCTGGGTTCTTGAGGAAGGTGTTGACAAATATGGTTTTCCCCTGCCAGAAAGGAACAGAGGTCGTGTCGCACCCGCTAAATGCGTGAAGAAACATAATTACCCCAGGAGAGTAATTAGAGGTCCCGGTGGTGAACGATGTAGATGAATATTGGACCTCTGGCTCCCCTCTTCTGCCTTTCTGGAGGTAGATGTCTGAGCTGAGCTGGCCCTTTTAAAAAGTTCTTCAATGACTATAAAAACCACTGTAAACTTTCTCAATTTAGTTATACGACATTCTCCGCCAACATGTGATGAAAAAAACATTAATTAAGGTGTTGCTGAAGGAAACGATCTTACTTAACTTTCAACCAAAAAAGCATTTTTTTCATCCTTTTGTTTTTTGTAATTTCTGACGAGACTATCTGAGCTACAAGAGCTTTAGCTCAAATTAAAGCTTATTAAATTCTCTGCAACGTTCATGCTTTTGACTTTTCTGTAGGACGTGTCATTTTGCCGGTATCCCATCTCGAAACATGAAGAAAACTTAAAACGTTCACTTTTTGAAAAAAAGGTCAATCTTTGAAAAGCCGTACCTCGGTAACTATATAACTTACAAAAACTATTTTGATCTTATTTTGTAGAAAATTTAATTTACTTTAAGATAGCTATATGATATTGTTTCCAAGAAAGTCGTAGTTGGAGATCTTGTCAAAAAATCGAAAAAAGTCCGAAAAAATCACTGTTTTTCGACCGCCATTCAGCGAGCACAGGTTTCTGAGGGTTGCAAATCTGGATTTGTAGTCCCAGTAATGGTCCGAAACACCTCTCCAAAAATTATTAATACCCCATTTAATGTTAGTTCATGCATGTTTTGTGTAACATTTGACTGGGCTAATCCCTATCTGTTAAATAATATGCGAGATATATATATTAACATAGAAAAATTTACCTCAACTATGACCAGTGCAGTACCCACTGGAACAAAAACAAGATTCAACAACTGTAAAGCTAATCCAAACATTCCCCCAACATACAGTATTGACCTTATCGATGAGAAGAGTAGACTACGTAGACAATGGCAACAAATAAGCCCATCAAATAAAAAAAACAATTAAACAATATTTCCTATGGAATAAGAAGAGCATTAGACAGCGATACGGCCAACATCTACATAGGGCACATATAAAATCTAGAAAAAGACGATCCAGGTATGTGGAAAATAACAAATGCGATTGCAAGACAACAAACCATTTTTTGAAACTCTGGTAGACAACAATCATAGTTGTAGAGGTGAAGAAAAAAGCATATTATTCGCTGACGCCTAAGAAACAATTTTTACTCCTTCAATTGCAGAAGAAAACAGGCAATTTTACAGTACGGTAATCGCATATAATAAAACTCATATGCTAATAAGTAACGATTTTGACCATCCTGCCACCGCAAAAGAGCTCACGACATACATTGAGCTACTGCCGCTAAAACAAGGTCTAGGAGGTGATTTAATACATAATGTTGTTTTAAAACTTTTATTCAAAAAAGGGTATTGTCTATCTTGTAACCCTATGTATACATGTTTGAGAAATGGTTACTTTCCGAATAGATTTAAACACGCATTTTTATTGATGTTTGCAAAACCCGGAAAAAAAAACGTTACCCATCTTTTCGATTTCAAGGTCTATGGTACTCAATTCATATTTCACGCGCTTATGCCACCCCTACTTTTGGTTTGCAGAGCAGGAAGTAAATGGTAGCGTCTGTTTCCTCAGTGCTCTTTTCCGCTTTGCCTTCCTGTACAGCATGAAGCCGGTGTAAGCGTCAGTAAAAGTGTTGAGTGGATTTATGGCATGCCGTTGATTTTTGGGTGATGGTTGCCCTAGCCTTTTGGCGAATTTCCTGAACCATAATTTAGGGAACTTTCGTTTCCACGCCAATGTCGACAAATTGTACGCTCGCCGGTTTACCTTATTCGGACGTGCCCAAAACATCACGGGATGAGTAGGATGCCTTCTTTGGGCTGTATTTAATTTCACCTATGTTCTATCGTGGACTATCTTTTAGTAGCCAGCGAAGAGCCGTTAGGGCAGTTTTCTATGGTGTTAGTTTTCATAAAATTTGTTTGAGGGAGTCGCTTAGGGCTTGACCTCGACCCATGATTATCTTCAGTCGCAGGCCACTTCACACCTGTGGCGCACATTCCGGTCGCTTCGAGCCCCGTTCGGGCATTTTGACGTTTGGATCAACCTTAGGAGTATACAGTTCGCTCCGCTAGCTGGGTTCCTGGAAGTACACTAACGTATCGCCTTGCAAACCGTGCCTGATTTTAATGTGTGCAATAAATATTGTATTGCTGTATCGTAACTTGTGAGTATACATTAAGATATATGTATTAGACCTTATGCGTTTTTGTGGCGCCTCGTAATTTGTCAACCTGTAATTTTATAGGGACATTGATAATAATTATATACTGAGATATTCGCACTCTGGTCTTATGTATTTGTTACTGCTGCCTGTACTTGAATTAAGCTTCTCTTTCAGATGATTTTGTGCTACTTGAGTTTATGAATTCTCTTTGAACGCCTGGATACGCTTGTCGTTATTTGGTAAAAATCAGTTGGCGCCCGTTTTTCGAGTATATTTAAAGAACTGTACACGTCGTCTCCAATCGAGCTAGTTTCGGCCGGCAATTGTATTCAAGTAGTCACAAGTTTGTGTATTTTCTGGAGAGCCAACGGTAGATTTGTTATGATAACAATCTATACTCACGATATCCCACACCAAACCATCTGTGAGGTCGCTACATACGCCGATGATACGGTAATCATTGTTCAACAGAACTTCAAAAACGCCTTAAACAACTCCAAGGCGCCATGGACATCATTGCAAAGTGGTTCAGAAAATGAGTATTAACGATCAACTCTTCGAAATGTGCTAATAAAGTTTTTACACTAAAGCGCATCAAAAACGTACCAAACATATCTATTGGATTGATAAAAATCAAAGCGTTAAGTACCTGGGTTTGTTATGAGATACGCGACCGTCTTGGAGGATACATATAAACAGAAAACTAAATGAAGGATACTCAACTCTTCCCTTTAGTTAACAGAAAATCTTTCCTGAACTGAATCTACGTTACTCTTGTACAAAGCCTTACCAAGATCGCTGATCGCTTATGCTTGCCCAGTTTGGAGTACAGCTTTATATACCAAAATAAAAAAAATCAGATATTTCAAAGCAAGGTTCTCAGAATACCAATTAATGCTCCATGGTTTATCACCAACAGCCAAATCTATAATGAACACGAAATTAAACCAATCAGGTCATTCATTTAAAGAGCCACCAAAAAGTTCTTTGACAACATAAATCTCTGTGAAAGTGCAGTGTACCTACAGCTCGGTTGCCTCGATATTCACACCATACTTAAAAGGAAACTCCCCCAAGATACAATAGACATATCTAACTAATATAATTAATATAATTAATATTAAAACATTGTATAGCAATATATATTATTGATTTGGTAGTTCAATAGTTCAACAAACAAATTTATATTTTTCAAACTAGATTGCTCTATAATTTCTTGATTATTTTTTTAATTACCCGACTGCTTCATTGAAATGTATTGCATTATACAATTAACATTTATATTCTATACTTAAGTATAGACCATCACTTATAAGATTGAACAGAAACTAATGTTTTCTAAATAATTCAATTATAAATGATGTCCCTTATTAATGCTTCTACTGAAATGATGTTATTGTACAAGGTCCGGCAGAATGAAGTATCCATTTCAAATTTAGTTGTTTTTGTTAACGGCTAAATTTTTATTCAAAAATGAAACAAAAGGTTCTTCAGGAAACACGGAAATTTTATTTTTTAAACATTACATCAGTCAAGTGACCTCCTTCTCGCTGCTGGCACTCTTGAAGCTGCTCTTACCCTTTCAGCATCTTCAAGTATGCGTACAGAACGAGTTTGTTCCTTTTGATTTTTCTTTTGCACATGAGGCAGTAGTGCGAAACTTGTGTACCCACTTTTTAATTGTTATTCGACTAGGAACTGCATCTCGTGGATTTAAATGAAAGTAACGACGAAATAAACGCTGGGTGGTTACAACAGAATTGTTATTTTTAAAATAAGCTTCAACCGCAAAAGAACGTTGAATATTTGACCAATGCTCTATATTCACAGCTAAACTGACATATCTCGCAAACACTTTGACAACTTTCCTAAATTTCCATTTATCGCGAAAGCATGGCGACTTAATTTGAATTTATATTATATTATGAAATGAATTAACTTTGAAGATGGTTACGTCATTCTGTCTGACCCTGTATATTCTTACAGTCTAAATAACATATTAAAATAAAAATTATTATTTCATTATTCTTTTAATTATATTACATCGTCATTGCATTGTGTTTTATTAAACGTTTAAATTCTATGATATTAATTGCGTTATGAACAAGGAAAATAAGAAAAGTTAATCAAGTATCTTGGCTATTGACTATTTTTACAAATTTACAATTTTTGCAGCAACTTCTCAAATAATCGCGATCAACGCAAAGTTATATGAAAGGTTGTGATTGCGTTACAGGAAAGTCAGAAAATTGAGAAAAGTCGAGTATGTCAAGCTTGGAGAACGACACAGCGCATCAGGTTTGCGCCAGGTTGTATGAAATATTAATGCAAGGAACTGAGCAGTTTTTCAACATTATCGGTGCGCTTTGCTGATGGTGTTGGTAATCTCTGACTCGATTTTAGAGCAATTTGCTTCGTCTATTCTTTGCAATAGTTAGTTTCCTTAGCCATTTTTTAGCCAAAGTCGTCGCACATATGGCAGCATCATGTGTATAACATAATATGATAACGGCCATACCACATTGAAACCACCAATTCAACAGATTTTGAAGGCTGAATGTGTCTTTGGACAAAAAGCGCGCCATGCCAACAGCGTATCGAAGTATTGGTAAGGATCTTGCACCCCGTTCTACCCGTGCACCTCATGTAGATCTACATAATGTAATCTTACTAAAAATTATGAATTTCCCTGTCTTTAACTTGATTTTAATGAGTTTCTAATATTTTTGATAAATATAATTTCGTGTCAGTTTGACTTACTTTACATTTCAACAGGTAATTTTTAAAATGTTTTTCAAGCTACTCCTGGAAGTAGAAAATAAGCGTTTTTGTTTCTTCTAATTTCGATCTGAAGATGATGATTGATTACGTACTAAAATGCAACATGTTAATACTATGAGCCAGAATTCAGTTAGTGCTATCGCTGTCAAGTAAATAGTCATAACCGAAGAGGATTGGATCGGGGTTCTTAATTTACAGGACTTACAATTTATGTATAAAAAGCTATTTTATTAACTAAGAATGTTTGAAACAGATAAACAAAACCGTTTTTGACGAATATGATTCATTTGAATTTTAGGATTTTGGGTGGAGGATGAACCAAGTCTATGCGAACTCCAACTCATAGGTGTATACAGAAAATATATTTTAATGCGCAATGTGGTATTCCCGTTTCCATAAGGACTTGATTGTTATTATTAGTTTCTAAGAGTACGCCACGCCATGTGTAAATGCGATTATTTTAAAATGCAGTAATTTTATTGAAAAAGAAGCATCAGAAAGAACAACAGGGCATGTAATGACCCACATACTTGTTGCAAACAGTCTTTATACCAGTTGCTCAACAGAATTCCATCTTCCGTAGAATATATTGTGTTTTTACCTACTCAGTAACGTTTCCATACTGCATTTTAAAACAAACGCATTTACACACATTGCGCGTTATAATAAACTTCCTCTATATGTTTTGTATGCCTACCAAGGTTAGGAAGTTGCGACTGCGTAACGACCAAAATAATCACTTGTTCCACGTTTTAATCTTCTGGGTTTTCTCTGGCAATATTTATGGCGCTGTACTTGAAAAGACAAAGCAGTGGAGCTAGCTCAGAGGTAAAGCATCTGGTCCTAGACCAATGTGGGTTCGATTCTCACAGACGGCCACAAAAGATCGACTGCAGAGCCTACTATGATTCCTCAATTCGGCTTTGGTAACCATGAGGTCTTAACTGTCACTAGAAAGAGAGGCCAATTCTGTTTTGTCTTATGTAAATTTGAAAATATAATTGAAAAGCTGTGGAAATCGAGAATTTGGTAAATCTCGTATTGAATATTCGAGATCGAAAATGTCAATCACTATCTCGAATTTCGAGGCGAGACTAGACGAAATCGAGAATTAACTCGTCTCGGCGGTATCACTACGGTCATCTTTATAAAGTTTAATATTAATTCACTATTTACTGTTGCTAAGATGAATAATGGGAAATGAGACAATAAATACTTAAGGGTTGGTCATTAACGATGATCAACTGGATGTTTCTTAATGCAATGCTATTGGTAATGTAACGTATTCGAGTAATTTGTATTGTTTTGATGAAAGACAGCCTGTGCTTCTGCAAGAAAACCATTTAATAAACACACCTCGATTTGGCAGATGAATTATCACTATGAAATAACCTAAGACATACGGATTTTGCTTTCCGTAGCTGCCCTCGTAAAAAACTTTTATGGTTGCGCTATAGCTTCACAGTAAGTGGTTGAACGCAAGTCTTATAATTAAGAAAATAAGTATTCTAATTTCCACTGATAAGTAATTAACGATTCTGAAGCTTCAGTATAAAAAATTTCAGTTTCCTAATGTGTTGTTACTTATTTTCACAATAGTGGCACAGTTTTGTTAAATATTAATTCCAGAGGTCATTATAGTCCTCGGGCTCTTCATCCGCATTTGCTTGAGTACAACTCTACTGGTCGGTAATTAAGTAATTTTCTTTCCACCTTGAGAACACTGAGGAATACATGAAAGTGGCTTGTTACATACGCTTTTTAAACTCTTTACGACATTCAAGTCAATTTCGCCCTCAAGACAGAAATGAACTTTGCTGTATCCAGTTAACCTAGTTTCGATGCGTTGTATTTACGGTTATAGTTATGTTATGGTACTGCACTGGAGCTAAAAGTAAGATATAACGAATACTCTTAGATAACACCGATGTCGTGTGTCTATCGCCATTATGCAGTATAGACGTTGGATGGAGGACATAAGATGCCGGTTCCGTAGGAGAGCGTAGTACAATATCAAAATTAAAAATTCACAAATTAATAGTATTAGTTAAGTGTAAGCGGCAGCCATTGAAACTCAAATTAGCCTTAGCTATGAGCTAAAAAATTCAAATTTACCTTGGGCCTTCTTATGCAAAACGAGACGAGAGGGTAGAATTACCTAGCACAAAAGTTAAATGCACGAATAACACACAGGACCTTTCTAATGCAAGTTTGATTTGGATAATCCCCGTAGAAATCGATAAAGTGAAGGTATTGGGGGTCTTAAATGAAGAATTGCGATTAACACTCCAACAAAACCAGGAATTGTATCGATTGGTCAGCATTGCTATCACCAAGGCCTTCTTGAGCGCAATAGTTGCATATAAATATTAGCAACCTTATCGGTCAATTCCAACGTAGACCTTCGCTGTGATCTCCAAGTAATACAGGTAAATGAAAGCAAGCAGGTCAGGCCGTGCAATATTTACATTGCAATTGATAATTAGTTAGGTACACAATCACAGGTCTCCAAATTTCTTCTCGGCGGCGCTTACAGCTATCTCGGACCACAAATTCCAAAACGTGGAGGAGAACCAAGAGGCAGCTGACTGTCGGTTAATAACAATAGCGATTTTAGGTAGACAACCAAAAAAATTGAGAAAAGGAAGAGATTGGAAAGCGCAGAAGGGGAAAGAAACCCAAAACGAGTATAATCTGACATTAGCACAAGCAAAACTAATCTATAAAGCGGCTTATCTCAGGTTTAAGGCAAATTCCACCTCCAAACCGGACAGTACTATGTTTAAAGTAAAAGGTCGTCAAATTTAAATCTAAATCCAATTAAGCGGTAACAAAATTTCCCTAGTTAATTTCGATTTTAATATCAAACGATCTAACAGGCATTTATAAGAAACGATTAGTTAGTCCGTAAAAATCTTAGGAGTCCCTAACTATTAAAAAGACATGCAAGGTGTCATTGAATGATGTAGTATAATTTCTGCTGGACAATCTAAACGTAGATATTAATTACTTTACTTTTTTAAGAAGATGCAGCTGTCAAATAATATAATTGTGTTAGCCCGCTATTGTGTTTCTGGCTTTTCGAGACTACCGTGATTAGGCTATTTTTCATGTTTCCGTTTCAGTCGCCTGCTCGCTGCCATCGAATGATATCTGGAGTGTGTTAGCAGATCCCATGTGTCCAATTCCGAACCGACAAGTTGCCGTTAACGGGAGTAGTGAGCTATTTTCCAAGTATTTTTGAGGTGCCATACCTCTTGAAATAATACCATGGTTGGTTTCACTTTCGAAATACTTCGGGCTTGCTGTCATCGCATCTACTTTGAAGCAGCATTCTGTCTCCTCCGTATCGCCCGTTGGACGCTGCGTTGCGGTCTTCCTCGCTTCTTCTCGCGCGGATAAATGTTTCTGCTGTTTGGTACTTTCAGCTAAGTGTTATTATACATGTAATTTGCGATATTGTGTATGGCCCCAATATTTACCAATAAGTTACAACGAACTTAATGTATCATGATCGCCTTTGGCGAATAGTTTAGGTTTCGTGTCGCCATGTTGGACTTGTGGGAATATTAAAAGCTGTTAGAAATTGTAAGATGTGGATTGCGTAATTAAATAATAAATTATGTCTCTTTACCTTCTATGTAAAAATGGCGTTACCAATCAGGCCAGATGATGATGCGTATAAGTGTATTTCACTGATTTGTTCCAAAAACCTTTATAATTTAACCTCCCGCTAACGCCTCGTAGTTGAAGTTAATGGATGTGGTGTTATTTTAGCTTTTAATTTAATCTGTTAATTATTGTGTGCTGCGGGAAATAGACGGCTCGTTTTGTAGACAAAGCATAACGCATTTTTAGGAGTTAACGTAAGTACCGACCTAGCCAGGCCAGTTTTTCCCAAGATAGGAAAGATCTTTCTCCTGTTCAAAAGCTTTTCACTCCACTTTCAACATTATACGATATCGATATTACTTTTTTGGTATGACCATATTTTGATATTTGTTAAGAAAACCATGATATGGAATCACCCCTCCTCCTCCACTTAGCTATTGGCGATCTTCTAGTTTGCTGCGGCTTATTAACTGGATTTTAAGCTGTAACTTCTTAAAAAGACCAGGTCGAACGAATTTTTTGGGACCAACTGGATTGCTGACCTTAAATATGATACGCAAACTTCGTTAATTAGTTGTGTGAACCATTTATAATGTAGTTTAAATAATATTACTCAAGGAGCTGTTGCAGCTATAGTTTCTGATGATATATTTTCACAACTTAAATTTTATCGTTTTTATATACAATATTTCTAATATGCAAAATATGTCAAATAAAATGTGTCACTTTGAGTAACAAACGACTTCCTGGATTGGACCCTGTCATTATTGAGGTCGAAGAACTCAACGTTTCGGCCACTTTCGTAAGGAGCATCATCAGGAGAAAAAGCAACAAAGCACGGTAACTCATCTTGTAAACCACGCCATAGGCGAAACTCTCCTTTTTTTCTTCCTGATGAAGCATCTTACGAAAGTGGGCGAAACGTTGAGTTCTTCGACCTCAATAATGACACGGTTCAATAGTTTAAAAACGCTGGTAGATATAAGCTAGATAATTTTGTAGAAGGGAGTCAACATAAAATTAAATTCGGGTATTGACCAATGCATGAAGTTAATGCAGTGTTGGTTTTTGTTTGTCAAATACTAGGTTACAACAGATTATTGTTCAACTTTATCGAAATAGCATGCATCACAGAACAGAATAATAGTATATTAAAGTATGAGTGGATAACAAGGTCTTTAAAACACGCGCGAGTTTTCGAGCGCGACGGCGTAGCCGGAGTGCTCGAAATAGAGCAAGTGTTTTAAAGACCAGTTATCCACGAATACTTTACGCTATTTTTTATTATACCTCCAATACTGGAAATAAATTACGCACTAAAAACTTAGAAATAATTTTTGTCGTAATAAATCGAGAGGGCATAATAATATTGCTACTATAGTTACGAGAATTATTTACGTTTTTTACCTCTGTGGTTGGGGGTTAGAATACAACCACGGTATGTCCTGCCTGTCGTAAAAGGCGACTAAAAGGACTTGAGGAGAAAACCTCGATAAAAAATCCTTGCTGGTGAGAGTAGTCTACGCAGTAAGTATTTAGACTACCTGGTTGTGAACCCCTCCGTTCATGAAGGTGTCGTGGTTCTTCGCTGTCCTTCTCTTTTTGAAGCGTACCCATGTCGCCGTAGACCCGGATTTCGGCATGGGATGGTAGGCCTGGCCAGCCGAAGCTTGAACGGGTTGGAGCTAGAAGTCCGCGGCTCTGTTGTTCGGAGGGCATGGACAATCAGCTCCGTACCAGCGCGGACCCTGCTACGGAGGATTCTGAGGCCGTTCTGTGCGAACGCACTAGCGGAAATATTGACTGGTCCTTATTGTATACTCTTTAGCGTCCCTACGCATTTTTAGAAGCTTTTGGCCTAAATCTTTCTTATACTCCTTAGACCCAGTTTTGGTTCAGCCTCTTTAACCTGATTCAGTTTTCATGGATAACTCACATCCAGTAGAGGCGTCCACCTCTCAAAACATGGGCGGAGATATGGGACTTCCTACACTCCAAAACGCATCACCGAACCAGGAAAAGGCGGTTATCCCCCGGTTCTTGGTCGTGAAAAGGTTGGAAGGAGACTTCGAAAAAGTTAATCCTTTCCTTATAGCAAAATCGTTGTCTGGTTTAGTTGGTCAATGTAAATCCATAAATAAAACGAGAGAAGGACTGTTGATTGAGACAGTTTCAGCTGCTCAAGCACGGAAGTTATTAGCAACCAAACGCATGTGTAATTTCGAGGTAGAAGTATTACCGCATCGAACGCTAAATTATTCAAAGGGAGTAATAAACTGCAGGGACCTTTTAAACTGTTCAGTTGATGAAATATTGACGGAAGTAAAGAGTCAGGGAGTTATTGAAGTGAAGCGTATTCTAGCAAGAAGGGAAGGGAAGTTGCAGGAAACTGCTAATCACATCTTCACTTTTGATTCGCCAACATTGCTGAAACGAATATACATTGCTTTCTACTCGCTACCCGTTCGACAGTATATTCCACCTCCAATGCGATGCTTTCGTTGTCAGAGGTATGGACACACGTCATTGAGATGTTCCCGAACGCAAGTATGTGATTGCGGAAAGCCTCCACATCCAGGGTCATCTTGCGTCGATCCCGCGACATGCGTAAACTGCGAAGGCCCGCACTCCGCTAGGTCTTCAGAATGCAATATATACAAACAAGAAGTTGCTATACAGGAATTAAAAATTAGAGAAAAGATAACCTACTTTGAAGCAAGAAAGAAAATAGTTGGCACCACACCATCCCCGAATATCTCATATAGTAAAGTTGCGTCGTCATCACAGTCAACAAAAATTGACATCAAGGCCCTCACAAATGAATTAATTCCACTTTTAGTCAGTGCATTAAAAACATGTATATTTGAACAAACGCCTGCGTCCTCAACTATTCTGAGACCCGTAAGCACTATAGCGGGAACGGGTACTGATAAGAGCGACAGGGACAGACCTGTGTCAAATCTTACTCCATCCGTCTCTCAGACGTCAAATAATGTAGAGACTTTAATAATAACTACCACAAACTCTGGTGATTCCTCTAGTGTAGAAACCAAATTGAATTCGCCTATAGGCACAACTGCATCTTCCAATATTGCCATGGATGCAGAGGTTATAGTTGAAAAACGTAAACGAAGTTTATCTACATCAGCCAACGTCGACGCCCAAACTACAGCGGGCAATGACGTTGAAGGCAATCAAACTAGCCTCGAATCTATTGACCAAATGGTAATAAAGGAAATCAAAAATAAGAAAAAAAAAAGGATGGCCTAAAGGGAAGCCCCGAAAGCCAATTCCTAAATAATAAAAACTTCTATAATAATCCACGATGACTGCCCAATAAAATACAGTAATCTAAATAACTCTTTCACTAGACTTACATTTATATAAATTTATTTTTCACTTAACTTTAATAACTACCACAATAATGGATAACCCAATACAGCATACTAACAATGATAATATTGCGTCCACATCTCGAGAAAATAGAAACAACGTAACGTCTAGTAATGGATTGACATACAACCAGGATCAATACTGCAACATTTTGCAATGGAACTGTAATGGCTTCTTCAACAAACTTGCAGATGTTAGTCTTCTAATCAATCAATATGCACCGCTTTGCCTGTGTATTCAAGAATCGCGATTCTACGGTCCAAAAAGTGCCACTATTAAAAACTATAATATCTACCAAAAAAATGCTGAGGGTGGTAGAATAGCTCACGGCGGAGTGGCCATACTCACCCGTAATAACAGTCGTGCCTCCAAACTTCCCCTTGCCACCAGCCTGCAAGCTGTAGCAGTGAAAATGGAATTTCCTATCAAAATAACTATATGTTCTCTATATTTGCCAACGATGGATTATACGATTGAAGATCTGCAAGCTTTAATAGCTGAACTTCCACGTCCATTCCTACTCTTAGGCGATTTCAATGCAGCGAACACCTTATGGGGCTCTACACATACTGATGCTGCAGGTCTTATTGTGGAAGGGCTCTTGGAAACCGATGACATAGGGCTTTTAAATAATGGCTCCCACACGCATTTCTCCTCCGCACATGGCACGTTCTCGGCGATAGATCTATCACTTTGTTCATCATCATTATTATCCAACGTAGTTTGGGGTGTCGACTCTGATCTACATCATAGCGACCACTTCCCTCTTGTATTAAGGATTCCTCAGCCTCAGGTTAGCAATTTTTATCTGCCTGAAAAATGGTTGATTCGGGATGCTGACTGGAACCGATTTGAGGAACTATTATTGGGTTCATTTCAGTGTGCTCACCATACTCCAATAAGCGATATTACAACCTTAATTCATGATGTAGCAAAGGAATGTGTTCCAAAACGACCGTCAGGATATATGTGCAAACGGCCAGTTCCATGGTGGAATAACGAAGTAAAAGTCGCAGTAAAAGAAAAGAAACACGCGCTACAAGTATTTAAACGGCATCCTACTCTTGAAAATTTGATTACATTCAAACGGAAAAGAGCGATCTGTCGCAGAATCATTATAAACGCCAAAAAAGACTCATGGAAAAAATACGTATCATCCATTAGCTCGGCTACTCCTGTGAATGAAATTTGGACGAAAGTGAGAGCTATCAGAGGAATCTCTCTACCGCTTTCAGCTCCGTTACTATCTATAGGTGACAGAATGGTAACGAACCATAAAGACATTGCAGATGCATTAGGTACTTCGTTTGCGGAATCGTGCAACTCAGAAATCAGCACAGCCTTCCTTATAATGTTTCTTTTACCCTAGATGAGTTTGACTATGCAATTAACAAAAGCAAAAGTGGCACCCCAGGTCCCGATCATTTGGCCATTGATTTCATAAAACATTTACCTCAGGAAGTCAAAATACGTCTTCTGGAAAGTCTAAACGAGGTTTGGGAGGGTGGGAGATTTCCGGACTCATGGAAGACTGCGATTGTTATCCCACTCCCAAAGATACAAAACCCCTCTGAGCCGTCGCACTACAGACCAGTCTCACTATCGAGCTGTATTGGGAAACTATTAGAACGCATGGTTAACAATAGACTGAGTTGGGTTCTGGAACAGAAGGATTTATTAGCATCTTACCAATTTGGCTTTAGAAAGAACCACTCAACTACAGATGCAATAGTCTTAATCGAAAATGCACTCAACAATTGTTTTCTGTATAATTTACATGCTTCGGCTATATTCATTGATATAAAGAATGCCTTTAACACGGTGCGACATGCCGACATACTTCGCCAGATGTATGAGTGGGGATTTAGAGGAAACTTGCCGATATTTGTGCAACGATTCCTAGACAACCGTACTATGAATGTTAGAATCGGTAATGTACTGTCAGATACATACCAGCTTAAAAACGGCACACCTCAAGGCTCGCCCCTCAGTGCCACCCTATTTTTAATCGCTATCACAATCGCTCAGTATTGTCATCAATCGACTCTTCCCTATGTTACTGCGCATATGCAGACGACATTTTCCTTCTCAAAATAGGTACTTCTACAGATGTAATTAAAGAAGCCTTGCAATTAGGCCTAACAAATATCTCAAATGTCTTAAAGGATCGCAACTTTTCAATATCCATAGACAAAACAAAATCAATACACTTCTGCAGAAAACGATCTACCTGCCTTACAACACCAAAGTTTACTCTAGAAGGTCATCCCATTGAAAACGTCGACTCGTTCAGATATTTGGGAGTCCTGTTTGATAAGAAACTCACGTGGAAGGCACACATTGACAACCTCGCCTCTTCATGCAAACGGAACTTGAACATAATCAAAGGATTAGCTCACACAAAATGGGGAGCGGACAGAAAGACGTTACTGATGCTTCATAAAAGTTTAGTGCTGTCAAAGATCGACTATGGATGCGTGGCGTACTCCTCTGCAAAGCCGAGCCGGTTAATTCCATTAGATGTCGTACATAATCGGGGTATACGATATGCCATAGGAGCTTTTAGCACATGTCCAGTAAAAAGCATGTACGCAGACTCTGGCCTGGAACCTTTAAGCTTAAGGCGTCAAAAACATATAGCTAGCTACCGATTGAATTTAAGCAGGCAATCAAACCATAGAATACTTTCCCTGTTCAAGGGAAATGCATTCTCTGCTCGTTATTGGACGGAAACTACTCGGCGCAAATCGTCATCGGTGAGATCAGCGAATATCATTACTGAACTTGAAATACCTGAACAGTCATTATACATGGCCGAAGAACAGGTTTACGAACCGTGGATTGTGAACCTCCTAGAAACTCGAACGGACCTGATAAAAGTCACTAAGAAAGAAATAAATGCAGCTGCTATCAGGCAGTGCTATTTCGACTTACTTGAGAATTATAGTAACCACATTTTAATATTTACAGATGGGTCAAAAACGGACACAGGGGCTGGGTTTGCAGTCATATATGGGGAGGAAATTTTGAAGCATTCGCTTCCACAGATTGTCAGTTTTTTTTCTGTGAAGCGTTTGCGATCTATGCCGCGTTGCGGCTGTGTCGGGACGCGAGCCAGATGGCTTTTGCGATATGTACCGACTCTCTGTCTGTTCTCGAAGCTATAAACAATCGAACTATCCATGACCCGTTAATCACAGACATTAGGTCTCTTTGTAACACGATAGGATTAATGGGAAAACAATTATCACTCATATGGATTCCTAGTCATGTTGTCATAACTGGCAATGAAAAGGCTGATAGAGCTGCGAAGGATGCAACCCTACAAATTCCGTCCACATATGAAGTTACCAGTCTCAAAGACGTTAAAATATTTGTTGGAAAACAAATCAGAGCCAAGTTTCAAGAAGTATGGAACAATCAGAATACGTATCTGAGAAAGTTCCTTCCAGAAGTGGGTCAACTTCAATACCCCACTAATATCTCCAGAAGGGAACAAGTTATCTTGACGAGACTGCGAACCGGACATACTCAACTAACGTGCGAGTATTTACTGTGTGGTGAAAATCAACCGTCATGTACTACCTGTAACGTACCATTAACAGTACATCACATTTTAATGGAATGCGCTAGATACAGAGCAGCTCGTACCTTTCGAGAAGAGACATCGTTAACAGAATTGGGGCACAGGGCAATTTTGGAATTCACAAAACAAATTGGACTGATGGAACAGATATAATAATAATCTGATATTTACGTTTTTGTCGCGTCCATGTCCGTTGTTGCATTCAGTCGTTTCCTTGACAACCTTTAAAGCTTGGCGAGCTTTAATCGCCTGCTTTCGCACGCTCAGGCGTGCTTTAAACGGCGATTCTGATGCAGGTATAATAAAAAAGTAATTATACAGGTTTTAATTGAAAATAATTAAAGTTGCTGCAACTAGTTAGGTTGAAACCAATATTAGGGAAATGGCTGATAGTATGCACTTGGTAGTATATTATTTATGTTTAATTAAATTTGCATATCTATAACATTGTTTAACCTTTACCTCTGGCATTTTTCCATTTCATAAATGATTATTACTGCTGCTGTTTAAGGTGCAATTAAAGTTCAATTTAATTGCTACAATGCAACTAGAAACAGAATTTTGAATAAAAATGTTGTTTCTATGCAGCAGTACTAATTGTGGATGCAAATTGAGCAATATCACATTTAAAGATGCGCTCTTTAACTTGTTCGGAACTCATTATGTAACTCCGTTTTCCACTATTAATCCTATAAATTCCTACAACTTAAAGGCGAATTATGCTGATTTATTCCGTTTCCAGGCACCTAGATTCGGAACATTTCCAGTCCTAATGATGCTTTCCTAAACAGCTGTTTGCTGCAGGACATTTTATGTCTAAGTCGATTTTTCCTGCGAAATTTATTCGCAATGTATGTTAAGCGAAAACATTTTTCTACACGGCGGAAGTTTTTGATTGAACAAAAAGCGATACGTTATGAAATATCAGAAGCTTGGAAATTTAGATCATTATTTTTACAGCTCAGTAGCAATACGGTTTGTATAACGAATTGCTCTGAAATTGGCAATTATGATAATAGAGAAGTGCTTCTTTTATTTCTAATGTGTTGTGTCGTGTGAAATTGCATTGCATTAGAGGTTTTAGTTAATTTAGAAAAATGTATAAAATAGAAAAATAGTTTATTGTCTCCTTGAAAAACAAGGAGATTGTTCACACTTCAACGCAAGTGCAATTAACATGTAAAGGCTTGCGTTGTCAATAATTTAAGTCCATACTAGGAAATGGCATTGCTGTAATATTAAATACTAGTTAATTGCTAAAATATGTTTAAAAATATATCGTTCTGAAGGCTTTAGCTGAATATTTTATATTTAAGTTGGAAGGTTAAATATATTAGATTAATTCATTGCATTATAGCAAATTAATTTGATATGAGAGCAAAGCGACAACTTCTTCTAAACCTACAGTGGCAACATTACCCTATCTCATATAATTTCACAGGGAAAATAAAATGCCATATTTATTGACAAATCTTTAAATCAACAAATCCAGATTATTACAATGTTTGAGTTCGTGATGACAGTTATATGAATGAAGATATTCCACCATTCATATTAATCTGCCATTCAAATATTTACAAAAGGGCAGAAAAAATGCTTTTACATTCGAAAATTAAGTGTTCAATTGTAACGGAAAACCGCGAAAATTTTATGAAATTAAATGCATGAGTCATTATAAATATTAATCCAACGTTTACAGTTACTTAGCCTCACCAAATTTCAAAGCTATATACATTTTATCGGGTAGCAGTTTAGAAAACAATAAAAAGAATAACAAAGCTGCAGTGAACGCAAATTACGGCATAATTAATGGTTGTTGGAAATGTATATAGATTAGTAAAAAGTGAAAGAATAGGTTTTTGTTCTCTTTGAGAAATTAATTTTAGATTAATCGGTATAAAGTTCCATTCAATCACTTTTTTAAAAGCTGATATGAAGATATTTAAACGTTAATAGGCTTTGAAATTTAATTAAATAGCACAAAAAATGAAATTGCTGGAATATTCGCTGGTAGGTTAGACACAGCAATTAAGAAATGTTGAATAGATAAAATCTAATTTTTTATTTATTTGTTTAAACGGCTTAAATGTGCTAAATAACTTTTTAAAATGTTTATGAAATATAAATTAGTTTATTTCTGTAAACCATTATCATATAATGACATAATGGATTTAATTATGTTTAAGGTTTTGAAAAAAATATAAGTTGTACTTGTATATGCTAATCTCGACCATCTAACTTGGAATTTTCTGAACTGGTTGAAGTAATAATAATAATAATAATAATAATTTATTTCCATTAGACAACTACATGTATCGGAAACGTCAACAGTTTAAACAAAAGAAACACCACAAAAAAAAGTAGCAGGTAACAAAGATGTTTAACTAGGTTAAATTATGCTGGAGAAATTCTTCAACGGAATAAAAAGTAATGCCCAACAACAAACTTTTTAGTTTCTTTTAAAGAGATTGAATGATTCAGTGCTTTTAATATTTTTAGGGAGATGATTGTATAACTTAATTGGCAATACATAAGAACTATTTGCACTGAGAGCAAGAGCATGCTTAGGCAGAATCAGTACGTTACCGTACCGTAAGTTATAATGACTGTTATCACTAATTTTTGTTAAATTAGACAAGTTATTTTTAACATACATTATGGATTTGTAGATGAATAGTGAAGTAACAGTACGCCTGTCGACATGACTCTCGCTGCTTCAGCTTCAAGATAATCCTGATAATACGTTTTTGAATTTTTAGGACTTCCTTTATGTTTCTGGAATTTCCCCAGCAGACAATACCGTACGAAATTATACTGAAAACATACGCATTATAATAGGATAACAATACTGATCTATCTACACAATTCCTAAGTTTCCAAAAAACAAAACACTGCGTCGATAAAGCCTTTAGAACTTTATTTGTATGGCTATTCCATGTCATGTTATAGTCTAATTGCAGCCCCAAGAAGCGTATAGTTTTGTTATTTTTTAAGCTTTTGCCATTCAGTTTTATTAGGTGACTGTATGACAATTCTCTAGTTGAAAAAGAAATAACTTCAGTTTTCTCAAAATTTAGAATAAGGCCAGTTCGGTCGCAGTAGTCCTGCATTTTGGTAACACACGTAGTAGCTGAAGTAGTCAATTCCTGTATGCTATCAGCCGACAGGATGATTGAAGTATCATCGGCAAACATGGTAACTAATCCCGTATCTGGACATTCAACTAAATCATTTAAAAATATAATGAAGAGCAGAGGCCCAAGGACACTGCCTTGGGGTACTCCTGCTTTAACTTCAATTAGATTTGAATGGTGCTCTTCATTTTTGTCGTTTTTTAATACGACTTTTTGAGTGCGCTCTAATAAATACGTAGCTATCCATGTAAGTGCCAAGCCAGTGATACCATACGTATGTAGTTTATCCAATAAAATGGTGTGGGATACCGTGTCAAATGCACGTCTAAGATCGAAATAAATGCCAACAAGTTTTTTATTTTTATCTAGATTTTGAGTTATATAATTATTTGTCGATAGCAATGCCAGTTCTGTTGATAGGTGAGGACGGAAACCGTATTGGCGCTCGGATAAGACTTTATTATCGTTAACATGCTTAAGCAGTCTGGTATGGAATGCTTTTTCATAAACTTTGGAGAAGACAGATAAAAGCGAGATTGCTCTATAGTTTTCAATTTTCGTGTTATCGTTCTTTTTATATATAGGTTTTACGAGGGCAGTTTTGAGGTAGGAAGGAAAAACACCTTCATTAAACGATTCGTTAATGAGCTCCGTAAGCACGTGAGCGACAAAATCAGCAGCAATACCCAGCACAAAGCACGGAATTCCGTCATTACCCGCTGACTTTTTACGACTAACAATTTTAACAATTTCACAGATTTCTGGTATAGAAACTGGATCCAGTCTAAGTGAGGGATAAGTCTGCGTTTTGTTAACATTAGCGTATTTTGGTGGAGTTACAATCATACTTGAGTTGACAAAAAAGTCATTAAAAGCATTAGCTGCATCACTACAATTTGCTAATGGTGTACCTGGTTTATCATAAAATTTTTCAGGGTAATTATTATGTTTATTCAGTGCGACTTCACCTTTGATAACATTCCATACAGCCCTAGATTTATTGTCAGAGTTTGCAAGAATCTTACTATTAAAGGATTTTTTAGCTTTATCAATTGTGTATTTGTGTTTTTTAAGCATCAATTTGTACAACGTTAAAAGCTGGACATTACTGTTGAGTTTGCATTCCTTATAAAGGTGACGAAGAAACTCACCCTCTTGAATTAAATCTGTTGTGATCCAAAGCTTTTTAGATCTAAAGTTAGATTTTTGCGAAACAGCTCTTTGGAGTGGAAAAGCCTTGTCCACCAAATGTTTGAATATTTCAATAAATTTGGTAAATTTGGCATCAGCATCCCTAGCAGAATACATCTCGGCCCAATTTTCATTAGCAAGCAGATATTTAAAAGTTGCTACATTTATTTCATTCTTATAATTTCGTATATAATGAGTCGAATCTAAGCTTTTTTCAGCAAGATAGAAACGAACAGAGACACATTGCGAAAAATGATTCGTAAAACTACAAGGAATAACATTTTTCTGTGTAATGCTGTGAACATTAGTAAAAATGTTGTCAATAATGCTTTTACTGTTACCCTGTACGTAGGTATAGTCATGAATACATTGAATGAAACCATATGACGTAAGTAAATTAACGACTTCAGTGCATTCCTTACTTTTAAGCTCAAAATTTATATTAAAGTCACCACATATAAACATAGGGTCATTGTGAACATTCACAGTTTCTATAAGTTGCTCCAAGCTGTCTTTAAATATATGAGATACAGTTCCCGGAGGCCTGTAGATGCAGACTATTTTTATACGAGTACTGTCAAAAAAAATTTCGGTATGGGCATATTCAAAATAGTGTTCTATCGAGGGTACGCTAATTATTTTAGTTTTGAAGATAATATCGTCTCGTATAAAAATCGCTGATCCACCACATTTACTATTATTGCGACAATAATTAGCTGCCAGTTGGTACGAATTTATTTTAATGTGCACTATTTTAGTCTCAGTACAATGCGTTTCAGTCAAACAAATTATTTCAGGAAACTGAAGCGAGTACAACAGCATGTAAAGTTGTGAAGTTTTATAACGTAGACTGTTGACGTTTACATGGAATATCTTTAATTCTTTTTTATTTGAGGACGAGGACACAAAACTGGAGTTAATCACTAAATTACCTGCACTGTTGTTTTTTTCTTCAACACTAAAAAACGCTGGATACAAGCTCCAAAAGGCCACAACTCCGGATTTATTGCTTTCTGTAGGTGATGTTCGAAAAGAGTAACCTTAAACGAAGAATAAGTATCGGGATACTTTGATTTCAGAGGCTCGCAGGTTGCTTCGGCAAAATGCTCCTGAACCATTTTGGTAAGTTGGGCACCAGTGGTTTTTGGATCGAGCCGATAAACATGCAAGTCGGTAGTTTTGGGAACTCCTTTAATATTCATCTGTCCTTCTCCGTTGCTACCAGTGATAACATTTCGCTTGCGTGGGCGTTTGACCACCTCGCTCCACTGTTCACATTTATCGGCAGTTAACGATGATGCCGAAGATTGCTGCAGTTGAGTCGATTTAGTCTTTTCGTGGGTGTCGTCTTTAGTCAAGTTAATATATTTACCAAATTTCACTTTTTGTTCCGCATGCAGGAATCCACTGGATACATCTTGGTATGTAATCGTATTGGGTGTAACACCTTTTACAGTAGATTTAGATGGTTTATTAGTGTTTCCAATTTCTTGCTTATTTGTATTTAAAACCAATTTTTTCTTGTTTTCAAGCGTTGGGTTCGTAGATATTTTATTTACCTGCTCGCCACATAAATCGGCCTTGACTTCACGATTTGAAAGTTTGTGTATTTGCATATACAATAGGTCAATTTTATCCCGTAGTTCTTGGATTAGGAGGTCCTTCTGTTTAACCACGTAGATAAAAATACGTTTGTCCACTTTTTTTTCTGAATCAGCTAAGAGTTCGATTGCGTCAAAAAATGCTAGATCACTATCTCCATTTTCACTAATTTCACAACATTGCATTGTATTGTCATCTTTATCGCCGGTGAATCTAACATTATTACTCAGCTTGGCACAGCAGAAGTAAATAAATAATCATTTTAGTATCATACAATGTTTACTGAAGAGCTTATAGAAGTTTTAATATTTTAAATAGGTGTGAAAGTATATGTAAAAATACTTAAAAACCTCTATTAGAAGAAGCATTGTAGACGTCCTGTTTAAGCTTCTGCTTTCTGAAGAAATACAATGTCCCAAATTTGTGGGTGCTAAAATTTATATGTACCCACTTCAAAGTTTGTATGTAGCGTTTTCCCATGTCCTATATTTTATTGTACTATGAATTTATAATGCCCTTTGTTTGTTCGGCCTACCTTCCTTACGACTCTCCCGACCTACCACCGACCCAGGAACTAGAGAACCTGGTCAATTATTGCAAGGAAAAGGGATTCCCTTGTTAATCACACGGTGTGGGGAAGTTCAGACGTCAATGCCAGAGGAAGGAATCTCCTAGCTAGAGTATCTGTAAACCACAGACCTTGAGATTCTCAATAGGGGAAGTTCCCTTACTTTTGTTACTCCCAGGAGACAGGAAGTAATTGATTTGACCTTGGGATCCGCGCAGGTAACCCAATGAACAAAAAACTGGCGAGTTGTACCGGAACCATCCCTTTCGGACCACCGGTACATCAGATTCAGCCTGGAGCTGCAACACAGCGAAGGTGCAGCGTATAGGAATCCCAAGTCTACCGACTGGGCTACTTTTAGAGTGGACCTCTCGAATGGAATACAGGGAATTCCCTATAGCACTCGCACCACACAGGAGGTGGAAGAGCACCTCAATATTATCAATACTGCGGTCAATGCTTCTTTTGAAAGGAGCTGCCCGCTACGACGCGCAAAAAGAGCAAGGAAGGTACCATGGTGGAACTCCGAGCTCCAAATGCAGCGCAAAGAGACACGCAGGCTCCTAAATAGGGCAATGCGTACAAAGTCCGCATGCGATTGGGATTGATTTAAACAGGCTCAACCCATGTACAAAGATTCCATTCGTAGATCTAAACGAGAGTCCTGGAAGGCCTTCTGTCTCGACATTGAAGGACTACCAGAAGCAGCTAGACTGCATAAGACGCTCTCAAAAAATCCAAGAGCCAAGTTGGAGTGCCTAAGGCTCCCTTCTGGTGACCATACGGCCACTGATGGGGTGACCCTAAGGCATCGCCTCTAGGTGCACTTTCCAGGCTCTGTGGCTGAGACTGGTGATGTATCACTAGTAAGGGCTTCCCGCATTGGCATTAGCCCAACTAACTGGGAGATAGCCTCGAAAGTGGTAACACACGAAAAGATCAGGTGGGCGATAAGCACAATTGATCCATACAAAAGTCCAGGGTCAGATGGCATTTTTCCGGCACTTCTACAGGAAGGGCTGGATTTGTTCATTAGGCCACTATACATACTATCGTTTTTAGGATAGAGAAGGCGCTGGAACACAAAGAACTGGCTCTAGATACTTTTTTGGATATAGAGAAAGCGTTGGACAACATTGCCTTCGAGTCCATATGCACTGCGGCAACGAACCATGCAATTGAGCCCATCATTGTTCGGTGGATAAAATCCATGCCGCGGGTCACCTTAGCTAGCGCAAAGAAATGCTTCGGCCAACTTCAAGGGCTAGCTTGTCTAGGAGTGACACGAGCAATGAGAACAGCACCCACAACGGCCCTGAAAGCCCTTCTCGGACTTGTGCCCCTTCATCTAACGATTGAGGCTAAGGCTAGAAGGGCGGCCGACAGGATTAAGTGTGGGGGCCAGTGCACAAAGGTAGGGGAAACGCTGGGGTATTCGAGGGTTCTGTCAGTTATGGCAGAGGCTCACGATACCCTCAGTATGAGGAGTGATCGTATGGTGCCCTCCTTTTCCTTCAATAAGCCATGTAAAACAGTCATCCTTTCTAGAGAGGACTGGATTGCCCGTGGCCATAACCTCCTCACCCCTAAGGGATTTATCTGGTTTACATACGGCTCTAGGACGGAGGCTGACGTAGGGGCGGGCGTCTATGGCGGATCACCTAGAGTGAAGCGTTCGTTCTCACTGGGCAGGTACGCCACCGTATTCCAGGCCGAGGTGTTTGCCATCCTGGCCTGTGTTTATGAAAACCTAGACAGAGGTTTTACTAACAAACATATCTATATCTGCTCGGACAGCCAGGCTGCTCTCTTAGCCCTGAATTCCTTCAGCGTGTCTTCGGAACTAGTGTCTGAATGTCGAGCGGCGCTGACGAGACTCTGCATGCGGAACTCTGTAAAGTTGCTGTGGGTACCAGGTCATAGCAACATTGACGATAACGAACAGGCGGATCAGTTGGCTAGGCAGGGCTCCAGTGGGATCCCTCCTGGACCCGAGTCAATTCTTGGGATACCATATTGCAACGTAAAGCTAGAAACGAAGAAATGGGTCTGGACCCGGTTCCTTTGTGAATGGTCTTTACAGTAGGGACCAATGCAAGCTAAACTTTATCGGGGAGTTATCGCTGTCGACGTGCAAAGAGCTTCTAAAACTCAGTTAGAAGCAAAGTAGGATCGCAACAGGACTTTTAACGGAGCACTGTTACCTCAATAAACACCTGCACAGAATCGGTATTACAAATGATCCAATCAGCAGGCTATGCGGGGAAGAGGAGGAATCTTCCCAGCACATATTATGCCAGTGTGTCAGACTGATGACCCTGGGACACAAACACTTCGGCGCAGCGTTTCTAGAACCGGAGGACATAAGACTCATCCCTATAGGACAAGTGCTAGCCTTTGCGGTTGGTACCGGCCTGTTCAAAGATGAGATTTAAAAGGCGGTACGCACAATGGGCCTCAGGCCTGAGTGCCACGGGGTCAACCCCCGCACCGCAAAAAAAGAAAAAGAAAAGGACGGTTCTCCTTTATTGAGTTTATCAGAATTGTTTCTAAAATTCCTAATACAAAATTCTAATGAGAAAATAAAGGAACTTGGCTACACAGCAAAGAATATAAGCTTTAAGAGTTACGATTATAAATACCCTGATCTTAATATGGGCATAAAAACTATCAAATATGCGATGAATCTGACGATGTGAAAGGTGAAATGTTTTTGCGGGTGGGGATAAGATTCATGTCGAAGTTGTGCGCTCGTTACTAAATTGTTTAAAAGTGAAACTCCGCAAAAAGATAAAAAACTAAATATTTTATTTAGGTGGGAAATAAAACCATATCAGACAGTGTAACTAGTACTTATATCGACGACTTAGATAAACGTAAAGAAATTAATGTATTCAGTTCCAAGAATACTTGAAATGTAGAAGAAACTGTAAAGTGTATGTAGACGTACTTATTAAGGATAATATGTACCAGACGCCTTGCATATACATTACTTTCTTTTTAGACACCTGTCCCGAAAATCATGCATTACTGTACAATTTTTAGGCTGAAAAGTACTGCTTTACAGGACGATTTTTGAAAATTTTTCTTCGCAGGAGTATCTTGAAAAATTAATTTTTTGATTGGTTTGCAGTATTTGTCGCAGTGTTTGTGTGCCTTCGGCATTGACCTGAAATGTGCCTACGCGTTCTGTAAAAATGCTATTTTCGGGCTTGTTACGTTTCGCGCCTTTCTCCTTCCGATCGTTAGAAGAGTTTCGTCTCTGGTGTGGTTGACACGTTGAGTTACCATTGCTTTTCCTCTTGATGAAGCCTTAGACGAAATTGGCCGAAACGTTGAGTTATTCGACCCGAATAATGACACGGTTCAATCTCGGACGTCGTTTGTTGCTTGTTACGTAAACGACTATTATTTAAACTTACAGTTACAACTGGTGAAGCTGCAACAGCGCTTTCTATAATATCTTTTAATAAATCAAATTCAGAACAAGCATGGCAGAGAGACTCTTGAACTATTCATCGATTCTATCAATTGATACTACAGGGTAAGGTACAGGGTCCGGCAACAATGCGGGGATGGAAGATATTTCTAAAACCATGAGTTACGTGAATATTTTGTATATAAAAGTTGTAGGTACGAAGATGGTGCACATTACTAAAACAGTTTTTGATTATGCAGGATAGCTCAAAAAGTGTGGCGAATCAAACTTACTTTTTTTAATGAAATGCCATATATTTGGGGAGCTTAAAAATTTTGAATTGAAATACTCATCATTTTGATATAAAGTTGAATGGGTCTAATGTTAACTGTTTTAGAGATATTCACATTTTTATGCAACAAAGTGCTGAACTTCAGGCGGCTGCTGTAAGCAACAGAAAACAATTAAACGAAAGAAAACGTTACTAAAAATTCTGATTTTTGAAGTGTAAAATGGTGGGTCTGGGTATTAATACTATACAGGGTGCTCAACATTCGTAAATTTTTTTTCAAATGGAACACCCTGTATATTTTATATTTTTGAAAAGCCCTTTTAGTAAGCTTACTTTTGATATGTTTGATATTTACTAACATCGGGCTCAAAAAGGTTACCATCAGCCACTGTAATAATTAAATTAAAAATTAACAAGGAAAGCCCAGAGTGTTACTGGAATTCCGAAGAAACCAATTTCTAGTAACGGGTGTCCGCCGGCAAATTTTATTTTTAAATTTGAAATAAAATTTTTATTTCTTAAAATATGTTATTGAAAAAAAATACAAAATAAACCTTAATCTTTGGGAAATTATTTGTGAAACAGCACATCCGCCAAATGACGCCCCTCACGTCGTATCACTTCTTCCAAACGAACTTGAAAATTTTGCATCACACGCGTAAGCATAGCAGGTGTAATCACACGAATTTCTCGGGTGATGTTCTGCTTTAACACATCCAAAGTGGGTGGTGCATTCTCGTAGGAAATTTGCCACTGGACACCCACTTTTTTTGTGGGCATATCTCAAATCAAAAGTCTACGAGAATGCACCACCACTTTGGATGTGATGAACATCACCTAAGAAATTCGTGCTATGCTTACGCGTGTGATGCAAAATTTTTAAGCTCGTTTGGAAAAAGTGATACGACGTGAGGGGCGGCATTTGGCGGATGTGCTGTTTCACAAATAATTTCCCAAAGATTAAGGTTTATTTTGTATTTTTTTCAATAACATATTTTAAGAAATAAAAATTTTATTTCAAGTTTAAAAATGAAATTTGCCGGCGGACACCCGTTAAATTGTTTGGCAATAACAATTGACTCCTTGATTTGATCTTTAAGTAACGATAGCCAACCTATATCAATATCTACGGAAAATGACGACACGCATTACTACTTGTTAAGTAAAATACATGGTGAGCTAAATTAAGAGTGCAAGATTGCTAACACTGTTATTATTCGGCTTAATTAGCAAACTAGTGAACATTTTCCCGCTGATTACGATGGTAGAAACAGAAAAACAATCAAATATTACATTTTAGAGGTTTTTTTAAATTGTATATTTTAGAAGAACGCGTCTCTCCTCGTAAAACGAATTTCTGAATAAATTTAATCCTATAGCTTGTATGATAAAAAACGAGTTATTTAAAAATAACTGTTTTAAACCCCTTAAAATCAAGTAGTCACAAACAAAATAACATTTTCAGTAATAATAGGACGAGAGGTCAAAATATTGCCGACAATAATTTTTGCGATTCAGAGAGTTTCAGCGGCGACGAAAATAACGACGAGTGCTTGCACGAATCGTCATTTTCTAAAGCAACAGAAACGAGACAATCTGAAGAGCAAAAATTGTCTGCAATATTTCGACCTAGAGTCCTATTCGTTTTGACAATTTAGCTTTTCATTAAAAAATAGTTACAGAAAAAATTGTCGCTAAAATAAAGCTCCTAGAAATATTGTCACTACAATAATTGTTACAAAAAAAATGTCGCTGAAATAAAGCTCCTCGAATTATTGTCGCTGAAATAATGCTCCTCAAATTATTGTCACTAAAATAATCGTTGGATTGGTAGTTTATTTTTAAATTGAAGAATGCCATTGGTTGACAATGACACCAGTTAAATTGTCGAAATCATAATTAGTTGTTTACATGATTGTAATTTTCTAATAAATTATTGTTCTGTTCCAAGGCTACGTGATTTTAAGAAACATCAAATATTGTTGATGGTATATGGCACTACCATACTTTCCTTTGTCGTTTTTTAATTTATGTTTTGTTAAGCGTCTTGCGTTATGAATAAGTTTGCGCTTTCGCTGAGATACTTGTTGACAATGACACAATAGTTTCCTCATAACGATATCAGGTCTGCGATACTATTAAGTGATTTTACATTTCAGGTTGCGGATAATTTCTCATTTTGCATGTTCATTTGATGTCAGTTTCATTTATTTCTAAAGTATTGTCGGGTATAGTAAATTCCTGTTATGACAACCTGTATACTATTTCCAAAATCCAGTAGGACTAATAATTATGTCAGTTTCCGGGGAGGGGGGATTAAGGTGTTACTACCTGTAATGGATCCTTTTCCTTTGACTTATGCTCTGCTTTACTATTAATTTGAATTTCCCTTTGTTTGCTAGTTAGCCCAGTCGTAGCAGCACAAAATCCGTTTTTACCTCAGTACAGCTAAGGCATTCTCAATATTGCTTGTTCAAGGCAGCTTGTGATTATCTATAATACTACAATCATACAGGCAAATCCTGCCAGAAATGAAAACCGAACGGTTTACATGAAAATACATATAGCTTGTAAAACGAACAGACATGAAAATACACAGAAAGGGTACACGATGGTGATATATAGATATTGTATGCGCTATTAACAATAGCAAGAAACAGTCCACGAACTTAATGCTCAATCTACATGCTTGAATGCACTCCTTAAGTGTAAGTATGACTTATTAGTTATCAACGCCAGGTAAAAAGACCCGCAGTGTTAATAATTTTTAAATTCGGCACACAAATCCACGTAATGCTGCCCTGACTCCAGAAGCTTTAAATCGGCTGACGCGATATGTCTACAGAATGATGCAAGCACCATGTTCTGACGCTTAGACTGAGCAGGATGCCGTTACTTTGGGGTGCGTAATTTGTCCATTGAGGTTATTGCATAAATTGTTGCAATCACAGTTGAATTCTTATTACGGCGTTGGCTTTTCCCAATCTTCCTGGGCCGTACATTTATTTATAAAACGTAACTATAGTAACTTAACTTGCTTTTATTTCGGTGCAAGATGACCAAGATATCAGCACCGTGGCTTTGGCCGCTATTCCCAAAGACTTCGTGTGTTGACAAAGTCGACTGGCTTCTTTAAAGCTCCAGTGGCAGCTGGAATATCAGCTTCTTACTATAAAATGCTGTATCTCGGGCGTTCTTCCCCAAGCTGGCATTTTATAATACTTCGCGTGGCATTCCTTGTTGCTTGGACGCACGCACAGATCAGTTATTGGCAAGCGAGTGTTCTTCCTGCTTGTAAAAGCGCGAAATTGCACTGAACCGCCGCGGTGTCACTCTGTCACATAAAGTTCTAATAACAGCACATTGGATCAGTATTCAGCTTGCACTTTCCTATTTCAGTGGGCGGAATATTCTTTCCAAGGTTTAAATATAAAATACGTTTTAAACTAATTATTACAATTTAAGAAATACGGTTTAGTTTTATACCTAGTAGAATAATTGATAAATACCAAGGTGATTATTAAATAAGAAGGTGCCACGAATTAGCCCGTTGCATAACTTGTTCTATAACATAGCTTTCTATTTCGCGGTTTCTTTCACCTTGTTCTACTCACACTAGAATTTTCATGCTAGTTACTCTTGGCCCTTATTTTCTTTTTTAAATAATAATTTAGTTGGTAACCACTTAAGATACTTTTGTTTTATTTTTCTGTTCTTAGAACATTTATTATTGAATTTTCTTTTATTATTAAACTTTCTATAAATAATTTCTTAGACAAGTGCAGCTATGGAAAACAAAAGCAGTGTCTTAAACTATTCAAATACTCGCAATAAATTTATTTACCAATTTGCCGTCTCAAAGTGTGTTTATTTTAATATTCTCATACTTTGTAGTACTTAAGTATCACTTTCGACAGCGATCAATTTATAATAATTAGTCGTAAACAACTAAAAATTATACGAAAAGTTCCATGCCACTACATAACTTTGCAAAGAAAGCAATTAATGAAAAGTCGAAAATTGAGAAAAGTTAAGCATTTCACACCGATTAGATGTAAACATGATAGCTCGAGAACGACATAACCTATCAAGCTACTTTTCCAGTGTTTGCGAAGTATTAATGCGACGCACTGAAAGGCCTTTGTGTGAGATCGATCACTTATCATGTTACGTATAATTCTTCATCTAGGTATAATTAGATTACAAGTTCATCAAATGTCTTGAGTGATTCGTAATTCCTGACTGAATGTGTGGTTGCATACTCTCTATTTAAATTTTTTTGGATATTTTGAAAATCCTTGTGTTTTAGGGATTCTACTAAATTATCAAAATAAATTGTTAGTATAATTTTTTGCGGCCATTTTATGGCACTGATTTCGTGAGATTGTTCCTTCTGGGGTTGTATATGTAATCTGGAATTTTCATTTCACGTGGATATTATAATTTCTTAATTTTTCTGGATCATGTTTACCAGTCTTAGGAAATTGTATGTGATATTTCTGAAATGAAGCTGGTTATACTAGGAAAAGAAATAATTTTTGCCAAATCACCTACGTATGGCAACCTTCCAACTTTGGCATGTTTCTGTCTTCTTGTTTTGGGCATCGATTTCGATGTTGTGTTATTTTAGGCTTCTTTATCGTACACCCCCGTGGCTCGATAGGGCCATGCTCTGTATATGTTCCCCCTGGGGGGGGAGTCCTACACAGTTCTGAGCCCGTTGATTACTCTAACTTCTTCCGAAAACTGAGATCAGACGAACTTTCCCATACAATAACTGGAGAAAAGCCTGGCTCACCTTACCTTGCACATTTGCTTGGATGACATCTCATCAGCATCCCCAAGTCCACCACCCTGCATAGCTTCTCTTACAACGCTGTTCTGCTATACATCGTCAGGAACAGCTCACGTGTTTTGAGTCATATGAGTTCTCAAACTGAAGATACCATTAGTGCAGTGTCTATGAAATGTTAAGCGTTCTACCTACGATTTATGCTGGAAAATTTTTAGCCGATGCTACAGGGAATTTAAGTAACTTGTCGTTGCGATGTATTCACTATGGGAATTTGGTTCTAAGAATTAGTTTAGTTTTCTTAATATGTATTATGTACTAGAGTCGCCGCTTTGTTAGTGTGTTTAATTGCGTTCAACTCGGGAACGTTCCTCAACGTTTAAAATTAATACTTATGCGAGAAACTACTGGATCCAAACTAGAAAACTATTTAATCGCTGCAACACACCAATTAAAGTGTGCAATAGACCTTGGGCGCATGGTACCGTTCGCGAGGTTTCGTGTTTTTATAAATTATACCTTTAAGCCGCATGATTAGTCTTCCGTTTTTCGCTATTGTTGTACTTTTATTTTAAATTACCCAATAGTTGAGCTATGTGTGCTCGAGACAGACTTTCGAGTAAAAATCGTACAGTTTGTTTTTCATTATATTTATTCAAATTACAACCATGTTAGTTTTTTTACAATATTTAAAACTACTTAGATTCGTTTCTGCACGCTTTGAGTACCATGTAGAGTTGGAAATACTGTAGATAAATAGTCAGGTGATATGAACTTTGAGTATTTTCCTTTATTTATTGTTTTTGTGAACCAGCTAAGTGGTTTAGGGAAGTTACACTGACAGGTTTTCTAGTGTGGACCGTCTCGAACCAGTGGCGCTTCCGGACAACCCCCTCAATCCTGCTCAAAAACTAACTTGCAAAAATTTGCTACACTACGAGACAATTCTTGGAGCACGGTGTTGTAAAGCAATACCGGTTATTTTATTTTTGTTATTTACCATGTAGCAATCTTTTCATGTGTTTATCGATTTTTATTCTGCATAGCAGTAAACGACGGCAAGAGTGGTGAAGCCGCACACCCCATTCCCGCTCTCCGCTATAGGCATTGGTAAATGGTTGGCTCGATGTTATCGATCTTTTCCAAATAACCTTTGCAATAATTATTTCGCGTCTCCTTTGCAAATTGTAGTAGTTTTTGGATATGTACTATTTGCTAGTAATTTAACTTATAGTAAATAAATTCAAAATAATTGCATTAACAATAATTTCATAAAAGCAATGAACTTTATGAAAATTAAATATTTGCGTCAAGCTCAAACGGACAGCCACTGTAGTGTAGAATTTTAAATTTGCACAACAGTTTGCAATTTGAAGGAATAATTATTCACGCTTTAATAAAATTATATATTTGGAAATACCTGGGCTTTGTATTTTAGCTGTAATGAAATTTTTGACGCGGTAATGTAATTCATTCACAGAGCAAGGTAGGAATTTCAGAATCTCAATAATTATTTCCTGGAACTTGGAAACTTTAAACCGAATCGGCAAGTAATATAATTTTCGTGTCTGTGTAAGGGGATCTGAGCGCACCTTAAGTTATAATCAAGTTTAGTCTTACTTTATTATAATTAACATGCATTAATATTTAATTCTTACATCTGTTTCGTCTTGAAACCCTAGTTGTTAAATGTAATTGCGGAGATGTTACGATCGGTTGCCTTACAAGCTGCCCATATAGCGAATTATACTTAAATTTTTGTTAGATTAATAGTGAAGAGGCCTACTATATACATAAAGTTTTTAGTCTATATAGAAGAATTTGGCCGTAAGCCTTAGCAAATAATATGAAAAACTATTTCCAGAAAGCAATGTTAAAAGTTTGTAAAAATATTGCATGCGCAGTTGTACAACCTCAAAATTATGTACACTATTGTAAAATATCTACCCATTTTACTTCGTAGTAATAATTTATTATATTTAAATAACACCTACGCTTAACTAAATATGATTACGATCATTTACCTTATTAGGTTTGTACATACTATGTCATAGGAAATAACTTAATAGATATTAACGATACAAGTTTGATTATGAGCATCTTAACGACATGAGTTTGAATGCCAAAAACGAGGCGGTGAGCCGAGTTTTGCGGCAATGAAACGAGTCTCGTTAAGTGCCATAAGCAAATATGTATTGTTCAATAGTTTATCTTCATCAATAAAGTCTGGTTCAATCTATCTCTTTATACAATAAAGTGCGTTAATATTCATTAACGCCCTAAGTGCGGTAATATCTATCCATTACCGCACTGAGTGCGGTAATACCTATTGACACACAACTAAATTCATCAATATGACACATACTGAGAAAGACGGCTCTGGCTTTGCACGCTATCATTTATCTATGAGCACGGGTATAAAATTTTACTGGCTAGCCAATAAAATATTACAGGCTAGGCAGTTAAGAGATATTTTCAAGGTAAATATTGTGACTTGATAAATTGATGTTTACAAGTGAGGAACAAATAAATTAAATTTAGAAGTTATGGGTTTATTAAGGAAAAGGTAAAGAAATATGCCAGTACAGAACCGATTGTTCGTAACATGTAGTACATAATTACAATCAAGGTAATGAGAACATTTAAGTTTAGAGTTTACAATATTATCAACGGGAAGCAACTAGAACAGTATTACATAATATTGCATTAAGTCCTATACAGTGATCTGTTTATATTGTCAACATTGTAATGCTAGCTGGGGCTTTACAATAATTTCTGATTTATATTTAACTAGCTGAAACCCGCGGCATATGCCGCATTTAAAATGTAGGACAAATTTAATAACTTTTGTTGCACTAAATAAAGCTTTAAAAGCACGCTAGAGATTGGCAGTAAGGAACAGTTCCAAAAAATATATTTTCAGATGTATAAAGTCTTTGGAAAGGAAAGGCTCGCCCCTGAAAGGCGTCCTAATTAATACGACGTTGTTGGAACGCAGTCAAAAAAAAAATTCCGGAAAGAATTAATGCTCTTATGAGATTATATGTGAGAATTATTTGCGCCAGCGAAATAATTTTCAGCTGCTTGCAATCTGTTTCTTTTCAGATTTAAGCCGTTGAGGCGTTGAACGTCATAAAAATATAAATGCGGTAACTCAAGTCTCCAGTTACGCCGTTACTGATATTGTTAAATAACTGATTAATTATTATTTCTTTGTCATTTTAAACACAAGAAGCCAAGTAGCGCAGATGGGTAAACGCTTGCCTTGCATTAAGCGATTTGAACCGGGCTCGGTGAGACCATTCACAGTTGGGCACCAAATTAACCCGGGTGTAGTCGCGAGTCCTAAACTTCCGTTAATGATCGCGCCCCGGTCGGTTCAACATCAGTTAGTTTTTTTAACAGAATGTATGTAAATCAATAAAAATCTTTTTCATAACACCTACTTGTTACTTGTTAATAACAGAACTGTCAACCTGACTGAAAAGTTCCTTATAACAGCCATGGCCATGGCTCAGATGAACTCATTAGCATCGGCCTGACGGCATCGGCCACAAATTTATTCTCGTTTGTTAGATGCCTACTAACGGCCTTATATCGATAATAACTATAACATTTCTCTTGCACTTTATTAGGAAAGCATAATAAACGATTTTACAGCGTAACATTCATTTATAGTACCAGATAAATGAAAAAATAATTGAGTTACGTTAGATCAACCGCATTAACAAAAAAACGGTTTTAAATTTTTTTTAAATGTGCTGAAATGTCACTAAAAATAGCAAAACTGCATTTTAGGTGAATTTTTAAAAGTTCAAGTCGCAAAGGAGCTGCATTAGAAAGCTACAGCAATTTGTTAAAATGTGCGGTTGAATCGACCACTGCCTCCTACACTTACAAGCCATGCTGTTGGAGATTTGGCAACGCTGATCGTAGACCAATTTTTGTACTGTTTATTTATAAAAATGTCTGTTGAAATGTGGCGTGTGATTAAATATTAATATGTTGGACTGCTCTAAGTTTGACGAAATACATTTATGTATATTACTGTACTGTTCGTGATAAGTGCATGTAAAATTGTTGCTAGAATTCATGGGGTTTATTAAGTATTTCACTCAGGTAAGTAACAACCTAACCTCAGTTTTAGGGCATTTCTTGTAACTTTTAATTTTATAATTAGAATGCCACGAAGACGCTGTGTACCAACCACAACAGTACCTTCAAAGAACATCGTATGCAAACGCCAGCAACATTTTCTTTTCAAATGAACGAGATCCGAAAGAACGCATGGCTTCGTGCAACAGCACGAGAACGTTGGACCCTAACAAAAAGTTCTATCGTGTGTGAAATACATTTTAATGGAAAATACATTTGAAAACGTTAGAAATGAGAGTGGGGAAATGCAGAACTGTTGATGCATTACCCTCAATTAGCTGACAAAGCTGTCCCAAGCGTATTTCCAAATTTACAAACATATTGTCGTCGAAAGCGCCTCAATAAAGGACAAATCCTGAATGTAGAAGAAGACAAATATTGGAAAGACATGCACAAACAGTGAAAGTGTTTTTAAGTGATGACACCAGCAGTTTTTTGAAGTTTATGGAACAATTTGCGTCACACAAATTTAGATGTTACCGAGCAGATAAGTTTATTATGTTCAAATAAGATTATTTACAACAGTAGCACCATAGTTTTTGCATTAATGTTGTACTCTCAATCAGCAGTAGTGTATAGAAAGTTACAAACTTTAAAATAATTACAGAAATGTTCTTTTATACATATGTTACATAGGTTAGGTTGTTTTATTTTTATAAATATACTGTTGTACTGTTTGTATTACTTGACTATGTAAATAAATGTCACCATTACAGAAGCTTATCTTTAGTTAATTACAGAGTAAAATTTGATAAAGAGTAAAACTGTGCTCTTTAAAGCAAAATTATTTCAAATGGGAGTATTGTAATTTAGGACCACCAACTGACAGAGATGCAATGTTGCCAAGTCTAACAGCATGGCTTGTAAGTGTAGGAGGCAGTGAATCGACCATAGCGCGACCACTCCCGAGTTAACTGTGCTCTACTCAGAACCACAGACCTAAGAGATAGAGTAACAAGGTCAACATAATACACACAGACACCTCACACAATGGGTGCTGTGCAAGCATTAAAAGGCGCGGTTCAACTTTGTATCCCGAATCGGGGGCAAGTTGAGCATTGTACCGCCAGATGCAAACACATAAAGCACCAGCCTCTACACCGCAAGGTAAAGCGAGGTTATCGATTATACATCCATACATAATACATTTTAAACTGGCATTATTATTATTATCTCTATAATAGCAACCATAAGTAACTGTTTATAATGTTTATATGCTAGCGAGTTAATTTTCATCTTAAATCGCTAGTGAATTAATAGCAGATTGTTCTACAAGTTAAGAAAAGTGAGAGTTTTCCAGCAGATGTAAAAGTTTTACGTGGAATTTTCCAATGTGTTGAACATGCAATTTTTCCTTGTAGCTGACAAAAATATCTTGTTAAATAATTTTGGTCAAAGTATGGAAGCGCAATGTTTACTGTACTGTATAAATATAAATAACCATTATACATTATAGAATAGACCTTACTTGAAAATGGATGAATCTGTTATTAATTCATTTAGTTTCAATTTAAACTGCAGTGTTCTATTATTCGGTTACTTATTTTAAGTGTTTGTTAAAATATTGTTTTTAAATTAAAAAGTTCCTTCATATTTTTATTTCGTAGCATCTTTTACCTTTCGGTGTCGGGAACCATTCATCTTTCATCTCTTTTTATTTACTATGTGGTTGTATATTTATTTTAAGACGGTTTATTTAAGCTTCTCACAGATTACGTAGGCGGTTGTCCTTAATAAAGGGATCCGACACAAAGTTCCTTCCCCCCATAACCGTTATTTGCAATTTGTTGACATGCGGTTTTACTTACAGCATCAGGTCTTCGATCTCTTCCTTGAATTCTGGTATTCTAGCCGTCATTACTTGCAGAATTTATTGTCCAGTCCAATTGTCCTGCCAAAACGTAAATTTACGATACTCATTTGTCCAGCAAGGTACTGGCCTACGGGGAAATTTTAGAACCGTCTACAGTTTTCTTGATAAAACGGAACTGAAAATTCAGTAATTGCTAGTTAGCATTGTCATTCAACAGTCACCCGTGGCCTTTGTAGTTATTCATTTTGCGTTGTTCTTAGTGGTGTGTGAATCAACATGGTAAGTAAAATGTCCATTTTATTACCTACTTTTTTTACAAAAAAATACCTGATTGGCTTAAACAAAAACCTTAATTCACTTGGTGTATAATATTTATTAAAAATACTCTTTATTTGTTTATAAAATCCTAATAGATTTTGTTGTGAGTGTGGAGTAAGGATTCATAGTCGGAGAATTCTTCAGTTGCGTGAGTTTTAATTTGTTATTTACCTCTTGTCTGTAAGCGCATTTTGGACAAAGTTACGGAACCTTTATGTTTGAAAGTAAACTTGATTAGTTAAATTACAAAATTTTTTTTTAGAGATATGTCCCTCCTGCAAATTACATTTTCCGGTGGGGCAATACGACATCCGTACCTGCACCGTGATACGTTGTTGCGAGTGCAATTTTCTGATCTGTGGTATGTATTACAATTACCTGTTAGGCATCCATCTTTAAAAATATGATCATTCGTCATTTTGATTATTCACTAAGTAATCGACTATCCTAATTAAAGAAAGAAAATTCAAAAGTTTGACTTCTTGCGGAATTAATTTGACTACTCCCTTTTTCAATTTAGATTTCCAAAAATATTGCGAGGGGTGTGGGAATACCAGAGAATTTTCTTTGAGGAAGGTAGTTGACATGGGGCAGCAGATAGCTGCCAATCGAGCAAAAGCTTTGGCTCGTCAGAGAGCCAAAAAAAAGAAGCAAGCGGTAAGATTAAATAATTAGTGTAAATTAATTTGATTAAATAGTTGGTTATAATAAATTATTTTTTACTATCAATATTTCGATTAAATTAGCAAATCTGTAGTATAACTCACGTATAGTCTGTTCAGTAAACATAAAAATACAAGGTGAGTGGCCTTTGATTTCCAAAAGTTCATGAGTGTACTTCCAAAATGCGTCTTTGTCTTCGAATGTACTTACAAAAAGTTACTAAAACAAATAGGTTAAGGGTGTGACATTTATCTAGCATCTAGCAAAAAAAATTAAACTGTTTTTGTGTTTACTGAATGCCCTATAGATCACAATGGCGAAAACAGAAAAACAATTGATTATCAGATTTTCAAATTATTCACAAGAATTAAAAATTACTTATTGTAAATACACCTATGGAATAAGTTGTTCCATTTCAAAAAATGTTAATTTTGCGAATACCTCGAAAGTTTGATGCTCAATTGTTTTTCTGTTTTTGCCATCGTAATCTACGTGAACAGTACTACAAATGCTAATATAGTCGAAATCGTAGCTTTAACTTTGAGCACCCTGTATGTAGGGCTGTGTGAACCATACTTTTTTTGAACCGAACTTTTCTAGTAAATGTTCAAACAAACATTTCAACCAAACTCGTATTAAAATTTTTTAGTTTTCAAAACTAATTAATTTCATCGCATTTACAAAGTATTTAAAAACATTTCTTAATTGTAAGTATTTACTTTAGTTCTTAATATTTAGAATAATATGTTTTATTAAATATCACTATTTTAAATAAATTGAGCAATTTAATTAATTCCCAATTTTATTGCAATTTGTCATCTCAATCTTATCTCCTGTGGAGAACTATCACATCTATAACAACTAATTTGCCATGTTGTTCAAAATTTGCAGAACAATTCTACTGTAGTGGAAGAGGAGTTATTGGTAGTGGAAGAAGAATTAGTGGTAGTAAGTATTAAAAAATTAGTATTAAATTACCCAATAATAAATTATTTTATTACAGGAGGCACTGGAGTGAGTGCCAAATAGTAGCAGTCAAAATGTAATGATTATTCATTATAAAAATAAATATATACATTGTGATTTTTTTATCTCGTTACAGCACATATTACGTGCATCGCTTTTTCATGTGTTTAAAATGTTGGTAACGTTTGAAATAAACTAATTTCATAGATGCCACTGCGGCAACTATGAAATTCGTTTATTTCAAATGTTATCAAAATTTCAAACACTCATGAAAAACTGTTGCACGTAATATGTGCTGTAACGAGATAAAAAATTTATAGTGTATATGCAATTTCAATGTGGGAATTCACGTGGAGCGTGTAATTGGCACTTTGAAACAAAAGTACAAGATTTTAAGTGATACATTACCACTTCAACACAGTTCTGGAGTCAGTTTTTAACAGCAGCGACAACAACTTTCTTTGTGACATGTGGAATAGGTGTCCTGGGGATACCACATAAAAAAACGTGCCGTCAACTCTACTTCATGGTGGTGTGGAAAGGAGTGCAGAGTACGTGCTTCATAAGCTTCTTTTAATAGCTATTAACATTTGAGGTAGGCCTGCCGAAAATATTAATAGGCGATACATTCCTAGTTATCTTATTATATTTTTCCCGCTGCTTATCAAAATTTTTCTAGATTATTGAAAGAAAACGTTTGGTTTTTCACCTGACACCAGGATTAATATTCGTGAGTCGTGTTACCTGTGAGTGTCACACGTCACATAAACACTTGCAATTATAAACAAAACGTCTAAGTCTGCATCTTGCGTTGCTAATTTTATTATCCTAGGAAATTAATAATAATATTAAGTTCCGTTGTCAAGGGAAAGCAGCAAACAATAGCTATTTAAGTAACAAGGAATGTAAGGACCTATTAACATTTGAGGTAGGCAAGTACAAGCCAAGACGAAGTCGCGGCTTGTTGCCTGCCGAAAATGTTAATAGGCGATACATTCCGAGTTATCTTATTATATTTTTCCCGCTGCTTATCGAAATTTTTCTAGATTTTTGAAAAAATCGTTTGATTTGTCACCTGTCAACAGGATTAGTTTTCTTGTGTCGTGTTACCTGTGAGTGTCACATGTCACATAAACACTTGCAATTTATAAACAAAACGTCTAAATCTGCATCTTGCTTTGCTAATTTTACGTCTTGCCTTTAAGTCGTGCAACGTGTCGGAAATTACTTTATTCACGACAACTTTAAAGTCATTGGATTGCAATAGACGTGCAACAACTTGCTTTGCGATTTTGGTAGCGTCTACACTACAATCACTAACAGAAGAAGCTGCTCTAGTTTTCATCGACATTTTAAAAAAGGAATATACCGAGCACTGCAGAAACGTGTGTTACTCGGTTAACAACATACTCCCGAATCCATTGCTTCTTCGGTTTCCTGCTAGAATTTATAAATTGTAACACACATTATGGATTATAAACAACGCTATTCCCTTACCTTGCTTTGTACTACAATCTGATGCACAGCAGACCATTATCACAGAATTAATACTTGTAGCCACTGCTAGAAGACATTGGTTATTGCCAGGCCAATCTGAAATTTTGTAGGTTATGTAGCCTCAACTTTAAAGACACGCCTTCTTAGCGTGTGCGTGCGGCTTCAATTTTGGGAGCATTCAATAAGCAGATATGAACATTAACCAAAGTGGACTTGCCTTCAAAGCTGAGTCAATAGTTTTAAAAAACACAAGAAATATGCATAATAAATAATTATATTCTCTGATAATATCGCTATTAAAAGTTAAGGGAAGTTTGTTTACAAAAACCCGAAAATAGAAATGGTGGAACGCAATCATAGTACTTTTAGTTGTGTAAACACGGCTTTTAGTCTTCTGCATTATTATAAGTGATTTGGAAAAGTAAGCCTGTTGCATTATTAATTGTGCCCTTTTTGGCTGGTAGCTACTTATTGGGTCAGGGTCCTGATTGCTTACACTTTGAGTGATTTAAAGAAACGAGACTTAATAATAAGATACATTTATTCCCTACTAATTACACATATAAAACTAAAGTAAATTTGTTTGTTAAATAAACTACAAGTTATATTGTATTCAAATTTTGATCCTACGGCTGGTCCCGTGGGTCGGTAGGCCACCTCGCGTACATCGATGTATGCCAGCGAACTTAACAGCGTTCGTTTGATAAAGTTGGCGAAACTGTAACACCAAAACAAATCTTAAAAATGTCAACTAGTGTCGGTGTAGACAAACGGGAGATTCTAATTTATTTCAATTATAAAGTAACTTGATTGAAGCTATGTTGTTTAATTTAAGTGAACACCTATACACTTGCACGTCTTTGCGATAGCATGCATGTGCCCTTGGCCCTTCGCCACCGGTTAAAATCCATCTAACGTTATCAACACCTCGGCGTTTGCGAAGGTCGTCTGCACATCGTGACCAAATATTTTAGTACTGGGTAAGCATCGATTTTGGGCAATCTTTCACTATTTACACATAAAATATGCGATTGGTTTTGTAATTTGCAAACATATAACTCAAACGAAGTTTACTCTAACGCACTCTGATGTACGTGCAAATGTTACTGCACCCTGACAGGTGCTTTAATAATACTTTACAGGATTTGAATTATTGCCGTTTCAACTTTCGTAGACGTTATATTTGTAGGCTAGTTTTGTTTCTGTTAAATAACCTCAATTGACAATCGCGATATTCCAGCTGAGTGTGAATCTGCAGGCAAATGGTCGGATCAAACCTCACGAAATATCAAATGGTACGGGCAGTACAATCCTATTAACCAGAGCTGTACTGAACGAACTCGTAGATTTCAAGTTACAAGAAAATTCGAATAAACGCAGTCCGATTACTCCAGAAATACGTTTATTAGAATGTAGTCAGGTACCTGAGGGAGTCGAGTTATTAGCTCGAATTTTTCCGGTCGGTTTCTGCTGTCGGAGACGGGGAATCTCCCGCGGCGAAAGCCGCGGAAAGCAGCTGAAGACCGGGCTAAGTTCTGGTAACGATCTTCTCGAGTGCGCTGCTCGAATTTGGTTTTAAACGCGGCGATCGGCTCTCGGGGCTGCTCGCGTATTAAGGAGGGAGTGCGCCGTGACCGATCCTTCGTATCGACCGCTTCGATCGATTGGCTCGCGTTGATTCTGCCAGTTCGAGCGCATTGGAAATATTAATTGTTGTAACGTCCATTGTTGCGAATATTAAGCGCTGTTAATTTTAAATTACGTTTGGTAGCGCTTAATTACGTGCGAAACGTTATAATATTAGAATTAAATTTAGGCTTGGTCGATAAATACTCAGCATCTTTTGGTTTAGTGTGCCTAACACCTTGTGAACACAAGCAGGGGTTTGCCTGATGGCTATGTTTGTTGGTGGCTCGTGAGGAATATTTAGCCTTTTGACTGTTTGTGCATCGATACAGATTGCGGCAGACCACTAGGACCATAGCAAAAGTAAGGGAACTTTACATGTGGCCGTAATTGTATTTAAAAAATGGAATATATACCTTGTATTTATAATGATCCTAAGGACCTACCGCTATCGTACATTGCTTGTTCGTTTGTTAAGCACCACGACGGCCACATGCATATTCTCCTTGTTTTTGCAATGGTCCTAGTAGCCTGCCGCATTCTGTATAGTTTAGGTAATATTTCGCAAGGCATTGTAACTCTCATGATCAGAGTCAAAGTCGCTGTAAAAGGTGGAGGACGGCATGGAGTTATCTATAGTCCTTTGTGCCAGCCATAAAGGACGGCGTAACGTTGATTGGTCGTTCAAGTCCAATGCAGTTTGAGTCAGCGGCGCCTGTACCGGCTGACGATTGGTGGTTGTGATGCTTTATACCGTGAATGACAGGAGTCCAAGCCTAAAACCACCTTCCTTGTTTATATTATTTCAACTTTTCTATTTTTATGGCTTCACGCTTATTCGTGGAAAGTAGTGAAGTACTCTGGCCGTTCGAATTCCAAGGTGTGTTCATTTGTAAAGTATGTTCAGATATGGCTGATTTTGTAATGCGTGTTTTTAATCGCCTTGATGTTCTTGAAGTCTTAGATTAATGGAACGACCAGTCTGTCCAATGTAACTCGAGCCGCAAGAACAAGGAATGTGATATGTCAGCTGTTTTTAAACTTAAAATTTTGCCTCTAAGGTAGCAGGCTCATTGAGCCGCCACCACCCACAACCATCAACCGTCATCAACTCCAGCCAGCGGTGACCACCGCCAACCACTGTACATTTAAATTTCGCACTTATTGGACACTTACAGTGCCCCCATTTACCATCATTTTTAACTGAGGTTATGTGCGCAGATTAGCATTTGTTGGATTATTATCAGTTCAGTTTTACTGAATTCGGATGAAAGCAGTAGTGAGTTGCAAATCACGCATGTTAAGCACTTACTAACTTGTTCATTTTGCAATGTGAAGCTACACAGTGCGATAATAAAAAATTTACAATGGCGGCCATGGAAAACAACAATCTCGACACTTGTCAAATCGATACCTGTTTATTGAGCTAGTTTTCTAGTAAGAACACAAGATTCTGTAACTGATGTCACTTATCAGATATACACCAGAGCTGCTCATTTCTAAAATATGCAGTAATATAGAGAGGTGTAAGTTTTTTATATACAATTAAACTTCTTCTAGGTTTATTTATTGAGTAAGGGTTGCATACGCATCGGTTTTCCGAATTTACTTATACTACACTTTAAATAAGCATACAGTGCTTGGAGCAGTAGTCATAACTAGGGCCGTGATTGGGCGAAACAAAATCATCATCATAACCTTCTGAAAATCAAATATTTTTCAAAATTGTCGGTTTGACATTCGGTACAAAATCTAAAACTGTAAAATTAATATCGATCCATAGTGGACTAAATAGGCTGACCTACAATGTTTATTTGAATTATGTAAAGCAAAATTGTTTTAAAACAGTAGAAGTCAGATAAACCTATATGCTCCTAGTGTAAAATTTAGTTTCAGTTCAGAGCACCATGCAGTGCATTATTACTTATAATTTAGTGGAGGGAATTGTATTTATAGTTCTTCTTATCAATTTGACTACTGAAAACCGATAAAAACAAATTTATAAGCTTTTTCAGCGATCGTGCAGGGTGCAAGCTATCTGTTCCTTTTGCAGCTCGGTTGCATTGCAAAAAGTAAGAGCTCGAACTAGGTAGCAGTAATTAATAGCTCCACTGCCTGGCTTTCTTGATAAAGTCAACTAGTCTGCCTTGTACGCTCTAATTAAAAGTTACGAGCTACGTAGATGTGCACTGCGGGGTATAGAAGTTCAAGATTTACTACATACGAGAACAACTTATAGAAACTTTATAGTTGCTAATCGGTTTTAACGAAAGCTATTTCGTTGACGATTATTCACGCCGGTTTGGAACGTCTGTCGCACGTAGAGGATCGTTTTGCTTTTTTATTATCATCCCCGGTGCGAAGCTGAACCTTTATCCTGGCATGGTAACAATGAGTCAGGAAATTTCTAATTAATTTTCCTTGTAACCAGTTTTTAAATTTTACTGACTTTTTGCGCGGTTCGTTATTTGCGTTCATTCCTGGAAAGAATTTAGGTGCTGGAAAACGTTTTTTACATTTTTGTACGAATTAAGGTCTGCGCTGCGTGATTAATCGATTCTAGTGCGAGCAGGAAATTATTCGTATCAGTCGCGTAGATATCCCTAGTACAAATCAATTCATCATACTCAAATTTTTTATTTATCGAAATTGTGGTGCGTCTGAGGCTATAAATTTTATTAAAATCTTTTATAGAGCTGACTACCTGAATGTAAGTGCTATACTCTGTTTATAATCTTTCTGCCTTTAAATAGTCCATGTAAATCTGAAAGTTTTGTTTTTGTAATTATAGCATTGCTAAAAGTTTAATTAAGGGTGTGTTATAGATATTAACGATACAAGTTTGATTATGAGCATCTTAACGAAACGAGTTTGATTGCCAAAACGAGGCGGTGAGCCGAGTTTTGCGGCAATCAAACGAGTTTCGTTGTGTGCCATAAGCAAACGTGTATTGTTCAATATTTTATCTTCATCAATAAACTCTGGTTCACTGTATAAAAAGAGTGCGGTAATATTCATTACCGCACTGAGTGCGGTAATATCTGGAATGAAACTCTTAACGATACTAAAATTAATTTGGTTAAGACGCTATAACAACACTGATGAAGATAACATTTTTTAAGGAGCTATTTTTAATAACATGATAGCTTTTGCGAGTGGCATGTAATTCCTTCAGTATGGATGATAATTCTGATAGTAAAACCAGAAAAATTATTATTTTATTATGCAGATTGTTGGCAGTTTCTGCGTCTTCTGGGTTTTCTCGCAACTTATAGATTTCTACGATTTTCCACACATTTGTTGTTTTCATGTGTTCACTATCAACTATTATTTACAAACCTTATGAGGTGTCAATTATCAGCAAATTTAAATCACAAACGTGGTCAATTAAGGATCGGAGGTGGTATTGCCGATAGCTTTGTACTGGTGAAATTGATTTCATCAAATATTTTTTAACATACGAAGAAGACGCTGATATAGGTACTTCTGTCAGAAGAACAAGCACCTATTGAAAAACTGAACCCAGGTAAAGCAGTAGCTGTTGACTTGATTACAACTGCAACGATAAAACTGCTAGGAAAGGACGTTACATCAATTATTCATCAAATATGCCGGCATATCTGTATCATGTCCTGATGAATGGAATCGATCAATTTTGGTTCACTGGCATAAAAGAGAGCTCTCAGCAATTGTGACAATTATCGCCATTAGTATCACGTCATCAAATTATGCCTCTGTATTTAAAAGGTCTCCTATAGTTATTTCCTAATGTGGAAAATATCGCCTATACAGACTGGTTTTGTAAAGGCTTGAGGCACTAAAGAACAGATCATGATCTCCGTTAATTAATCGAAACATTCAGAGGATACCGTGCACCTTTATATCGCTGGTTTGTTAATTATTCCAAGGCGTTCGACAATGCTACATTGATCAAGTTGTGGAATATATTTACACAGATGGATACACCAACACACCTGTCCATCATAATACGACGTTTGTGTAATGAGAACTCTACCAGTATTAAAAAATAGATCAGGTATTAGATGTTCAGTTCACAGAGGTGCGAGGAAGGAATCTCTACTGTCACCGATGCTTTTAACATTTATATACAGATTGGTTTAGATATCCATTGTTAACAGCTATTAACATATCTAGGAATGTTATCATAACTGCCGCAAAGTTGTTTTGAAATCCGATCTTGTAGAGACATCTAAGGCAACTATGATTCATAATATCCGTAGTGTCTTCAACAGTATATCGGTTGCAGTATGGTAATTGTTGCCATGTACGTTAAAAGAATATTACCTTACAGATACAGTAGTTTCAGTAGGGTAATGGTTGCTATGTACGGTAACAGCTATTTACTATAAAAGTGGGACAAGAGCATCATTAATGTACTTGTGTGTAAGTTATGTAAGCACACAAGTATATTAATGATGCATTATCACACATGTATTGTACACAGTTTTCTCTACAACTGCCCAAAATTGAGAAAAGTGCATTAAGAAAAATATTTTAGAAGGCAAATGTCATTATGTCATTCATTTGCCACTATTTCAGTTAGGTAATGAAGCTATTACACCACTAGTGGAGTAATAAACTTTATTACCCGATGGAAATAGTGTCAAACGAGTGACGTAATAGGTCCTCATCCAAGCAGTTGAAGATAACAAATATTACCGTACAGGACTACACGGGGAATTTTTGTACACAACTATATAAAATTAAATAATTTACAACACGGCGGATTTTTGCCAGCTAGTTCCTGAGCAGGATCGGGAGTGGGGGGGGGGTTGTCCTGAAGCGCAACTGGTTCGAGACAGTCCATACCAGAAAACCTACAGGTGTCCGTGTAAGTGCCTAAATCACATACGAATGCCGTTTCTAAAAAATAATAGAAGAAAGAAAATACCACAGCTTGCAATAATCTAATTGTCTATTTACAGTATGTACACGTACAAACTCTACACCATACTCAAAGAAGGCAAAACAATCTGTTAAATTAAACTTGTTTGGGATTGGGAAAGTATACATATTTAATTTAGTTTTAAGTATAAAATCTACAAGGTTGTAGTTTTAATAAATTTGAAGTAAAAACAAAAACGATTTTACCTCGCAATTCGCTCGAATACACGTATGTCACCTATAAGTATCTAGTGACTTAAAAATAAAGTACTGTGATATCGATAAACGGAGTCTCATCAAATCGCTTTAAAGATCAATTAATATAAAAACGAAACCTCTCGCGAATGGTACCATGCGCCTAGGATATTACACACTTAACTGTGTATTTCAGCGTTAAAAGGGAGTTGTTTTTAATGTTGTGGCTCCCGGAGATCGTCTACTAAGCGTTAATTCTAAAATGTTGGGGGACGTTCAATTCCCGAGCTGAATGCAACTAAAGCGCTGACAGAGCAGCCAATCTAAGAAATAATGCATACAAAGCGTACTATTTAATTTGCATAACTAACGCACAAGGTGGATATATCGTAGCGACGTCAGGTATCCTTGATTTCTCTGTACCATCAGCTAGAAATTTTGCCAGCATAAACGGTAGGTAGAACGTTTACAATTTCATGGTAACAGCACTAACGGTATTTTCAGTTTTGGGAGATCAGATGGCTAAACACGCGAGCTCTACGCGCAGAAGATACATGGTGCATGCATAGCACAACGGCGTCGTCAGAGCAGCTATACAGGGTGGTGGACTAGGGGACGCCCTCCAAGCGAATGTGCAACCTGATGTCCGACAGGCTTTTCTCCAATTATCGCACTGGGGAAAAGTCGTGTGGTGCAATGCAGCCACATGAATTGAGGGACTCAGAACGGTGTCGGAGTTGGTCCTCCAGATGCTTTAGCACACAGTCGTAGTGGGAGCACATGCAGAGTATGGCACTAAGCCACAAAGGAGTGCGAGGAAAGGGCCTAAAATGACACAATATCGAAATCGGTCTTCCAACGAAACCGTAAGAACATACCAAAGATGGAGGGTGGCCACAAGTAAGTGATGTTGCAGAAATAAATTCTTATCCCAGTCAAACTAGATTTATTGTCAAACTAGATTTATTCCAGTAATCTCACACAGGATTTCTTGCGGATGAACGACGATTTACATAATAATTCTGGAATGGTAGATCTGCATGGAGCAAAATTCCAGGAATCATTAGGCACACCACCCAGAAACAAAAGCACACCAAAAATTAGAGGCATAAAATGGCCGCCAGAAATCGTACTCACAATCTATTTTGAAAATTTATTATAATCCCCTAAAACTCAAGTTTTTTCAAAACATCCCAAAAATAAAAAATGAGTATGCAACCAAATATACACTTAGGAGCTGCAGGTCACTCGAGACATTTCCTGAACCGCATCTAAATGTATTTAAACGAAAAATTATACGTAACAACAGGTACAGTTATGACTTAGTTACCAACCTACTTTTGTATATGTAAACAAAAGCTTAATATCCTGTAACCGGAGAACAATTGAATCATTTTATCAAAAAGGCAGATATTGTAAAAATCTCACCGCTACTTGTCATTACAGTACGCGAAAAGGCACTTGTCATGCATGTCCTTATGTTTGCACAAGCCGCCACCATTCTGTATAATGCTTACATAGAGTGTAACATTTTGGAAGAATTTCAGGTGGTGTAACTATAAGTGAAACAAAAATAAAAAATTTAGCTTTCCTGACGACGCGACATGAGTTTAATAGCGGCTAGCAAGGATGATGTCATCAGCCTATTGGAGTGGCTACAAGTAGTTAGTATCGGTTTGAGTATCAATTTCCACAAAACCAAAGTAATGATAGTGGATCGGGCAAACAATAATAAACCAAAAATCCACCACATTGGTCAATAAGGGATGGTTAAAAAAATACTATCTTCTTCTTCTTCTTCTTCTTCTTCTTTCAGCCGTTCTCTACTCGTTGAATATAAGCCTCCCCTATGCTTTTACAATTTTGTCGGTGTTGTGCTACTCGATACCAGTTGAAACCAGCTGTCCTTTTCAAATCGTCAGACCATCTTGCTTGGGGTCTCCCTACGCTTCGTTTCTGTGTCCATGGCCTCCATCTGAGCAGTCTGCCACTCCAATGATTCTCGTTTCTAGCGACATGGCCAGCCCAGCTCCACTTCAATGCAGCTATTCTCCTAGTTACATCTTCTACCTTTAGAAAAATACTATAGCTAGGACATATACTGGAAATTGTAAAATTGAAATTCCTCGTAGCTAGCAGTTGGCCAAAATGGCAAAAACCCAAGAAAATATGGAGTTACCAAAATCTCACTAAAATCCCTAAAAAGGGTACATGAACATCGGTTACTGATACGTACAGGGATTGAACATAAAAGAAAAAGAAGTATTCCATCACCTATTAATACACAACCAAAGCGGCCTATATCGTTCCAGGCCATGACACTTGCTTTGATGCTAAATTTTCTGCTAGGTCATTCCAGGACACCCTAAGTTTAAAAAACTTTCAAATATATTTGACGTTAAAAAGACCGTTCTCATCAGTTGCAAAAATGAATTTGAAGTGTTGCGTACCAAATTGCAAGTCAAATTAACTACGCTTCATCAGTTGCTACAAATATTATAGTGTTCAAATTTCCATGGAATAAAGCAGCGGCACAAAAATGGCAACAAATTTTGAATTGAGAGGATTGGCGGATTAGAAAGGTTAGTATTGTTTGTGACAAATACTTAAAAAAAAACTCGATGTAACGGCCGATGAGATGAAAAGATTTCTTCCGACTTTCAAGATATTCCTGTTTTAGATGAAGTAAAAATTAGTAGGGGGATTTACTTGCAATGTAGAATTAGGTATCTACCCATTAGGAAATAGAATATTACGATGAAGTGACGCCCTGGGATGTAAATAATAATGAGTTTAACGTTTTATTTTTCAACTGACATGTATAAAAATGACAGGGACAGGGCACTGACAGATTGTTAATCTAGTGACCAAAACTGGTATTTTTTGTTAAAGGTTGCTGAAGCCAGATTGTGGTAGGCCATTCCAAAGATAACTGAAATATGCTTGCCCATTTCGAAGGGTGGGTTTTACGGTCTCTGACAGTCTGTTGCTTAAAATAGTGGCAATCACGTTATTTATAATATTAAGAACATTCATCTTTTAAAAATAATTTGCCAATATATGTAGTTATTTTAACTGTTTACTGATAATAGTTTTATTTGATCTAGGAATAAATCAATATGGCCGGCAACACTGTATTTTAAAAGCACATTCTGAGCTAGTCAAATCCATTTCTAAAAAGCGAGAGATGTACTAATGTAATGCTAGCCTCGTTGCACTTGTAAATTACGAGAGTGACACATAGAAAAAACAATTTCTTTGCTAACTTCAAGTGACGATGAACCAGGGTTCATCTTTGGTTGGATACATAGTAATTTATTCAGATATGGGATATGGTTTTATGGAGTTCGGCAAAATTCTGAAAAAATGAATAGACAAACACACACACAGCGGACAAACACATTTAATGAATTCAGATACCACTTCATTTCACGAAGATCCTGAAAATGTAATGTCTGGGAATTCGACAAAAAAGCCTACTTGATAACAAAAATATCATTAAGGGAATATAGTATTTTCCCGCTGCTGATCATGTAAGTCAGTGATACAGCCTTAGTAACAAAACGTGTAAGTCGGTGATTATATTTGTTTGCTGCTTTCTCTTGACAACGAAACTTAATATTATTATTAAGTTTCTAGGATAATAAAATTTACAACGCAATATGCAGAGTTAGACGTTTTGTTTATAATTGCAAGTGTTTATGTGACATGTGACGCTCACAGGTAACACGACTCCCGACAATTTATCCTGGTAAAAGGTGACAAACCAAATGATTTTTTCAAAAATTAACATTTCGATAAGCAGCGGTAAAAATATAATAAGATAACTCGGAATGTATCGTCTATTAACATTTTCGGCAGGCGACAAGCTGCGGCTTTGCCTTGGTGTGTCCTTGCGTACCTCAAATGTTAATAGGACCTTACATTCCTTGTTACTTAAATAGCTATTACCATATATAGGCGTGGATATGCCGAGAACATAATATAGTGATAGTAATTTATACGTATTAAATAGATAACTAGCCTTTGGATTTTAATGATTATGCTTGATAGAAGTATTTGGAATTCAGTTTTAAAATAAAATTGTAATTGCGTTTTCTTAGTTTTAGATATTAAATAAAAGAGTTGCATCCCAATTTCTTGAAGTAACATATCTTTGTAGTTATTTTATTCTGAAAAACAATAATTCTATATATTTTAATGGTTTAGGCAACGGTTTTCAACCTTTTCAAGTTAATATCACAATTCGAATTTTTCTCTGATTCGGGTACCAAGCAGTCCCCAGTCAAACCCCTTTCTTACAGATATTACATTTTGGAATACAAGTGCTTGTATTCCGGACGTGTTACGGATTCCACAGTTTGGGAACCGCTGCCTTAGTGTAATGTAGGTAGAGAACATCAGCAGGTAAGCACTTCTACCTTCAAAGACAATATTCAGCGTTGAGCCTTGCACCTCGTACTGTAAAGTTGTGCTAAAGAAGTAAGTTATCAAACAACGATTGCTTGAGTCACTATCCGCTACCTAAAAACATTGCGCTTCTGAGAAGAAACAATTTAAAATAAATATAATAAAGTAAATATTAAGATATATATAAAACTGTCCCTTGAATAAATAGTGATACCTACATCAACCAGTATGTCGTTAAATGTACCTACTAAACTTTGAAATAATAATTGATTGCTTAACCATGCAGAATTTAAAGGAGAAGGGCGATCATCAAGATGATAACTCAGTGAAATTTAAATTGTTGAAGACTTTCTGTTTTACCGAATAAGTAGATGACAAATTTGATAATACAAACGATTCCCAGGAATTTTTATTTGAATAAAAAACCCCTATTTGTTATTGCATCAAAATATAAATCTCTAAAACTACTAATAAATTTAAGTCTTACAGGACAGTATATCATTTTGATTCATGATCTCTATAATTCTTGCAATTAATGAAAAAATGTTGTCCTTTTCATACCTTGAGTGCATGCTAAATCTATAAACTTGGTAAAGTGCATTATACATTTACACCTAGATATCCTCGACGCTATACCCCTTCTTAATTCAAGGGGATATTCATTAGTTTCTACAAGCATGGCATGAATCGATGTAGATGCAGAAGTGCAAATACGTGCAAACTCCAAGAGGTTTAAATTGAATTCGATTGACTTTAATACGACGAGGTTTACTTGCAGAGCTACCGATGCGTTATAATCGACGTTAAAGTGACAAATATGCTTTCTCCCGACCAAAAATTAAAATGAAATTTATGTATCTAAAATGCAAATTTTATTCTCTATGGAATAAAGTAAACCACAGACGGTCACATTTCTTTTTATTTCATTATTAAGTTTTTCTGACAATAGGTCAGTGAACTATTACTGATTAGAAGATATTAGATAATTTTAATTTATTGGTATTTGAAAATTTAGAAATTTAGATTTACGATTTGGAGAAAAGCTTTGTATGAACCTATAGAGTAAACTTATTTAATACCTGGTTGAAAATTATTTAATTCGTTAACTCCTTGGGTGCATCAATAACTATTACAAACCAGCAATAATGTCTATGAATCTGCGTCTCAGGATTGACGAATCCTTGTTCCAACACGATTAATTAATTTTCTGAATTTTTTGATTGATATTCGGTCTTTGTAACCCAATAAGTGGGAAATGTGTGTCAAGAGTGACTTATTTCTTTTATTGAGTCAATGAGTGAGATTAACTAAAAGATTTCAGATTTTATGTCATTACTATATGTACATAAGATAATCATTTATTTCTCGCATTATTACTAGGATTATTATTTTTAACAGACGGTTACTAAACATTCAGATAATGAAGAAATGCAATTTATTATTTGTCTATTCCCTACCATTATTACTATACTACGGTGTGACACCTATTATGGTATTCTTCAAGAAAGATTTTATGTTTGATAGGTCTTGCAGTTAAAGGAGTAAAAATCAGATCTGCAGAGATATACTGAAAAACAACACATCTAGACGAATATGTAGTTGATAAACACATCATAAGTAACACGAAAACTTGAGCTTAGTGCAATTCTAGGATACAAGATAAATAGTAAAGATGATATGGAATTAAATAACTACAGAAAGCGAGCGATCAGTGTAATATGGAATAAACAACTAATTGAGTATACACTAAGAATAATAGTAAGACAATTTATTAGGTACTATTATTAGTATTATTATTATTACTACTACTATACTGGGAAAGTGTGAACTATCTCTGAAAGACGAAAGAAAAAATTAAGAAAATGCTGGTATAGAATTCTATAAAGCTGTGGATTGATTATGGTGGTTACAAAATTATTGAGGAGATAAGAAGAACAGCAGAATAAATGGTGTCAATACTATAAAAGCCTAGAAAATCGAAAACGAAACATAGTTACGGGCTGAAACTACAATTACGACAACGCGCCAGCTTGTAGCGGTATTTACGAAAAGCCACGATACAACTAGACGACTAGCGCGTACAATAACTCACAAAGTCGGGCATGTAACTCACATAGGATCGCTGCCCAGCCCATAACAAAAGTTGCCGACTAGGCTCTAGTGGAGCGAGGGGTGATCCAACACGAGATAACACAAGGGCACGGCCTAATAAACAGTAAACAGATGTAAAATAATAAAGCGCCACAACAATTTCATCACTAGGGAAATGCACAGGTAAACTCACTGAAGAAAGGTGGAAGCATATGGAATTCACCTTACAACTTTAAGCTTGGCAGTATACTGGTCAGCGAGCCGGTTCAGCACCATCGGACCTACCTTTCAAAAATCCACTTGATCAGCTGGCCAATCTCCTTTTACACTGTAAGATATAATACACAAATCGCATGCACAATAACACAGCAGACCACAGTTAAATTAACATTAAATGTATTGACAAAATATTTGAATATATATAAAGAAAAAGGCACGCGAAAATCTGAAATGTATTAGTATATGGTAAGTTGCGTAACGTCTAAAACTATTAACAATATTCGGTAAATTGACATCGACTATTGCAATTACTGAAAAACGAATATGAACATAAAACTATCATCAAATAACGACAATAAAGGGCGAAATTAAACTATATTAAGTAGCGGTTGTCATGCATGACAAGGCCACTGCATAAAGTTAAACAAAACCAATGTAAACTGGACGTAAATGAATTGAAAATAACAGGTAACAGCTATAGTGGTTTGACAAATGCAAAAGTACACATAATAAAAGGTTACAACGGACGCATCGTTACGTCAACTGCCCGACATTTCGTCGAATCACCCTGTACAATTAGATTGCACTATTTAGACGTTTTAATAAAACAGATTGTATCTTTACAGAGCTTGTCTGACTGTAAATTGTTGTCTTAAGTTACTGCAACGGCTCCTGTTTCCAAACCTTGCAGAATACACCAACGGGGTACTGCATCAACTCAACGTAAGGAAGCGGCGGAACTAGCCAGGGTGATGATACTCTCGTAAGAGCAAAATACGAAGCTGCACAACAAAATGGCAGAACGATATCGATAGCTTCGGGAACACATGACAGGCTGCTAATGAGTTTTCACAAAGAATCCCTTCGACAACGAAAACTCCAAGCCCTACAGTAAACGACACAACAACACCCCGGTCGGTGACGTCCGCCTGTGCAGTAATATGAGTTAAAAAACCAGGCGGAACACTGAACTTAGTTTGTCTCATAAAATACGACACATGCCTTGATGTGACGAGAGTCCCAAATAACAACTAAACAGCGGTACACACGCATATTCAAAGAACAGACCGTTAGGCGATAATTAACACATAATTAGCAAACGCAACACCTTGGGTGGCCGAAGCCACGCGGGGGCTCAAAAACAGCTCTCCGAGACATGTTGCATTTTGCAAGAGTCTCCTCGAAAACGCGCGGCCAGCCCACGATCGATAAAGTAGCGGGGCAGAAGAAGTGATGCTCACTTTCTCGGGCACGTGGCATTCGTCTCATAAATTGCTCGCCACAAAATTCAGAAAAACCAGTCGTAGACGGATTGATATTTGTGTTCTAGCGCGCCGACAGATTGAAAACTGGGGTACACCGAATGAGGGCGTTTTAGAACCGCTGCGGCAAGCGAATACTTCGCGAGGCTTAAATTCAAGCGGAATAATTCGACAAACCCATATACAAGTGCGCCCGTAATTTAGAAAATAACTCTAATAGCTGTACGTTCGTACAAAACTAAAAATGTCTTAACAATATGGAATAAAAATATGTGAACGTAAACACCTCTTTCTAGAATAAAAGGTGTATCATCCAAATAGGCATGCCAAATCAGGCTAAAAACTGCCATGCAGAATAATATTTAGAGCATCTGTTTCAAAATAAAGGAAAATCATGTCGCTGCTTGCACTTAGAACATTTAAATTGCAGAATGCCTGTAGAAATCATCTCTAAGTGTTCGCAAGTTAAATAGTCCGGAGTCAAAAAAAATACTCTGGTCACATCTCCATGTCAGTACAAATAAGAATATTCAAATGTAGTAAGAAGAAATAAAACTAATGAGAAGGTTAATTAGCCACAATTAGACAAAGATCACGTATGTCGCTGCTTGCATGTGGAACATTTGAACTACTTAATGTTGCATCTACTCTGTTAGAGCAAACTCAAGCCCACGTGATTTTTTACTACATTGTACTAAATGCCGCAAACGTCTATTTACAAACGTGTGCAGCTTTCTTTCTATTTTATTTGTCACACACGTATCGGATTTATATAATAACGCCCTTTATACTATTGCATTAAAATTGTTGCTTATATTACTTTCCCGCCGATACTGCTCATACCCGAAAAAGCTGTTCTTGCTTTAAGTTTTGATTTCAAAAGTTTTCTGCTGCTTCCTTTAAAACACTTCTGTCTTCTGTATTTATATATAATTATCAAGTTATTTTTACATATCTCTCATTTCTTGCGCTTCTAGTATTTGCTGTGTGGGTTCAACTATGTTCGGCAATATATTAGTTTTCTTCTTCGTTTCTTGACCTATGCTGTAACGGTCTTTCAAAAATGTCCGCAGAAAACATACTGCTTAGGTCATCTACTCTAATATGCATTTTGGAAAGCATATTTTGGTGTTAGCATATTACCCGATATATCGAGATTACGACAATATTGGGTGATTACAAGCCCGACCCGCCCGGAACGGTAGTAATAAAAAAAAAGTTTTCTGGCAGCAAGTTGAGAGGACGTAGGTTATTTCGGTATTGTCCGTTTCGCCAGGCAAGAACTCGATAACTTAAAAGAGAGTGAAATGCCTGCGCGCCACTACTTTTCTAATGATATTCTGATCGACTTCTTAAAAGTGGAAACAGAAAATCACCCGTAGGTGTGTTGTTGATACTGCTGCAGCGAAACCCTTCCTTGCTCTGTTTTGGATTGAACTTACCTTAAGTGATTTCTTACAGCTAAAACCTTTTACACTGAAATACAGGAAAAACCCATGCAACAACCTTAAAATCCAAAGAAAACGTACAACAATTGAAATTCAATATATTAACGTCAAAACACTAAAATTACTATATACCATGATCACAGCTGCTTTAAGTACTAAATCCTAAGTACTACATGACGTGATGGTGTTTTACAAACTGCTAAATATTCTCATTCGATAATCTTAGTTTAACTATTTACAGGATTATAATTTCATGAAATTATAATGACTATTTGCCGTTATCTGAACGCTATAAGAGGTCTTTCAAACGTGCGTCACTTTAATGTGACCCCGCGACACTATTTCACTTAGCGAAAATAATGAGCTTCTACATTAATATAAATTTTACACAGTACCTTTTTAAGATCTTCGCTGCAGCTTGTGTTGCTTGTTGTCCTTTCCAGAATCGCGTCTGAACGTGTCGCTGTATTGCTGCAGAATAATCCTGGAGAAAATTCTATAGCACGGAATGGCAAGCATGCTGCCGTGCGAGAACTTGGTTAACGTGTCTAGTTTCTTGTGCAGGAAAACCTGGGAGTGGCCCTAGACGATACGAAATTCCGGTACGCACTTCTTATTAAGTGACTTAAATCGATCGGTGCCGTAAATTAAATCCCGCAGAGCGGATTGTGAAGATATCTTCGAAAATTAGAACTGTCGTAACACGTAAAGACACTTGACACCAACTACACAACTTGCTTGGATTCGGCAATTGAGAAAATCCTTCTCAGAAAACTATGCGAGGTTCTTTTAAAAGATTTGAAAGCCGTTTGTGGCGGGAAATAATATGTTTGCGACAATTGTTTAAAAATGGGTTGGGCGTTTAATTCGGCAATGTGATTGGCTGAAGCGCTACGGGGATGAGAGATAGCTTGACCGATTCTGGCCAAGCTTGCGAGAAGAGGTTTCTTCTCAACACATGTGTTTAATGGGGTATATATCAATCTTGAAATAACTTTTACCACATTTTTAATGTGCTAGCGAGTGTTTCGATTGACATCTTAAAATTATCTGCTAACATGTGTGTTCTATGGCTGATATCTTAATGTTGAAGTGACTTTTACTGCCTTTCTAATGCCCTCATGCCGCAATTTTGAGTAATTTGTAATACTGCGGTTGGTTGAACACGTGGCTAGTGGAAGTTTGGGGAACATATGCTGCAGAAATTCTGGCTAACGTATGAATTTCATATATCAAGCAGTAAGCGGGTTCTAGTTTGCAAGCCTAACAATTGTCTAATTCTTCCCTGCTTATTGCCATGGAGAAAACCATTCTCTGTTCTGTTAGTTTCAACATTTGCTCGAATTCGGTTCAATTGAAAGCAGCACTGAACTTTATAATTTTTTCGTGCCTTTTTGTGGGAATCACATCGTCATCAGCAGGGTCAGATGTCGGAATTTCGATCGATGAGGTGGGCATATTTTCAGCATTCCATTCGGTGTCGTTTTATTACATTTGCTGCAAAGGTTCGGTAAAAACTTGCTCCAATTTCTTCAATTGTTCCATATTGTCGAAATTGAACTGTACTGAGTATACCGCAATTCCATGCCTCCACTTCTTTCTCTTAATATATCCTATAGATTTAGTATTCCAATCTCACCTATGATGTAAAGGATGATTGCTTTTTTGGTAATTAAATAATAAACAACTTTATTACCACTCACAACGGCAACCGCTCTTGAGATTGTAAGGCAAAAAATAGAAAAATATTGTTTTCTAACATACAGCAAGTTCGAATATTTCAGATTATCACATTTTATATGTATGAAGTGAGGTTTAAATCTACTATTGTTTAATGTTGACATAACTGCACAGCGACGCCTATAATTGGCCTAACGGCTGTTGGCTGAGTGCGGATTAAATAAAATAAATAAAATAAATTATTATTTAAATTATTTAAACCTCACTTTATACTCTTAATGACAGATAAAATATTTGACAGAAGTATTTGTTTGTTTTATTCACTTAATTTTAGTTTAAAAATTTACATAGCCATGATTTCATTCTATCTTTGTCCTGATACTCATTAATTTCCTCTGTTCAAAACAGATTTTGGACAATCTGTATGATACCAGCAGCTTTTCTTAGATCTTTAGTAATTTTCTTTATATCTCCCATGTTATCGAAGATAAGCACGATGTCGTCTGCAAATCTCAGATTACTCTGTCGCTCTCAGTTTATATCGATACCGAGGTTTTCCTAGTTTAATAGCTTGAAGCTGTCGTAATACTCGTTTGACTTCCATACGCTGGGTGTCAATACCTTCAGTTAATTATAGAAATACGTTTTTAAAATTGAAACAGCTTAAAATAAGTAAACGTATTATCTAGTTATGTACTGGTTACGAATGTAACATGTATGCATTTTGTTAATTGCTAATTATTATGGACTCTTTTATTCACTAGTGGATAACGAAACATTTTATCCATGCTGATTACTAAAATGGTACATTACCATGACGACTTGTATAGATAAAATACAGCTTTACAAGTAGGTATTGGAATAAGGAAGGAGTGTTGTCAATATAGAAAATACGACGACGGCAATGACGGTCCTTAAATGTTATTATTGTGGGGTATACATAAATATGTTTCGAATGAATGTCATAGAAGGTAAAAAAAAGTAATTGCATTTTGTAATATATGAAATATGAATGAATTCAATACTAAAAAATGTTTTCTTCAGTGGATATAAAATTGAAGTAATCACTATTACAAGCACTTGCTAACGATATAAACCACTTAGTTTCACTTCAGAAACTTAACTTTATTATGTTTCGTTCAGGTAAATTCCGCTCTAATGATTGCGTATCTCTCTGCAATCTATTTTAGTCAAATCAGTACGCCATCGAATCCATCACTGAGCCTACAAAATACATACGCTATTAAATGTATTGTGGCCACGGTTACACTAGTTTAATTGGGTTTAAATTTCAGACCTAACGAGAATATTACAATTTAGTGTTAAACCAATTAGCTAGAATTATAAAGTAGGGTGAAACGGGAGTATTCGGCTTTATGGTAAAACTTAACTCACATACTCGTGCGGTAATGAACAGCGATGATGAAATGCGATGCAATTACGCTAAACATGGAAGAGCTGGAACTCGATTGTGTAATTTGTAGCCGAGGTTTTGTTGACATCGCGTTCACGCATCAAATAAACATTGGCACAAACACCCCTTGACAATTCCATTGATGTTCACTCACAGTTCGAGTGGGGTTGCATTATGTCGACATTAAATAAATGAATTGCAGTCAGTAGTAGTTTAGTTTATTTTACCGCAGAATTGATGTGTATGCCAATTTACTTCAGTTTAGTATATTTTTGTCTAATTAGTTTTTTAATTTGGATATTAAAACACTGAAAACAGTGCTTTAATGAGGTCTAGTAAAGCAACGCTTTGGTATTGTTCTATGTATGTGAAAAGCATCGAAACGGCCTCCTTTATTGCAGACAACTGACAAATTGTTACATGATTTCGAAGATTTTTTGGGCCTGTATATGTATAGGTGATCGAATCGAAGAGAGACCAGTCAAGAAATCTAAGAGTATTGGACAATTCTAACTGAAGATCTAACAATCATTTAGAAACGGTATTGAGATCGTACTTCATCTGATGAATGCGTTCACGAAGAAAATTTTTCTGTGAAAACTGCGTTGAAATGTGATGTTTGACTTTAAGGAAAGAAGGCATAATTTTGTTGTCACGACAACGGGCGAGAAACTCTACAAAGGAGTTTAAATGACTTATGTAAAAGTTTAGAAAAGGTAAAGGCATTAAGAAAAACATCCTCCCAGTAGAGGTTATTGAGATGATTTCGGAGGTTTTTACTTTCATAAGGGGTTTCATCAGGGGTAGAAGCAAAAGAGCACGGTCACTCAACGTGTAAACCACGCCAGATGCAAAATTCTTTTGCAAGCCACACCAGAGGCGAAACGCTTCTAACGATCGGAAGAAGAAAGACGAGAATTTACGGGAAATTGCCGTCGCGGTTGAGTGACGGTGGCCGGAGATTAAAAATTAGCAGTTTTCACATAGAAGGTAGGGAAAAGCCTTCGTCCCGATTGAGATTATTAGGGTGTTTGTAAATCTCAGGCATCGTGAACGTCCTGTTTCACTAACGTATGCACCGTTACAAGAGCAAGTGACTCTATAAATACTCTTAGATGAGTTGTTTGAGGCTTTCGCGGTTACTCGAATTATTCTCCTTAGCATAGAATTTCGGCTTAGACCGCGTAGTATTTGTATATGAACACCCAGCATTTTCTGGCTTAATGTGCCTTGCACCTTGTGAAGTCGAGCAAAAACCCGCTCGATGGCCATGCTCTTTGGTGGCTCGTGTTGTTTGAGTATCTTGAGAACGAGGATACTTAGGCAGATTTGGCCGTTTTTGCTGTTTGTGCATCCATATTCACTAACGTTTCGCAAGACCTTGCAGCTTGCATCATCAGAGTGAAAGTCGCACTAAGAACCGAAGGTCGGTGTGGAGCTATTTATAATCCTCTGTGCCAGGCGCGCGGAGTGGCGTAACGCTGGCGCTGGTTGGTCGTCCGAGTGCAACGTAATCCGTGGGGCGTGGCCGTATGACGCAGAGTGGTTGTAACGCTTTAGATCGTGTATCACAGGGGTCCACGTTTTACTAAGCTTAAAGCCATCTTCCCTGTTGATATTATTTGGATGTTTTTCTATTTCTATGGCTTCACGTATCACTCGCGGGAAGTAATGAGGTATTCTGGCAAGTACTCTGGCATGCTCAAATTCTAAAGTGTGCCCATTTGTAAACGTATGCTCAGCTACGGCTGATTTTGTGATGCGTTTGTGTTTGCAATCGCCTTTATGTTCTTGGAGTCTTAGATCAACGGAACGACCAGTCTGTCCAATGTAACTCGAGCCGCAAGAACAAGGAATGCGATATACGCCAGCGGTTTTTAAACTTGGAATCTTGTCTTTTACCGATCTGAAGCCGTTACCCAAAGTTTCCTTGCTCGTGAACACAGTTTTGACGTTGCATCGTTGCAGGACACGTCCTATCTGATCAGTTGAGCCTTTAACGTAAGGTAGAAAAGCTAAGCCTTCCAGAGGTGGAGATTCTTCTTTAGCCTTCTTTGTCATAGTCTTGTCTAGTGCTTTTCGTATGGCGGTAGTTGTGTATCCGTTCCTTTGTAAAGAGTCAAACAGATGTAGCTTTTCTCTCTCTAGATTTTCCTCGTCTGAGATACGAACGGCTCTTGTCGCCAGAGTCTGGAGAACTGTTGCTTTTTGCATTGGATGATGATGTGAGTCAGCATTTAGATATCTGTCCGTGTGTGTTTTCTTTCTATAGACTGCATGTCCTAAACTGCCATCTGATTTACGTTTCACCAGGACGTCTAGAAACGGAATACTGCAATTTTCCTCTACTTCCATTGTGAATTGTATGTTGGGATGTACAGAATTCAGGTGTTTTAGAAACAGATTCAATGTCTGGAGTCCATGTGACCAGATGACAAAAGTATCATCTACATATCTCAACCAGCAAGTCGGTTTTAGCTGCGCTTGTTCGAGAGCCTTGGTTTCAAAAGCTTCCATGTAGATATTAGCGATAACAGGTGATAGCGGTGAACCCATGGCCGCTCCTTCGACTTGTTTGTATATTTAGAATTCTCAACAATGCCAGTCTGGGCTTATTAAGATCCGAAATACAAAGAGTTAGACAGGAATTAGATAGCACAGGGTCAAGGCTGTACACCTTACACATAAAACTGGCGAACACGCTGGAGCCAACATTGTGGAAGAAAATCGACGCTATCACTACAAGACAAGCACACAACACACTGGAACAAGCAACAGCTAAGCAATCTGCCAAGTATGATAAGCTAGCGCCTAAGCAGTCTTCGAAACAATTGGCTACGGACAAAGTAATCGTAAACCTTAGCAACATACAACTGGATAAACAGACCACATCCTTACTAAAGAAAGGTTTTAACTTCGCCGTAGCCCCTAAGCAAATACCTGTGGAGGAGATAATATGTGGAGTGGAAGCAGCAATCCAAAAACTTCCCAGAAAAGATGCAGAAATCATCCGACAGGATGTGTCTTGTATTTTAAGAAGAGCGAAACCGCCCCGCTCCAACATCAGTAAAGCAGAGAGAGAGGCAGCTATAGCATTAAAGAAGAACAAAGACATTGTCGTTCTCAAAGCTGACAAAGGAAATGCTACTGTGGTAATGAACACTGAAGATTATAATGCGAAGATGGAAGTCTTACTATCTGATACAACTTACAAAAGTCTACACCGCAATCCCACTACCTCTCTCAAAACAAAGATAACCTCTGCCATAAAATGCTCCGATAGTATCGATCCCACTTTAAAGCACCGATTGATTCCTAGAAATGCAATAACTCCTCGCATGTATGGCCTACCTAAGATACATAAGGAGGGCGTGCCGTTGAGACCAATTGTCAGCGCGATCAATTCTCCTACACATGCTTTAGCAAGACATTTAACCAGTATACTACAGCCTCTAACTGGTAAAACAGACTCCTTTGTCAAGGATTCAGCAGAGTTTGTCCAGAAACTAAAGAACATAAAGTTAAACAAAGATGATCTCCTAGTCAGTTTCGACGTAGTATCACTCTTCACGAAAGTGCCGGTTGATGAGGTGCTAGTAATGCTCAAAGATCTCTTGCCTACAGACCAAGTTGAACTTGTTGAAATTTGCCTGAAAAACACTTACTTTAGTTGGAACAATAAAATATACAAACAAGTCGAAGGAGCGGCCATGGGTTCACCGCTATCACCTGTTATCGCTAATATCTACATGGAAGCTTTTGAAACCAAGGCTCTCGAACAAGCGCAGCTAAAACCGACTTGCTGGTTGAGATATGTAGATGATACTTTTGTCATCTGGTCACATGGACGCCAGACATTGAATCTGTTTCTAAAACACCTGAATTCTGTACATCCCAACATACAATTCACAATGGAAGTAGAGGAAAATTGCAGTATTCCGTTTCTAGACGTCCTGGTGAAACGTAAATCAGATGGCAGTTTAGGACATGCAGTCTATAGAAAGAAAACACACACGGGCAGATATCTAAATGCTGACTCACATCATCATCCAATGCAAAAAGCAACAGTTCTCCAGACTCTGGCGACAAGAGCCGTTCGTATCTCAGACGAGGAAAATCTAGAGAGAGAAAAGCTACATCTGTTTGACTCTTTACAAAGGAACGGATACACAACTACCGCCATACGAAAAGCACTAGACAAGACTATGACAAAGAAGGCTAAAGAAGAATCTCCACCTCTGGAAGGCTTAGCTTTTCTACCTTACGTTAAAGGCTCAACTGATAAGATAGGACGTGTCCTGCAACGATGCAACGTCAAAACTGTGTTCACGAGCAAGGAAACTTTGGGTAACGGCTTCAGATCGGTAAAAGACAAGATTCCAAGTTTAAAAACCGCTGGCGTATATCGCATTCCTTGTTCTTGCGGCTCGAGTTACATTGGACAGACTGGTCGTTCCGTTGATCTAAGACTCCAAGAACATAAAGGCGATTGCAAACACAAACGCATCACAAAATCAGCCGTAGCTGAGCATACGTTTACAAATGGGCACACTTTAGAATTTGAGCATGCCAGAGTACTTGCCAGAATACCTCATTACTTACCGCGAGTGATACGTGAAGCCATAGAAATAGAAAAACATCCAAATAATATCAACAGGAAAGATGGCTTTAAGCTTAGTAAAACGTGGACCCCTGTGATACACGATCTAAAGCGTTACAACCACTCTGCGTCATACGGCCACGCCCCACGGATTACGTTGCACTCGGACGACCAACCAGCGCCAGCGTTACGCCACTCCGCGCGCCTGGCACAGAGGATTATAAATAGCTCCACACCGACCTTCGGTTCTTAGTGCGACTTTCACTCTGATGATGCAAGCTGCAAGGTCTTGCGAAACGTTAGTGAATATGGATGCACAAACAGCAAAACGGCCAAATCTGCCTAAGTATCCTCGTTCTCAAGATACTCAAACAACACGAGCCACCAAAGAGCATGGCCATCGAGCGGGTTTTTGCTCGACTTCACAAGGTGCAAGGCACATTAAGCCAGAAAATGCTGGGTGTTCATATACAAATACTACGCGGTCTAAGCCGAAATTCTATGCTAAGGAGAATTACTCTTAGATGACATAGTGTATATACTGTACATACTATATTTCGCAAATCTACTCACACTGATCGCTATCTACATGCCGATTTTCACAATCATCCTACACAAAAATTTTCCGTTATCAATTCGCTTGTACATAAGGCTGTTTCATTATCTCAAAGCTGAATTAAACTATATTTGGAAAGCTCTTACAGACAACTGTTAACGTGCTAGGGATATACAGTCTGCCATCGATCGCCATCTTTATCCACGGCCATCCTCCAGCAGCAATAGCCTTTCTTCTCTATATCCACCAGGTCACCGATCGCGTAAGAAAGTTCTACGGAAACAAAACATTAAAGCAGTATTCAAACCCCCTAGCAAAATTTCGCAGGTGCTTCCTTCCCATAAAGATAAATTAGACAATATGCCATCCAAAGGTGTTTATAGAGTTCCTTGCTTTTGTAATTCTGTATACAGTGGTGAAACAGGATGTTCAGTAGAAATTCTGAACACCAGCGCTGTCTGAAGTCGGATTTCGTTTCATGATCAGGCATCGCCGAATACCAACGCGACACCGGCCACATGATCATTTTTTATGAAACTTTCATTATCTGCAAATCCCCAATTTTCTTTAGCAGAAAGATTCGCTTGGTGGATAGTAATCTTCCTATCTACGCACCAACACCTTCAATAAGCATGGCGTGTTAATAGGCGCCACTTTAGTTTAAAATGATATGTCAAAGTTCAAAATGAAATTACTCCAGATGAGTAGTGCCAAAGGCTCAGATCTCTTACTGATTCAAAATCAGCTAGCACCTTGGATTCCGCTGGAGGAGGGGGGAGGGGGCAAATAATTGTGATGAAACAGACACGCAAAAATAGCAAACTACATATTGTACCGGGGTTTGGCATTCCTTATCAGTAACAAGATAAGACAGCAGTAACTAAATGCAGTGCCGCTCCTAACAGAGTGCTTATTTATCTGCAACCTAACTAAGCGAAGAAATAGAGCAGGCCTATGAAGATGAATATACAGGGTGATTAAAAAAGCACCGACAATTGACGAGGGGTAATTATTCTAGTCAAAATATGACAAAGGACCCATGTTTCGAAGATGCCTGGTTCCTGTGATATCTGCCTACAAGCATGACACGAAGAGTAGCTAACTTCATTGGTTAACGAAATAAGAAATTATTCTGGTTCTAAAGGAAATGATTCCGCTTGTTCGGAAACACCTTTTGGTGTGTTTCCACAATTTTAAAAATATCAGGAGGGCTGTAAAGCACAGTGCCATTTTGCGTCTTTAAATAATTACTTTTTGCCTTTTTACTTGTGGTAAAGTCAAGAATGAATTCCAGACACCTCAAGCTAGAACGAATGAAAAGACACTCTTGTTGCAAATCGAAAATATGCATCGCCTTTGAGATATCTTGATTTGTTCACTACCGTTCGTGTCACCTCACACCACTTTCGGCACCTGCAATGATCGTAGTAGAAGTTTGTCATCAGTACTCAAGTGTTAATTACTGCGTTGAGTTTCAGTCGATATAGGTTCCTTGTTCTAACTAAAGTGAATAACTAATTACTTATACGCGTATAAATTCACCTGCAGATAGATAAAGGCTGTCATTTAATTCTTTGGATTATGATTATTTCGAATACTAAAAATAAGTTTTGGCGTCATCCTGGATTCAGTACCGCTGAAATGAAGGAACAAGTCTTACTCGAAGTTGAATATAACCAGAAGATCAGCACTGCCAGAAGGAAAGATTGTCTCAACTAATTGTCCTCAGAATCGCAAAAGAACAGCTTTACTCTTACTATTATCAAAGAGTTCAAGCATTATCTGTGAATAAATTTCCTGTCAATAGTTTAAAGAAATATGTGCAAACAGAGATTACTATTAAGTCCAATATGAAGTCAGCTTCACCAGAGATAGTATCTATAATTGCAATAATGTGGGTAGGCGTTATTGGTAATGCCTTCTTCGTATGAGTTAGAGAGGGCACGATAAGTAACGCGTACCCTCATTCCTTTTGGCTTCTGGATTCTTCTGGAAGAAGCAAGAAGTGTGAACGTTTGCTCCGCTTGGCGGGGGCTTGGTGCCTCTGCCCTGCAATGCTGAAATCAAGTAAAACTGTGTGTGGATGACATCGGTCGAGTTTTTGGTTATTTAAGTGATGTTTTGTGCAGTTATTAGCTGAGGAATTATCGATTCGTGGTGTTGGAAGTCTCCAATTAGCGCCTTTGAGGTGGATTATGAATTGGGAACCATTATGTACTAATTGTTTTTAATGGAGTTACGTGTACCGTACCGCAATCTTGCCTGTTTATGACGTTATTCGTTCTACCCTCTGGGGATTTAACATCGCCTAGACCCGCTCAACAGGAAGCACCCTAGGCCGTTTCTCGCAGTTTGTCAAGAATTTTGGGACAGTCGCTTGGACACGACCTGCAGCTCCGTTAGACATTATCACCGTAACAAGCTGAACCCCTACAAGGTACTGTGCCTTTTGTAGTAAATTTAAAGCGCACAATGTGTAGTGAATTGATTTTCAAGGTGTCACCATTTTTACGTAACGTAGTTGCTGTCATTTAAAATTAAGATTCTGAATAGTAATTACCGCCATTGAGTCAGGTGTGATTATTTGCCGACAAGTTTTACTGTCTATAATTAGTTTAATCGTGGTGTAATTAAAGTTGTCACCGTTTTCGAGTCAGTTAGATCATTTTCTGTCAAGTTTATGGCTGGCATTTAGTTTAAGCTTTGCCTAATTAACCATATTAACTTTTATCGAGTAATTCCTTTAATGTTCATTGTTCAAATACATATTTCCACGTTAATATAGTTCAGCTTCAATCAGTTGTGCTTTTCTTAAGTAGATTTATAACATTTGAGTGTGTATTATGTAATGTAAAGTTCAGCGCAGCTGTACGTGGACCGTCGCTCAAGTACTGCCAAAGTTGGGCAAAAACGGTTGGGCGACCGCTTCCACTTTCTCGGTGAGTGGTGGCGTCTGGCAATTAACATCTTTATCTCGTTTACTTGGTCGTTTCCCTAATTAAGGTCGTAAGGAACCTCCCCTTCTCCATCTGAGTCTTAGTAGGCAACTTTTGTTACCGCCCATTGTAACATAATTGGTGCAACGAATCCGAGAATTTTCCGATTTGTGTCGTTTTATCGCGTAACTGTCGGTTGAGTGTGTACGATGCAATAGTCATTTTAGTACCAGAGCTGCAATTGAACTTAGAAATAAGAAAGTGCTTTGCATTTCTCTTACGGTCAACCGGATTGCAGCTATCTCAGCAAAAGAACACAGTGAACTCAAATGGATTGAATATATTGATTTAATTTGAGCTTTAGTCAGCACAGATGTATTTAAATATTTCAATAAGTCCAATAATTTTACATTTGCATCGTAAAATGTCATAATACCTACCCCACCTGTAAGTTTTCAGAGCGGAAAGTTTGCAATTTATATTAAAATTTACTTTAACATTATGAGAAACATTCATTTAAAGTTTAATTATTTGCTGAGATTTTTTTTTCAAATAACTGTGAAGTTAATTAACATTCGGTGTGTTGGTTTTCCCTTCAGACTTCGAAGCACATGCTAAACTACTACAACGTTTTGCTAATTAATAGCTGCGGTTGTTTATTTTCCTTAGCAAACTGCAGCTCCACTGATATATCCTACAACTTGGATTAAAGTTTTGATTCAAGCAAAATGCAATACAGGGTAGATGGCGCAATTGGTTTAGTATATAATAGTTATGGCATATATACCCAGCTGAAATATATTTGACGTTATTTTTTGAACATGTGTTTAAAATACCACCAGAAAAGGCTTTTACGGGCTATTTCAGATTGGGGTGAGATGTTCTTACAGTGCAAACATTTTACATCCCTATCTGAGTCATTATTTCTAAACACGTTATCGTGTCATGTCATGTGCCTTACATACAATGACATATATTTTTTTAAATCGACAACTACATTACAACACTATTTTTCTTAATAATATCACTAACCGTCACTGGTTTTTTGAACATAGCTCAAATGACATTATAGTTATGATATTAAACTAAATTAAAATAACATGAACAGAGACACACGATTATATAATTAGTTTTATATATTTAGTAATTCTGTCATCACTGACTCTACACTTCCTGTCTAAGTTTGCAAAGTAATTGTTTAATGCATTCTGACCAAGTAAACTACGTATTTGGTTTACTGCTTTGTTTGTCAATATTCCAGTTGGATACATTTTTCCGCACAGGTTTCCGGCCGTCTTTGTGAATATTCAATTTTCTGTTTATATACGCCTTTTATTATTATTTTATGGCTAACTACATTTAGTTACGAATAAGGTCCGGACAGATTTAATGATAAGCATTGTCAAACAAATATTCAGTGGCGTGCGCAGAATATTTTTGAGAAGATCAATATTTAGTAAAAAATAGTCGTCACTAACTTCAACTGTCCTTTGACTTTTTAACTTCCAGGGTGATTGGAATGAATACATATGTCTAACTGCTTTATATAGAAAATGTTTGCAGAAATTTTTTTCAAAATAACTTCATGTTGCCTGTAAGTAATAGTTAATAGTGCATAAGCGATTGAAATATTATTCTTCTCTCGCTGTACTGTAATATATATTTATTACTATTGAACCCCACTCACACGCCTCTAATTATTATCTTAGTTTAAACAACATAACTTAATACTTGTGGTGCAGCGCATTAAGTATGGCATGGTTGCTGTAATACTATAAATTGATAGTCACGCTTCATCTCGTCAACTGCACAGGCGGAAATGATTCCGCAAATTTTACAGTTAGTTTTAGGGATATCCAAATTTTATAAAACTGTTGTAAGTTTACATATGTTTTTATACTTTGTAATTCAAAGTTTGGTTTGGACCATCATTGCGGCTTTCTGAATTTATTGTGTTATCATTAAATCTGTCCAGACGCTAGTTACGAATGTCAATGAATAGCAATTACGTTTGACGTTTCTTATATTTTAGCTTATTTTTAATCAATTCTCTTTTAAAATGAATTTAAATAACTCGTTTACCTTTATATAAATTATGAATTATCAATGTTATTGAGTATCTTTAGCTCTGGTAGAAAGCATTTACTTTTAAAAAACACAGGTAGGGTTCACGTATAATCAAGACTATTTTTATTCCTGAAAATTCATTTTTGTTTAATGAAAACCAAGTTCAAAATTATGTGATAATTTCTATGCCTGTCACTGTCACTTCAAATTAAGCAAGTGTAAAATCAATCACAAATACCTTTTCGTTACACTACTTGTCATTTATCAAACATTAAATAGTAAGTAATCTCTCACTCTTTCTATGTTTTGATTTCAGTTTATTCAATAAATACCTGCAGCCGTCACCTGTTCATAGACTTCGATCCGCTTTTTTACCAATCCAAAATGCATCCAGCACATTCCCAGAAGTCTCCCAATGTCCACATAAATCGTAGTGTGAATGTAATCAACCACCAGGAACCGCAAACACCTATCAGCCAAACACGATAAGACACCTGCTATTACCTCCAACAGAATTATCAAGATTGACCAGAAGCAAACGCCATCCAAGGCTTTCTTTCAAAATTCACAAGCCGCTAACAACCTAGTATAGTTGGAGCAAAGATATTTCGGACGCCTCAGGCTACTACTTAAAGGTTAATGAGCATGGCAGGTGGGATTATGTTGTACACACGACAATCCCTTTGTAATAGTTCACAAGCAAATCCATATCCTTAAAATCGAAATGCGGCTACGGAAACGCAATGTTTGTTAGTGTTTAAAAACTTATTATTTTTATTTAACAACATTGTTAATAAAAAAAGATACAATCAAGAAAGACAAAAAATTATAGAAAATATGTATATGCAACAAATAACTACAGTTTATTGATTGATATATACAAAAAACAACAATTATGAGTACAATATATAAATTAATTTTCGTTATCGCTATCACATGGCCAATCGTCACTATCGCTGTCTCTTAAATTAATAATTAATTCTGGAATATCAATAAATTTAAAAAATTGGTCTTCAATGCCAATCACATGCCGAACACAGTTTTTCCAGCTATTTACATGAATTTTATTAACTTCTTCTTTAATTATTTCTATCATTTTCTCACTAAACTTGGGGCATTGGTTACGTTTTCGAATGTGTGTTTTTAATTCTGCCCATATCATTTCTATAGGATTCATACAACAATGATATGGTGGCAATCTTAAAACTCTATGGCCTAGTTCTGTAGCTATGGTGTCTACTACATATTTTTTAGAGAATTATCTGTCCATCCTTTTTGAACCACATCATGTGTGTCATACCAAGTTTCATCCAAGTAAAATATCGGTCTCTGTTCTTCCCGAAACTTTTTTATCTGTTGTAAGTATTCGCATCGCCATTTTCTAATCCGCGGAGATTCCATTATTTGTTGTCTTTTATCTATCTTCTTATAGCGAAATCCCATATTTTTTAGCGATGTCCTTAATGTCGTCATTGAACAATTTATACCCATGTCACCAATGATCGTATCATGAATAGTTTTAATTGTTGGCACCACATTAGTTTTATACATGTCATAAACTACGCCGCGTATTGCATGTTCATTAGGCTTTGTTAATATTTTGTGACACCCATAATCAGAACGCCGTTTACGTGATGGCAGCGCTTGATTTTTCGCAATTTGAAAAACCGTACTTTTTGGCACTTTAGTTAAAAACGCAGTTCTTCTCACAACATTGCTTTCTCCTTCAGAAATTAGTGCGTTGTATACATTCAAAACTATGTTTTTCGCATCGTCGGATAAAAAATGCATTGATCGCTGGCTTGGTCTCTCTCCCGCATCATCAACTTCTTCTAACTCATCACATGGAGCAGCGACTCCTTCAACTTCATCCTCAATTTCATTAGTATCCCATGGTCTCCACATATTCCACAAAATACAACACAACACAAATACTAGATGATAATTAACGTGCGTCAAAGTATAACAGCAACGTTATTATTAAATTTGGGAAGTAAAGACAAGTCAAGTGATTTATATAATTTATCTTTCATTCTAATTACTGGAAGGGATGTAGTTGTAAATACATACTTTAATGCCAATATGACGCGACGAAACATTAAATGTCGATTTCTCTTATCTAGGAATGTCATTTGAGCAAAAATAATTTATTCCTCAATCAGGGCATAATCGCATAATGTGTTTATTTACCTAGTAAAATTAATTTTGTCATTCAATATTATTAGATAATTAAATATAAATTAAGTAGAAACTTCACTACAAAACGAAATAAATACCACCTTGGAAATATTCCCACCTTTGCGTATACCTGGCACGACTTAAGCGGACTAACAATAGTAAACTCATTTGCGGTTTAACTTTTAAAGCTCGCTCTGTCCGAAGTATCTTTGCGTCTACTATACCACGAATATCGACGAGTTGCAAGTCTCAAAACGTCACTTCAATAACAAGCTTTGCGAAGTACAATTCCAGTAGATGAAAACCTCTTTATCAATACCACAAGATGTTTAATCTGCCATCAAACTCGATGTAAGCTACTTCCAGTAAAGGTAGCCCCCGCTATCCAATTCATATGATGTAATTAATTGACAATAAACTCAATCCTGCATTCAATTCGAGAAACTGCTTTTGTAGATTATAATTATTTAACTAGTGGCACTCTCACCATATCAATTATCCTCCATAACATCTTCATAATAATTAAATTAAGTTAGAACCCTTATGTTTCTTATATTGCATCGTTAAATTGAATTTAAATTCTATTTCATTATTTTACGAAATACATATCTGATATCTTTTTAATATTTAAATTCATCTTTGTAATTTAATACTGTATCATTTTAACTTTTTTTTTAATCTGATATCAAACCCTTGAATTAAATCCATTACAGTATATTATCCCAAGCAAATAAGGGAGTATCATGATTAAAATCTTGTAGATCGTAATTCTTATAATCACGAAAGGTGAGAAGTTGCGGGACAGATTTAGAAACTTCGCAATTCAAATCAGTTGCAATACAACAGGTCAAGAGTACATTGACTATTTTTTTTAAATTTCTGTAGGACGCTGCTTGTAGCACTTGAAGCTTTAAACTGTAGCCTGCAATTTGTGATTTAGTTTCATAAATGTCATAATTCATTTAATATCAGGCTATATTTATTACATATCTAGTAAAAATAAAACCATCTTTTGACGTTTGACCGTGGTTCTTGCTCTGCTAAATGCAATGCAATATGTATGAGATGCGCTAAAAAAAAATTTCAATGCACCCCATATTTAATAATTATGAGCCATCGATATTTATATTCAGAAGTAAAGTAACTATTAACTATATACTTACAGTTTGAATTGAGGTAACTATAGTTATTGTATAGTGCTATTTTAATTACGTGTAGCGGATGAAAAAATCTGTAAAAGGCTTTACCCAGAACTTCCCTCGCCCAAGTTAGATCAATTTGCAAATTTAAAAAAAATGTATCCCGCTGGGGTTTGAACCCGCCACACCTGCATAGCGATCGTAACTGCACCGATAAGCCCAACTGCGTCATCAAGCCTTATAGAAATAAGTGCGGTGCGCGCCTCTCTCAAACAGAACGGCCTTATTATTGAAATGTTTTTACTCTTTTGTGACATTATTCTGTATCGGTTGAGTTTTATTTTCGGCAAATGTAAAGTCTGACCCATGTGAAAGTTACTACTTACTTCTATTTCAAAATTAAGCCAAAAATAAATAACATTTTATTTTTTTAAGGTGCTCACCCTGTGTATATTTGTATGAAATTGTACTGGTTTCGTGCGAGGTAGATATGTAATATGTATGCAAAAAATATGATCTTCCTCCGACAAATAGTTTTTGACCTATACTGCCAACAGACTGCCACACAGACAGACAAACAGACGGAATTAAGAAAACCTCTTTTTCGTCATCTAGGGATATTGTAACGTGAAGATCTGAAGAAATCTGGGAAGGTGATATTTTCGTGATTACAATACTTCCTTCGTTTTTTAGACGAGGGAAGTAAAAATCAATGGCGGTTATTGATTTTATTAAGGAAAATAATGTCATGTAGTTGTCAATTAAAAAAAACATATGTAGAGTGGACGATATAAAGGTTTCAAATAATGATACATGTTAGGTATAGAAACGATTTGCAGTGTAAGAAAACTCCACCGGAACCTAAAATAGTCCGGGAATACCTTTTTGGCTCCATTTTGGACAAATAAAAAAAGAGTTAGGCTAATGGGTTGTCCATGATTTATAATTACAACATTTGTTTTAAGAAACATCGTAAAATATATTTCATGGAGGTACTGTACCTAAAATATAAAAACGTACAGTGACTTTATAAGAATAGTGGGGCCAATTCGAAGTGGCGACCATTTTGAGTCGCTGGTCCTATCGCTTGCATAGGTAAACTTTATAATATTTCAGCTGAATTCAATAACGCAGGCAGTGGTTGAGAATAAAAAGACACATTAACTGTAGAACATAGTATTTAATGCAATTATTTTGTTTTGAAATGGTAACAGATCTCCTATAGATGGTTGAAAGCAATTAAGGTTTTCATGGGTGTTTACCTATAAATAACTCCGTTTTTATCAAAAAACTGTTTTGCAATGATGACACTGAGGCTAAGAAACTAAGAATAATGGTTTTTAGTTGAAAATATCTGAAATATTACTGAAATATTACTAAAAATATATGTGTATGGTGTACACGACAAGAGTCGTATGTACCCTGCTCACTCTATTTTTACTTCCCTCGTCTGAAAGACGAAGGAAGCATTGTAATCGCGAAAAAATCATCTTCCGAGATTTCTTCCGATCTTTACGTTTCAGGGTCTCTAGATGACGAAAAACCGGTTTTCTCAATTCCGCCTGTTTGTGTGTCCGTCTGTCTGTCTGTCTGTTGGCGGTATAACTCAAAAAATATTTGTTGTAGGATGACAACATTTTGCATGCAGGTTATATGTTAACATGGCATGAAACCGGTAACTTTGAAATAGGTCAGGCTTTACACTTGCCGAAAATAGGACTTAACAGATACAGGATAATGTCACAAAAGAGTCAAAATGTTTCAACAATAAGACCGTTCCGTTAAATAGAGGCGCGCGCCGCATTGATTTTAATAAGGCAGGATGGCGCAGTACGGCTCATATATGGGGTTCAAACCCCAGCGGAATATATATTTTTTTAATTTTGCAAATTGATCTAATTCGCCCGAGGGAAGTTCCGTGTAAACCCATTTAGAGATTTTTTATACTGTAGCAATATGTGGATTTTATTAAAAGTGTAAGTGACATTTATGAGCAAAATATTGCTAAAGTCAACATTATTTTTTGGGTAAAATTTAATTTGCATTCTTAATTTATTTATTTTTGTGAATAAAATAACACAAATATAAATCAATAGTTGTACAAAATTTATTTTGATACTTAAGCCGTGTGCAGTAACTGAGGTACTTTGGATAAGTTATAAAATCTTGACATTAGTAAGTTTCTGTAGCTGAATATTCGTAGACTGCTAAAAATATTCAATGGGATATTGAAACTGCTCAAATGGACGATATGATAACCGCCATTCAGAAATATTACCAACATTTACCACATTGTGTTAATATAGTCACACTTACATTTCGATTCAATCTAAGCTTTAATTCAGTTTGTAGGATATATGAGTTGAGTTGCATTTTCTTAAAACAAATAAACAACTGCAGCTATTAATTAGCAAAATAATCTAGTAATTTAGCGTGTGCTCCGAAGGCTAGAGAAAAGCATATACACCGAGTGGTAATTAACTCTGCAATTATTCTGAGATCTCGGGCAAATTAATAAACTTGAAATGGATAGTTCTCCTTTTATTAGAGTACATTTTAATATAATTTGTAAGCTTTTCGGTCTAAATATTCAATGTTGCGATCGTAATTACACAGCAACTATAAAATATTCGAATGTCGAAATATTTAATTAAACCCGTGTTCACGGAAACTAATTGTTCAGGGTGGAGCTTGTAGTGGACTGTATGATTTTAATTTGGACAATTACAGGATATGTCTTAGGGGTGCAGGAATTAAAAAGGGTACAAACCACCGGTCTTGTGAAAGACTTGGTTCTGTTGGGCACAGGTTCGTGATCGCAGAAAGTGATTTCAAACTGTATTATTTCATGGACTAGAAAGTTCCCATTTATATACATAAAACTATGACGTAAATTACAAAGGTTCAGTACATTGTCCCCGTTTAACTAGTATTTCTACTTGCGTGTTAAATTTCATAACAAACGGTGATAGCAATTCCCAATAATTGTTTGTTTGTTTGTTAGTTTGTTTGTTTGTTAATTGCAGTTTAATTACCGGGTCATGCAAGCAATTCTGACAGCTTTGTCATGCATTTCCTTATGCAATCGTTGGTTTACGAAATGTACGCATAATTAATTTATAAAAGTTAAAAATTATGTTTTTGTTTTTAAACACTCATATTAAACCAATGTAACGATGTAGCAAAGAAACCTATGTTTAATTAAACAGCAGAACCGAAAACCTTTCAACGTTAATAATTTTTCATAATACTTACATGGTATTGCACTGTTTACTTGATCGAATTGGCACCCGTAACAGTCAAAGCCGTTAAAATTTAACAGCCGCTGCCATTTAACCGTTGCCACACTTGCGGTACTCAGGTTACTAGTAATTTTTATTTATATTATTTAAATTTAAACCAGAAATCTTAAAATTGGCAAATTTTAGCAGATATTACAAAAAATGTTAAACAGCGTTCAGTCGATATTACATATAACTGACACGAATAATTTATTAGTCTGGGCCTAATAGGCCTCGGCCACATTTATCTTCGTTCGTTATATACTCAATATCGGCCTAATACCCGCATATTCTGTTTACTTATTTTTATTTCTTCAAGTTGTTTTTTTAATGAATGTTTTATAGACCACAACATTACTGTACGCATAAGTGCATCTACCTCAAGATTTAAAACTTTATGAACTTGAACAGCGACTGTAGTTCGGTATGATTTGAGGAATCAGAAACATGTTTGATAGTTTGAACTACATGGCACTGTAATGTGTGTTGCATATATCATAGTTACTCAAATCATATTATCACCGAAGCAAAATGTGTGGGATTTGCTAACTTCGGTATTACTTGTGAACAGCAAATAAAGCAAAGTTGCTTTAAAATGAGATATAAAATTGGACAGTTTTAACGAAAATCACTTTAAAAAAAATTAAAAATTGAACTACATATGTATGAATGTATTCAAATAGAATGATTCAAATTTGAGCACAGTGTCAAGATAACATTCTAAGTCATATAGTGCCGAAGGATGCAAGGCACTAAGGCTATATAACTTTTCTACCACTGTGTATATACTATTTTTGTAGTATTAGCTATATATTTTATTTTTGAAGATAATAAAGTAAATTTTCAGGCTTGGCATCCATCAAAAAGTGATTCGTACAGTGACAGTGACTCAGTTATTGACTTTAGATAAGGAAAGAGATTAACAACGTAAAATAATAGATAATAATTCATCTAGGTTAATAACTTCTCAATTGAAAAAACTGTTAATAATGGTAGATTTACAGGTTAGAAGTGCATATATATTTTTACACTATGAAGTCAATAGCAGACATGGTTAGAGCTATACTTATAGATAATAACACGATAAATGAATACCCCATAATAGTATATTATTATGCTAGTTTAATAAGAGGGCTATAATGGACTCCATCGTAGCACTGTTTTCGGTGTTATATTAACTATATTGTGCCATCAAAGTAGATAAACCTTCTTATTCAATTTTGACAGTTTAAAGTGACATTTTTAACTCCATAACAACCGTCGTATACAGTATATGATTCACAAGTGAAATACAAGTGTTTTAATTCACTAGAGAATTAAAAAAGTTTAATTCACTAGAGAATAAGAAAAGTTTCAATAAAGAACAACATATTTTTATTATTTCTACAACTATTTACATTCAATTATTTTTTCTCTTTGTAGTATCTAATATATAATTACTAAAATTTAGATCAAATCGACGATGAATGTGCAAATTTATATCTTAGTTTGAATACTTTTAAGTTTTTTATTCAAAATTTCTTCAAAATTGAATAAAAACATATATACGCCTTGTGAATTAAACATTTATTTATTCAAAGATATGATCTCACTCGCACTATGTGCCCGTGAGCTCCACATCTTTTTGTGAATAAACATATGTTTAATTCACTTGTGTATTATATTTATTATAATACTAAAATTGTACAATGACTATTTCAAAGCATTAATATTTTTAGTAGCAGACGATATATCACACCAACGTTGTATAATGTATATTTCAAAGCAAATTAGGTCCTTCAACCGAAATCGGCGATGTTTAAAGTTTTATTTCCCTCTGTTAGTCTTTTGCGCCAGGAAATGATAACTGTAGTTACAAAACTTCGGTGATTTAGTCAATGTTGGCATAAAGTTCATTCTAGTAAACGGAAGTTGCGATATTCGTATTATGACGATCTGCCAAGATTACTGCCGAGAATCACAAGCTGTACGGAATCAACTCGACAGAGCAAATAAACGCGTTTCTCGGAAACAGTGCAGGATAAGACTGTTACCGTTGCATAATGTTAGCTTTTACCTCAATTCCATAACTTCGTATTAGGGGTAGCAGAATTTTTAAGTTCTTTTCTTGATTAATACAGGGCTCTAATTAGCAATACTATTTAGATACCCAATAAAGCTTCCGAGAGTATCGTCTCATGGCTTCTGAAGAGTTTTAAGTGGTCTTGCATACTAAATGGGTACATACAGCAAACTGATTTAAAATAGGTTGTAAAAACCTTTACAGCTCGTATGTTTAATTATCGTTTTCAGGAAAATGTTTAACAAGTTAAAAGTGGAAATCAGTGAGGTCGTGTGATTCCAATATTCAATAAAAAATACCTTGTGAATAATATTAATAATTGTTTAGAGTTATGATAAGTTAGCAATTGTATGCTAGTTTAGGTTAGATTTTGCATTAATAAATCCTTAAAATATGAACATTTGGGTTCACATGACGTCGTCGTGTCTTTCAGAAGAAAGTTTACGATTTAAGATTTCTCAGCTTTACTACATCGGCTGGGGTGAATTTTCATTTACATGTAGTCCTTGTTTCATATTTGATGTTCCATAGTTTAGCTATGGGTTTAAGTTTTCTCTTATTTCAAAAATTTGATTAACCATATGGAGCATCATCTGAAAATCAATTATCGTTTAAATGTGCACCATAAGTGCCTTACAAGTTATAAAACCTGTGCAAACATAGGTGTCAATATTTGAGTAAGTGATTTGTTCAAAATGGAGCTAAATAATGGTAGAAAGAAAATAGAAATACTAAAACTTCCCCATAAAATGTATATATTCTCCAAAATAAAGTTAGATTACAGTTGCGACACGTTTCGACGGCAGGTCATCTTCAAGAAACTAAAATTCTTGAGTACTAAAATGAACCTTATCTAATTATTGCTATACTTATTTAGCTTAAGGAGTCTAGTTATTACAAATGTAAGATGAAAAGATTCACCAGGTGAAATTGTAGCTTAACCTTGAAGAGGTTAACAATAAAGCACCCAACTATACAGGTCTCCAATGCCTAACAGGCTAAAAACGGTTACTAGTAGTTTGGTGCATGCTAAAATGTGGAACAATTTTATAGAAATCCGAGAGACCAAGCATCTACTTACGGGAAATAATAGATTAGCACATTAAAACCAATGAACCGCTACACTCGGTGAAGCGGCATTTGATAGTATGGTTACCGGAAATAAGCAAAATTAATAAAACATGGAGTCGGTAATGTAGGAAACTGTAAAATTAGATTTACTGTTATATATTGTTAGAAACAAACTATAGTCTAGTCTCCCATAAAAGCTTTTGGAGGCGATAAGCTGTACAACTTTGTGCTCCCAAAAACAAAGCAATTGCATAAAAATTGCCAAATAGATGATTTTTTTACGTTGTTTGTATCTAAAAGTGACAGTTCCTAATAAATAAATAGAATATTAATATTTAATGAAGTTATCCAGCGTTTGGTTTCTGGGTTGTCCGAGTAAATGTAGAAACCAAGCATAATTCTCCGACCAAGCAGGTTGATGTCACTGCCTCAATTTCAAGTAAGTGGGCACACAGCAAGTGGTTCGTCGTGACCACCGATTGGCAAAATTTACTGTCAAATTTTACAAGGATATTGAAGATAATCTGCAAACAAGAGAGCAAGAATAAGCACATATTCGTAAGCTGAAATATCAAGATATTACCTGAAGAAGATTAATTCCAACAGTGAGTTATTCTGCGAGGTACTGCGTCAGAGCGGTTTCCTCTGACTTGTTCGAGTAGTCAACATCAATTAGCGGTTATTCTTACCGATGCATCCCAAAGCCTCATAAATGTGTATGTGGTTCAGTCAACTCCAAAAATTTTCAAGTATTAGAAGTCCAAATAAAACACAATGTTAGTTAACTGCTGCTTTACTCGTACCCTCTACTTAGTCGAAAACTTAGCATTGGCCGCTGGGTTCCCGCGTCCGTCTTATATCCAAAACGGCTCCTTTGCCAGTTTATCTAAAACTAGCATTCTCGTCCTTATTAGTAAATACCCTACGATAAGGAAAGTAGAATTTCTGATTGTTTGATTAATGTACATACGGGTTTGTTGACTTAAGTAATAATTTTTCCTGACACACGTTGGCGATGCCACATAAGTAAGTACTTAAAGATGCTAAATTTTACTTAATTTGCCTAGTGTAAAACTACCTGAGGACTCTTCTTTAGTTCATCTTTTGTGCTTGTTGAATTAGAGTATCAACAAGATTATGTGCGATATTTGATCCAATGACGCATACTGAAACTAAATTTTCCGGAAATTATGTTAGCGCCGTCCCTTTTATAGTAGTATATATAGTTATGTTCCAGCTTTTCTTCTGGTTAAATACTATTATTGGCACGAGTTAATTCTTTCTAAAATGTATATCTTTTTAAACATTAATATTATTATTATTATTAATGCCTTTATTATTTTTTTCTTTAACTACATATCCTGAGCAATTTGTATCTGACCGGTATGTGTTCTGTGAATACAATAATTGCTCCTTATATTTAGCAGTTTGACAGGCTTGCAATAAAATATTAACTTATTTGTTTCTCTTCTCCTTCTATCTCCTATTTCACTGCTTCTGCTTCGCTCCATCTTGTTTAACAACTCTTCAAAGTATTTTTTCATCTTTCTAGCACCATTTCCTCGTCTGCTGTTAACTCGACTTTTTTATACTTGTAGAATACTGGATTTAGCTGGTGTTTCTGCTTTTCTTACCTTAGACCACTGTATAGTGCTCTCAACTCCTTGTTCTTGAATTGTTTCGCCAATTTGATCACTAATTTCTCATTAAACGTCCTCTTTTTTCTGTTAATATATTTTTGCACTGTTTCCTCTGTTCCTTATCTTCGTGTTTTCCTTCTTCTCTTTCCTCTGTAATAATCTATAATCTTTCACTGTTATTTTTTCTTTTCTGTTTTATAATACTCATCAAAGTTTCTTAACTTCCTCGAACTATCTGTGCATTTGTTGGCACTTTCTTTAAGGACATTCTTGATGGTTTTCCATGCGTGATCTATATTGTTAGTTTCATTTATATTACTTATTTTCTCGGTCGCTATTTCTTCATAGTGTGTTTTAAAGAAAGTTTAGAAAGTTGATCTGTTATCAAATGGAGCAAAACAAGAGAGATTCGTATAGGATGCGTAAAATGGCTTTTTGGACTGCGTACAATAAGCGGGTGTTTATACTATTCACTTGATGTGATAAGCACAGGATAATGTTAAACGGGCTCTTAACACTAGACGCAACCTATAAAATATACTGTTAAAGTTAGCACATCGCTTTCGTTTAAGTTTCACTACATAAATTTTTATACCACTTATTGTTAATGACGCAAAAAGCAATTCCGTCGTTACACCAAACTTTAAATGAAATATGTAGTGTCATCACTTGGATGTCGGGTATATTGTGCAAACATCGCCCCATAGACGTGTTTCTATTTTTGTTTCGGGAATACTAGCTGGTTCAAAGATAAATTGATAGCATAAATCACGGCACTAAACTTCCGCTTGAGCTGATCTGGATAAATGCATCGCTTCAAAACATTGTTGTGTTTCTAGGCCATATTTGCTTCTACCAGGGCACAACTGCGATGCAGGTGATATAGACGCAAGTAAAAAATTTAATACAACCAAAAGGCTTCTGAAATATAGTCCTGGAAAATGTTGGCAAGGTCTCCGTGCGTAAGTTCTATACATTATGTTCGGGTTTCGTAGTTATATTACCCATAAGTTATCTAGTTTTGAAAACATTTTAACCGCTTATCCGGGTCGTAAGTTTACATAATTAAATCAAGAAGTTTGAGAACTGATGCCACCATAAAACGCTCAAATTACGTGCCAGATTTAATATAGTAAAGTACAAGCTCTATTCCTTAATTAAGGTTTATGTTTTATCATAGCCAATCGTTAAATGCCTCTTGTGAGAGCAACAGCAATAACACTTTATTAAAATTATGTCGTTTATACATCTTGGCATTGTAAAGTACATGGATGCAGTATTATAATCATGCATTGTACCTGTAGCAATGTTAGCAAAGCAACTTTTTTATAGTTGATCAGTGTGTAGGAGAAATGAAACTAAACAACGAGAATTTATTCATAGTGCATATGCCGCGCAGTGTTCAACGGATTAAATTGGATTATTTTACATATGACATGGGGATTTAACACAATACAAAGAATAAATGTCAATGAATTGCAGAGTTTCCAATTAGTAAATTTTATAACCCTCGGAAGCTGCTGTAGAATATATCCTGGTATTTGAACGATTCCATTTAACATCATCCCTGCATGTCCTGAGGAAGTACGAGTGCAGAGAAACGTTATAATAGCGATTGTTGACTGTGCGGAAAAGCACTGACGCCTTGTTTGAATTGCAGATGGGCGACTTGCGGCCAGAGAATCAACAAAGCAAGCGAGCACGTTACTCAGTGACGCAATAATGGAAGCATCGCCGAGCCAAGCTGCGAAAGCCAGATCCAGGTGATCTAGCAGCTGTTATCCATCAGCGATTACTGAAGGTTGGTGATTTAGCCTACATTAGTTTATATGTAATCGGCTATTGCAGCAAGAGACGCCAAAGTACGTACGCACAGATCTTCTGCATTCAGTGCGGACTGAACCTGACTATATGCTGGCTAAGCTACCATTCCAAAGGCGACATTAGGAGCAGCTGCGGGAGTGATTTAATATTATCCGCCCTGCGGCGTTTGCGCACTAGACTAGTAGCTCAAACGCGTCGTAGAAACAGTTGTGTGTTGTGTGATTTGGTTTTTAGAATTGGAAGTAGAAATGTCGTAAATAAAATGGGCGGCAGTAAAAAAAAGGTGTACAGCGTTATACACAGAAAATATAAAAAAATAATATACGACAGCAGCATATCAACGATCAACGATAATTATATGCTTAATTCACTAAATTGGTAAGAAATACACGTATGAAAATCTAAAGGAATTTTATGAGGATTAAAATAAGGCTATAGAGAAACCAAAACATACTTTACTATCATAACTGGAGACATGAACAGAAAAACTGGTAGGAAAGAAGAACTAGATGATGATGTATGGGTGACTTCGGCGTTTAACGTAGGAACTCAAAAGGAGAACCGCTTATAGATTTCATGATGCAACAGAAGCTATACACAATTAATACCTTTAAAAAAGTAGTAGGATACAGAAATGACATAGATTCCATAATTACAAATAATAACAATAATATGTCTGATTATTCAAGACGTATCAGTCTTAAACTCAATTGCCACTTCAATCCACCATAAATTAATCATGTACAAAGTAAAGATAGATATTGAGATATAAAGAAAAAAGCTTGGAAACATTTTCTAAGCGTACTCTTTAAGAGGTCTCAAACAGTAAACATGCAACCAACTAACCCATAAGAGTGGGTCAGGTCCGTCTTATCTAACTAAATTGAATGGGGCAGGGTGGTTTTATTTTGCACGTTCAGCCCTAGATTTTTAAAATGAAAAGCCAGTAAGTGATTCAATCGAAGCCAAAAGTAAAATGAAATCCAAACAGTAACGAATATGATATAGTAACACTTAACAAAAGAAAAAATATAGTATAAAACTAGATGTAATTGCTGGCATTTAACTGACAACCATATGTATACATGTAAATGTATAAGGACTAATAACTGACACACCAATATGTAAATATCACAGAACCATACTTAATTAGTAAACATCAACACATACATATATATAGCGCCGAGTAATCACTGCTGAGAGATTTGGAACGTTATCACAAAAATGCAATTCTGCTTAAACTGAGTGCGATCTGCACTTCCCTCAAATTAAATGTAAGTTTTATTATAAGGGGTGTATTTTATTCGGGTGCCTGTAGGTATTTTCCGCACTAAACTATAATAATTATACTACAATTATGGTAGCAATTGGGTATGAAATTATTAAGTTCCAAAACTGTTTAGGTGGAAACCAGTGCAAAAATTAGGTTAGTCAATCAGCGACTCACTAAATTCAAGCAAAAGGTTAGTTCTAAAAGTAACAATTTCCAACACAACAGCCACAAACAGCCTTCAAATCCCAGCAACTCCACTTAATTGCGATTTTTTATTTGGGCTTTATCAACCAAGAGATTATAATGCTTAAAACCTCTTCAAAGAAGAGAGGGCGATGCTGCTGCAGTGGAAGTATTTAACAATGCTGATAATGTACAATAGCTGAATTTAGCATCTAAAGCAGATACAATAATCGTACTACGTACAACTAAAATTATATAGCACGTTTTGCTAATACTAGAACATGCACGGAGATGAGTACATCAACCAGTGGGCCTGATTACATGCGAGAACACCTACCCTACGTCCGTAGAAAGTTGATTAGATGACCCACCTACTTATTCTTTCGGTGACGAACTACTCAAAACGAAGCGCCAACAATAATTTCCTCTACTAAAATAATTCAAACCTCCTCAGACGCTGGATTTCACTACACTAATGGAGTAATCAATGTTGACGGAGAAGGGCTGGCTAAATGCAGTTATGAGGACGACATAGTAATAACATCAAACGATCTACGAGAATTAGAAAGAATGGTGACACAGTTGAATGAGGTATCAAAGAAAGGGGGCTTAAAAGTGAACATCCAGAAGGCGAAGGTAATGTCCAACATTTTCATCGATGATGACATTGGCGGTACAATAGACGGACTACAAGTGAAAAAGTAGAATCGTGTGTATATCTCGGACGTAACATACCATTGGATAAAAATCTTGCGTGGTCAGCATTTGGAAAATGGCAATAGAAAAAACATACTTTAGTCATTCAAATATCACCAAAGCTCCCGACCAATGACTATAATGGATGCCTACTTCCCGTGTTAACATATGGTCTTCAGACAATGGTTTTACTAAGCAAATAATTCAAAAATTATAATTCACGCGGAGTAATATGAATGGGCGAATGTTTGGCATAACATTTAAAGACAAAGTAAGAAACGATGTTATAAGAAAATGGACAGGTCTAGAAGTTGTGGTGATGCGAGTGTGACGTTATGCTGTGACAAATTAAGTAGGAAACGCAATTAATGCATTTAAAATTTGGATCGTAGCTAACCTTCGGTTACATTTGGTGCTTTTCGACCCTTGCCTCGATGTTAAAAATTCAATGATGGTAAAACGCACGATTCTGAGCATATAGGGCCTGCACCTTCAAGGTCAGACAAAAATTACAATACAAATATCCTGATCGCTTATGTAAGCGCAGGGTTTTCATCACAATAATACAATTCTGCCTCCCAAGTCAACCTAGAATATAGCGAGGAGTATAAATACAAATGGTTTCGCCACTAAAAGGCACTTGTCTTTCAAGCTTTTCCTGGGAATACAATCTTACCTTTCGGTTCTCTAGCCCCGAGCTCGCTAGACAGTCATCTGTCGTGATCTCCCTCCCTGCATACCCTCTTGACACGGCCTCGGTGTCAGCGAGGTGCAACTTTCTCCACGTGGCTGTCATTCTAACCCTAACCTAGCTTTAGTATTTGTTTCGCACTGTAATTCCGCCACTGAGGAATCAAGGCGAGGGCTTGCTGGAACGCTGCCATTGGCGGATTCATCAGTCAAAAAGGTCCCTTATACAGACTGAGTCACTAACAGGAAGCCGTTTAACAGGCTAAACTTAACCCTGGAGGTCGTACTAAAGTATAAAGCCACCATTAGAACACCGAACTAGTCAGAAACCGAACTGTCATCGTTGTACACTAGTCGTCCTGTTACAGATCAATACTCCAGTTCCAGCCTTTGCCGCTATGCGGCTTCGACATGGGGCGAATCGAAAAACCAGTTTCAGACGTCACCGCGTCGTCTAATTCGACACTGTTGTTGGACTGGTTGCCTATCAACCAGCCCTGAGAGAGCAATTTATGTGCTATGTCCGTAAAATTGTATAAAACATTTTCTTAGTTTAGAAAAAAATTTGATGTATTTTTAAAGGAACAGTAGACTTATTTATGAATCTCTGTTCTTTATGTATGCGTATTTGAATGTTTGAATTAATTCTCACCGTCTGCAGCTAACAAAAAGGCAAGTAATTGGATGTTGCAATTTTAGTAGAATAGACATTTTGAAAGTCAAATATGTTGCAAAACTTTACATTGTTACACGTCCAGCTGCATTCAAGTTATTAATAATAATTAACGTGAAAACACCAATACCAAAATTTATCGTATTTATCAAATTTGTAAGCGAGTGTATTTCATATGCAGGGTGTTTAATAATAATAATAATATCTAATAAATATCTGTAGCATAAATGACAGTTATTTTGTAATGCAGTATAATATAATTTGTAACAGAACGTTCCATAATTTGTAGTGGAAAATCTTGACAGTGGGAAGAAAATCAATAAACTTCAAAGCATGCAGCGGTATCGATAGTATTATTTCTTGCCTCCATTGATCCACATTTCTTGTTTGAAGATCTTGTCTAATGGCCAGTAGCATAATTGTTGGTGAGCTTTTATCTTTGTAAATATAAATTTTTGAGAAATAACGGACCAATGAAAACGTCAGATTTTGTATTTCATAGCCAACCAAATTAAATTGTAGTGAGACTTAGAAGCAGAGATTTTGCTTCAAATATATCGCAGAAAGTAATTACAAATTTCATGAAGACCATCTTAATGGGTTTCTGGATCAGTTTTTGCGATGGAAACAGTGGCTCCATAAACCTGTGCTACACCAAACCTAAGCCTTCAAACCCTTTGAATTAGACAATCGTCCCGAACTTCGGTAATGCCAAAACGCAAATAATGGGCTTCAATTCAGATTTAGGAGCTTATCTTTACTTACACTCCACCTTATTCCTGACACAGTAGCGCAATAATAATATCGAAACCTTCATAGGGAAGCACCCCGCTGATCTTATTTACCCGCTTATTCGATTTATCCGAAGCGCGCAGCGATTTAAAAAATACCGGAATAATCCGTTTATTCATTTTTGCTGCAAATAATACGACAGGGAATTAGTCAAAGCAGCGCTCGGCGCCAGATTATCTTTTTTTCAAATATCAGCGCAACGGACAGCTTCTCTATTCGTAAAATTGAAATATTTGCCTTTTCATGAAAATTTATGTGCTTACAAAGGGCTCGTGTTCTGTAAGGGAACGAGTTTAACATTCTACAATGCACTTGAGTTGAAAGTTTTATCTACCTACTAGGCACATTCATCTCAATCTTTCCCGAAGTTCTCAAATATATCACCAGTCTAGTATTTCGTACAGGATACAAATGAGGGCTGCAGTTGAACGATATGCATTGAAGTGTAAAGATAGAATTTCCTGTTTTGTACAAATTTGGTTAAAAATTATTTTAGAATATCTATTAGCACTAAACTGAACATACTACTAAAATATTTTTATAGTTTTAGGCATAGACATCTGAATCTACATTTTTATAAGTAAGTATTCTTGTCAGTTAAACGTAAAATGTATAAATGAAAAAGCTCGTTCGAGAAGGTTTGAATGAAAATCATTTTAGCTTTAAGTTCATTCTAGCAGCTTTATTTATTAATTCTCTTGAAGCCGTTGTTTAACTTTCTACTCAAATTAGTAGGCCGGGCCTTTATCTTGCAATACAATAATGATCCTGCTTTTATTAAATCTTTAATGTTTTGTGAAGTAAAAGCGACTTTTTCTAATTTAGCTTCTTTCGCTTTAGTTTGTCCTAGTTCTCCATCTTTGCTTTTAAATGCAATTAAATAGCTGGCAAATCATTTTATTTTATAATTTTTTTATTAAAGCCAGTGGTTCTCAATCTTTAATTTCTTGTGGCCCGCCTGAAAGTCGACCACATTAGTGTGCGCCGCAATCAAAAATTCTTGCTTATTATTATGCCCACCAGCAGTGCATACAGGAGGTATGTCTAGATCCTGCTCCCATACATTTTTTCCCCGACTATACTTTTAAACATAAAATAATCCCACACAGTTTTATAGTTATCTACGTCTTTGAAACTACTCTAACATACATTTAAAAAATCATAATATCAAAAACAAAAGTATAGTAATCGTATTATAGACAAAAATGCTAGCGGTAATAGGATTTCTAGGTATAATAAACGATGAAGCAACACAATAAACGTACAAAAAAATCACATATGTAATTGAAGTAAATGGACTATTAGATGACACCTCAAATAAAGAGCAAAAGGGATACTATAGTCTTATGGAAATAGACACAGATCAAACAGAAAAAAATAAGACAAACAATGCAGCAAAGTAAATAACAAAGTAGTAGGAAGATAGCTAAGAGAAGCGAAATCGGAGGCAGATAAACCGTGTATGTATAAAATATAAGAGGAGCTTTAGAATATTTTTTTCGAAAATGCACCAAAAAAGCAATTTGCAATAATAAAGATTCGGCGTATCCAGTAACTAACAATATATACAGCAAAAGAAACAAGATTAAAATAGACTCCCCGGAGGACCTCCGAAGGGGTGGGCGGAGAGCTGGATATCATCGTCGGTAGAATAGAGGCCAAGCCAAATAGGAACAAATCCTAGGCAAAAGAATACAAGGTCCCGAGTGGTGTAGCTTGAACAAGCGTCCACGTTCGATCAGCAGAGTTAAGCAACGCTGTCTCTGGTCAGAACTTGGATGGGAGTTCCACGGCTGCATGCTGCATCTCTGGGCGCCTCGTGGTACGGCTATCACGGAAAAAAGTTGGTCCCGGCGGTCATTGAACATCATGACAGTCGTTAGTGGGGTTGGAAGTCCTCATAACTGCACAGCGACGCCTATAATTGGCCTAACGGCTGTTGGCTGAGTGCGAATTAAATAAATAAATAAATAATGTAAACAAGATTAGAATTATTCCGGTCGGCAATTTAATCCATGTAGTTCTAGTTATGAATGTTATATTTTTGAGAGATTTAGCCCACAAATCAAGCAATTGATTAATTGAGTCCTTTATGGATACTTGGGCATCCTATTGGCATCAGTTTTTGTCCTTCACTCTTTAGAACGCCAGCTCCTTAAGACACTTGTGATCTTCGAAATCTGTTGAACGGTTCTTTTAGTGGAGTATGGCCGTTATCATATTATATACACGGTCTCACCATATATTCGACGATTTGGGCTGAAGACAATTTGCAAAGTAAAAGAGAAGGAACTAATAATTGCAAAACTTAGACGAAGGAAATCGATTTGAAATCGTGTCAGCGATTTATCAACATCATTTGCGAAGCGCGACAGCGCCGAGAATGTGGTATTTCAAATTCAAAACAAAAACTTTTATCCCCACTTTTCGAAAACTTAAAAAAATTGCAGTCTGATATTAGAACACGCGACCTAAGACTAGACATTCAATGAGCGTTGTTCCTAGGTGACTGTTTAATGTCTGTTACTTGCAAAGTGAATACAAATCAAATATAAACAAAGACAAAAGTGACCACTTTCGCCTGTTCTTTACATTAATATTTCACACGAAATGAAGCAAAAATAATCCTGCTCGGAGGAAATGGAATAACATGTTCGACTTCTGTTAATTTTCCGACTATTCTTTCTCTCTCAAGCGGTAATGTCCGTACAGAGGTTATGTAGTTTCACGAAAGTTTTTGCTAAAAGTTAATAATTAATAAACGAAATAGTATGTTTGGCATTGTAGTTTAAAACAATGGTTCCGTTAACTTTCCACACCATATCTCAAATTTTTAACATATTTAACATGGTCATGAAAACAATTAGGGTAGGAGAATAGGTCTGTCATGCGGATAATGCTGTTTTAATCTTAGACTAAAAAGACAATCTCCAACGGACGGTGAATACTCTAACACAGGGGTCGGCAACCTGCGGCCCGCGGGCCGCATGCAGCCCTTTGCAACTTTTTACGCGGCCCGCCAAAGCACCAATATAACTTTTGGAAAAATCAACAAACTTAGAGCGTAAGCGTGCCAAAATGTGGCCGGTGACAAAAATGCGCGACAAACAGAAGCATAGTGGGAAACCTATTTTACTGTGCAAGTTTAATCCCCACTCCCCAGCGAATACGACGTCTCGTTTAGAAAGTGTAGCATTCTTTCTAGTGATGGGCATAATCGGATGATTTCAATAATCAGAATGTTCCATTTCGGAATGTTTATAAAATCGGAATATCATCCGATTATTTTACATTCCGTTAATGCAAGCAAGGGAAAACGAGCGAAATAACAACAAGCGGAAGGAAGATGAAGTGCGTGCAAATTTACGATGAGAGCACTCGCCGTTGCGCCGTAAGCCCTTATCTGCGTTGGCATCTATTGTTTGGGTTTGTAGGACGGTCAGTAATAGCTATTTACGTTATTAGACCGGTAGCAACATTTTTATGGCCGCGCCAATACTTTACAGGTCGAACCGTAGGGCGAGACCTGTATGTTTGGCAAGGCCATAAGAATTCTACCGGTCGTGTATCGTATAAGATTTTTTAGGATACTGCATTGGTAACTAGCGTTTACATTGTTACAAACGAGTCCGGTAGATAAAATTTACCGGCCTAGACCAGTAGTAGTTCTATTACTACTGGTCTAGTTTGTAACTATGTAGACGCTGGTTAGTAATGCAGTATCCTAAAAAACAATTTATGAGTTTGAGTCGCACAGTGGGATATGAGGAAATAAAATATATTTTTCAAATTATTACAGTAGTTACGTTAATAGACTTTCGGAAAATGGTAGTGATATTTTAAAGTTTAATAGCACATAAAGTACATAATAGATAGTATAAAACAATACTTGAATTTGAAGTCTGTAGGTGTACTATCTAATAATTACTCTACGAAATACCACTGCCATTAGTGCCATTCACGTATCATACACGTGAGCACACGACGCGACCCATCGACATTCGCCAACCAGCATATAGCAGTCAAGTGAGTCAATACAACATTCCGTATTCCGTTCAGTTCAAATTGGCATTTCGTTTTCTCATTTTGTGTACCGAATAGTAAAATAATCGAATTCCGAAAGTTCCGAATTTTGTGCACCGAACAGTAAAATAATCGAATTCCGAAAAGTTCCGAAATAATAGGAACCTTCCGATTTTTTGAACAATCGGAAACTTTCCGATTATTCATTCCGGATAGGCCCATCACTAATTCTTTCATTTCGCCAGTTTGCTACTGTATGTTCATATGTGCGTTCATGTTGACAGCCGTATGACGTTTCACTACAATATTTTATATTTTTTATATTTATATATTTTATATTTACATATCTATACATATTTAATTGGAATTGTATTTTTTTTCCCTTTTAAGAATTGTAAAATTTTTTTTCTCTAACATTATTGTTATTATAGCATGTCAATAAAAAAAATTTTTGTCTATATTTATTTTTAATAATAACGGGTGTCCCGCGGCAAATTTCATTTTTAAACTTGAAATAAAAATTTCTTCAAGTATTTTATTGAAAAAAATTACAAAATACACCTCAATCTTTGGGAAATTATTTGTGAAGCAGCACATCCACCAAATAACGCCCCTCACGTTGTACCGCCGCTTCTTCCAAACAAACTTGAAAATTGCGCATCACAAGCATTAGCATAGCACGTGTAATTCTACGAATTTTGCGGGTGATGTTCTGCTTTAACACATCCACAGTGGCTGGTACATTCTCGTAGACGTTTGATTTGAGATATCCCCACAACAAAAAGTCCAAAGGAGTTAAATCAGAGCTTCGCGGAGGCCAATTTAGATTCCCTCTCTTAAAAATTATGCGATTCGGGAAAAGTCAGAACGATACATGGAAATGATCAGTAACTTTCTGTGGCCTTCTCTTCGTCGTCGGATAATGTTTAACAGAACGTTTAAATTCCGCACTTTTACATTACATACGCCTGGAAATGTTTGCAGCTGCAAATTCACTGCTGTGCGAGACCGCCACGACAGCTCGTTCATCGCGCACCTCTACTACAAGTTGATCCCAAAACGGGAGGCCAACAGCCTGCTGCAAAAGCAAAATTTTATCGAACAAGCGGGATCTCCTTCCAGCGAAGCTCGACTGAGATTTCTGTCAGCGGCCTCCTTAGCTCGCCCATTCGACCCATATAGATTATTCAGCCAGTGAATGATTGTTCGGAGGTAGAATCACAACACGGCTGTTTTACAAAGATAATAGAATATTTTGTCATTTTTGTGCCCGCTCGTGCCCACCTGTAATATCGGGATAAACCAATACATGGCGTAAAGCTGTTTTACAAACAGAACAGAACCTCTTGTCATTTCTGGGCCCGTGGGTGCCCATTTGATATTTTGGGATAAACTAACTATACGGTTTTACACTGCGGACTAATACCCAAAACTATTCCCTGACTTTGGATTAATTGATTTCCACGAAACCGCTATTCAAATTGGCGGAAAAAACTCTGCTGAACGTTGCAGATAGAATCTCAGCAAATTTGTTTTCCCTGAGATTGCCATAAAAATTCTCCAACTACAAGGCTTTTTTCCCAGGTAAAAGCCACACTTCGCCGTGTCAGCTCCAGTGTTCTAGATGTTGACGAGTGATGTTTTATCATAGTGACCTCGGCTCGAAGTTGGGCCGCTGAACATATATTCTACTGCTAGCACAGATCCGCATACTACAGCTGGACACGGGGGACACTTGCACTAGCACGTGTGGTAATGGTTTCAAATAATTATTTGATTTCAATAATTAAACTAACTGCCGTTATGCTTTGTTTATTTCACCTAAAACTGACAGCAAGGTAATTATTTCAAAATTCACAATTCAACGCCAATAAAACTCCCTGCCAAGTTCCAGTGACCATTAAACAATCCGAACCAGGCGAACAAGCATGCGACGCGGGTTGCTCACACTTCAAACTGCGCCTTGAATACAGTTAAATTTTGTTTATTCTTTGTACATAATTAGCCCTTAATTACATATTTATTTATTTTAGAACTAGGACTGTACATAGTTTTTAATAAATGTTGTTTGAGTTAAGTTGTCTTTTTTAAATCAGTTAGAGTGAATATTTAAATTGGACCTGGCCCATTATAGTTACCAAGTAGATGGAAAAATTAAGAAGTGCTAATAATACTAGATTTAAACTTTTGTAGCGTTACAACCGTGCCGTTTTAGCAAATTTACGACTGTTGTTGGATATATCCAGCTTATCGAAATGCAGTCTATATATCAGAGATTCCCAGTCCACCTTCTCTAAGTTCTGCTCGCAACCAAGCTCGCACATCTCGCTCAACGTTGAAGGCGACCTCTGTTCAAGATTTCTCTCACTAAGTTTTGCTGTAAATTTAAAATGTAATAGAATAAGATTTTGTATGTTGTAAGTGTTTATGAATAAATTTTCTGAAAGCAATTTTGTGGTGTATTCTTGTTAGCAGTGCAGTAGCTCTTTCTGCGCAAATATTATCGATATTGGTTACCCTTCATTTGCAGACATTTGCTAGGTGTTTGGCTGTAGCGATAGGTGACGTTCAAAGTAGGTAAAACTTTTTTAGAAATTTTCTCAAAACTCTTCTTTGTGAATGTCACAGCTGCAAGGCTGGCTCGCTTACATTTATTTTTATGAATATTATGTTAAAAGAGTTTTTAAATTAACTGTATGGTTTTCATTTCTAAATTGCTGTACTATTTTGTAGTCAAATAAGCTGTTTCAGAGATTTGGCCAGGTAAGTCACAGTTGGAGCTGGACACAGTTCGCACATTTTCCATGATCGAGAAAGATTTACTGGTCGAATTCCTAAGTCTCTCACTGACATCCAACGCATCAGATGGCGCCGTAAGAGAGCAAAAATTGATCACCCTATCTTTCAAGGTACAATTATTTTAAACCACGCGAGCGAGTTCTACTTCTATTTCGATTTACGACCTCCGTCCCATTGAGTAGCCTGACCATTTAAACTTGTTACATGTAAACGGGTAAGAAGATGTAAACTGATAGTGAATAACAAATCTATAGAACAGATACCTGAACGTTCAAATATCAAGCCTAGGAAATTATTCTGAAGTCAACTAAGCTATTTCAGGGAATTCGGTATATCACAGTTAAAGTTTCCATCGTCGAGAAAGCTTCACTGGTCGAACTCCAAGTCTATCACTAACATTTAACCCACCAAATGTCACTCTAAGATAACAAGAATTTATCACGGTATCTTTTAAGGTAAAATTATTTCGAACACGCAAGCGAGTCCCCCTTCCACTTCAGTGTACGGCCCCTATCTCACTGAAGAACCTAACCCTTTTAACCCTAGAACGCATAGGTGGCGTCGTATGAGACACCACGTATTTAACTATCTAGTTTTTAGTGCTTTGCTGTTATGTTATCATATTTATATTTTCAGTACCTCTCCAGAAGATTATTGTTGATATATCCCTTTCATTTTTCATTTCCAAAAATTGTTACAAGCTTTATAATTAGTTTTTTAGTTACTTGGTGTCGCATATGACGCCATCTATGCAATCACGTCACAAGTTTTCTCGATAGGTGCTGATCGGTAACAACTTGCCATTGTCAGTTTACGTACATAATTTTCATAGTAACGTAATGCGAAGTGGAATTTGTTAAAATAGCTATCACTACTGTCTTTATAGGATTGCCAGTTAGCTATTATACTTGAGCCACCGAACAGATAGAGTGGAGCAGGCAACCAAAATACTATATTACAAAGGGCACTCGATAATATTTTAATTATAATTACTAAAAGGAACAAAGATGGCGACCCTTATAATTAGAACTAATTTCAATTGACATTAAATACCTTTTTGAGGTTATGATGCAAATATCGAGAGTTAAAAAAAATTATCCTCTGCTGGCTGTGGAAATTCAAACGTATGAATCATGGTGTAAAAATACAAGGTGTTAGCCAGAATGTGGGCGGACCTCAAATTCAACCAATAGGACATGGTCCCACAAATGGCACGATTGGTAGTACTGAAGTGTATTGTTGAAGACGCTGTCGATGTCAAATTCGAGGTTAGGTTTTGTGTCAGTTGGTGTCAGATTGACGCAAAACGTAACCTGCTAACCTCGAATTTAACATCGACTGATAGTGCCAGCAACAACATACGATCGCAACCATGGTTACACCATGATCGCGGCCGTGATGGATTTCCTGAGCAGGACCATCGGGGATTGGTTGACATTTCCCCTCTACTTTCTGAACGATTGCCCATCTCGGGAGCGTTTCACCTTGTATTCTTTACACCAGGGGTCGGCAACCTGCGGCCCGCGGGCCGCATGCGGCCCTTTGCAACTTTTTGCGCGGCCCGCCAAAGCACCAATATAACTTTAGGAAAAATCAACAAACTTAGAGCGTAAGCGTGCCGAAATGTGGCCGGTGACAAAAATGCGCGACAAACAGAAGCATAGTGGGAAACCTATTTTACTGCGCAAGTTTAATCCCCACTCCCCAGCGAATACGACGTCTCGCTTAGCAAGTGTAGCATTCTTTCTAGTGATGGGCATAATCGGATGATTTCAATAATCGGAATGTTCCATTTCGGAATGTTTATAAAATCGGAATATCATCCGATTATTTTACATTCCGTAAATGCAAGCAAAGGAAAACGAGCGAAATAACAACAAGCGGAAGGAAGATGAAGTGCGTGCAAATTTACGATGAGAGCACTCGCCGTCTCGCCGTAAGCCCTTATCTGCGTTGGCATCTATTGTTTGGGTTTGTAGGACGGTCAGTAATAGCTATTTACGTTATTAGACCGGTAGCAACATTTTTATGGCCGCGCCAATACTTTACAGGTCGAACCGTAGGGCGAGACCTGTATGTTTGGCAAGGCCATAAGAATTCTACCGGTCGTGTATCGTATAAGATTTTTTAGGATACTGCATTGGTAACTAGCGTTTACATTGTTACAAACGAGTCCGGTAGATAAAATTTACCGGCCTAGACCAGTAGTAGCCAGCAGTATCCGAAAAAACAATTTATAAGTTTGAGTCTCACAGTGGGATATGAGGAAATAAAATATTTTTTCAAATTATTACAGTAGTTACGTTAATAGACTGTCGGAAAATGGTAGTGATATTTTAAAGTTTAATAGCACATAAAGTACATAATAGATAGTATAAAACAATACTTGAATTTGAAGTCTGTAGGTGTACTATCTAATAATTAATCTACGAAATACCACTGCCATTAGTGCCATTCACGTATCATACACATGCGCACACGGCGCGACCCGTCGACATTCGCCAACCAGCATATAGCAGTCAAGTGAGTCAATACAACATTCCGTATTCCGTTCAGTTCAAATTGGCATTTCGTTTTCTCATTTTGTGTACCGAATAGTAAAATAATCGAATTCCGAAAGTTCCGAATTTTGTGCACCGAACAGTAAAATAATCGAATTCCGAAAAGTTCCGAAATAATAGGAACCTTCCGATTTTTTGAACAATTGGAAACTTTCCAATTATTCATTCCGGATAGGCCCATCACTAATTCTTTCATTTCGCCAGTTTGCTACTGTATGTTCATATGTGCGTTCATGTTGACAGCCGTATGACGTTTCACTACAATATTTTATATTTTTTATATTTATATATTTTATATTTACATATTTATACATATTTAATTGGAATTGTATTTTCTTTTTTTCCCTTTTAAGAATTGTAAAATTTTTGTTCTCAACATTATTGTAATTATAGCATGTCAATAAAAAATAATTTTTTTCTATATTTATTTTTAATAATATTTATACTCGTATATGATATAAAAGCACTATTTAAGTTACATTTGAATGTGCGGCCCGCATAAAAAAATTTATTTTGAAAATGGCCCGCCGTCCGAAAAAGGTTGCCGACCCCTGCTTTACACCATGGTATGAATAATATATTGATGGCACTGTGAGTCTATGTCAAATTCGAAGTTAGCAGGTTAGATTTTGCGTCAGTCTGTGATAAAACTGACGCAAAACCTAACCTGATAACCTGCAGTGTAATTTATGTGCTGAACAGAGACTACCGAGTGATTTTTTAAAAACTCAATTGCAGCATATACACTATATAGACTGTGGGATAACCCGCAGTTACACAGCGTTGCCAAACCTCTGCTACACCACATAGTTAAAACTGTTTAACGTAGATATTAGTACCTGATCAGTTCCTTAGATTTAACAATTAATTTATTCATACCCATAAATAAATATTTTAACAACTTTAACTTCCGTTTTGCCCTTTAATATGCATCTATGCAGTCAAAATTAACTTCCAGATATTAAAAAAGGCGTATAGTAAATTTAAAGTGCCTCATTAAACAAAAAAGGGTGTGGTGTCGTATACGACGCCACATATGCGTCAATGTAACTTTCTTAGATGTATGCGTTCTAGGGTTAAGCTTACTACATGTAAGCGGGTAAGAAGATGCAACCTATGGAACAAGTAGCTTCAGGTACCTGGGTGTTAAAATTCGAAGCGAAGGGAGCTATTTTGAAGTCAAGTAAGCTATTTCAGCGATTTCGGTAAATCACAGTTGGAGCTGAGCAGTATATAATATTCTCCATCGTCGAGAAAATTTCACTGGCCAAATCCCCAATCCCAATAGTGACATCCAACTCACCATGTGGCGCCCTAAGACATTTATAACCGCATCTTTTATGGTACAATTACATTGAACACGGCGAGTGAGTTCCCTTTCTATTTCAATTTACGGCTCCCGTCTCACTGAGTAGCGTGATGCCTTTAAACTTGTTTCATATAAACGGAAAGAAAATTAAAATTGACATTGAATAAGCAACCTATGGAACACTATGGAACAGGTAACTTCAAGTAAAGCCAAGGAAACTATTTGGAAGTCAAATAGGCTATTTCAGAGTTTTCTGTATATCACAGTTGGAGTTCAGTACGATATCAATATTTTCAATCGTCGACAAAGTTTTACTAGTCGAACCTCCAAGTCTATCACTCACATCCAACCCACTAGGGGGCGCCCTAAAATAAAAAAAATGAGTATCTGACAAAATATATCTTTCAAAATACAATTATTTTGATCACCGCAAGCAAGTCGTCCTTCTATTTCCGTTTACCACCCCGGCGTCACTGTAAACTTGACCCCTTCTTACATGTAAACCGATAAGAAGATGCAAACTACAGTGAATAAGCAGCCTATGGAAGTAGTAACTTCAGGTACCTGAGCGTTGTAATATCAAACCAATGAAACTTCGAACAAGATGTGACACGAAGCAAATACAAATAATATAAACCGCAATGGATATCACAAAAATTAGGGAAGAAAAATCGACAAGATTACGAGAAACGGGAGACCACAGGAAGAAAGACAAAAAAAGGCCAACAAGAAATGCAAAATATCAATATTATAGGAGCACTCATATTGAAAAAGAGGAGCCTTGACTTATCAATGAAAATTTCTTAAGTGTGAACATGATAATTTTTTTAAATTCTTCTTTTATAAGTACTTGCAGTAGCATACATATAATTTAGGCCTTAAAGTGTGAATGTTAAATTTCTGTCATTAGAAATGTTGACTAAGGTCAGATAGCAACCATATATAAAACGCATCCTCTTTTAAATACCCCACGCAATTTATTTTCACTGCTTTCGTACTAGATCGATTTTATTTCTTTGAAACCCATCACAGTCTTTCAATTACTCTAGATTCCATTTAGTGACGAAATATACTTTTGACATCTCAATACTTCTTTATACAATTATATTAATTAAAAGACTATATTCATTCCTTTCATGATTCTTGAATTTCATATCACAGGCATACATTGTTATTGGTTTTATTCTTTAAGAAATTTTTCAACACTCAACCATTACTTAGTTCCTGACAGTTTTGCGAAAACCGTCATCCTATAATGATGCATATGTAGCTATATGCAATTGACTGCAATGTTAGGAATAATTTACTTACTTTTGTAAACTAAAGCACCACACCTATCGAAATTTATTGAGCTGTAGCGACCATTATGGTTTTATAATGAAACCATTACTATTATTTATATCTCTGCTGTATTAGTGTATAAACTATAAATTTCCTGAATGAGATATTAAAAACGACAAGTATAGGAAGCCTGTAGCTTTCATGACCATTTTATGGTTGCTTCTAAATGATCACGCTGAAACTGCTACAAAACGTAAAGCAAAATAGATGCTAGGATACAGGAAGAACTTTCAACTAATGGATATGTCTCGTTGGGTAACGAGTTGTTTATGTAGCTGTGGATATGTAACACATTAATCTTAAAAATGTTTTTAAAATTGCTCTTCTTAAAGCTACTAGCATTGAGAGCCCTTGGCTCCAATCCAAAACAATAAGAACAAAGCTAACGTTTCTTTAAATTTAAAATCATTTTATTATATTCCCCATGAAAGAATGAGCAAAAATTATATTTCTTTCCAGTTGAAAGCAAATAAACTTAGCAGCCAACGATCCATGAATTGCGAGAGATTAAGTATTGACATCAAAAGACTTCTCATCTTTTGTGCCTGTGTAATCATATTTCTGCGGATGCAGTCTTTCAGCATGTTTATTTTGCTGTAAATTGACTTGGCAATTTCTCGCTGTTTTGTACTCGATAACACCTCTCACTGTAATTTCGCACGACGTTACGGGCTCGTAGCACTTAAAACTGTTGCGTGCGAAGGGCGAACGTTGTCTGTCTTATTTCCAAGTACAAATTGAAGAAATAACTGAAAAATTAGCTTATGATATTGAATGTAGACCCTTTGGAACTGTTTCGCTTTTAAGGCACATTCTTCTCGCGCAGCTGCGAATTGTCACACAGAAGAGCATTTTGTAAGGACCACTTGAAAATAGGAGACGTGAGGTTGAAGGTCTTAGAAATCGCACGCCTTTGATGTTGTTCTTCCCCTAAAATGTCTTTTTGTAATCTGCTTTGACAACTATTCAACTTCTGCCGAACATTTCATAACTCTGATCGATTTTCGTTCTGTTTCACGGTAAGAGGGTGACTGTTAAAGCTGAGCACCCTCTATGGCGGAAGTAAATTGAATAAGGGAGGCGTCGTATAAAACTGTCGGACGAGTTTGGAAATGTCGTGCTTCTGAGGTGCAAGGTGAGTTTTGCTAATTTAAATCTTAATTGAATGAAAGTAAACATCCTTCTTTAATGAAAACCTTTACTATGCACTGTAACGAATCGTTTATTTAAGGGCTATCAAACTAAAATTGTGTTAGCTCCATTTATAACTTAGTTGTTAACATTCGCGTTCTATAATGGAATAGCAAAGTTTGTTTTGGTTAATTCGATGAAAGTCTAGGTCTAAATTAACGCAGCCCTATTTGCGCATGAAGTACACATGTTTACAATAGCTTTGGCTGTTGGTGGATTTCTATATTGGAATTGCTCCGTAAACGTATATTTTGCTTCTCTTGCAATCACAAATATTTATTGCAAACGACTTTTTTAAAAGGTGATAGCTGCGAGTAAATATTAAATCAAGATAAAATGAGAGATGAGGTCGAAATGGGAATGAAAGGAGAAACATGGTAATAAGAATAAACGCACAAAGGATATGAAGGGGCAATATAATCAGAACTCAAGAAAACAAAATCATTAAGAAAGTACCGACATGGAAACTGATAATAGCAAGACTTAAGGGCAGATCATAAGATCAAAAAGCCAGATGGAAAGAATATGTGATACAGGACTGAGGGTAGGGATTGGAAAAAATATTGTATGTATGTATTGTCGGTAACCTCATTTTACCTTGCCGTGTAGATGCTGGTGCATTATTCGGATTCGGGTTACCTTTATGCTTGCGCAACAATCATTATGTGAGGTGTGTGTCTTGGTGATGTGTTGACCATGTTTCTTTTTCTCTTAGATCTGTGGTTCTGAGTAGAGCACATGTAATTTGGTGCCCAACTGTGAATGGTACCCGATTCCAGTCGCTAAGACTGCGGAAAAGTTTCGGCCCACTAGGGATTCGAACCGAAGATTTTGTAGGAGCATTGGCTTCATGGAAACGATAATGATTAGTGTTAGTTAATAATTCAATAAGTTATTTTGACGTTGCATTTATTACTGAATACATATTTCGAATCGAATAACTGAGTTCACTATCTACAGTGGTGACACCAACGATCTCAGAAACAAGATAATCGCGTGAGGATGAGGAAAATGGCACCGCACGCTTCGAGACCGCAAGTGATAGCACTGCTGTCGCACGTGTCGCGGTCAAGCCGCCTCTTTTTTGGCGAGAAAATCCAGCTCTTTGGTTTGCACAGCTAGAAGCACAATTTGTTACGGCTGGCATCACAACGGAAATGACAAAATTCTATTACGTTGTAGGTTCCACCGACACCTCTGTCCTCGCCCAGGTAGCCGACATCATTCGTAATGCACCTGCGACAGACCCCTACAACACCCTTAAAAAACGCCTTACTTCTTGCTTTGCGGAGTCGCAAGAGCAACGACTTGCACTCCTTCTGAAAGGTACGTCCCTGGGTGACAAGCGTCCCACCCAATTGCTACGAAAACTGAGAACATAGCTGCAGGGATAGTCAACGACGAAGTTCTCCAATCTATTTTTATCGGAAGTTTACCTTCCCAGATGCAGTCTATTATAGCTGTATTTCATGGAAATCTTGATGATATCGCCCTCATTGATGACAAGGTACACGACGTATCAAACCACGACGTGCTTACTATACAGCCAAGTACCTCAGTTTTGCAGTCACAGTTGTACATCACCCAGACGATTACTCGACTGGAAGGACGTTTTTCTCGACCTCGCTCCCTACTCCTCAGCCATCATTGACAGGTCGAAGCACACGGTACTGCTGGTATCATCTGAAGTTTGGCAACCGGACCCGGCAATGCAAACCACCTTGTGAATTTCCTATTCAGGGAAACGACAGACGTGGCCGCAATTAGAGGCAAATGCTGCCACGCACTCTAGTCTCCTCATTGTATACGACCCGACCACCCAGTTGTCATTTCTTATTGACACTGGAGCAGATGTGTCAGCAATTCCTCCAACGAAACGTAATTTTCCAGTAGATTCGTATCGCCTCTATGCCGCCAACGGCTCGGTGATCAAGACCTTTTGACAGAAAACCCTGAAAGTTGGACTAGGCCTAAGTAGACTATTCAAGTGGACCTTCATTATTGCCGATTTGACCAAACCTATCATCGGGGCCGATATTTTAGAAAATGTTGGTTTGTTAGTCGACCTTACGAACCGCTGTCTTATTGACCGACTAACTTCTGACTACTCACTATGTTCTGTCGTCGGCAGTCCAATTCCCAGCATCAAGACCTTCGACCAGCATATAACCTACCACGATATTCTCTCTCAATTCCCGGCTATAACACGACCACCAGAAATCGTCCCTAAAGTAGCTAAGCACACAACAACGCATCACATCATCACTAAAGGGCCACCGGTGTTCAACAGAGCTCGTTGGCTTGCTCCAGATAAACTTGAGGATGATAAAATGGAGTTTCAGTTCATGATGGATGCAGGGATCTGCCGCCCTTCTAAAAGTACAAAGGCGAGTCCATTGCATATGGTTCGCAAGAAAGATGGCACCTGGAGGCGTCGTGGAGATTTTCGTCGTTTCGCACTCGCTAGAAGGTAAAACTATCTTTACTACGCTGGACTTAAATAGAGCATATCATCAGATTCCAATTCAAGAAGAAGACATTCCTAAAGCAGCAATAATTATTTGAGTTTGTAAAAATGGCGTATGGGCTCAGAAATGCTGCTCAGACAATGCAACGCTTTATGCATAAGGTTCTGCGAAATTTATCTTTCGTCTTCGTATACATAGACGACGTCCTAATAGCCTCCCGGGATGAAAACGAACATCGAGAGCACTTGATACAGGTTCTCGAACGCTTAGATCACTTTGGCATAACAATTAACATGGCCAAATGTCACTTTGGACAGAACGAGGTGCCTTTTCTCGGTCACTGGGTCACTGCGGTAGGGATTCAACCGCTACCCAAACTCGCAGAAACCATCTTAGAGTACAAGAAACCTTCTACGGTACATGAGCTTCGTCAGTTCCTGAGCATAATAAATTTTTATCGCCGCTTCCTTCCCCAGGCAGCTCATCATCCAGCTGTTTTGAATGAATATTTAAAGTCATCACGGAGGAAAGACAACAGGAAGATTGTTTGGACGGATGCTGCATTTGCAGCGTTTAACAATGCAATAATGACCTCGCTTCTGCAACACTTCAAGCACACGCGTCGACCAGTTTCCGTCTTGGCTTGTCCGTCTATGCATCAGATGTGGCAGTAGGAGTGGCTTCACAACTGCAGTTGGCAGCCGCTCGGGTTCTTTTTGAGAAAACTCAAGCCTGCGGAGCAGCGGTACAGCACTTACGATCGTGAGCTCCTAGCTGCTTACTTGGCTTTAAAGCACTTCCGGCATATGGTTGAAGGCCGAGAGTTCACGCTGTTCACCGACCACTGGTATCTGATATCTCAGGTCGGGATAACATCGTAAAAGACACGTTCTCGAGGCTTTGCACCATCGAGATACCATCCCATATCGACCCAGAGACTTTGGATTCGTCTCAACGGCAAGACGAAGAGTTATCCCACCTGTTACAATCGAAGAAGACCTCCTTAAGCTTGAAGTCGTCCTGTGCAATGACTGTGAGTTGTATTGTTATACCTCCGAGGATTGCGCTCGTCCTTATGTACCTCTTACACTACCACGACCACATTTCAACAGCTTACATAACCTGTCTCATCCTGTCATTCGTAGCTCGGTTCAGTTTGATCTGACTGCCGCACCTGGGCCAGCAACTGCGTCCTATGTCAACGCAGTAAGGTTGGTCGTCATACACGGGCACCCTTGGACAAGTTTCCCCCTTGGACAAGTTTCCACTAGCAGAAGACCGCTTCGACCACGTGAACATCGATATAGTCGGTCCCCTTCCGCCATCAGAAGGCTTTAGCTACATTCTAACATCCATCGACCGGTTCAGTAGATGGCCTGAAGCTTTTACAATGACTGATATGTCGGCGGATACCGTAGCGAAGACTTTCTTCGGGAACTGGATATCACGCTATGGTGTTCCTTCCCGGTTGACTTCAGATCAAGGCAGGCAATTTGAATCTGAGTTGTTCCGGTGTCTGGCCAACCTGTTAGGAGTCACTAAGTTCCGTACTACAGCTTATCATCCAGCTAGCAATGGAATGATTGAGCGCTGGCACCTCTCATTAAAAGCAGTTCTCATGTGTCATCCTCCACGTCCATGGACCCAGGTTTTGCCAACTGCACTTCTTGGATTACACACCGCCGTGAAAGAGGATTTTGGATGCGGCTCCCTGGATACTTATTCGAATATCCAAAAGTATTTTACGGCTATGGTAATGAATATGTGGACAATTTACGCCGTACCATCAGGCAATTAAAGCCTTCTGCAGCCGAACACGGAGTAATGAAAACTTTCGTACACAAGAACCTTGCTCAGATGCTGTAAAACCTCCATTACAACCCCCATTTGAAGGGCCCTTCCGTGTGATGAGCAGAATGGGCAAAGCCTTCAAGCTGCTTGTTAAAGGAGTAGAAAAGAACTTCAGCATAGACAGACTTAAACCGGCACATTTCGAAAGTCAGCCCATTATCACACCACCGTTAGCACCTCCATCTGTTTTACCAACTGCCCCTATCCGACCAACTACTTCTACCGCTAGAGCAGCTCCTGATTCTCCAAATCAGTCTGTTGTTCCTGTTCCCTCTACTTCCCATTCCCACCGTACTCGTCAACGTCCCGTGCGTTTCTGTACGTACACCGCTGTCGCTAAGGGGGGAGCCATGCAGCAGCCTTGGCGTCACGGAAACGAAAATGATTAGTGGTAGGTAGTTAATATTGTCATTCTGACGTTGTATTTATTACTGAATACATATTTTGAATCGAATAACTGAGTTCAGTATCTACAACGTGCTTAATGCAAGCCTAGCGTAAGTCCTTAAACCGACTCCATAAAAACCTAAGCAAAAGAAGCCAAAGCAAAGAGAAGAGAGAGTGGGTTTTAAGTTCTGGAAATATGCTGGGACACAAATTAATACTTAGTCGTCTGTAGGTATCGGAGCAGGGTGTCTGGATTACAAGTTTGAAGCTTTAAGTATTCGCGTCGTCGCAATGCAGTTAAAGCACCAATTTCTACTTAGGTCAGATATTTGGGAAATTATGTTTCCCGCATCTTTTTGTCATTCGCCCCTACTGCATTCCTGGGTACATCTGTTTAAGCCTGTTCGTAGATCGACGCTTGATATACCCATAACCCAGCGACCATTCTCCAAGATCGGGGGAATTCTCTTTAAGCCCGTCATTCTGGGCGCTATAGACGGCTTTCCGGACAGCGATGACTGATAGAGCTTTGTATTCATGATGTTTCTTTGGATATTTTGCCCCACTATAAAATAAAGATATTAGGACACGAACATTTGGGAAATCAAATCTGCTTTCGTTTTCAATAATTAACTATTTAAATTAAAGATTTACTATTGTTAGTGGAAATGCAATAGGATGAAAATAACTACTCTTTTAGTAAACTTGACCCTTAAGGTTTTTATTTTGTATTCTAGCGAAATACCTAAATAACAATTAAATATTTAAGTGCCACCAAAAGATTGCAGAGATTATCTTAGGGTGGTATAATCACGTCGCTAGCTAATCTGTTGCCTTCAAAAGCTAACCCATATTACAAATTGCCGTCGTCCCGAATATGTTGTATTGCAGTTACGCGGATCAAAGCGTCTTACGTTATTTTTTCCATTTCAATCGCATTCCTTGCTGAAGGTTTTGGGCTAAATACGTCTCTGTACTCTTTCTAATAAGTTTGCGACCTCAACTCATGTGTCCCGCTTATCGCATTCAAAATAGTCGAAATGTAAAACGCACAGTTCTACGTCGTTTCAGCTAATTGCCGTCGAGTTGTTTCATGATTTATTTGTCTATTGACCCTGGATGTCTCGCAATGGTGACGCGTAGATTAACGCAGCTCTCTCGCCGTGTTATTTTTGCTGAAACGCGATCAAGCTGTGTTTTGAGACTTGCCGGGTTACTCAAAATTTCAGTAACCTTAAAGCATTTAAAATTTTAAAGCTGTGGGTGCAAGAGAGAGCTCCTGATGAATAGAAAGAGCTAAGTAGAGATGCTCTAACCACTGTTGAGGGGGGAAAGAACTTCTTGCGCGAATCGCACTCACCTATCATCAGCTATTAAGATAGTTTACAGGTATTTGTGCGCTGCGGCTTCGGGTATTGTGCGGCTAGGTTGCTACAGGTATTGGGTACCATTGAATAATTAAGCCTGTCAGTAAGTAGTCGGTAGTCGGTAAGTAATATTGCGGTTTTATAATAAGTCACCACTTCCATGTGCGAAAATTATACACATATGAAGCATGCTTTGTATAAATGGATTTAAGTAGCAACATAATTACATCTTGGTAATTACTAAAATCCGGGGTGAAAAGACTGTACCGATTTGAGTCTTGAAGATGCCGTTTTGGCAACTCCAATGAGGGTACTCTGGTGATTCCGACTTGCCACTGGAAAATTCTAGTTAGAAGCTTTTTGGCGCTGTCCGTTCTGGGTCTGGCCTTGACTCGATCAAGCAGAATTGAACAACGTTAACGTTCTCTTCAGTAGAGTCTGCCGTCAGGTACTGACGAACGGTACATTGCAAGGTTTTTTAACGGTTTTGGTTTTATGTGTGATTGTATTAATTGGAGAAAGCGCCTGATTCACCACCGAATCATATTAAACTAACGTAAATTTATTGTGTTTTTGTTGAATTTTGTGGTGCTCCAAGCACAAACCTCGTAAATTTGTAACGCTCGTTGCATATAGGCTTGTGTCTATTTTGTCAATATTTGTTCTATGTATGTGCGTGGAGTTCGATGTTGTACAACAATTTTGCGAACGAGGTCTGTCTTCGCTTCTGTTATTTTATTTCCAGGGGGCTCGCATTTATATGTTTTTACATGTTGCATATGTTTATTGTGTTTGTTTGGTTGTTGTAGTATTATTTTTGAAAATTAAATTTTTTAGAGCCTTATGTGAGCAGATGTTACTCATTACTAACAATTCACGAAAAGTTTAGTGTAGCAGAAAGGTGAAGTCACTGCATAAGGTTTACTAATTTTGCTTATGACATTATACAAACAATATGGTGTAAAGTAATAAGCACTCTATGTATATGCAAAAGGTGAGTTATAGGTTAATTTCCAGATTTTTCAGCCAGTGTACGACCTCGGGAGTTGCACTAAAAAAAATACTTAATTTGTGCAATTATCAAAGTTTTGGAAACCGAACAACAAAGAAAAACTTTAAAAATCAAGGGGAACGCTACAAACAACGTTATCAGAAAATGAAGTTGTTTTATGAAACATCAGATAAGAATTAAGTTTCAGAAACTATAACAATTTTGAGTGCAGTAGAAAGCAAAAGGTGGTCTACAGTTAATAATACAGTAAAAAATTTATAGATTTAGGATGATCAATGTGGAGAACTACATTTATAATATTGAAAGGCATTAATATAAAATTTAAAAGACAAAAAAAAAGCTTAACACAAAATTTTTGTAACTCAAAGAGGCATAGATTAACGTCAATATGAAATGAAAAAAAAAGTGATATGAAACAACAAATGCTGAAACGGGTTTGACCTGGCGTAAGTGAGATTAGAGTAGTATTTAAATATACAGCCGAATTGTACCCCTGTATTTTTTGTTGTCTACTGTATGTGTTTATAATCAGTTTTAAGAGCGTCATTAGAAATTTTAAACGCGCTTCAATGTATTTGTAATTTCTGTGCCAATATATGTATGGAAATAATAGACGGTTAGAGCGAGCCAGTCTCGTTTTGGGTCTTGATGAATGAGCGTGTGCTTTTCTTTGCGATACAATAGTGATGCCGAGTGAGTTAATTTCTGAAGCTGCGTTTGAGCGTCAGCTGAAAGCCGAGTTGTAATAACAACCGCTTATCTATACAGATGTGCTGAAGTCCTGCAGACATTGCAGTTTGGCGATTTGGTAGTCAAAAAGCCAAAAATGGCAGCGACCGTGTTAATAAGTGACACAAAAGAAAGGAAATCGCAGAAGAAAACCTGCAATGATGGATAAAGGTGGTTAAGTACCAGTAATTCGTCAAGCATCACACACAAAGTGGGTGGTTGAGACCAGATTAGGTTATTTACAGGTGGTTATTCTAGTATGAGCGTAGTTCATTGCGCGCCAATGCGCTTATGCGCACACCTTCTAGTGTTTGGTGTACTCTGCTCTTGTACATATGTGCATTATGGCGTCAGCACAAAGATGTCGTTTAAGCAGCTGGGTGAGGGGGATTTTATCTAATTGTTCGATGAGTTAACGTTATGGCTTTTGTTCAGTAAACGATCGTTATAAGTTTGTCGAAGAAACATTTGGCAGAGTATGGGTTAATTATTATTCAAATATATACTGTTATGATATTGATAAAGGGGTAAAAAATCAGATTAATATCGTAGATTAAAATATTATAGTAATTAAAAATTATAAAGATCAATTTTGATGAGAATTGGATATTAAAATTATTAAGATGCATTTAGTAAAGAAAGGAAATAGAATTTATAATTTAATAAAATGAAACTGATTGAGAAACAAATGGACAAATACTTTTACGAGGTAGACTATTGAACATAGTGGACGTCAATAAAATAACAACGCTTTTATATTGTGTTGGATTGAAAAATAGGCTAGACCGTTAAGGAGTTTGTTTTTATTGATATATACAATTTTGAAACGAAAAGATGTAACCGACTTGTGTAATAAGAAATTAATAAATAAACCCTTTTAAAAAGTTTAAACATGTTTGGTGTATGAAAGGGTTGCAGTTCCAGAAAAATTCGCGTGGTGTATAAGAAAAAAAATTAAATGTTAAAAGTAAGAAGCTGAGCGGACTAAAATGGAGGAAGATAAAGAATATGGTGAAAATACTAAATCAGTTCTAATCTACAAAAGCAAATAAAAAGGAAAACATATTGCATTGGGTTTGTTGTGGGATTGCATTTGGTGTTTTGCATCGATTGAATTGGATTACAACAAACAATTTACAAGGGAAGAGAATTGCAAGGAAGTCGTTGGCAGAGTGAGCATGTTTATGGCGCTTGTCAAATGAGGCCTGGTAGCTTGTCTCTGGTTGGGATTCTTGGTGCTGAGCTGTAACGTACTTCAAAGGAGTAATTTGGATTGAATATTAAAGAAAAACAACTATAACTATGGTCTGTTTGGATCTGCGCTGTGTAGGCTGATTATTGGGGCAAACTAGTCTCCTGGGTTAATTCAGATCCTGATTCTGGACGTTTTTGGCAGTTTGGTTATTACCAGTTGAGGCATTCACCGGGATTTTGAGTGGAGCACTGGTGGTGTCATCGGTTGCAGAGTTGGACGAATTGGTTTCATCAAAGAACACTGCTAAGTTCAATAAAAGGTAAATTAATCCAGGTATTATATACGAACTCAAATAAAATAAAGAATAAAGTGAATTAATTTAATTAAGGGAGTGCTTACTGTTTGAGATTGTCATATAATGTAACGACGACGTATTTGTGATTGAATTCTCAAAAACTATTTTGACATAACATTTGACAGAAGTTTAGAATTGTCATAATTGAAATAAGAACATCAAATTTCAGAATAAGCAATCTGGATAAAAGGAATCCACTCTGATTTTCAGTCAAGTGCATCTACAGAAGCCTGCAGAACTAATTTTAAATATTCAAAATAAATAAATAGGGCAATTTAATCGATTAATATTTCGTTATAAACATAAACGTATAGACAAAATAATGTGGAGCTTTAACCTTATCATATTTATGGCGCGCAATGTGGAGCCATATCAATACGTAGCATATACTCGTATAGCTGTTGTTGTTTATATAGATGCGAAGTGGATACCGATATTCGCTTTGTGGTTTAGTATTTTTGTTTATTATTAGTGATTTTCGAATGAGTTAGACAATAGTTAGTCAGGTCAGCTGAAGCCTGTATATAGACTCAGGATGGTAATTTTTAACACTATTAGTTATAAGCTGTCGTAATACTTTCCCTAAATACGCGATAATCTTTTGTCATTAACATCAGTACTTTGAAGTTGCTTCTGTTAACAAACTTACGTTACCTTTAGTTTGATGCAGATGGAAGTTAATTGAAAACAAATAGAAGCTGTTTTTTATATTTTATTACTGCTCTTAGTTGTTCACTTTAGTTTCTCTAATGATAATTTAAATATTTTAATCTACGAGAGTATATTTGAATACTCGCCAGCTAGCTGCAGAGGAGACGGCGTGCAGTGACGTAGTTTCCGATTAACATGAGCGCCAACAAGTTTTTCCAATTACAATAAATACACTCAGATAGGTCAAGAACTTATAAACTTGGAATACGTCGCAGCATATACTAACACAACATTTGAAATATAGAAGGTAGCAGTAAAGAACTCAGGTGTAGAAAGGTTTTAGTCTGTACATTTGATTTATTAACCTAAGTTGCATATAGTAACCAGTACAAAAATATTATATATGCATATCATGCGTTCCCTACTAAAAACGGAAAAGGGGCACCCCAGATTAAAGTTATCAAAGCGATAGTTAATATATTATATTTACACAAATAAATATCAAACTAATAAAAAGTGCAGTTGCCTATTCGATGCAGTTATAGTTTATTTTACAAATTTTGTAGTACTCTCATAGATGACGTAACTGTTTCGCCCTGGAGTTGACGCTACACATTCTAAAATTATATTCAGCTCATTGAAATTTCGAATTTACAATACGAAATTGGAGGATATTCACCTACCCTGTATAGTACAGGCGATGTCAATACGACAAGGAATCCTTCGGTAATAATTCAGAGCTGAAGCTTCGAAGACAAGCTTGGCGCACTATTTAAAATACACAGAAATCCTATCGCGAAAGAGACTCGTCTGTAAAACAATTCAAAATCAAACCCTTGCCGTTTTTCCAGCTGTTTGCGATAACCGGCAAAGCAGATGATTACTGCTTTTACACAACGACCAGGTTCCAATGAACGAGCTTTTACACGACTGTGCATTACATCAAATAGTAATCAAGTTAATTATGCTTTTGACACGTAACAATTTTCCTACTTCTTAAATTTAAAATGTTGAAACTTTTTAAGTATCTTTAATGTTATTTCATCACGATGCTTGCATAATCAATCCTATCGTTAATTGAGAACTGTACTAGATATATCAAAATTTAGTACATCATATGCAGCATTAATAAAATTAGTTACTAAATTCCAAACTAGATTAATCAACTACACATTTGGCACGGTTAGGCAGGCTTAACGAGTTGCTCATGAATATTTAACCGGAAATAGTTAAGGCATCAAAAGATGTTATTAAATTAAACCTAGCAGCAATATAGAATGCGCTGTACCTACTTTTAATGCTTCAGTACTCGTATAGAGTTTGCGAGGCTCTACAATGTGTTGAACCTACTGTAGTTTTTTTATTTAGTAAGTTATTAAAATGAGACTCTAGCCATTTCTACGGCACATTTTTAAAACACGTGTAATAGGAGTATTTTGCAAATTGTAAAGGTTTATCCGAGAAAATAATTGTTCATTCTAAGCGTGTGCTCGCGTCCACATGGCTAGGGGGAACCTCAAAAAAAGGGAAAACCGAAAAGATGTGCGGATTTATGTCGCAAGCGTGTATTAAATGCAAGAGAAATACCTGTTCTAAGCACTCGAAGAAGCGGTGTTTTGCAGTGGAAAATTTTCTCCGAAATGTAACGAGTACAATGCTCATACATAAAAAACGCATATTTGTCATCACTTTTCGAAATGGACAATTATATATTAAAATATTGGACCCTAAAATCTTAAATGCCTGTGAGCCTCTGCGCGAGCGTAAATCACTGAAAATAAACGCAAGCACTTGAGGGTTAAGTTTTAAGAAATGTTTAATTTGACATCTAATGCAATGTACTATTTATAATTTAAAAAAAAAACGATAGAGGGCTCATAGAACCACATTGTGGTTAAAAAGGCCACTGGCCTATAATAAGAGGAAGATACAGTGATGCAGTTCTTTGAAATCGAGCAAGTATATTCATTTTTCGAAATAGGCCACGTGACTGGTTGTGGGCATATTATATTTCTATATATTACTACATATTAACGCATAGTTCCTTGCTTGCTCTCGACGTTGAATATCTACGGAATATTGTTTGTGTCGTTTTGGGAAGACCGATATGAGTATTTTTTTCTGTACCATTACTTTTCATATTCACTTATCCACAGTTTACAGTAACTGTTGAAGTGCTGTGTTTGCGATGTTTCTTATTGTTTCTAGTAGCTTCTAGGTCATCGAAGAAAGCTGTGACAGTTACAAACGCCGTTTTTACATTGCTCTAAAAGGCTTTTAAAGCAGAGCCTGATAGTATACCTTGGCAACGTTACCATGAACGGTCAACAAGTTTTAGATTTAAGCCACTTACTAATCATACTGAATTACTATGACCAGCTTCAAATTGTATCAAACAAACGTTCAGACTACATGGACGAATCGGAGGGCCAACTAGCTATAGTAAAGACGCTTACGGTTTTTATATAAAGTGAACAAAGGGTCATTAAATTGCGAGTGGCCAACAAAAAGCCTTTTATGATAATTGATAACTTACGAAAACCCTTAAACTCATTAAAATTTGCTTAGCCAAATTCGTTACGACCTAAATTAAACTTAAAAATGTTTTTCACTTAAATTACTTATATCCATAAAATGAAAGTTAATGTGGATAGGTTTATATTAATAACGGTTATTCTGCTATATAAAAATATTTATAAGTACTCGTCTAAGCCACGGGTAGAGCCAACGCTACAAGCGAAAACTACGAATACTGACAGTTATACTGTTAATGGTTAAATTACAAAATTTAAAACCGTTAGTGATAGGTTACAAGATATCTCCACGTACAAGAGTTACCCAAACAATTGTATTAGCGTAAAACATTACAGATTTAAACATTGAAACCGCTAACACGTCTCTTGGTATTACATAGGCAGGTTAAATTAGCAAGCAGTGATAAGTTTACGTTGACGCCATAAATCACACATATCGGGAGGTTAACAAAATACCACTGCAATAATAGAACTTTAGTTAGTAGCAAAAGTAAAGTTTAAACAAAGAACAGAGACGCAGGTTTAGCTGCTATGTACAAGCTTACGGAAAGAGTAGTGTACCTGGTTTGTGTTTAGATACCCCCACGATAATGCAATACTACACCCGTAAACAAACAGCAATAATCGACAACGTGTTACCGTCCCTCTGACTGTAAAAGAAGAAAAGCAAAAACAGCCGACTTCTCAGCCGGAGGAGGTCGTGGGTTATGCAAAAGATTCTAAATCTTAAGCAGTAAAGTAAAAATATGGGCGCCAAGTAGCAAATAACCCAGCACTTTGCTAATCTAAAAGGTACATGACGATAGGTGTTATTAACCAACCCTGAAAAGCATTAGAGGTAACGGCAAGGGTAGTACATACACAACAACAGAAATAAATAAACAATCAAACACGGAAAACCAGTTGTAATTAATTCGTAAATATATATAGAGATAAAATATATCACAGCATAAGGAGTGGTTTAGGAACTCACCCAAGTATTTATATAGTGTGTATGTAATATTCACATAAAATTTATTTAATTGATGGAAGAATATTTAATATAAATAAGTAGATTACAAATTGACACTAACGCAAGGGCATTCAGAAGTTGTCGGAAATTAATAATATCGCTCTTACAGACACAAGATCTTGTTTCTGATTATAAAGCACTTAATAACCCTGAATATGACCTGAAGTTGATTTAAACCTCAACAGTTTTTAATGTGTCGCATAATTACAAGTATGTAAACAAATTCTGTTCAACCTAGGTATTTTTTACAGAACTACAGTTACAATTAAAATTCACGTGTGCGGTACATGGACACTTTCGCAATATTGGTGGTAGATTACGAAGTAAACAAATGTTTAAATCTGAATTAACTAGATAGTTCTAAGCTGCTTAGGTGAGTGCTATATTTTTGCATTACATGCAATTAATTGCGATGGCTATTTAAGGTTTCCAAATATAAGAACAGACAAGAAAACACAACCACAAAATAAACCACATATTAAAAACGGGTTTCCTAACCGTAGGTTGCCGTCATCTCAACCTTATGTGGTGAACTTCCCCGGGGCCCACAGATGAATTTCCAAACCAAGGAACAACCGAATCATCCAACGTATAATTCCAGAAACGTAATTCACAATAGCATGCCTTCCTGCACCAGCACATGGAGGCGAATGTCATGAATAGGTGATAAGAAAATCCAAAATGTTGGGAACCTTGAAAGGATGCAGTACCGCCAACTAAAATAGCTTGAAGCGTGTAGTGTGGCCTAAGCTTTAGAAATTCTCATACATTGTAATTTGAAGCAAGACTTATAGAGCAATTAAATATGAAAATAGTTATAAATGACTTTTGTGCCCCGTAATATACGTTAAGTTACCTTGACAAGTTATCGGACAGCTATACAACTATACTCGTAGAGAGGACTTCGGCAATAAATGGGAGAACAGCAACAAGAGCTTCCAATTACCAACGAGGTCTCCACAGGGGTTTTTCGAATTGTCCGCCAAACTAGTAGCGCAACATTTAACGACTGTAGAGCCGGCTGTATAAATACGTTAAGCGATTGTCGAATTACTGTAATGAAGAAGAGAGAATAAGCGCACACATTAAATTCGCGGCTTCAAAACTTGATACTCACGCCGAGAAAAATCCGCAATCAAGTCCAATGGGTAAACACAAAACCCAATATTCGCAGTTAAATTAACCTATAAAGAATCTCGATAATGCGAGTGTACTAAAAGACACTATTGTCCTCACAAAACACTATAAAACAGCCACAAGTATTGCAGGTATTCGCTTCAAGAGGGGCTACCAGAAAAACCAAGCTTACCTGTAAAGAACACCTGCAAATAATCAACGACATGACTTAATGATGAACTAACAACGGATCTATAACTTTTCTCGTACAAGTTGAAGGTCGCCAAACGAATTCGGTGACATCAAAACATAAGCTATCAAGGCGCTAGCACGGCGTTAGCCAATATAACATGCAAATTATTAAAAAATGTAGGTGCAATTGGGTGCAATCGTAGCTTGGCGTAACCATAGCAACTTATACGTTTCCGTATGTTTTTGAATCATAGCCTGAAGTTTATAAGCAGTTCCCTAACGTGCTTCTATGTACAAGGTGTTGCAAAAATAAAGCATTAACTCCATGTTACGCTAGTAAGGAACAGTTTCTGAGTAGTAAACAATAATAAACACATTCTTTTTAAAGATATGGAATTCCAAAGTTTGATTACTAATTTTGTCTAATATTCAGTATTAGGATAGAAAATTATTACACTCTTAAAGCTAATAATACAGATATGGATAATTATAAATAATTTTGTCATCTAACCAACAGTTCAACTAGTTTTGAGGTTGATAAAGCCTCGCTATATCTTCAAAAATATAACAGAAAGATTACTTTAATTATTTTTTTTTCTACTTAGAAGGTGCCTCTTAATAGCGTAATATAGAGTTAATGCGGCATTTTTGCAACTTTGTATATGTTTGGGTGTTAGTAGCTGATGTTTTCCATCAAACATTCAACACTGAGGAGTCAATCTGGTTTCTAGTGCTATCTACAATTTGAACATAACAGTTAATTCCATGCAAAAGGAAATCTCAAACCTTAAAACTGAGTTAGAAATTAAAGATCAAAGAATAACGATTGTTGAAAATCAATTATTAACCAAAAAACGTGAAATCAAATCATTACATATGCGCCTTAACAATCTGGATCAATAAGGCCGAAATAAAAATATTGAAGTTTGCGGAATTAAGGAAACCAAAGATGAAAATTTAGCGGCATTACTTGTTGCAATCTCTAAAAAAATTAATGTTGAGATGTTTTCAGCTGACGACATCGAAGCTGTACATAGACTGCCAACGAGAAATTCAACAAATAAGCCGAGACCTATTGTTGCACAATTTTCAAGAAGACAGATTCGAGACAATTTTATAAAAAACAGCAAAAAATTTAAATTGATAAATGGCGACATTATTGAAAACGCAGGTGACGATCGAATTTATATAAATGAGCATTTAACTCCTATAAACAAAAATCTACTATGGAGAGCTAGGGGGATACAAACACCGGCAATTAAAATTCATTCAGAAGATGCTCTACCTATAAATTGAGATTTCGCCAACTCAAGTAATAACAGCAAAACAAACAATGGTGTACGGTGTACTATCAAAACGTACGGGGACTGCGGACCAAAACACATGAACTTCTTTGCAATGCCGAAATTAGTGATTACGATGTGATAGCGTTAACTAAAACATGGTTGTACAAGGGTATATTCGATCGTGGGTTATTTAGTGAACGTTTTACGGTGTTTAGGAAAGATCGTGACCAAACACGAACTGGCAAAGAGAGGGGAGGAGGAATACTACTTGCTGTAAAGAAACACATCGTTGCTGAGGAAATACCAATGGATAATTAAAAAAATAACAGGTGGAATGTGCATGTTTATTATACTCACATACATCCCTCCAAGCACTGATGAGCAAGAGTATGATACAATTTATGAAACTGTAAGTAATTTACATTTTATTTGGGACTCTAAATGTCTTTTACTTGGGGACGTAAACTTAACTGACCTGTATAAATATTACTTGCACGGCGAATCTGCACTGAACTTGTTTAATAAAACTAAAAATTTTCTTAATTTCATAGATTTTGTAGATTATAAACAATACAATGTCATTGGAAACACACAAGGACATATATTGGATGTGGTCGTATCAAATATAGATGTACTGGTCACCAGGGAATTGGATACACTTATTGCTGAAGATCCATTACACCCTGTACTTCACATTGCATTTTTTCTTAGTGTGGAGGTAGATAAAGATCTTGTAGTATCCAATAAATTAAAATATAACTTTAGAAAGGCAAACTTCGAAATGTTATATAAAAAATTTCGGGAAACGAATTGGAATAATTTAAATAAACTTACTGATGTAAATGACATTCTACAAAAATTTTATGAGAAAATTAAAGATATTTTTGATCAAACAGTTCCTTTCTCGAATAAGCACAAACAAAAATATTCGATTTGGTTCTCGAAAGATATAATTAAATTAGGAAAAGAAAAAGAATTCTATAGGAGAAGAAAACAATTAACTACAAAGCCACTAGATTTAAATTAAAAATTATGATTAAATCAGAGTATAGAAAATATATTCAAAACATGGAAAATAACATAATAACTAACCACGAAACACTATGGGATTTTGTCAAAAATAAAAAAAAAAACAGCTGCAATGCCTTCTTTAATGTATTCAGACAACAATTTGCTTAATACAGGGGAAAAAATTGTCAAAGCATTCGCAGACTACTTTAAGAGTGTCTGTATTACATCTGCACAACCATTAGCTAAACACACACAACCAACCAATAGTAATTTAATAACATTGACAAATATTAATGAGGATGAGATAAAAAGTGCAATAAGACAATTAAAAGACAAGAAATCGCTGGGACCTGATGCGGTACCAACTTATATAGTTAAGGGTTGTTCTGATTTTTTAATAGCACCTTTACTTAAAATTTTTAACGCCTCCATTGTGCAGGGTGTGTTTCCAAGTTACTGGAAAACATCAAAAGTGTGTCCGATTCATAAACAGGGTAAACGTAGTATGATTCAGAACTACAGACCCATATCAATACTAAGTGTATTTGTAAAAATTTTTGAAAGTATCTTATTTAAAAATATTTACAGACAAATTAATAATATTATCTCAATTAATCAACATGTTTTTTTTCAAGGTCGGTCTACTATAACTAACCTATGCAACTTTATGCAAACTGCCTCAGATGCTTTGGAGAGCAGAAAACAACTTGATGTTATATATACTGACTTTTCAAAGGCATTTGATAAAGTGCATCACGACATATTATTAAGCAAAACGGTCAATATTGGTTTCGCTAACAACTTACTAAAGATGTTTGAATCTTACTTAACTGGAAGAAGTCAATATGTGGAATGTATGGGTTATGTTTCTGAGGACTACATCGTTACCTCAGCAGTACCTCAGGGTTCTAACCTGGGACCGCTTCTAAATTTTTAATGTATGCTGATGATTTAAAACTATTTAAAGTAATGATTTTTTTTTTAATAGTTTTAAAGTAATAAACCCCCGTGTGGGGACGGGTTAGAATATTCCCACCGCCCAAATCCTGCGTGTCGTAAAAGGCGATTAATGGAGAAAAATGCCAACGGTTCCGAAAGCGAATGATGACAATTAAAGTCACAACGGTGGCTGGAAGCGGAAGAGCAATTTTCATAGCGGTGTCTGTACCCATATTGGGCGGCCGCGCACAGCGTCTGCCTCCAGAGGAGCGGCTGAAATATAACTCGCCAACCCGCCTAGCAAGCGTGGCGTTTTAATGCTAAACTACCCCCAACGACAATGAATATGCCGAATTTTAAAGTTAGAGTACCCCAGGTGGGTGGGGTAAATTACCCACAGTCCCACACCGCTACGGCGGTCTGCCTCAAGGATTCTGGGGGAGGCAAAAATTCGACAAACAATAAGAAGAAACAGAGAATAGGATATACGAGAATGAACATAGCCACACTAAATGTAAGGTCACTCTGCTCGGAAGATAAACTGATACAATTAGAGGAAGAATTAAGGTACATCAATTGGGATATTGTTGGTTTGAGTGAAGTCAGGAGGAAAGGAGAAGAATTATTGTCACTAAAAACAGGCAATTTACTATATTATAAAGGGGAAAGTGATACTAATAGAAACGGAGTCGGAATACTAATACACGAAAAGTGGGCTAAATATATCGTTTCCACAGTTGGCATATCGTCAAGGGTTCTATATGTTATTATAAAGCTATCTAATAGGTACAATCTTAAAATTTTTCAGGTGTACGCACCTACCTCCGCATATCCGGATCACGACATTGAACAGTTTTATGAAGACATAGATAAAGCATTAAGCCAAGATAAAGCATATTATACTCTAGTAATCGGGGACTTCAATGCAAAATTAGGAAAACGCCAGATCGGTGAAACATGCATAGGAGCACATGGAACTGGAACACGAAACGATAGAGGGCAGACATTAGTAAACTTTCTCGAACAACACCAATTAAAAGTCATGAACTCATTTTTTCGGAAAAAAGAACATAGGAAACGGACATGGCAGAGTCCTGACGGAAGAACAAGAAATGAAATAGATTTCATTATTTCACAACACAAACTAATTATATGGGATGTGTCTGTACTTAATATAATTAACATCAGTGACCACAGAATGGTCAGGGCTCGGATAACATTCAATACAAAATTGGATAGAAAAAGATTATTTAACTGTGGAGCTAAAAAGATAGACCCCTTAGCAATACGTAACCAAGAGGGAAGTTATAGAAGCCATCTAGAAACCGCTTTTGCAAGGAATCCAGTTAACGAAAGCGCAAGTGTAGACGACCTTAATAACTACATCATTCAAAATATCAAAACATCTGCAAATATTTTAACTAACAAGCCAAACAGTAGGAAAGGATTCACCAAACTTACAGAAGACACAAAGAACCTAATAAGCGGAAGAAACCAAGAAAGATCACATATGTCAGTGGAAGAATTAAAACAAATCAACAAACATATAAGAAGACAAGTAAGAACGGACACCGCGGAGTACGAGAGAATCATAAGACAAATTATCGAAGCAAATAAAGGACCAAAAGTATTTAGGAAACAAATAATAGAAGGGAAAAAGGAAATTACAAGTTTAATAGACGACGCAGGAAACGTACTACGCAACCGCAAAGATATATTAAAATACATAGAGAAGTTTTATACTGATCTGTACACCTCTAAAAGAAGAGAACCACCTCCCAGTCCTAGCGATAAAAGAGCAGCCTTGACAAGACACTACACTGAGGATATACCAGCAATAAGTAAATACGAGATCAAACTAGCCGTTAAACAGATGAAAAGTAATAAAGCCGAGGGACCTGACGGTGTAGTAATAGAACTAATACAAATGGGAGGGACAGTCCTCCTACATCACTTGGAAACTCTATTTAACCTTTGCCTGGATACAGGACATACACCCGAAACATGGAAAAATTCCAATGTAGTGTTAATATATAAAAAAGGGGACAAAAGAAATTTGAAGAATTACAGACCGATCTCGCTGCTGTCACACATATATAAACTTTTAACGAAGGTTATAACAAACCGAATTCAAAACCGTATGGATGCTTTTCAAACACCCGAGCAGGCAGCATTTCGACAGGGTTACAGCACTATAGATCATATTCACACAATACAACAAGTGATGGAAAAGGCCCATGAATATAATCAGCCCCTATATTTGGCCTTTGTCGACTTTGAAAAGGCTTTCGACACTGTGGAACACTGGGCAATAATCAATTCACTCAAAAGATGTAGAATTGATTATAGATACATACAACTAATACAAAATATATACAAAAATGCAACCCTCACTGTCCAGATCTTTGAAAAAACTAATCCAGTTCCGGTAAGACGTGGAATTAGACAAGGAGATACCATCTCTCCCAAACTTTTCACAAATCTATTAGAAGATGTATTTAAAACCTTAAATTGGGATAAATTAGGAGTTAACATCAATGGGGAATACTTGTCTAATTTACGTTTTGCCGATGATATCATATTATTAGCAGATAATATGAAAGACCTAAAAAAAATGATACTAGACCTCGAGAAAGCAACGCAAACGGTTGGACTAAAACTGAACATCGACAAAACAAACATTATGTCAAATAAAGAAGATGCAACACCGATCGAGATTGAGAACAAACGAATAGAGGTGGTTAACGAATATATCTATTTAGGACAAAAACTGACATTTGCAAGTGATCCCCAAGCAGCAGAAGTTGAAAGAAGAATAAAACTAGCATGGGCGGCATATGGAAGACTGAGAAATGTGTTCAAAACATCAACATATCCTCAACACTTAAAATCGAAGGTGTACAACCAGTGTGTTCTTTCAACTCTAACTTATGCCTCAGAGACTTGGTCCCTCACGGAAACCAGTATAAGGAAGATTAAAGTAACGCAGAGGGCAATGGAACGATCGATGCTGGGTATACGACTACAAGACAGGACACCAAACGACTGGATAAGGAATATGACAAGAGTCGAAGACGTAGCGCAGCGCATAGCAAGTCTAAAATGGCAGTGGGCGGGACACCTAATGAGAAGACAAGACAACAGATGGAGTAGGAAAGTGACCGAGTGGAGACCAAGAATCGGAAGAAGAGACCGTGGCCGTCCGAGAACTAGATGGCGAGACGACATCAGCAGCGTAGCAGGATCACATTGGATGCGAACTACCTCTGATCGAACAGCATGGCGACAGCTTGGGGAGGCATATGTCCAGAGATGGAATGTTTTAAATGCTGCAAATGATGATGAAAGTAATAAAATCCAGTGATGATTGTCAGCTGTTACAGCAAGATCTAAACGCTATTTGTGAATGGTCTCTCAAAAATCAATTGCACTTTAATATAAATAAATGTTTGGTCATAACATACAGCCGAAAAATTGAAAACATAAATTTTAGTTATAATATGAAAGATCTGGAAATTGAGAGAAAGACAGGGACAAGAGATCTTGGAGTGTTATTTGATTCAAAACTTACATTTAATGAGCATAGAAGTACAGTAGAAAATGAAAGCTACCGAATGCTGGGTTTCATATTTAGGATTACAAAAGATTTCCAGAATCCAGACGTAATAATTAAATTATTTAATGTATTAGTAAGAACTAAATTGGAATATGCATCTATAATATGGAGCCCATACTATACATATCAAAAACTTACAATTGAAAAAATTCAAAAAAAAAAGTTTTAGATTTTGTTTTTTTAGAATGTACCAATACAAATGTGATGTCGCTTATCAAGATCTTTTGCAAATGTTCGATGCAGATTCACTACAAACTAGACGGCTTATACATGAAAACATATTTCTATATAAAATTGTAAATGCTTTAATTGATGATCCTACAGTATTAAGATATATCAATTTTAATGTTCCAGTAGTCAATTTAAGAAAATGCCTCACATTCACGTATAAATGTCCAAAAGCCAATTACTTATTGAACTCGTCCTTAGTACGAATATGTAAAAATTATAATTCTTTAGAAACAAATATAGATATTTTTAATATGTCACTGCACCAATTTAAACTAGCAGTACCTGCATATTATAAAGTATAAGCTAAACCCCATAAATATTGACATTATTGTGTTGTACGCTTAAACATGCACATCCTATCACAATTTAATTAATTAATTATCTACATTAATTTGAGAAAGCCATGCTTCATTAGTTTTATGTTTATATACTGTATTTAACTCTGTAATTGGGGTCGAGTGGCTGACCGGAAGCCAGGAGTTGGCACTAACCTGCCCCGCGGCGGAAGGTCAACTACAGGGGAGGACAAAGGCATAGCACTCCAGCCTCTGAAATCCCAAGACCGTTGGGTATCACCTTCAATGATTGGTGATATGTGATCTCAGATTGCATCCTACACGTGGTGGCCCTGTTGAAACTAAACCCAGCGGATCTAGACTGGGAAGTCGATAAACATCCCTCAAGCCAAGTTGGAAGACGTGACGAGTGCTGCATGGAACTGGGGAGGCAGTTTCACGAACGATTCCTTCGGAGCACCTGGCGCAACTCCGTCGTACTAAGTCGCCTTACCTCGTCGTTCGGGCTCCGGCGAGGGTTGACCTTTTTTCCCGATCACTCGTGGGAACAACATGGAGGAATTAAATTTAACAATAAAAACAAAAGAAAAAGAAACCCCAAAAAAAAATAACTCTCCCCCTAGGGGGCAACCCCAGGGATCGGCTGGAGGATCTTGATGGATCCAGCCGAATACAGGAAACTATCGGGCGCTGCAAAGCGAAAACTGAAGCGCCAACGACTGCAAGAGGCAGGAACCGGGAGCAAAGGCACCGGGACAGTCCCAAGCAGTCAGCCGCAACCAGGGCCTTCAGGGACCAGGGCCGGCGCAAGAAAAGGGGATGACGGGAGAGGGTCAAAAAGGAACCGATCCGAAGGAAGTACCCCAAAGCAGCAGAAAAAAAGGAGCAGGGTGGAAGAACCTGCTCGCAGCTACAAAGAGGCCATCACTGGGGAAAAAATGGTAATTCTGCCAAACGGTTACCCAGATGAGACCTTAAATGTCGAGCAGGCAGGGTTGATTAGAACCTACCTGCTCGAAAAAATTGATGAAATCGAAGATGGGAGGAATGTACCCCACCCGATATTTCTTGAGGTACGCCACGGCAGGGGAAGACTTAATGTGACCTGCGCGGACCTCGAAACCAGAACGTGGCTGGAGACGACAATAAAAGGCTGTATACCATGGGAGGGAGCGAAACTAGTACTCAGGGAGGCCAAGGACGTTCCCAAACCAGTATACACCCTAGCATGGATTCCAGGACCAGTACTGGAAGCCAAAACCATTCTGCACAGGCTGCAGAAACAGAACAAAGGTCTTTGCACAAAGACCTGGCAGGTGACGGACTCCAAGCCGGACCCCAAGGGACAGCAGGTAGTCATCGCCATGTCAGAACAGTCCTGGACTAAGCTACAGGACGTTGACTATAGGCCCTTCCTAAACTTCTCCCGGGTATCTTTAAGAAACTGGGTAAGAAGAAGGAGGAAGACGAGAAGAAAGAAGGGCAGACAGAAGAAGAAGGACCTTCTCAGGCAATGGAAGTGGAGGGATCTTTGGAACCTCCACTCTCGCAATCGCCAGAGGAAATGGAGGTAGAGGGGCCTCGGGAACCTCTACCTGCAGAAGAACCACAGGCCGAAGGGACTTCAGCACCCCCCCAGGTGAAAGAAGGGGGAGGGTCTAAGGAACCTCCCTCTCCTTAAGCCCAAAAACCTAAGTAGAAGCTACAATGGCGCTGAAACTGCTACAGGTAAATATACACCATTGTAAGAACGCATCGGCGGTCTTACAGGCTTATGCCATCAAAAATAATATTGATATTATATTAATTCAAGAACCTTGGATTAAGGGTAATAAAATAATGGGACTAGGGATGACCAAGGGCTGGACTCTGCACAGCTCCGATGAAGTCATGCCTAGAACCTGCATACTTGCTAAATCAAATTTGAATCTGATCACATTAAGAGACCTTTCTTGTAGGGATCTTGTGGCAGTCAAAACCAAAATGGCTATGGAAGGGAACGAGAGGGAGATCATTATCGGATCCGTATACCTCCCATATGACCAGCCAGGAGATCCACCCACTCCTGAGATGAGAAAGCTAGTAGGACACTGCAGAGGGGCGAATCTGCAGCTACTACTAGGATGTGATGCAAACGCTCACCACATAGCGTGGGGAAGCAATAACACCAACCCCAGAGGTGAGTCACTCCTTGATTTCTTTTTAGAAAATAGGCTCTTGACAATGAATCTAGGCAATGAACCCACATTTGTAACTAGTGTTAGAATGGAGGTCATTGATATAACTATAGCCACTACAGCTATGGCAAACATGGTAGAAAAATGGTATGTATCTGAAGAGCCATCGCTCTCGGACCACAGATACATCAGATTTGACATTAAAACACCAGTGCTAACCGACCTGGAGTACAGGAATCCCAGAAACTGCAACTGGGGGTCATATAAAGAGAACCTTAAGCAGGCACTACAGGATTGCCCCTCCAGGGCCAGTAACACTGTTGAATTAGAAACAATGGCAGATGCCATCGCTGAATCACTAATAAATGCCTTCGAATCGAGTTGTACTGCAACTTCCAGAAGGTCAACCAGAGATGTTCCATGGTGGGACGGCCGACTTTCAGAGCTGCGGGTGGAGACAAGAAGGCTATTTAACAAAGCAAAAAGGACAGGGAAGTGGGAACCTTATAAAGAAGTCCTTACAAAATACAATAACGAAGTGAGGAAAGCAAAACGATCCTCATGGAGGGAGTACTGCAAGGGAATCGACAAGACACCAGAATGTGCAAAACTCCAAAAAGCGCTAGCGAAAGATAGACCACAGATAGTGGGAACACTAAAAAAACCTGAAGGAGGATACACGGAAACTGGGAAAGAAACACTGGCAGTTTTACTACAGGCACACTTCCCAGGCAGTATACTATTACAAGAAGATAATACCAGTGATCACGGTGTAGAAATACCTTTACGCAGGGCCACACAAGAGAACTGGAAGACAGCACATCAAGCGATAAACATAACAAAACTTAAATGGGCATTACACAGTTTTGAACCATTTAAAGCTCCAGGTGGAGACGGGATCTACCCAGCTCTACTCATTCAGGGCTGGGGTGAACTATCCACCCGTCTATGTGCAATGCTAAGGGCAAGTCTAGCCCTAGGCTACATACCAGCAAGCTGGAGAAAGGTGAGAGTGGTATTTATACCAAAGCCGGGAAAGGAAAGCTATGCCCAGGCAAAATCTTACCGACCAATAAGTCTGACGTCATTCATTCTGAAGACGCTAGAAAAGTTAATTGACAGGTATATAAGGGACGAAGTACTGGTGATTTCTCCATTACATAGATACCAATATGCCTACCAATCAGGAAAATCCTGCGAACTGGTTATACACGAACTAGTCAGCAAGGGGGAAAAAACTATACAATCCAAAGACTTTGGCCTAGGAGCCTTTCTGGACATCGAAGGTGCTTTTGACAACACCTCGTTCGACTCAATTCATCTAGCCTTGAATAGCAGGGGAATAAACGACACCCTGAGCAGATGGATACTAAACATGCTTAAAAGCAGAGTCATAACCACTTCTCTTTATAAGACAACCGTGAAAGTGTCGGTAACCAGAGGGTGCCCACAAGGAGGGGTATTGTCACCTCTACTGTGGAACCTCGTGGTGGATGGCCTTCTACGGGAACTAGAGGAGAGGGGCTTATACACACAGGGCTACGCTGACGACATCACCATCTACATACACGGAAAATTTGAGGGCGTAGTATTCGAAAGAATGCAATTGGCCCTCAACATTGTGGAAAGATGGTGTGAAGCCAAGGGACTATCGGTCAACCCGGAAAAGACCTCGCTTCTGTCAATCACAAGAAGGAAGAAAAACAAGTATAGGAAACTAAAACTATACGGAAAAGAACTA
>OW679196.1:97769157-98049380 GCA_940337035.1 Agriotes lineatus | reverse complement strand
ACTAAATGACTTGTTTAAATAAGTAATTATTTTGTAAATGCAATATCATTTTTGACATAGATTTTTTAACTATATATTTTATTGAATGTAACGTTTACTATTCTGGAAGTAATGTTTACATACATGCCTCATCCATCAATTTTAATCACCCTAGTTGTGTATTTTCACCTGTCTCGGAATTTTATCAAACTATTAAACACACAAGTAATTGCTGATACCTAGCTTAGAGATAGTTATTAAGTCCAATCATTACTTATGCCTAAAAGAGTGAATGTTAATGTGTAATATTAAATTTAAATCACTTGTAGATAATTTTTTAAGTAGTAATTAATAGCAAACCAGCTATTCTTATTTCTGACAAACTTTTAGAATTTATGCGCTCTCTAGACGCAAGTGAAAGTAGTTTGTAGTATAATCCCGAGAAATATTTTTTAAATAAAAATTTCAGATTGCACCAGCTAAATAAACCGCTTTCTATATTTCGAGTTGTTCTGGTAATCCAAACCTTTATAAGCTTTTTTCATTCATAAAGATCAGTTCGCATTTTCTATATGTGGTATTTATAGCTATAAAAGTAACATAAACTAAGGTTTTCCCTATAACATTACTTCTATATGTTCTATAAATGAAAACAACTAAGTTGTGGTGGTATAATTATATCATTCCAAATTACTATTATCATCTTGTTATAAATGAATGTGTGAATTTCCATATTTACTTGCAGTACCTATAGCGTGGTTGATTACGTTTAAGATTCGTACGAATCCCTAGTAACTCCCGCGTATGCTTGTTGAATACATATTAGCTGTGCTTCGGGAATTTTCGTTACATAAATAACTACCACATATTAACCTTAGTGTTGTACATGAACACATATCTTTAAATGGCGAAAAGGATGTGTATATACCGGAATGCCATAAAGTGCAGAAGCTTACTGTATGGTTGGTTGCATACACGTCACCTTGGCAGTTGTAACTTCTAACTACTATTTCTAGGCAACATACACAGCAGGGGAGTAGAAGTTGTAGTCAACTTAATTATTAAAGAAGAGAAACGGTGTTCATTAATTAGTTCTCGTTTGTCGCTTTAATTAGATTTTACTTGTACTAAATAAATAAAATATATTGTCCTCTGCTGTCTTACAGTATTGGAAATAGTGTATCTGTGGAATTTAAATTGCCCTGGCATTTCTGTTTTAACATTATGTCATAAACATAAAATGGTTTCAAACTTGGCCGTTGCCTATGGAACTGCCTAATGTATGTATTAATTACATATTTTCTTATTCCGTTAGTTATTAAACACTACAGCCCTTATATTGTGGATTGCTCCAATTATTTTCTTTAATAAAATACATTATAACTATTCTAAAACATTTATAAGCATGTCTGGGAAGGACCGTGTTGAGTTTCTATTAAACCCAATTCGGAGGGTAATCGTCTGCCAAGTTGAACATATACGGAATTAAAATTTCAGCAACCGTCGCGATCCAGGCCCTGAATTATTGTGAAGTCCGAGAACCGATTCAATTGAGAAGCAGCTGGTCGAATTTATTAAGAAATTTTAAACAACAGCGATACAAAATATTTTAAATATTAAAAAATTCATGTTAGGTATGTTGAATTTTTAAAAGTGAAAATGCATAATTCTCTGCTTGAATAATTTAGATTTAGTAACTGTTTGCATCGTTACTGTCACTAATGCTTGCAAGAAGCAGAAAAAGTGTAACTTAGGTGTTTAACATAAGTCACATTTAAATTATTTAGGTATGCCTTTCTTTCCGACTCCTGGCAGATAGTTCTAAAAATATATGTGGTTCTGTTTGCCCTATACTTTTTAACATGTGTGTTATAATCCTGTGAAGTTTTGATAGTTTTCAGTTTTTTTGTTTCTTTTAGTACTTCTTTTAGTTTTTCTATACTTATTCTGTTGTTGCCGGGTTTTCCTGTTATTTCTTCTTGTTCTTCGGTATTACCAATTTCTTCTAGTACCTAATTCCTGAAATAATTCTTCTCTTCTTTTCATTATTTGTTGTTCTTGTAATGCAATTCGAGGATCAAAGCATCGCCGGCCGATATCAAATGTGGTGCAATCTTTGAAATTGAAAATAAGTGCCAGTGTAGCTAGGACGTGCTGCATTCTTGTGATCCATATTTGCACATAATATCTGTTGCAGTTGGAGCTAGTGAAGGGTGGTGTTTCACAAACTGTGTATTAATCACTAACATTAAAAAATCACTGGCAATGACTGTTGTCGCAGTTGCTACAAAACCATAGCTTGATTAGCTTGATTACGATTTTTTGATGGTGCCAGATCCTATGTCTAAAACGTTAAATGATATCTTGCTGCGGCAAGAGTGAGATGCCATAAATATCACCTAAATACCACTTAGAGTCCATTTTTGCTTGTGCCATAAGAATTTACGCGCAAGCGAATTCAGGCCAGTTGCGTGCACATCTCTACAGTGAAGCCTGTTTAAAACTTACGTGATTAAATCCAAAGCAGGTCTAAGATTGCGCTGCCATACTGTATGTATTAGAGCTCCGAGCACTGTTTTAGTAATAAATAGGTACATTCTTATCACTATAATTCCTTGCAGAACAACGAGAAGCAAAGCCGCGCCTCCACAAATTTGATACTTTTTGCGGGTTAGGTACTCGTCTATAAAATGAACGGAATATGAAACTTGTGATCAAGTCACCCTTTCAAATCCCAATATATAAAATCGCATTAAGTATTCAGGGTGCAATTGGAAAATTACGATATCGCCAATCACAAGTTAGAACGTGTTTATTTATCTTGGGTGATTTCGGTTGTTTTATGCAATTTTATATAAAAATGGCTGAGGATAGATTAACTAAGTATTCTCAACATTAAATTTAAAAACATACCGTTACCTGAAAAGATTGAAATACAAAAATCGGACGGTCTGCACCAGTATTAAATTTCAACCTGGAAAGAAAGTGGAAACTTACAATATTAGAAGACATTTTCTGTCGACATTTATATAAAAAACTAATGGATTTGTGGCTGTGATGCGTGATATGTTCTGTTTCTTCCATTATTAAAGAAATTATCGGGTTTAATTTTGTAATATACATATATACATTTTGTGATGTGTTTTAATACCCTTAGTTGTATGCATATGACGTCTCCTTTTGGATTACTAAAATTGATTTAGATTAGAACATCGACGGAATGTAGGTGAGTTATTAATTATTGTTTCTTATTCAGTCATTGTTAAATATTAAGAGCTCCCCCAAATACAATTCTCACGAACCGCCACTGCCATTAATACAGGTTTTGATAACTTGAAAGATGTTATGGCAAGCGATTATGATGTAGTGGTGCTGTGTGAAAAATTTCTAAATTAAAATATCAGTTTTAGTCATTAATACTGGTAATGTTAAAAGATGTGTCCCAAAATTAATTGTAACTTAACACCTTTTATGTTTTGTTGTAAAACCAGTTTAGTTTTATTTGCAGGAGATGGAGTCTATTTTGTTGTTAAGAGATAAGGGAGAGTAGCTAGGCCTGGCTACCCTGTTATGAACAATTTTTAGCCTGTGTGCAACCCCATCAATGAATATACACATTCGTAGTTAAAGGTATATTAAAATCTTAGTCCTATTACAGAGTATATATACAGAAAATGTAGGCCATGTTTTTACGGCCTAATATTAAAAATACAATCATACGCATTTTTACTAGCGCAATTCTGAATGCTTGATTGACACACTAACATGCAGAATTGCTGCGTCGTGTTTCTGACATACGGTATACTATACATGTAAAAATGCAACGTCTGTTTATCAACAAGAACTGGCGCTTGATTGCAGGCGTTGCTATTGTAATTTGTTATCATGACACCGAAAGCTGACATACTTTTATCTGGCGCAAGTTCTGCCTTTAGTGAACCAATTGCGTGTTTCCTGGATTACAATTTATATTAAATTATTCACTTAAAACCATGTTCAAAAATAGTTTGAACAGGTAACAATATTAATTTTGAACATTTAAAATATTTTCAAAAAGTGAAAATAAGCACATTGCTCTTTTAGTGAAAATAAAATAGGCTTAGAATTTGAAAAAATTAGTATAATCAAGGAATTTGGAAGAGATAATGCATATACCTTATTATTGAATATCCCAAAAGTCACCTAAAATTGAAACTGCGCTACAGCCACCATATTGAAAAATGGCGGCTCACTTTCGGTCTTCTCTATATAATTCCTTAGCCTTTTCAGATAAAAAGAAAGTATAAAACTGTAGATGATTATAAAATAAACAAATTCTTTTATAACCTCAATTACTCCAAACCTCATGGTTTTTGAAGTATGAGCTGTAAAATGTTACTCTTGCTCTCTCAGTAACTGTCGCTATGGTAGACACATCAACATTAGCTTTGGCTTCTTCAATAGTGTGTTTTAAAAAAACTCATTCGCAGCATGCCATGATCAAATTGAAGTTTGCCATAACTTGATACACCCATTGAAGCAAATGAACTACTCAGAGAGAACTAAATTACAACTTGATCTTGAACTAATTTCCTAAAAATATACAAAATACTTAACAAAATCAATTTTTATTGACCGTTATGATTATTACACTCGTTATTTTTGTGTAAATGGCATCTTATTTTCCTTTTTGCTTGATGCAAGTAAACTTAATGCAGTGTAAACTTTTACCTGTCACATTGAAAGATGTTTTCATAAACGCAATGCAATCTGACATTCACCTGCAGACTTAAGTTGCGACATGACTAGATTTTCTATCTTTCCATGGCCTACCCTAAATGAGATTTTTTAGAACACACGATACATAGACGCAAGAACTGGGCCGCAAGATATTTTACAAGAACATTTTTTATTTCTATTGATTGCAAGAAAACCAACTTGCCTTGTTGTGGCGACAATATTCTAACTGATATTTATATCTACTAATGTCCTTCTACAGCTCATACTTCAAAAACCGTTAGGTTCAGAGGAAAAATGGTAATAAAAAAATGCTTATTTTATTATGGTCTACATTTTCGATATAAAACTTTTTTTATATCTGCATCGACTAAGCAATTATATAAAATAAAACAAAAATAATTCGTCATTTTTCAATGTGGCGGTTGTAGCACAGCTTGGCTCCTTGCACTATTTGGGTTACCAATAAAGTTAACAGAAAAGAATAAAATAAAATTTTCAGTGGTCTTTAGGTGTCATCTGATCCGTTACTCCTTTCTACAAGGAACTTCTGTGCGTCGGTGATTTTAATATCGATCGCTTGAACTCTAGCAGCACTTCAAGTTTAAAATTTGTGGATATTTTGGATTCACTTGGTTTTAAGTAGGCAATAAATGAACCACCAGGGTAACTTAATTATCATTCACTTTAATAGGGTTATCTATTTATTAAAATTCTCAAAGTGTAGGTGACGTCATTAATTATAATTTACAAAGTCTTATCGAATTTTCAGCAAATGTTTACTTCTAATAAATTCAAAAAATCCGAAGTTTGGACAATCGGCATTAAGAAAGTGCCAACACAAAATAAAGTGATCAGTAGCCGCTTTTTGTCAGTAAAACTATTTTACCTTGCTGTGTAGAGGTTGGTGCTTTATACGCTAGCGTCTGGCGGTACAATGTTTAACTTGTCCCGGATTCGGGTTACAAAGTTGGAGCTCGCCTTTTGAGCTTGCGTAGCAACCATTGTGTGAGGTGTGTGTTTTGGATGTGTTAACCTTGTTACTTTCTCTTAGGTCTGTGGTTCTGAGTGGAGCACAGATAATTTGATGTTCAACTTTGAACGGTCTCACGGAACCCCAGCGATATTCCAACCGACGACTTGCTTAATGCAACTGCCAGCTGCCAATAGCCGCTTTTAATTTTTTGTTATTTCGGCAATATTTACGACAGAAATTCTTATAGTGAGAATATAATTTGTTAAATTTTGTGTCTATTATTATCTCTTAAATTTAGGACATTGGCCAATAGTACTTTCTACCAAATTGACAATATAGCGACTCGCTCTCCTGTTAAATAACATAATTTAGAAATGACAGTTGATTTTTTTAGGTTATGTCGTGCGTTTTAGGCATAAAGAGCAAAAAGTGCGTTGGGGAAAAACATTGATAATTAGCATTGATACTGTAGTAACAAAATAGTATTACGTCCTCTTTGGTATATATTTTAAATCATTAAATTCTCTTCCTAAATAGAATTCGTAGTACGCCTAATAATCTTTAATTATTTTAATGAACATCATTTCGTTATAATCCTAATGCAATATAAATCGCTCTATGGCCTCGTTATATTTTCGGCTTTTGGATTCTAACACATGATATGCATAAAAATAGTCGGTAGTAAGCTTACTAGGTACCTGTGCATTACTTCTGATAATATTAAAGTTAAAATACACTACCTTTTTTTCGATTTATTTCATCTTTCCATTGAAATGTCTGGTTAAGTATAATTCGCGGTTTATTATTTTGTTGAATATCTATCGTTCAACCCATACTCTTAGTTCACGCTGCGCAACAGCTACTTTAGCTCTGAATACAAATATTGTCGGTAATAATCAGACCACTCGTATTATTTACGGAAATACCACAGTGCCTATATAAAACTCTTATAGAAATTTAGGTTTATTAATCGATTACAACCTAACATTTCAAAGTCATATTGGTAAATGTTCAGAAAAACCTTATGATAATTTAAAATTACTAAACATTAATAGAGACATGTTCTAACACAAAGTGCAAAAGTAAGTTTGTGTCATGGTTTAATTTTATCACAGCTCAGTTTTGCCGATTCCAACACATGGCCCCTATTGAGATAATATAGATGCAAAGCTCGTACAGGCAGTTCAAAACTTCACATTTGGTTTTTGCTAAGCTTAAAAGCAAATATTAAACATACTCGTATTTGGCCTTAGACATAGCAGGATTATAATGAATCAACCCATGAAGCATATATTTAAATGCTTCTCATGTTGTTCAAAATAACGTCAAAGAGTGGGTACACTATTTCGGAAATTCAATGTTCTGTTGAAACATACTTGAAAAATTGCTCTTAACGGGGGAAAGCCTTGCTGGAACTGGAGAATTCAACAATTTCAGAATGGGGCCAATCTCAGAAATGTATCATTGGTTTGCTTACGAACAAAATCCTCTAAATACGAATCTTTAAGTAAATTCAAAATTTTAATATATAAAGGGTGGGCACATTTCGATGTTTTCATAGAAAATCTCGATAATTATAGGAGATATGGACATATAGGGTGGAGTGATTTTAATCACTTTTTAATTTTTAATTCTAATAGTAGGGAAAAGTTGTTACAAGTGATCATTAATTACCAGTTTTTTTCGTGTTTAATTATATTGTTTTCTTCTGCCCTCTACCGCCCCCTAAAGGGGGTGAAACTTTTTTTTTCAAATCTTAATAGCAAAAAAAAATTTACTTAGCTCAGGTACCCCTGGTTACTTTGGTTTTTAAGTAAATTTATATTTTCTGTCGTCTACCGGCCTTTGTATATAAAATGTATATAAGTGTTTGATTTTTCTTTTACCTATTATTAAGAAAACGGTGCAACAGTGGATTTAAAGAGGCTAGTTCTGGTTACTTTCTTAAAATTCTAAGTGCTTTCATTACTATATCTCAAAAATGTTTATACCGCACCCTATAGTTTACAAAAATATTGTTAAAAGCAGCTCTTTGCTTGATTATCATAAAAACAAATAATCAACGCAGAACTCTCCACGGGGGGTGGCTGCTAAGCGAGTTCCACCCTACCCTCCCGCCACTATATATTACTTTTATAGATTAAATTGTTTTTTTTTTGGTATCAAATGAAGGCATTGATTCTCTAGATTACAAAGTTACCATAATAAAACCGTCTCTAGCTTGTAAACCAACAACTTTTGAAGAAGCTCTTCTCATCTTACTTCTGTCAATAACATTATCTTTGTGGCTTTCTGAGATCAGACCAACGTCTTGTAGAACAGCTGAGGTAATTGCTGCTGCGGCTCTGTCAGACAATCCAAATCTGTCACCCCTGTGCCACGGTGTTTAACTAGATAACATTGTATCCAGGCTTCTCTTTTTGCTTTTGTTCAGAGATATCTTTCGACGTAGATGGAATTGCAGGATTAATGTTTTCTAAATCTAACTTATTATTTACATATTCAAATTCACTAATATCACTGTCCTCTTCATGGTGTATTTTTCTTTTTTATCCCATTTTCATTTAAGATTGTTTAAGTTTGTAATATTTTTCAACTTTGAGTTTTCTTTCTTCCCTGATTTTTAATTTAGTTGTCTCTTTGATGTCAAGTTTTCCTATATACATTTTCCTGACAGTTCTTTGGTCAATCAGAAATGACTGTTCCTGAATTGGTACCTTATTCCCTTTTTCGCATGAACATTTTTCAAACGTTTCACAATTACAAGCACAAATGTCAAAAAGAGTTTTTGCGTTGTTCTGAAAGTCCGTAACTCTTAAAAAATAATTGTCATTTCGTTTTGAGTTTGAATATTTTACTAACTTTAAATATTTGTCATGATATGCTTTAATACACTGAATAATGCGGGTGCGGGAAACAACGGGAATTGTTGCTTTTGTCCATAACACATTAACTTTATCCGATAATATTTCGCATATTTCAGAAACGTTGGGTTCTTTTTTTGATTCTGGAGGCTTAAGTTCGTAACGCACAAATAAAAAGCACTTTAACACATCTTGGAACGTCAGTAATATCAAACCATCGCAATCTTTCGGGGGTCCAAATGTGGGACACTCGCCGGTTTTTCTCATATATAACGTCTTTGAAATCCTCATTTTTAGAAACTTGTATAAACTTCTTACTCAGTTGATAACACTAGAAACACAATATGCTTTATACACTATGCGTTGTCCGCTACCATTACAAGACAACTGATTTTCACCGTGAAACATTGGGACTCGCTGGGACTAGTTAGGTGGTTGTGGCGTGACGGAGGATGGGTTTACACAAGTAAAGGATATAATAATTTGTAATAAGTAAAGGAATAATAATTTTGTTGGAATTCAACCCATATAACGAATATATAGGTATGTATTTATATACATTAATATTTAACTATCTAACCCTATCTTTAGGGAGTAGTAGAGGGCAGAAGATGTTGGAAAAAAATATAAATGAGAACGGCAAAACATATGTGGACACCTATAGCAAATATTTGCCACTATTAGGATTAAAAAATTTAAAAATTAATATTCCTCCTTATAGCAACGCTCCACCCTAATGGACAATCAACACTCCATTCTCCATCTTTTTTTTTTTAGATAAACTTAGTGGTTCAAACGTCTTTTATTTTCAAGTTAGAAACAAAAGTTCGATTTTTCGACTTTTCGTTTTGTGGCTATCTCTCTTATTTATAAAAATATAGAAAAGTTGGTTTTACGTTCTTCAGAAACTTTTTAGTTACGGTTGCAGTGGCGTAGTCAGTTGTAAGAAAAGTTTAGTAATTCGAATTACACCATGAAGTTCTATTTTTACATATGGGGCCCATAGTTGTCTGGGGCATTATAAAAAATATTTTTTTCCATTCCAGTGATACTGTAATAACATACAGTGTCAGTCATCAATTTGAGCACATATGCCATTTTGTTATCGATTTTTCGGAATATTTTATTTCCGGTAAAAGTGTCTGCATCGTCTGAAACTAAGAACGCACTTGACTATATTTAAATATCTTCTTTCGTATACGGGGGAGGTTCAAAAATATGAAAACCGTTCAAGAGTAAAGTACCCTTATTTTTCAAAATTGACAAAAATGTTATTTGAAGGAGTTGCTTAAAATTGGAAATAGGTGTAAAATATAAAGTCACATCCACCCGTTCTAAAAAGAAACAATTTTCACTGGTTTCTCCTATATTTTATCACCATGTGCATTACCAACTGAGATACTTCAAAGTTAACCTATCAACGGATATGATAAAGGTGTACTGTCGAACTGAGTTTCCCCCACTTAGCAACCAGGATATTACGTGATTCGAAATTAGTGCTAGTGCGTTCTTGTGTCAAAAAATAGGTATCTAAACAAAATTTAATAACAAACGATCCAAACAACAATGACAATTCAAATGAATTATACCTTTTAATAGAAATATTATAAAAATATTTTGTTCTAAAAATTTGTGTAGTTTGTTAAATAAGGGTACTCTATTTTTGAGCCACTTTTATATTTTGGAACTTCCTCCGTATACGAAAGATGATATTTAAATACTTGCAAGTGCATTTTGAAATTGAGTAGATGCAGATATTTTTATGAAGAATAACATTTTCTGATAAATGGATAATGAAGCAATTTTCCATGTGTCCAAATGTATGACGGACACTATAATATGATAAGGAACAATAAAATGTGATTAATTCTGTCAACAATTAAACGGTGGTATTGCAACAACGCAAATATAGATACTTTTGTTTAATCGCGTACATTCTAAATGGCACAAGCCTTCAAGTAGAAAACGAAGAAATTTTAAAAACTACTTCGAAAATTGTGAATTTTTGCTATAAAGTAGTGAAAATGAATAAATCGACCTCATATAATATACAGGGTTCGGCAGAATAATGTTACCATTTTCAAAACGCCATAACTGTTGAACAAAACAAATCACATTACTTATTCTTATCACAAGTTGTTCTATAAACATTTCGATTTTATGACCTAATACCAAGCCTTTCCATGACTACCATTTTCTTAAATACAAGTCCGAAGTTATTCAGTGAAATTTAAAATGACTACACAGAATTTCGTCGGGGATAGCTTTAATTTTGGCATGAATGCAGTTTTTTAATTCGTCTATGTGGTTAAACCATATGGAAAAGAACTTTCTCTTACAGCTAGATTCATAAGTAGAAACAATGTGGGGCTGTCAAGTCTGGTTTACTTGGTTCCCAGGGAATATCGCTGAAACGCTCAAATACAATCCTTACTCGTTCAATAGTTTTTTCATTTCTAACAGATCTTCCACTACCCATTCCTTTTTTATTTTGGGCAAATCGATCTTCTTGCTATTTTCTTACCCATCTGAGAATGGCCAGTTTTAAGGTTACTAAATCATATAAGGTACCGCCAACTGTGCAAACATATATCTTTTGTCTCTTTTAATTCGGGGTTCCTGACATTAGTGTCTCACTCTCACTTCCGTACAATGCTCTGTCCATTGTAATTTAGGGGAACAAAATCTTGGAATGGAATGGCGGTACCTTATGTATTTAGTGACCTTAGCCAGTTGAGATGGTGCACTCCCTCCCTCACTGATATTCCGAAAGTTCAACCGAAACGCACATTGTACTGCAATGATTCACACATTGCTTGACCACAAGAATTATTGCTTGCCAAAACAAGAGATCTAATTTTATTGACATACCAAATTCAAAGGTATGTAGAGTCTATTATATGTTTTCCCTTTAAGATCATTGTATCCTGTCCAAACTTATAACGTTTTAAGAATGGTAACATTATCCTGCCGAACCCTTTATATCACTGAAATTGGAAAAAATTCTCTTTCTTATAATGCCACAGCGAGCTATGGGTTCCATAAAAAAATACTTCAAGTTATAACTCGAATTTAGAAACTTTCTTGAAAAATTTACCTCACTTGATTCTTATCAAAAAAGTACCATAAATAAACGAGATATAGCCACAAATCGAAAGGTCGAAAAATGAAACTTTTGTTTACAACTCGAACACAAGACGATAGCCAATTTTCATTTTTGCCATTAAGTTTTTCTCTAAGAAAGAGATCGATGATGGGGGGGGGGGGGGGGGTAATTTTTCCATATCTCATATAGTTATCGAGATGCCATATGAAAATGTCAAAATTTGCCCACCCTATACGTCATAGTAACAATCCATGAATTTCATTTAGAGCAATGATTGTTCTCTGTTCTTTATCCCAAGTAATGATAATAATAAGTATAACAATAATAAATAACAGCTCTACGCCATATAATAGCGAAACAATAAAAAGAATCAAGCCATATGTCTATCATGATTTGGGCATGAAGTGGGCGAAACGTTGAGTGACACTAACAATTAACGTTCAAAACAGTTGAATGTAGAGATGGGAAACTAACATTTTTCTCCCTTAATAGTTTAACTTTTGTAACTTAAAACTGGAAAAAAGAACTTTAATTACAGATATCGATTATTGGAACTTGGCTATTCATATAGTTATTTAATTCCAACACACACTTTGGCACTCTCGACTCAGATTTCTGCACGTCACTCGCAGCACCCGACAAGGCAATTTAGCTACAAGTTTTCATGTTCAAAGCAGACCCATTTCATTGGAGTTTGTTGTAAGAAAGCAAGCAGTCTGAAATTTTCTACTTCCATTTTCTGCAGCTAAATTGTGCTTTCGTACAACGTTTGGGAAATGTAAGTCTGAGTTATTAAAACTTAAATGTCAGTTTTGTTCTAGGAAATTTTTGTTCAAATTAAGTGTAGGCGTACCGTATATTATAAGCTGAAGGTAAATATGCAATATGCGAATCTATGTATAAATGCATTCCTTGCCTGGCAAAAATAATACAATTAAGAATGACAAAATAGTTTTATCTACCTTGCGTTCGCACTGAGGCGTTTGCGTTTGCGTATCGTAATAGACAAAAAGGGGTGGCTTTAATAAAAATACTAAAAAACAGAGAAATTATTTTTTTAACGTTGGCAACCATAGGTGCTTTGTTCCGTGTACATATCGAACTGTCAATAGCCGCCCTTATTGCACCACACAAATGTTGCCAACGACCGCGAAAATCCCTAGATTTTTAAATTTAATTTTTGTGTTTCAAAGAGTGGCAAAGTAGATAAAATACTGTATGATATATCGTTTATAAGACATTTTGTAGCACTTACTTATTTAGGGCACTCATCGCTGAGCTCGTCGTACCGTAAACCCGTGCGTGCTACAAAATGCTTCCTAGAAAACTCGTATCATAATATACTATTACAATGTTGGAAGACATAATTTAGGATGCTATGAGAAGGCATTATTGTTGAAAATACTCAAATGCTACATTTTTCTTTAGTTGTTTTTTCAATCGTGAAATTAATAAATTTTAAATCAGTAAATTCAACACACAATAGTTGCTACGCAAGCACAAAAAGCGAGCTCCAACTCTATTCCGAATCCGGGGCAAGTTGAGCATTGTATCGCTAGATGCAAGCGCATAAAGTACCAGCCTCTAAATGAGGGTACAGATAATACATACATACATACAAATTGAACTTACTTGTTAAAATTCATACTTATTTTCACAAAAATAATAATTTGCCGTTGTTTTCGTTCACGTATTCTCTAATGACCTTTTTTTTGTGAAATAATACTATATTTTAAACATTGTCATTCAAATACTGAAATATGTGCACGAGATTTAATCAACAGTCATATCCCAAGTGCCCTAAAATAGCTCATTAAATTTTGACGTTTGCTCTCACAATATTTTGCTATGAAATTTGTCAAGTATAATTGCTGCCAACAAAAAGGGATTTTTACCGGAAAATGTACGAGGTATATTTCTACAGTGCAAACCAGTTTGTCAAAAAATCCTCAAAATTTATTCAGGCTAGTTTAAATGCACGTGATATATTCGGCATGATTATTTTCTGAATAAATAGATAAAATTCATTTGTTGAAGCACCTGATGTTAACAATGTTAATTACATATTATTGTAGATATGAAGGAGATAATCACACTATATTCTTTTGACAAAATTAGGTTTCTATTCATCGTAACTTACGTGGAAGATTACTAAATTTTAACAAAGACGTGTAGTGCTAGTAGCGATATTAATGTACTTTTATCTACGACCGCGTGTAAAATTGACTTTTAGTTGGCAGTTTTAAGTTTGTAAAACGACTGTTTAATAACACGATTTCATTAGTTTACGTAGTCAGTAGCAACGTGTTTAAAAGATTTTATTAGGCACGTCGTCAATAACAACGTGTTTCAAAATTTTTAACCACCCAAAATTACTACAGTTTGCTAGTAATCGTAATTTACATTTAATTTTTTTTATATTTACCGTGTTTTTTAGATTCTATCGTAGATAAAATATTGGACGATACACATGCGTAAAGCATCTTTAGTCACTCGAGAAGCTTAAAGCGCTCGCTCACTCGCGTTTTAACTCTGCCCCACTCGTGACTAAAGACTAGCTTTACGCATTTGTATCGTAAATTACTATTAACGACACATAAAAATATATTCTGAAGTTACGAAACGGGACATTAGAGCGTTACAACTAGCAAAAAAATTACTGTTATTGTTGTTATTTGTCCTGTAAATAGGGTTTCTGTTTGGCAGTTACTACATAAATAAATAGAATAAACAAATACCAATCTCTGTTAAACCGTAAAGAAGTACAACTTACTCTCTTTACATACATGTTAGAATGTAAAAGCTGCAGTACTACGTCTAGGATACGCTATTATAGTAGCATTTGAATAAGTAACTTATTGTGGTCTGGAATCTTTCTTCCTTGTTTACATATTTCTGTGCTAAACCATCGATGGGCAATTGTTGCTTTCTAATTAATTTGCTTTTACTTCTTCTTGTTTACTTCTTCTTTTTCCGCTTAATATAGGCTGAGAGCCTGTTACTTCCACACAATGAGTGTGGTTTTTATAAGCCATCTTAAGTCGCCACCAAGGTAGGTGGCTAGCCTAACCCTTTGAGTTAGGGAAGAATGCTCTCACAGGGGTCACGACCACCAAAGGTGTTCGTATGATGGCCGGTGAGCGTTCGATATTACCAATGTCCGGGTGTGGGGCTCAAACCCACTACCTGCCGACTGCTGCGCAAGCACTTTACTAGCCGGTCACATGCTCTCCCTCTTGTTTACCCCTTAATGAATTTTTCTTTGTTACTGATATCTCGGTGCCGCATTGTATTTTTATTGACTTTGTTAATTGCGTCTTGGAAACCTATATACGTGTAGTATTGCTTATAACGGTAAGTTAACCTTGCTCGTCTGAGTGTATTTGGAGTAACATTTTAATATACAGCCGACTTATACACGTATGTTTTTGACTGCTTGTTAGTATTTTAATAATTAAGTTTAGTAACGTGTGTAAAAGTGGCCGGACGCCAATGATATACTACGTTTACAGGGAATGAATGCGAGTGGCTTAAAGTATAGTAGATCTTATTTGCTTTGTTTTTCTGTTATGTATTTTTTCTTTAGGGTACCTACCACTTCTACTTATTATCACATCAAGGTATGGATAGCTATGGATCCACTCCATTTCTTTTTCATGACGAAATCTTTGCATGTTTTGTTGGGTGTCGTTCTTCGTTCTATCCATTACCTTGCTCTAATTTGCATTAATTGTCATTCTTCACCTTATTATTGTCTTGTCCTACTTGTTAATTACTATCTGTAGTGATTTCTGTATGGAATCTGCAAATAGCACTATGACATCTGCATAGATTAAACTTTTTATATTAGATTTCCATACCCCATTTTTACATTGAATCGAGCCTCTTTAGTGTCCTTTACAATTTGATTCATAATTAAACTGAATAGTAATGAACCCAACGAATCTCCTTGCTCTATGCCATTTCCATCTCAAAGGTCATATGAATACATATGAATGCTAAGTAATGAGTTTTTTCTCTCTCTAATATTTTTCTATAGTTATTCGCAATGTGAAGATATAATCTTGTGCTTGTCTTTCGTGTCTGAATATTGCTTGTTCTTCTGATAAGTTGTCTTCCGCTTCTTCTCGTAACAATTTTTCTAAAGTTCTGGAGTGTATTTTCAGTATAACTGAAGAGAGGCATATCGCCCGGTAGTTGCTTGGCCATTTGAGATTTCATGTTCATATAAAAATATAATGATATTTTCGTCCCACTCCTGTATTTTTTGGTCATCCTACGCAACTTGGCATATTTTCTTTAACCACTTCTGTACTTCCCATATTTCACCATTTGAGGACTTCTTAGATTTCTGTTATCTGTTTGATTACTTCTTCCATTTCTTCTATTTCAATATTTTTCATTTCTTCGTTTTTATCCTTTCGCGCATCCCGTTTTTAAATATTTTGCCACAATATTATTACCATGCTTGAAGTATTTTTTCTTCATCTGTCTCTATATTTCCATTCCTGTTTTTAATAGCCCACGTTTGCTTGCCATATTTTCTTCTTAAGTTTTTAAAAACTCACTTCTATTGCCAGTTTTATTTCTTTCTTTCAACTTCTTGCCGCAATCATCCTAACTTTTTTTTTACCCTGGAACAGCCACTTTGGCTAGATCTCTTTTTGCTATGTATTCCTAGCTACGTTCTTTCGTTTTATTTATTATATATACTTCCCAATCGCTTTTTTCCTCTTCTACTTTCTGCTCTTCTTCGTTATTCAACCAGTTAGTTGGTTTTTGTCTTGCGTTGGTTGTGATATATACGCAAACGCATACACTTTCTGCTTTTTGCAATAGTTCTAATTCAAGTATTTTCTATTTCTATTCGAGATTCTGCCTTTGATCTTTTATTTCTTAATTCGTGTGGTGTTTAAGTGCTTTGTCTAGTGCGTTTTTATAATTTTCTTGTTAACCTAAGTACGCCGACAAAGAAAGTATTCACGTTCTCAAGTGATGTCATAGTAAAAGCATTGGCAGAAATACCTACCGGGAATATATCTAGGTTATTGCACAATGGTAATTTAATAATGCCAGATTCCGTTATTTACGAACGTCGGAGCCCGGGTGGGGTTAAAGCCAGCGCTCGCACTTTTTTAATTGTACTGTGCGTCTCCTAAACAAAACTGCATAGTATACTATCAGCATAAATGCGTAGTAGAAAAATCTGGCTGGGAGATGGTGTAATTATTGTTACAATAAAGGCGTGGTAAAAACAGCTGACTGTTTCTTTGTTTAGTATTTTTTACAGGAAATATGTGTATCTGTTGTTTGTTTGTGTGTAAGTAAGTTGGCCTTTTATTTTATAATATTTTTGGAGCTATAACATTTACAGCACGAGCACAGGGTCAACTTTTGGGCTAAGTGCAACAAAGACTTTCTCTAGCTACGAGTGGGGCAAAGAAGAAGAGAAAATGAGATCTCATCGGGATTGAGGTAGCTGGCGACAAAATGGGGCAAAACTAATGAAACCGTGGGGGCATCAATAAGCCTGCAAAAGTTGTGGCGTTACAATTTTGGTCCCAATCAAAGGGACAAAGAATGCCGTGTTACATGCACAATGTCTTGGCTTAGAGAAAGAGAGAGTTTATTCTAAGTACTTATTATAGAAAAAAAAACAAACTATATAAGCGCACCTTGGCTTCCAGAGGATGGCATATTAGCTTTAATGTATGCAATCTCAACTGTCTAATGATTTTAAGCTATAGGACACGTAATTCATAATGCCTTTTTACACTGAATGCTACAGCAACAAAAAATTACTTTGAATACAATATGAGTTTTTAATCATATTAATTGGTCATTATTATGGTGATTACATAGTTTAATACACAGACATATTACTCACCAGTAGCGCTAGTACTTATAATTAATGAAATTACTAAGTAAACATTATATCTGTTACGTGCTAATAAATGCCAAATTGAAGTTCAAGGATAGCAAAACATTTGTAGTAAATATTATAGTTCCACAAATGCGGGATTGTGGTTGTAATATGACAAAAAAAATTACTTTTCTATTCCGTAAGCAATAATATTTAACTCTGAAACTCTGTTCTTATAGTAAGTTTATGTGCTAAATTTCAATACAAGGGTAATAATGGAAAAAGTATTCGTAGCCTTTATGGCAATATATTAATTAACAAACTGCGAATTTATGATGTGCATTGTGCTTTAACTAATTTGATTGAGTAGTGTTAGTAATCAATACAGGCTAACGTTTTAGCTTATCGGACCTGATCTTTTTATTTTATTTGCATTGTGTTATCCTTATAGTGCTTACTCTCGTTGACATACAGTACAATAGATATAGACATTTTTAATTTATTGATCTTGCTTTGACTAATATACAATCTTTAAATAAATGACAAAGATTTTTCAAAAGCAAAGGGCATTCTCTCTAATATAAGTAGGGTTCTGTTTCATTGAATACTTCGTATTGTGATGCTTGCAACATTTGTTAAAGTAATTTTCCTTGAGTTGTATTACGGCTGATACCGATTTATATGTTTGAATCTACTATTATTTATAGGCATTGCGTTTTTGGAGCTCAGTTAAAATATATGAGGGGTTTTACAAGAAATTTGGAAATTTTATAGTTCCCATTTTTAAATATCTTAAAAAGTTGATCAGTTGTTGGTAGGTTTATTGAGCTATTTGAGCATTTTTCTTGACTGAGAAGTTTTAACTCAGTTCACTTTGCAACATTAGACTATTATAAAGCTAATTTATTTTCGATTGCTCCACAAACACGTCATTATAGTATCATTTCGCCTCCATTAAGTGTCACTTTAAGGACTAGTCTATAAAGTAAAATAAAAACGGCCTGATGTCAATGTCAATGGTTATTATCAACATAAACGTCAAAATAAATGACATAAGACTACATTAACAGAAAATTTTACAAATAACAAAGATGACTATGTCCTTAATACCTTATGGTAGTAGTTATTCAATTAGAATTAAAAACTATAAAATTTTTCAATTACAACTTGAATTGGTCAACTATAAATGTTATTACATACAGGGTGTCCCGCGAGGAAAGGTACAAAATTTCAGAACGTGTACTTTAGGTAAATTCGAGTCGAAAATGTTTATATGAAAATGGGCCACAAATGCTTCCTTAGCGAGATATGACATTTTTTAAATGTTGCTCCGCTGCATTATGCTAGAAATGTGATTGAATATTTAAATATTACCACTTTTCCTGGACGTTGGATCGGACGGGGTGGCCCAGTTTCTTGTCCACCCCTCTCACACGATTTAAATCCCCTAGATTACTAGTTGTGGGGACACATGAAGACTTTGGTGAATGTGGAGAAATCACTGCTTCAGAAAATTATTGAAGTTGCTGCTGACATTAGAAACAACCGCCGCGTTATCCGGAAAGCCGTCAATCACATTTATAAACTTGCGGTGTAAAGGTGGTCATTTTGAACAATTAATTTTTTTTTTGTTAATAAAAGAGATTTTCCTCTAGTACCTACTACTAAAATTTAAAAAATGTCATATCTCGATTATGAAGCATTTGCGGACCATATTCATATAGACATTTTCGACTCGAATTTACCTAAGGAACACGTCCTGAAATTTTGTACCTTACCTCGCGGGATACCCTGTATAAGTAAAAGAAAATGTTTTGCTGTGCAATCGAATATACAGCCTTGTATGCAACTTAAACATGATCAGACCGTATATTATCACCCCCTCGGTCTGCCTAAAATAGACTCGTTCTTATTATGTATTTGATAACTTTTATGGAGTGTATTTAACAATTTATAACTAATTTATATCATCTATCATCTATTTCTGTCCTAATTTATTAATATACAAAAATTCCAAGAAAATGTCGCTTTAGCGGCAATGCATGTTTTATTTTTAACGTTTATTTCAAAGATGAAAAATGAAAAAAGGACCCATTTATATAAAAAAAGTATCATGTCACTGCTTAAAAGTAGGCAGTATTTACATTATCATTCATCCTTTTGTAGCCGTGTACAATTAAAGAAATATGGTTGAAATGATTAGTATGTAGCTTTTAAAGAAAACATATAATCTGAAAGTAGCTGCTTGGTAGAGCCTCTGCTTCTAGCCCAAAAAAAAACTCAGAGCTGCGATTTTTCAGTTGGGCTTTGGCAACCGTGAGGTCTTAATGCCTAAACTTTCTCAAAGATGAGAATTTGATGTCTTTACAGTGGGGATATTGGCAACAAAGCAACTTTCAGATATACTTCTTTATGCCGTTACTTCTAGTACTGTAAATAGGACTAAGCAACAGCCCTGGGATTCGGCTCGATATCTAATTCACATTAATAGTATAGGGATATGAGTGGCTTTAGTGGTTCATTATATCTGGTAACTGTATTGTCTAAGCAATAGTTTACTTATCAATGAATTACTATGTTTTAAACAGCATAAGAATAAAGATAGTTTACTCGACTTCACAATCAACTGCATTTACATGGGACTCTTATAAGCGAGTTTTCAAAATAAAATATTTTCAATGTTTGCAAGGAAGGACAATTTCCGCAGGCCAGGTTGTCTTGCTTCAGCAAGACATATCCATTCAGTGAAAACCTGTTAGCAGAAGTACTCATAAAACTTACAAAATCGTTCCAGTTGAGATGAGAAAGATATACTTGTATTTTTACGCTGGAAGATCTGTTATCAAAGTCGCTACAGCGATGGCATTTTAAAGCATCGTATCCCACGAAGCACCGGGCCATTTCTCTGCTACGTTTCCGAGTGCTATAATTTTTCTAAAATTACTTCCACTTGCTTCCCTAATGCATGTTTTTGCATTGCTTTAGTAAACATTTCGTTTCTCTGCAACCACGCTTCGAATGTACAGGGTGAGATAATTTCGATAATTTATTTCTGGAATAATTGCTACTTTTTCAGAAAATCGATTCCCTAACTGTTGAGATTATATATTTGAACGTATCAAATGGTTCTTGAAATATCAAGCAAATATCGAACTTACTGTCATATGAGAATTTTACGTATATTTAATTTATCAATCTATCAAGATTCATTACATACAAATGTTATTTAAATGTAACGCATCTCGATATTAACAACGTTTTTTTTACATTGTCCTCGGTAACTTTTTTCCAATGGGAACATGCTAATAACTTCAATTTTGTTTTTGAATTTTTATTTTCGAATGTTTAAGAACTAAGTTTTATTTGCTACATCGATACTGAAGATAAGATTGTAATACAAAGACCTCAAAAATTGCCCGAAAATAATTTTAAACTATACAGAGTGTAACACAATCATTCTGTTTATTTCATAGATACAATTTCTGAAACTCCATTTTATTTCAATTTTTGATCATCATTGGGCCTTTTAAGTTGAAAATAACTTCTAGCGTAGACGTTTCGGACCGAATCCACAACAATTGTAAGCAATTTTAAACGATACAATGAAAACACTGGTAGGCCAATATACATTTTTGACAACTTAAGTGTTTGATATTTACAAAACCACCTTAATTACCTATTTCCCTTTAATTAGAACACAATTCAATATCAAAATCTTTGATGGACTGTAATTTCGTTTGTATTTGTCCCAGTTGCAAAGTGGGCATATCAGAGATTCCTTATCAGTGGTAGTATTGAGGAGTATCTTGGTGCCAATATGGTTCAATTTGAAAAGAATGAGATTTGTCCCAAAATCTATTTTGAAGAATTAACCCATTTATTGTCACTAATAAATTGCACCCAAATAATTATTACAAACATTAAACATTTTGTTGCTTAAATTCAAGATTGGTAAGAACAGGAACAATATTTACTAGAACATTTTAACATCATTATTTTGATGTGTGTCGTGTGTTGATTTCTGGACTTAAGTTTATTAGGAATTTTATGTTTTTATTGATGAGGTCTATAAGTGGGTAAAATATCCGAATGTACTCTTTTATCATGTTTTTTGTTTAATCTATGAACTGCAATCATATAACTCATTGGTTTAGTTGCCAGAAAGGCATAGAAGAGCAAACATCTTTAGGTATAAAGTAACAGTTATTAAACTCACAATACTAATTTACGTGACAAGACTGGAAAGTAGTGTTTTGCAGCTCATTACTATGCATTTAACCGACTAAAAAGACATTACGATCACCGGAATAGCGAAAAGCAGAGGAGGAGCGAAAGGAAGGTCCGATAAAGCTTAAAACACTAGCTGAAAACAAGGACAAGATAAAAAACCAGAAGAAATGGACGAGCTGGAAGAAATGATAAAGGGCATACTGGACCAAATGGCGAGAAACACAACCGATTTAAAGGAAGAGATAAAGAAACTGAGAAATGAGATGAAAAAAGAAGAACAGTGTGAACTGTGAAGCAGAGAAAAGAGAAAAAGCTGATTAAGAGGGTAGAGATGCTAGCAGAAAAAGCAGAGAAGGAAGTAACAACGAAAACATACAACAACAGTATAGTAAAATGGATAAGATGCACAGAAGGTACGGAAAAAGAAGAACTTGAATAATGTATGGACAAAGAACTGAAGATAAAGGAAAAAATTACAAAAGCTTACGAAATTAATAAATAACAACAACCAACAATGATAAATAATGGCAGAAGTGGAAGACTGGGAAAAGAAACAAAAAAATCAAGAAAGTCAAACACAAATTGAAGAACTCGCAAGTATTTAGGTACCTTAGACACAAACAGTTATGGTCATATGGCGATATGGTCACGGTTCTACTTACAATTTTGCTGAGACTAAAGAGCTCCAACTCTAGCAAGATATGTTTTACATCCTACGCATCGTAGTAATATGATCTTTACATCACTCCCGAACGATGGCATTCTGTAGAGGCTTTCATCGGTATTTTTCTTTAAAAACCTCACCCGGACGGGGAATCGAACTCGCGACCCTTAGATAAGTAGTCAGAATACTTACCCACTGAGCTACCGAGCCCGACTATTTTTAATGTTTGTTTCCATTTTTATTTTTTTTTTCATATCAGGTTTCTATAAATATGCATTATTGTCATGTTTAATTTTAACAAAATTTCTTATCTTTTAACGCCACTTCAAAAATAAAATACGAATAGTTAAAAGAAATAATTTTTATATTAAATATATTTTCTATTGATAAAACATGCGTGTTAATTAAGCATTTATTTAAAGTTTCTTATAATCTGTTGTAGGAGGTTACAACATTAGCCACGCCACAAGGAAGTTAAGCTGCACAGGAGATTTTTTTGCAGTTTTGCGTTTATCTTTCGCGATAGAATAATGCTACCTGAAGCTTTAGGGGAAGTTTATTATCCAAGTTCCAAGCGTCCCATAGTAACAAGTGCAGCTCATTTTCATTTTCATTTGCAGTTTTTTTGCAATAAATTTTATTTGTTATGCTCGCTATGATGTAACTACAATTTGCACCAATACGCAAATTATATTTTTGAATAAATATCGTGATGACTAAAAAAGAGAAGAGACACTGATATTTGAAAAAAACATATTTCGAAAATGGCTGGAGGTACTCTAATGAAACTTGGTGTAGGTTAGTATTTCAGAAAGTTGCATTATTCAGTCAAAATAAATTTGATTTATTTCCACCAGTGGCGTGCATCGGGGAGACGTCAGTTACCTTACTTTAGAAAAATCTGGTACGCCACTGTCTTTTAGCCAAAAGTTTTGTAGCTATTGTAAGATTGTTTGTTATTAAATAATATTTAAAAAAAAACTTTAAGCTGTATTTTGAAAACGAAGCCGTTTAGATCCCATTACAGTCCAATGAACAAAATTGCTGTTACAGATTTTTCCGTTTGTCTCGAAAAAGGTTTATTCTTTTATAAAATAAAAGATACATCTTTGGTATAGTTTAAATGGACGAAGCTAAAAAACTTATCGTGATGACTAAAAAACAGTGGCGTTCCAGATTTTGCTAAAATAAGGTAACTGAGGCAGCCCTGATGCACGCCACTGGTGGAAATGAATTAAATTTATTTTGACCAAACAATGCCACTTTATGAAATACATACTATCATACACCAAGTTTCATATGGATACCTCTAGACGTTTTCCAGATTTTTGAAAAAAAGAAATTGTTTGTTTAAACTTCCAACACCTTGAAAATGAAGCCGTTTAGGTGCAATGTTTGTATAAACTTTTTGTCTTAGAATTGATCAAGAAATCACCCCTTAAACTTTGTCTAAGTACTTAATTAACACCCTGTATATAAATATAATCTAAGACTTTATCTTTCTTACTCATAGTTGAAAATATTACATCCGTCTAAAACACGCATTTAAGCAGTTAGTAATAATTATCGCACTTATTGCTCTTAAATAAGACCACTTTGTGTGGCCAATTTCTTTTTTTATGGTAAATGGGCGAGTAAAATTAATCAAAACGTTGTTTAACTGCAAGTAGTTAACTTAAATCGCTTAACAGTATGAGTATTGCTCCCTTTGTGCCTACAAAATCAACGACAACGTCGTCTCTAAAAGATAGTACACCATCTTTAAGTGGTTATAGCTTTGAGCTTTCTAGTTTATGGTAATATCTCTATGAGTATCGTATACTCCAAGTTGATTTGCTTTAATTCTTAATTAGTTGCCTCATTAAGGTAAGGAGTGCAGGTCTTCTAGCTACAAGTAGTTAATTTTTGTGGTCTTATTGCCCCTGACAGATTCCATAAAAGTAACCGTTTGTCAATACTAGTAATTAGCAATGGAACTATGTTAAGATGTCTCTGCTATTTCTCTGCTATTTATAAAACCTGCTGTAAAGAAATGACAAGGTTTCCTAATTCGATTATCACTGGAATGATTTCGCAGGTTGGTTTGAAAGAAAACTGCAACCTTATATAAAAATTAAACGCAAAGTAGCTTATTGTTCTTCTAGTAGAATACATTTCCGTTAATTAAATAAACTTGTTGAGTTATGCCATCAGTTTGACCCTAAATTGACTAATACGAGGACCACTAGATTAATAGTGTTCTTAACTATGAAGATACATAAATATTACAGTAAACGTCTTTGTATCGAAATACGTTTTTATAGTTGTTCGAAATTTTATCCATTTATATCATACCGTTGCTTTTTTGCGTTCTTGTATATTACTTTCTCATTAGAGATGAGTTTAGTTAGGTTAGAGTACCGAAGCGTAATAAAATTCTCAACTATGGAAGGCCATGGACTGAACTACACATAATATTACTGTTGCAAAAGTGATAACTATTGTTTTACACGATTGCCGAAACAGATATCATCACACTTACAATTCAGTTTTTGGTACTTGCTTTTTCATAAAAAAAAATTATTATTGCCACACGTAACAAGTTTTCCACTCGCACAAATTATATGAGACTCTTTTTTACACACGTAGCAGCTTAGGGTTATAAATGATATCACACGACATCAATCAATTCGTGGGTTTATGGCAGTAATCCATTATAAATTATTTGAGAATTGAAAACAGAAAACTTTGTTTTATTACTGACTTTTTCAAACACTTATTTTCGCCAGCTTAACTAGAGCTCAACATTACAATACAATACGCGAGCTGAAATTTAAACACTAGCAACGAATTTTTTGTTAACCTGATTTTTCGCTCCACTGTCGACACCCTTCTGAAATATGCAACTGCGGCACGTTGCGTCCTAAACGACTCCATGATGGCTGCTAGTTCCAGCTCGCTACAACGCAAGTTATTTCGACGTAGTTGTATTATTGCACCAAATGAGGAACAAATCTAGCACTAATTTGAATTAAAATTCCGTTTACAAATGACTATTTAATTTCCAGTAAGTAAACGTTTCAAAACCAATTACACAGATACGTCAAAACAAAACACACAACTTAACCTCTAAAATTACCGGAAGAGGTACAACTTATCCCAGTCAGATAAAATACAAGTCCCGGCTTTCTCGAAGCTCTACTTATTTATACCCCCAAAGACAAAAAGTAAATGCTTAAATATGGGCCTTTAATTGGTTGAATCTCACGTCACTTAAAATCGATTTCAAATACTTTTTTTAAGCAAACGCTAATCGCTCTTACATCTAAACCAAAAACTAACAACACCATCGTTTTTAGCGCATTGCGGTGCACAAATGTCCAAAATCTGACACCGATCCATGCTGGTCTCGTTTTCGACAGTGTTAGCATGAGTCGGACTTCGCTCCACACACGACTTAGATGTGTTCTCTGAAAGGTGATTCCACAGTCCTACAGCACGTGTGTGAACGTTATCTACAGGGCGGAAATGGAGTTAACGAAGATCTGTCCACATTGGTCGACGTGATATGTGCATCTGATAATCTCGCACGAAGCCGTGGAGCCCCACAGCTCTGTTAGTGGTCGAAGGCTCCAATATACTGCAAGGACTCGTTTGAGGCATATTTGGTGCAATACATTGACTCCTAATAGCTCTAATGTCACTGGTACGTATGCTCATAGCTTTAATGTGCACCATATCCAATTTTGTTTGCTTGTAGGCCCCCAATTTTAAACACGTACATGCTCTTTAGCTACGGCACACAAATTCTCTAGCTACGGCCTTAAATTTGTGTTGCCAAACGCCCTCGAATTCCATACGATCTGAGACCAGCTACTCTTGCAGCTCCAATACACAGCAACGGCCCAATCTGTTTTGTTAGTGCACCATGTATATAAGTTTTGGTGTTCTGACCACGTTTTATACGCACTTTAACCGTACCTCCACTGCATGTCTTAGATTTTCAAACGCACCTTGACGTACTTTGCAACGAACACTGGGTCACACATAAACTTGTCCAAAATGTTATATTCTGTGCCAAATAATACTAACATGTGGCTCTATACGTTTGCTGGCCCTTCGTGTGGCCAAAAATGGGATCTCCAGGTAAATTCTGACCTGGTTTTGCCAAAACGTAGCCTCGCAGTTTGTTGGCAGACAACGAAAGCACTTCGAGTGTACTTGGTGCTGTGTGAAATGCACTTTACATGTTTGCTTAACTTAATTCAACTATGAGTTATGTGGCTACTATATAAAAAAAAATTCTATATTTAACTCAGACGCAAACATATACCTTAAATGTGACCATTTAACATCGGTCCACACATTTTACAGAAAGAAAGTCTGTTTGTGCTAGAATTTTCCTGTGCCAAATTAAACTTTGCTGGTTATATTATTTTATTAAATCCCCACTGTACAGACGAATATCACAGCAATATATTAGCATGTTTGGCAAACTAGTGACAGGAGAAGAAACTTGCGTCCATTATTGGGATTCTGAGACTAAGCAGGAATCATGGCAGTGTTGCATAAGGGTTGACCACAACCAAAAATTGTTTTATAGAGCCAGAAAATGCATTGAATTCTATACGAAGAAAAGATATATGAAGAACTTTAGAGGAATATGAAGCAGATAAAGAGACAAAAGAAGTAGTGAAAGCTATATACCAAGATAATGCACACATTGCAAAGTCAAACAATCAGGAATATATATATTAACTAATTTGATTGATTTTCTCAATATCTTAGTTTGAGAACAAGCAGGAGCGACTCCTAGAATATTAACATCTAACTCGGAAATGTATTGTCATTTACACCTTATGTGAACTCAATCCGCGGACACACTGTATACTCATGAAATTCCCGAAATATTCAGTACATTGCAGAAGATAGTTGCTGATATAAAAGAGGCAGCTAGTGACACCCTACAAAATGTACGAAAACTAATCGACTTTCTGAAAACCATAAATTTGTATAATGAATTGTAAATTCTAAATTAACTGTACTATATGGTGGTCGATGCTAATAAAATTAAAAAGAAACAAAGTTTATTCTCATAGTATACAGTGAATTGAAGATAAGGAGGGCCAATATGGGGATCTCGTTAATAGTAATAGATACCGATTTGATTAAATAGGAACAAAGTTGCGCAATGAAAAGTCTAAAAAAATGACACATAGAGATCCTTTGTATGATGTTTCGTTTATGAGTTATATTAATTTAATGTTGTATTCTATTTTTAAAACTTCTTTATACCAACTTTTGATGAACTTAAAACTGAAACAACATATGAAATGCTCTAGGACACAGGTGCGTATCGGAAAATCGAAACGTAATTAAACCATGTGTGATACAATGTTGAATTCAGAAAAAAAGGAATTTTTAAAATTTGAAATCAGGAAATAAAAAATAAAATTGACGATGGTTGTTCAAAGGCGAAACGCCAAACAAAAAAATTGATTGCTGTAACTTTAATATTGAAAACAGAAAAATATAATAGAAAATAAAAAGAAATCAGTTTTTTAAAGATAACTCAAAAACGAACATTCATATCAAGAATCTCTAGGCGTCATACTGTTAGTCCCTTAATTACACATTTCTCCCATTCAACCAAATGAGTATTTCTTACTATTAACGAGATCCCCATACTGGCCCCCTTTTTATCTTGGACCACTGTATATTTTTGGTTGTTACATCTAAAATCTGTTTTAACTTACTGTTATTGTCTTAAAAAATTTTGTAACATTAAAATTATTGACAGTGTTATATAAAAACCACAATCTCAAATTGGTTAAAACTAGCCATTGTGCTTATACATTTGGCCTTAACTCGCCATCATATTGTATTTCTAATATTTCTGCAATTAAATGTTAGAAAAGTCAATATGGCTTTAATTATGTTGCTATTAAAGAAGACTAGCAACCCAGTGAGACAAATGTCTCATTTAAAAAAACAAAAAAGACCGTTTTGCAAATATAACGCGTATTCACCACACGTACGTATATGACGTCATTGTTGGTAGCAAACTACCAGTCGCATTAGCCTTGATAAAATTTGCCTAGAATCTAACCTAAAAAGTTAGGATTAGGATAATTAAGATAATAATTAGTGTTAGAGACTGAAATTCGGTTCCTGACCTGACATGACCATTCCAAACATATAACTTTATTAACTTTTTTCTCTACCTCTTACGGTTTGGCTGCTGAAACAGCGTCCCAGACAGACAAGTCTATTAGATAAAGGACTAGCAACCAGTGACACAAATGTCTCATTTAATAAAACAAAAAAGACCGTTTTTCAAATAGAACGCGAATTAAATAAAAACGTGATTTCTCGAAAACCGGAAGTGTCACGTGACTGAAATTCGGTTCCTGATCTGACATTACCATTCCAAACATATAACTTTCATAACTGTTTTCTCTATCTCTTACGGTTTGGCTGCTGAAACAGCGTCCCGGACAGACAAAACTGCGTCCCGGACAGACAAGTCTATTAGATAAAGGATATCTCGATAACCAACATCCGTAAGCGTAACATATGCGTAACCATAGAAAAGAACATTTGGTTTTTATTATTGAGTACCCTACTTGAAAAACAGTTGATCATAATATGCATCTATCTATAGTATGAGCAAAAAGAAAGTTTATCAAAGATACCTTTGGAATTTTGAAGTAATATGTATTATAACAGCAGAAAATTATTCCTAACTTTTGTCACTGACGTCTTATAGACAGTGGCTGACAGTGGCCAATATCGCAACGTGATCACACTCGTCCTCAAGACTTCCTGTAATAAAAGCAACGGAAATATTCCAAAACCTGCAGAAGAAGATCATAACCTCGCTTTGCAACCAACGTCAAATAACAGCTTCATATTTTCTGGTGTTATAATACACATGACTTTAAAATTCTAAAGGCACCTTTTATGAACTTTTTTTTTGCTCAGAAGATATTCCATTATAATAAAAATCTATAATTTGTCTAAGAGGTCTTTTACCTGCCGCCATGTGAGCATACGAGCAACCAATTGTGATTTTATGAACCAAATTTTTTATTAGTCTTTATTTAAATAATAAATTGGCATCTTAAAGAACGAACATCTCTTTAGCTTCCAAATATGGCGTACATTTTTGGTGATACTGTTTAGTATGTTCACTAGATTTTAAAGAATATTAAACCCAATTCAAACTATTTATTAATCCTGTATTTTACATATCCTATGTACGGGTAATAACATTGATTTTAAAATTATAATGCATGTATTGCCAGGATTATGCAGTAAAAATGAAGGTTGTTTGGTTGTGTGTCAACTTTACTTTCGGGTACTTAAAATTGCAATGGCTTTTTTGTTGTAAAACTTCTAAGCAGTTGAAATCAGCATCTAAATATTTACATGGCAGCCCGCTAAAATAAGTGTTTACTTTTGTTCAAAGTATAATCCAAGTAATTTTAATTCATGTTTCCATAAAAGAGATAATAACAACATTATCAGCTCATTACTTATCGTGCTGGTCGATGAACCGTCTGTATATTTGTTAAAATCCGTGACACACTTTTACCTGTCCCTGCATTCATTGTAATTGTCAGTGATTTGCTATATAGTTTTGGTAGTAAAGTAGCTGCTCTATTGAATAAATTATTGGACTTCGTTTAACAGCCTTCTACTTAGAGGATAAATGCCCCTTACTTGCCCTCATTTGCATCTAAAGCAAATTAATTGCAGGTTTTCCGTTCGTCTGTGTTGAGGGAATTATAATCATTATTACCGTTATTACCATATCGATTTTGCAGCTATATTGCTTAAGATTTGACGTCATTGACTGTTTTGTAACACATTCTGATGTAAATAAATAATCAATTTTGGGATAAAGTAGAAAAACTTGTTCTCCGAGGAAACTTTTTACGTATTAAATAACTATGAAGCTTAGTTAGTCAGTGCTTACTTATGAACACGTGGTCATCTATGGTTTGTACTTAAAACGAAGTGAATTAGCAAAATTTTCCTTAGTTTTTGCATTTTTATCTTATGTTGCACACGTAAAAATTCATAACGGTTTTATTTACTTCCTTACAACGAAAATTGTTCTCACTCGTTTTTTTATACATTTAAAACACGATTATATTTAGATAAAAATAAAAACAAAACTGTAAAATTGTTTGACTTACTGGTCACTCACTTTATCCGAAATTGTGTACACCATTTTGGGCACAGAGTTCGAGCAGTACCACAACTTTGCACCTGTTCACTACTCGGCAGAGTTCACACTGATACGCGCTTAACTCCTAACCATGGAAGTCCGGTAATCAGAGGTTTAAATTAATTACGGCGTTAATGTCGTACTCATCGCGCTAGAGTGACGACCTTGTTCGTGTTGATGTTTCGCAATCTGCTATTATTTAAGATTAACAGGGAAGTACACATCAAGGCGATGAAAACGCTTCTCATGCCATTGTTTCGGTTCTGGAGGAGATGGAGATTCCAAGAGCAGGTTTGAGAAATTAAATAGAACGAACCAAATATAAGTAAAGCTGGAACAAAAATGACTGCATCATGTTTGGATTTTCCTAAAACTTAGTGATGGGATTGAATGCGAAACCACATCAATTAAAATAATTTTCTTTCTTAGAATCTGGTTCCACTTTGAATTGTTTCAAACCTGTTTCTGATGTAAAATTGCAGCACATTCAACCATTATCTCGATCAACATAAAATTGTTCTATGGTAGTGCAGATTTTGTTATAATTTTATTGTTTAACCAATATAATCTGGAAGTGCCATATCTTATCAAAAGCAAAACATATTCTTTATAATATAATCTCAAAGATGACCAGTTGATGTCTGATTCTGATAATGATCACACTGAACCTTGGCAGAATAATCTTTTCAATTACTTTATAGTTCTATAGCTATGGCAACATGGGAAACGGTCTATTTACTTGCCATAGTAAATGAGGTACACTCATTATAAAAATAAAGACATAAACCATCGTATTAATGTAAAAAATAAACAATAAAGCTGTGTGTCATCAGGAAAATGAGATGTGGACAAGGTCAAAAAGTACTTAATTGCATTTAAAACAAAAAGTACTTAGTATAAATGACATTTTAATAATACTCTCATTATTGAATCGTAGGGTAAAGAGCTAAAAGTGTCTACAACTTTTTTCCATTAAAAGGTACTTTTTTATTGGTAGCCGTTCTATTAAAACATAATCATCTGTTTATGTTAACTTAATACAGGACGAAATAATTTTTTTGTTTAGTATAGTACAACAACAGTTTTATTAAACCCATAAAATAATTTTTACAGGAAGTTTAAAGGAATACATGATTTATTCCTTTTAATTCCAAGAGCACCACTATGCAGTGTGTCCCCGGATGGACCTAACTATACTTGTAAACTTCCTTATTTTGCATTTTAGGAAGAACAGTCATTCTTCATAAAAAGTTTTGTTTCATCTAGCAAGTCCGCAGCCACTTCCAAAATTCCGAATTAACATACAGGGTGGTTAGAAAACGAGACAACGTGAAATTTGGTTAAGAATAAAGTACCTTTTATTTGAAAGGAAAGCATAAGTATTAATGGAAAAAGATATTTAAAATTGGAATAGAAGCTTACATATCTAATCTGAACGTTGTATCTCAAAGTTGATTTTTTTATCAAAATTTATACTAGTATAAATTTTGCTATTATTTCAATAAAGATAAAGAATCAACTCAATTCATTCTGCAACGGACTTTCTCCTCGTTTTCTCTCATTGTGCGGTTCCAATCTAGTTATACATTATGTTATGATATTGGTAGAAGGTCCTAAAAATCAGATTAATGGGATTAAAGGATTACAATAATTAAAAATTATAAAGATCAATTTAGATGTGAATTGGATATTAAAATTATTAAGATGCATTTAGTAAAGAAAGAAAATAGAATATAATTTAATAAAATGAAGCTGATTGAGTAACAGAAGGATTCTAACTTAATTTAATATCTAAAATGAAATTGGAAATTGATGACAAATACTTTTTCGAGATAGACTATTGAATATAGTGTTTTTTAATCAAAAAATAAAGTTTTCATAGTGTGGTGGATTGAAAAATAAGCTAGATCGTTATGGAATTTGTTTGTATTGATATATAAAATTTTGAAACGAAAAGATGTAATCGATTTGTATAATGAGAAATAAATAAACTGCTCAAGGACAGGTCTAACGAGTAGCTTCAGAATGTGTAGTTCAAAACGTGACCACCGAGCTTCTGTAGATGGCGCCAAGTGGACAAACCGCCACTGTGCTACAATGCTTAGAAATTTTGCAAAGTGGAAAGCCAAAACCAAATAGCGCATGAAGGTGCTCGGGACCTTAGCAACAACTTTGCCCCCTTTCAAAATTTCGATATCTGTAGCCGTTCGAAAGTTACAGGCGATCCGGACGGAGGGACGGACGGACGGACGGACAAAACGTTCGCATAAGTACGCTGAAGCTACTAATAAATCAACCCTTTTAAAAAGTTTAAACATGTTTGGTGTATGAAAGGGTTGCAGTTAAAGAAAAATTTGCGTGGTGTATAAGAAATAAAATAAAATAATAAAAGCAACAAGGTGAGCGGACTAAAATAGAGGAAGATAAAGAATATGGTGACAATACTAAACTAAAGCAGTTCTAATCTACAAAAGCAAATAAAAGGAAAAAAATACTGAATTAAGTTTTTTGTGGCATTCCATGGCAATTGGATTACAACAAACAATTTACAAGGGAAGATAATCGCAGGGAAGTCGGTGGCAGAGTGAGCACGTTTATGGGGCTGGTCAAATGAGGTCTGGTAGCTTGTCTCTGGTAGGGGATCTGGTCGCTGAGCTGTAACGTACTTCGAAGGAGTAATTTGGATTGAATATTAAAGAAAAAGAACTATTACTGGGGTCTGTTGGGATCTGTGCTGTGATGGGGCTGCGTAGGCTGATTTTTGGGGAAAACTAGTTTCTTGGGTTAATTCAGATTCTAATTCTGGGCGTTTTTGGCAGTTTAGTTATTAGTTGAGGCATTCCCCGTGATATTGAGTGGAACAGTGGTGGTGTGATCGGTTGCAGAGTTGGACGAATTGGTTTCATCAAAGAAGAGTGCTAAGTTCAATAAAAGATCAATTAATCCCGGTATTATATAATAACTGAAATATAATAAAGATTAAAGTGAATTAATTTAATTGAGGGAGTACTTACTTTTTGAGATTGTCGTGTGACCAATGTAACGATGAAGTATTTGTGATCGAATTTTCAAAAACTAGTTTGACATAACATTTGACAGAAGTTTAGAATTGTCATAATTAAAATGGAAACATCAAATTTCAAAATAAGCAGTCTAGATAAAAGGAATCCGCTCTGATTTTCAGTCAATTGCATCTACAGAAGCCTACAGAAATAATTTGAAATATTCAAAATAAATAAATAGGGCAATTTAATCAATTAATATTTAATTATAAACCTAAACTTATAGGCAAAATAACGTGGGGCTTTAACCTTATCATATTTATGGCGCGCAACGTAGAGCCGTATCAATATATTATTTAATACAGTCAATAATCCATAAAGCATTACCAATATGCTCTACAATATTTTTTCTTGCATTTATTTAATAACACAACTTTTCTTTACTTACATTGCACTTTCTTTATTAAATAATACTATAAAACTTACCGGATACCTACAAATTCTAACACAAGTTCGAGCAGTGCAGACGTGTCCAATCTGAAAGAAGTGATAACACTAAACTCGTTACAACGCGTGTCCTGTCGCCAGGTGTGTTTATATTTGGTAGTACATTGACTTTAAACATTAAAAATACATTTAAAAATTTACTCGTAACCCAGCTACCGGACCTGGCCCTATCCAAAGGTCAGATGCGATATTTGAAATGGCAAACTCAGTGAAACATAAATCGGGCGAAATATCTCTATCGACGAAGTATTAAAAAGATACTACTGGAGTGCTAACTATTCAACCATTAATATCGTTATCATGTTTTTAAACCAGAAAGCAAACACTCAAAAGAAAATCTTCCAACTGGCGGCGAAGCATCGAGTAGCCAAGACAAACTAAGTAGCAAAACACCAACGATACCTATTATCAGGGATATTAAAGCTATAACCAAAGACGAATTCACCACAGAGCTAAAAACACCTACCTTGAAATAAATATCAAAAATTAAGAACATTATCGTGCATTAACAAAGTATCGCATAGCAAATCAAGTGGAGTATCACACTTTTCAGAACTTAAACGATAAACCACTGCCAGTGATTGTAAGAACCGTACCTATATGGTTTATAGAAGACGAAATTAAACAAGGACTTGAAGAACTAAAATGCCCAGTAAAAACCGTTACCCGACTTATGAATAGAGAAAAACTCCCAATACCTATTTGTGCTGTAATATTACCATCTACTGACGCACCCAATAACAGTCGAAATGCGGAGAAAACAGTAACACATATCAATGTCATACCTGTCAGGAGTAGAGGTACACCAAAAATTATTGTGCAGCCAAATCCAGATGCGTCGAGTGTAATGAAGACCATGATATTAAAAACTGCAAAAAAGAAGATAACCGTAACGAATCTGCGTTAATTGTCCCACCGCAAAATACTCCATAAACAACGAACATCACTATACAAACCAAGACAAGCAACAAATCAATATTTTACTCGACCAAACACAACCTATTCACATGCAGTGACACAAAAATCATTCTCTACAGATAATGCATCTCTTCTTACCGACCAAATAAGCCAGCTCATTATACAATTTATAACTCCAGTCATAAAACAACTTCTACATTATCAACAACCTCTTCCAAACATCCTCAATGCAAATGTTTCGTTGAAAACACTAAAAAACATCACCTTATTAAATTTAATGTCAATGGGATAAAATCTCAGCGATCACAGATCATAGCCTTCCTGGCAAGATACAAAATAGATATCGGGGACATAACTGAAACTCATCTATGTGAAGGTACAATATTCAATATAAGGGAGTATCACATTGTATGTAGTGACGGATCAGATCGCGTTGTAGTCTGAGCGGCGGTGACACTAATTCTAGTGTGATAAAACTTTTCAATGTCATATATATAATTCGTTAGGTCATTGATGGGGAAATGCAAAATGGCAGTGCTGTCACGTATGGACCGAACGGCACTATAAAAAATTATTTAAAAAAAAAATGTTTTTTTTTCAATATCTAGTATCATAAAACTTCAGGATTCTGATTGTCTCTCGAGACAGGGAAGGGGTAGGGCTTTAAGAAAAAACAGTGCTGCCACTCCCCGAGCGAACTCTTATCAGCGGCAGCAGGGAGATAAGTGATCCCTCGGATCCTATTTTCTAGTATCATCGAACTTCATACAAATTCAAACGTTATCTGAAAGATCATCAGTTTCTGTGTAAGAAAAACCGCTGCTGCCTTTTCCAGAAAGTGAAGAAAATGGCGGCAGCAGCATTTGAAAGTCGCGATTATCGGAACCGAATTTCGCGTGTGCATTCAGTTTCATCAGCATTAATCCGGTTTTTTTCAATTAGTACTAATGAAATACGCTGACATCGTAATTTCCAATAAATTTTCAATGTTGTTGATTGTTTAAACAAATGAAATTCTATTTTTTATGTAATATTTTTCGATTTTTCCATATTTGTCTTGATTTTTTTCATAGTTTCCATGCTTTTAAGTCCAATTGAGAATAAATTAGTTCTATTCGTTGAAAGAATACTTGCGATCATTGTTTAAACAAACTAGATTCTATCAATTATTCCAAAGTCATTGATTTTTGGGCCGCTTTTTTAGTTCTTTTCGTGTTTTTCACAGCAAGTACGAATCCGTTTTGCATTTTTTTTATTCATGGCATTTATTTGTTACTATAGGAATTGTTTGAACAAATTAGAAGTATTTTACTGGGAACAAAGATTTTTGAGCTATTTTTAAGCAGAATTTGTGTCTGTGGCGTTGATTTATTTTACCAACTTACTTTCTAGGACCCCGGCTGTGCTATTCACAAGTGGCACATTCTGATTGGCTAGAGGGTAGCAAAAGGACCTACAAAGCCCATTCGTCGGTAGTTGGTATGCTTTATGCTCACTTTCGTTTCAGAAGCAGTCAGCAACGGTCGCATAGCTGTCCTTTTTTGTAATCTCAATGTATTTTACTTCTTCAAAAAATGCTTTGTTTCGTTGATGATATACTATCTTTGGCAACAGATAACAACGACGAGGATGACAAAGAATTTGACGCACAAAGTTTTGATTCTGACCATGAAAACTAGTTATAAGTTGCTTCGATGATTTAATTGTTAGCTACTCCTGTAATTTTAACTTTTAATATAATACCAAATTTACTAAATGGGCAAATTGTTTCAATCATAATTCATTGTGAATTTTTCATAATCTTTGTGTTTTTTATAAAGCAACATTTGTATGCATAAATCTAGAAAGAAATTAAATTCGTTTTCACAAAACAAGACTATTACTTATTTAAACACGCTTCCATTCTCTTACAGTTGGTGAAATAAATCAACGCCGCAGACTCAATTTCTTCTTAAAAATAGCTCAAACATCTATATGTTCCAAGTTAAATACTTCTAATTTGTTCAAACAATCCCTGTCCTGATAAATAAATGGCATGTTTCAATAAAACTGCGAAACGGATTCGTACGTGCTGTGAAAAACGCGAAAAGACCTAAAAAAGCGGCCCAAAAATCAATAAACTTGGAATAATAATTGATAGAATCTAATTTAGATACAACTAATTCATTCTCAATTGGAATCGAATGCTTGGAAAATATGAAAAAAACAAGAGAAATAAGGAAAACTCGAAAAATAAAACATAAAAAATACAATTTCATTTGTTTAAACAATAAACGCAATAGAAAATTTATTGCAGTTTACAATGTCAAGCGTATTTCATTAGTACAAATCGAAAAAAACCTTATTAATGCCGATAAAACCCAATGAACACGGAAAATTCGGTTGCGATAATCGCGACTTTCAAATGCTGCTGCCGCCATTTTCTTCACTTTCTGGAAAAGGCAGCAGTGGTTTTTCTTACACAGAAATTGATGATCTTTCAGATAACGTTTGAATTTGTATGAAGTTCGATGATACTAGAAAACAGGATCTGAGGGATCACTTATCTCCCTGCTGCCGCTGATTAGAGTTCGCTCGGGGAGTGGCAGCACTGTTTTTTCTTAAAGCCCTACCCCTCCCCTGCCTCAAGGAACAATAAGAATCCTGAAGTTTTATGATACTAGATATTGATTTTTTTAATAGTGCCGTTCGGTCCACACGTGGTAGCATTGCCATTTTGCGTTTCCACATCAATGACCTAACGAATTATATATATGACATTGAGAAGTTTTATCACACTAGACTTAAGTGTCACCGCCGCTCGTACTATTGCTTCGGGGGAGTGGTTATTTTAATAAAAAACAAATAGCAATTCAGCTTACTCGACAATCATTCCTATAATATATATTCAGTGTGTCTATTTAAGTTGGAGCCATATAGATATTTTTTTATTATTGTTTTTAGGAAAAAAAGTATTCTTGATAAAAAGTTCTGCATGGTCTAAAACTTAAAATGCAACTCAATTTTTTCAAGCCGTATACGAGGTTTGGTAAAAATATGAATTTTGATCAAGAGTAAAGTACACTTATTTTTGACAAAATCGAAAATTTTCATCGACGAAAGTTGATTAGAATTGAAAATTACATTCAAATATGCAATTACACCGATCTATCATAAAAAATCAACTTTTCTACACATTGATTCTAAACATTATAAATTACGTTTAGTTTTGAAACATCATCTTTCTTATCTACTATAAACATGAACATTTTCGATTTTGTTAAAAATAAACGTACTTTACTCTTGAGCAAAATACATTGATAATAATTCTATACTGAGATATTCGTATTCTGGCGTTATTTGTTACTGCTGTCTGCACTTGAATTAAGCTTCTCTTTCAGATTATTTTGTGCTACTTGAGTCTACGAATTCTCTTTGAAAGCCTGGATACACTTGTCGTTACTTGTTAAAAATCCGTTGGCTTCCGTTTTTCGAGTATATTTAAACAACTGTACACCCCGTCTCCAATCGAGTTAGTTTCGGCGGGCAATTATTGTATTCAAGTAGTCACAAGTGTGTGTATTTTCTGGAGAGGATTGCCAACGATTGATTTGTTATGATAACAATCTATACTTACGATATCCCACACCAAACCATCTGTGAGGTCGCTACATTCGCCGATGATACGGTAATTATCGTTCAACATAACTTCAAAAACGCCTTAAAACAACTCCAAGGCGCCATAAACATCATTGCAAAGTGGTTCAGAAAATGAGGATTAACGATCAACTCTTGAAAATGTGCTAATAAAGTTTATACTCTAAAGCGCATCAAAAACGTAGAAAACATATCTATTAATGGTGAAGATGTACGCTGGATTGATAAAAACCAAAGCTTTAAGACCTGGGTTTGTTATGAGATACGCGTCCGACTTGGAGCGCACATATAAACAAGAAACTAAATTAAGGATACTCAACTCTTCCCTTTAGTTAACAGAAAATCTTTCCTGAACTGAATCTACGTTACTCTTGTACAAAGCCTTACTAAGATCGCTGATTATTTATGCTTGCCCAGTTTGGAGTACAGCTTTATACACCAAAATAAAAAAAAATCATATATTTCAAAGCAAGGTTCTCAGAATAGCAATTAATGTTCCATGGTTTGTCACCAACAGCCAAATCCATAATGAACTCGGAATTGAACCAATCAGGTCATTCATTTAAAGAGCCACCAAAAAGTTTTTTGACAACGTAAATCTTTGTGAAAGTGCAGTGTACCTAAAGCTCGGTCGCCTCTATATTCACGCCATACTTAAAAGGAAACTCCCCCAAGATACAATAGACATATCTAACTAATATAACTAATATAATTAATATCAAAACATTGTATAACAATATATATTATTGATCTGGTAGTTCAATAGTTAAAAAACAAATTTATATTTTTCAAACTAGATTGCTCTATACTTTTCAAATAATCTCCTACCTTCTTGCTTATTTTTTCAATTACCCGATTGCTTCATTGAAACGTATTGCATTATACAATTAACATTTATATTCTATACTTAAGTATAGACCATCATTTATAATCCATTTACTGAACTGGTGTTATTGTACAAGGTCCAGCAGAATAAAGTATCCCTTTTAAATTGAGTGGTTTTTTTTAACGGCTAAATTTTTATTCAAAAATCAAAAAGGGTTCTTCATGAAACACAGAAATTTAATTTTTTAACATTACATCAGTAAAGTGACCTCCTTCTCGCTGTTGGCACCCTTGAAGCTGCCCTTACCCTTGTTACGGTCCTAAACTGACTTTACGATACCGCACCGGCTCATACAATAACGAAACGGCCAGCGAGGGCCGTAACTGACGAAATCGGGACGAAATATCTCCTAGGCCGCTACCCACGCCGCAACAAGTTAGGCCGAGCTAGACTTTCAGTGGAGATGGGCGGGTCCTTTTAACGAGATTATCTGAGGGTAACAGCCAGAGGGTCGGTAAATAACGATAAAATAATGAGGGCGCCACCAAGCCTGTCTTAACCCGACTAACCGGACCTGGGCGGTTAGACGGGGGTGAAGTATTCAAGATACTCCGTCGATAAGAATTCTCATGAGCTGCAAGCTCAAATAACAATTTCGTGATCGCAAATACTGGAATGGTAATATTGGGACTCTTTGGGCCGAGACTGCGCAACCACTGGACCTACCTGCACGCTCTGATCTCTCACGTCTCGTCGTACACCAATCTTTACACTGTAAAAGGCGCTATCTGAAACAAAGCAGGCACAGGTCGAATAGGAATAATACGTCCCTTAATTAAATATGCGTCTATTGGTCGATAACTACATCTGGGTAGCAAATCGTGCCGCCAAACTTATGTTACTTCTTACGTTAAGCACCAGCTGATGGACGCGCTATGCTAGTAAACAACACACTATGGGTGGCCGGCCGCAGTGGGCTCGACACTTTACATATTAGAGTACAGTTTAGAAATACGCCCTCCGGAAAAGGGCGCGTTAGTGCGCGATAACAGACGCCGACCTGCAAAGGCAACGGGAGCAGTGTAGCTAGCAGCAAAGCACGACGCCGAACAAAAGCGCGACGAAATAATTGAAGGCCTAACTCGTTAGGCAGCGGGGCAGCGTGACTGCAATATTTGACCAGGAAGAGGGGCTAACATAGCCTCACTAAAGCATGCGAATTTGGAATAGTTGCCAGCCCCTGCTACGTCGCCCACGCAGTCGTTGGCTGCGGTTAACACCTGATAAGCAAAGCACAAAGCCCTCGCAAACATAAACAAAGAGCTCGAACAGATTAGGGCGCGCCAGGCTCAGCACGGCGAGGCGTTGATTCCATTTAGGTATTAATCGGTACAATATAGCGAAGCTCGCGCACCTAACGTTACTGAATTAAAAGTTAGCACAAACGTAACACCAAAACATAGGCGCAGAGTTCTTTAGCTATTTAGGCGATGAAACGCGAAACTCGCGCACATGAACTTACTAGTAGGCTACCAAAGTAGCGTCGTGAAGCATGGTGGCCTCAAACCGGCATTAAAAGCCGCGACAAGCAGGCAAGGGGGCATGCATCCGCCCACACAAAGTTGAGCACAAAAGCACCACCGCTCGCACAAGCGACAGTTAATATGTTTAAATGGTTGTAATTACAAATACCTTAGTCCGTAGACGGTCTATGAGAGTTACGTGCAGTCAGTCGGTAGAAGGCGGCAGTCTGTGGCAGCTAAATCGCCGAAACACGGCATCTGGGGTAAACGGGCTGGAATCCGCCAAGATGGCGGCGTTAGGACGCTCTCCTGAGAGCACACTTACGGCGGCAAAGAGGCCTACTTCGTCCTACCTAGAATGATCCTCGAAAACAGCGAGTTGCAAAGGGAAAGCCCCCTTTCTCACAAACGCAGAACTGGCCCCGTGAAGCCCTTCAAACACCCACGCTTTGGCGTAAAGACTTGCCACTCGCACAATCACACGCGACCTCTTAAAGGCGAAACAGTTTATGGCATATTCGCTGTAACAGCACGGAAAATAGGAAGGCTTTCACAGCAACGGTGCTAACAAACAACGGCAATTTACACAACATTCGCTGAAACAGCACGAGACGGGAAAAACAGGCTGGCGTCCCCGCCAATGGCGGGAACGCCGCGAAACGACACACTCTGCGACTTCTTCGATCAACGGCCTGACTTGAACTGCCCAAGGAAGCAGTGTTACGACCCCTGCAGTGGCGTGAGCCAAAACGGCGTTACCACGTGACTCTCGACAGCCAATGGCGATGCGCTCCATAAAACAAATAAATTCCGGTAACAAAGACAGCCAATGGCGAGGCGCCTCAACGGCGTGATTTTTAGAAGGTTCGGAATTCTTGCGAGCGATAACACCCGGCTGCCAAAGTACCAGCAAAGGGGTGCTCCAACTGACGAGAAATACTGCGTTTGGGGCCAAATATGTGCAAATTCATTATTATGGAATTAGGCGATGGAGCCAAATAAGTAACTAAAAGGGTTTAGCATACGGGCACGCTGCCCTAAAGCCTAGGTGGCTAATTAAAATACCAAAATTACCTGACACCCTTTCAGCATTTTCAAGAATGCGTACAGAACTAGTTTGTTCATTTTGCTTTTTATTTGGCACATGAGGCAGTAGTTCGAAACTTGTGTACACACTTTTTAATTTTTATTCGACTAGGAGCTGCAACTCGTGGATTTAAATGAAAGTAACGACGAAATAAACGGTGGGTGGTTACAACAGAATTGTTATTTTTAAAATAAGCTTCAACCGCAAAAGAACGTTGAATATTTGACCAATGCTCTATATTAACAGCTAAACTGACATTTCTCGCAAACACTTTGACAACTTTCTTAAATTTCCATTTATCGCGAAAACATGGCGACTTGATTTGAATTTATATCGCATTATATTATGAAATGAATTAACTTTGAAAATGGATACGTCATTCTGTCGGACCCTGTATATTCTTACAGTCTAAATAACATATTAAAATAAAAATTATTATTTTATTATTCTTTTAATTATATTAAATCGTCATTGCATTATGTTTTATTAAACGTTTAAATTCTATGATATTAATTGCGTTATTAACAAGGAAAATAAGAAAACTTATTCAGGTATCTTGGCTATTGACTATTTCTACAAATTTACAATTTTTGCCGCAACCTTTCAAATAATCGCGACCAACGCAAAGTTATATGAAAGGTTGTGATTGCAATGGTTTTAGCGTTAAAGGATAGTCAGAAAATTGAGAAAAGTCGAGTATGTCACGCTTGGAGAACGACACAGTGCATCAGGTTTGCGCCAGGTTGTATGAAATATTAATGCAAGGAACTGAGCAATTTTTAAACATTATCGGTGAGCTTTGCTGATGGTGTTGGAAAATCTCTGACTCGATTTTAAAGCAATTTCCTCCGTCTATTCTTTGCAATAGTTAGTTTCCTTAGCTATTTTTTAGCCAAAGTCGTCGCACATATGGCAGCGTTATGTGTATAACATAATATGATAACGGCCATACCACATTGAAATAATCAATTCAACAGATTTTGAAGACTGCACCCCGTTCTACCCGCTCACCTCTTGTAGATCTACGTAATGTAATCTTACTTTAAATTATGAATTTCCCTGGCTTTAACTTGATTTTAATGAGTTTCTAATATTTTTGATAAATGTAATGTCGTGTCAGTTTGACTTATTTTACATTTAAACAGGTAATTTTTGAAATGTTTTCCAAGCTACTCCTGGAAGTAGAAAATAAGCGTTTTTGTTTCTTCTAATTTCGATCTGAAGATGATGATTGATTACGTATTAAAGTGCAACATGTTAATACTATGAGCCAGAATTCAGTTAGTGATTTCGCTGTCAAGTAAATAGTCATAACCGAAGATTATTGGATCGGGGTTCTTAATTTACAAGACTTACAAGTTAAGTATTATAAGCTATTTTATTAACTAAGAATGTTTGAAACAGATATACAAAACCGTTTTTGACGAATATGATTCATTTGAATTTTAGGATTTTGGGTGGAAGATGAACCAAGTCTACGCAAACTCCAACTCATAGGTGTATACAGAGAATATATTTTAATGCGCAATGTGGTATTCCCGTTTCCATAAAGACTTGATTATTATTATTAGTTTCTAAGGGTACACCACGCCATGTGTAAATGCGATTATTTTAAAATGCAGTATATGAACCGTAATTTTATTGAAAAAGAAGCATCAGAAAGAACAGCAGGGCGTGTAATGACCCACATACTTGTTGCAAACAGTCTTTATACCAGTTGATCAACAGATTCCGTCTTCCGTAGAATATATTGTGTTTTTACATACTCAGTAACGTTTCCATTTGCATTTTAAAATAAACGCATTTACACACATTGTGAGTTATAATAAACTCCCTCTATACGTTTTGTAGGCGTACCGAAGTTAGGAAGTTGCGACTGCGTAACGACTAAAATAATCACTTGTTCCGTGTTTTAACCTTCTGGGTTTCCTATGGTGATATTTATGGCACTGTACTTGAAAAGACAAAGTAGTGCAGCTGGCTCAGAGGTAAAGCATCTAGTTCTAGACCAAAATATGTGGGTTCTATTCTGGCAGACGGTCACAAAACATCGACTGCCGAGTCTAATGTGATTCCTCAATTCGGCTTTGGCAACCATGAGGTCTTAACTGTCTCTAGGAAGAGAGGCCAATTCTGTTTCGTCTTATGTGAATTTGAAAATATAATTGAAAAGCTGTGGAAATCCAGAATTAAATCTCGTTTTGAATATTCGAGATCGAAAAATGTCAATCACTATCTCGAATTTCGAGGCGAGACTAGACGAAATCGAGAATTAACTCGTCTCGGCGCTATCACTACGGTAATTTTTATAAAGTTTAATATTAATTCACTATTTACTATTGCTAAGATGAATAATGGGAAATCAGACAATAAATACGTAAGGGTTGGTCATTAACGATGATGAAGTGGATGTTTCTTAATGCAATGTTATTGGTAATGTAACGTATTCGAGTAATTTGTATTGTTTTGATGAAAGACAGCCTGTGCTTCTGCAAGAAAACCATTTAATAAACACACCTCGATTTGGCAGATGAATTATCACTATGAAATAACCTAAGACATACGGATTTTGTTCTCCGTAGCTGCCCTCGTACAAAACTTTTTTGGTTGCGCTATAGCTTCACAGTAAGTGGTTGAACGCAAGTCTTATAATTAAGAAAATAAGTATTCTAATTTCCACTGATAAGTGATTAACGATTCTGAAGCTTCAGTATACAAAATTTCAGTTTCCTAATGTGTTGTTACTTATTTTCACAATAGTGGCACAGTTTTTTTAAATATTAATTCCAGAGGTCATTAGAGTCCTCGGGCTCTTCATCCGCATTTGCATGAGTACAACTCTACTGGTCGGTAATTAAGTAATTTTCTTTCCACCTTGAGAACACTGAGGAATACACGAAAGTGGCTTGTTACATACGCTTTTTAAACTCTTTACGACATTCAAGTCAGTTTCGCCCTCAAGACAGAAATGAACTTTGCTGTATCCAGTTAACCTAGTTTCGATGCGTTGTATTTACGGTTATAGTTGTGTTATGGTACTGCACTGGAGCTAAAAGTAAGATATAACGAATACTCTTAGATAACACCGATGTCTTGTGTCTATCGCCATTATGCAGTATAGACGTTGGATGGAGGACATAAGATGCCGGTTCCATAGGAGAGCCTAGTACAATATCAAAATTAAAAATTCCCAAATTAATAGTATTAGTTACGTGTAAGCGGCAGCCATTGAAACTCAAATTAGCCTTAGCTATGACGCATTAACTAAAAAATTAAAATTTACCTTGGGCCTTTCTATGCAAAACGAGACCAGAAAGTAGAATTATCTATGCATCAACCAGCACAAAAGTTAAATGCACGAATAACACACAGGACCTTTCTAATGCAAGTTTGATTTGGATAATCCCCGTCGAAATGACGGTGAAGGTATTCGGGGTCTTAAATGAAGAATTGCGATTAACGCTCCAACAAAACTAGGAATTGTATAGTTTAATCAGCAGTGCTATCACCAAGGCCTTCTTGAGCGTAATAGTTGCATATAAATATTAGCAACCTTATCGGTCAATTCCAACGTAGACCTTAGCTGTGATCTCCAAGTAATACAGGTAAATGAAAGCAAGCAGGTCAGGCCGTGCAATATTTACATTGCAATTGATAATTTGTTAGATAAACAATCACAGGTCTCCAAACTTCTTCTCGGCGGTGCTTACAGCTATCTCGGACCACGAATTCTAAAATATAGAGGAGAACCAAGAGGCAGCTGACTGTTAATAAAAATAGTGATTTTAGGTAGAAAACCAAGGAAATTGGGAAAAGGAAGAGATTGGAAAGCGCAGAAGGGGAAAGAAGCCCAAAACGAGTATAATCTGGCATTAGCACAAGCAAAACTAATCTAGAAAGCGGCTTATCTCAGGTTTAAGGCAAATTCTACCTCCAAACTGCACAGTACTATGTTTAAAGTAAAAGGTCGTCAAATCGCCAATTAAGCGGTTAACTCCGCGAAAATTTTATGACGACCGATTTCGGATCGTAACAAAATTTCGATTTTAATATCAAACGATCTAACATGCATTTATAAGAAACGATTAGTTAGTCCGTAAAAACCTTAGGAGTCCCTAAGTATTAAAAAGGCATGCAAGGTGTCATTGAATGATGTAGTATAATTGCGGCTGGACAATCTAAACGTAGATATTAATTACTTTACTTTTTTAAGAAGATACAGCTGTTAGATGATATAATTGTGTTAGCGCGCTATTGTGTTTCTGGCTTTTCGATACTACCGTGATCAGGCTATTTTTCATGTTTCCGTTTCAGTCGCCTGCTCGCTGCCATCGAATGGTATTTGGAGTTTTTTAGCAGATTCTACGTGTCCAATTCCGAACCGACAAGTTGCCGTTAACGGGAGTAGTGAGCTATTTTCCAAGTATTTTTGAGGTGCCATATCTCTTGAAATAATACCATGGTTGGTTTCACCTTCGAATACTTCGCGTTTGGCGTCATCGCACCTACTTTGAAGCAGCATTCTGGGTTCTCCGTTTTTCTGCTGTTTGGTACTTTCAGCTAAGTTAGTGTTATGATACATATAATTTGCGATGTTGTGTATGGCGCCAATATTTACGAATAAGTTACAACGAACTTAATGTATCATGATCGCCTTTGGCGAATAGTTTAGGTTTCGTGTCGCCATGTTGGACTTGTGGGAATATTAAAAGCTGTTAGAAATTATTGTAAGATGTGGATTGCGTAATTAAATAATAAATTGTCTCTTTACCTTCTATGTAAAAATGACGTTACCAATCAGGCCAGATGATGATGCGTATAAGTGTAGTTTACTGATTTGTTTCAGAAACCTTTGTAATTTAACCTCCCGCTAACGCCTCGCAGTTGAAGTTAATGGATGTTGTGTTATTTTAGCTTTTATTTATTTAATCTGTTAATTATTGTATGCAGCGGGAACTAGACGGCTAGGTACCGACCTAGCCAGGCCAGTTTTCCCTAAGCTAGGAAAGATCTTTCTCCTGTTCAAACAGCTTTTCACTCCACTTTCAACATTATACGATATCGATATTACTTTTTTGGTATCACTATATTTTGATATTTGTTAAGAAAACCATGATATGGAATCACCCCTCCTCCTCCACTGAGCTATTGGCCATCTTCTAGCTTGCTGCGGCGTATTAACTGGGTTTTAAACTGTTACTTCTTAAAAAGACCAGGTCGAACGAATTTTTTGGGACCAACTGGGTTGCGGACCTTAAATATGATACGCAAACTTCGTTAATTAGTTGTGTGAACCATTTAGAATGTAGTTTAAATAATATTATTCGAGGAGCTGTTGCAGCTATAGTTTCTGATGATATATTTTCACAACTTAAATTTATATACAACATTTCTAATACGCAAAATATGTCATATAAAATGTGTCACTTTGAGTAACAAACGACTTCCGGGATTGAACCATGTCATTATTGAGGTCGAAGAACTCAACGTTTCGGCCACTTTCGTAAGGGGCATCATCAGGAGAAAACGCAACAAAGCACGGTAACTCAACTTGTAAACCACGCCATAGGCGAAACTCTTCTTTTTTTCTTCCTGATGAAGCCCCTTACGAAAGTGGGCGAAAAGTTGAGTTCTTCGACCTCAATTATGACACGGTTCAATCGTTTAAAAACGCTGATAGATATAAGCTAGGTAATTTTGTAGAAGGGAGTCAACATAAAATTAAATTCGGGTATTGACCAATGCATGAAGTTAATGCAGTGTTGGTTTTTGTTTGTCAAATACTAGGTTACAACAGATTATTGTTCAACTTTATCGAAATAGCATGCATCACAGAACAGAATAAAAGTAATTATACAGGTTTTAATTGAAAATAATTAAAGTTGCTGCAACTAGTTGAAACCAATATTAGGGAGACGGCTGATGGTATGCACTTGGTAGTATATTATATATGTTCAATTAAATTTGCATATCTATAACATTGTTTAACCTTTACCTCTGGTATTTTTCCATTTGATAAATGATTATTACTGCTGCGGTTTAAGGTGCAATTAAAGTACAATTTAATTGCTACAATGCAACTAGAAACAGAATTTTGAATAAAAATGTTGTTTCTATGCAGCAGTACTAATTGTGGATGCAAATTGAGCAATATCACATTTAAAGATGCGCTCTTTAACTTGTTCGGAACTCATTATGTAACTCCGTTTTCCACTATTAATCCTATAAATTCCTACAACTTCAAGGCGAATTATGCTGATTTATTCCGTTTCCAGGCACCTAGATTCGGAACATTTCCAGTCCTAATGATGCTTTCCTAAACAGCTGTTTGCTGCAGGACATTTTATGTCTAAGTCGATTTTTCCTGCGAAATTTATTCGCAATGTATGTTAAGCGAAAACATTTTTCTACACGGCGGAAGTTTTTGATTGAACAAAAAGCGATACGTTATGAAATATCAGAAGCTTGGAAATTTAGATCATTATTTTTACAGCTCAGTAGCAATACGGTTTGTATAACGAATTGCTCTGAAATTGGCAATTATGAGAATAGAGAAGTGCTTCTTTTATTTCTAATGTGTTGTGTCGTGTGAAATTGCATTGCATTAGAGATTTTAGATAATTTAGAAAAATGTATAAAATAGAAAAATAGTTTATTGTCTCCTTGAAAACAAGGAGATTGTTCACACTTCAAAGCAAGTGCAATTAACATGTAAAGGCTTGCGTTGTCAATAATTTAAGTCCATACTAGGAAATGGCATTGCTGTAATATTAAATACTAGTTAATTGCTAAAATATGTCTAAAAATATATCGCTCTGAAGGCTTTAGCTGAATATTTTATATTTAAATTGGAAGGTTAAATATATATCTAATTTATTGCATTATAGCAAATTAATTTGATATGAGAGCAAAGCGACAACTTCTTCTAAACCTACAGTGGCAACATTACCCTATCTCATATAATTTCACAGGGAAAATAAAATGCCATATTTGTTGACAAATCTTTAAATCAACAAGTCTAGATTATTACAATGTTTGAGTTCGTGATGGAGGTTATATGAATGAAGATATTCCAACATTCATATTAATCTGCTATTCAAATATTTACAAAAAGGCAGAAAAAATGTTTTTACATTCGAAAATTAAGTGTTCAATTGTAACGGAAAACCGCGAAAATTTTAGGAACTTTTCAGAAATTAAATGCATGAGTCGTAAATATTAATCCAACGTTTACAGTTACTTAGCCTCACCAAATTTCAAAGCTACATACATTTTATCGGGTAGTAGTTTAGAAAACAATAAAAAGAATAACAAAGCTGTAGTGAACGCAAATTACGGCATAATTAATGGTTATTGGAAATGTACATAGATTAGTAAAAAGTGAAAGGATAGGTTTTTGTTCTCTTTTGAGAATATTAATTTTAGATTAATCGGTATAAAGTAGCATTCAATCACTTTTTTTAAGAGGAATATGAAGATATTTAAACGTTAATAGGCTTTGAAATTTAATTAAATAGCACAAAAAATAAAATTGCTGGAATATTAGCTGGTAGGTTAGACACAACAATTAAGAAATGTTTGAATAGATGAAATCTAATTGCTTCTCGACAATTTTTTCGAAATTCTTTTTTATTTATTTGTTTAAACGGCTTAGATGTGCTAAATAACTTTTTAAAATGTTTATGAAATATAAATTAATTTATTTCTGTAAACCATTATCATATAATGACATATTGGATTTAATTATGTTTAAGGTTTTGAAAAAATTACATATTATACTTGTATATACTAATCTCGACCATCTAACTTGGAATTTTCTGAACTGGTTGAAATATATAAATAATTATTTTAGTATCATACAATGCTTACTGAAGAGCTTATAGAAGTTTTAATATTTTAAATAGGTGTGAAAGTATATGTAAAAATACTTAAAAACCCCTATTAGAAGAACTATTGTAGACGTCCTGTTTAAGCTTCTGCTTTCTGAAGAAACACAATGTCCCAAAATTGTGGGTGCTAAAATTGATATGTACCTACTTCAAAGTTTGTAATGTAGCTTTTTCCCATGTCCTATACTTTATTGTACTATGAATTTATAATGCTCTTTGTTTGTTAAGGACGAGTCTCGTGAAGGACAGTGGGAAGACAAACCTTGTTGTTTGTTCGGTCTACCTTCCTTACGACTGTCCCGACCTACCACCGACCCAGGAACTAGAGAACCTGGTCAATTATTGCAAGGAAAAGCGATTCCCCTTGTTAATCGGATGTGACGCGAATGCCCACCACACGGTGTGGGGAAGTTCAGACGTCAATGCCAGAGGAAGGGATCTCCTAGAGTATCTGTCAACCACAGATCTTGAGATTCTCAATAGGGGAAGTTCCCCCACTTTTGTTACTCCCAGGAGACAGGAAGTAATTGATTTGACCTTGGGGTCGACGCAGGTAACCCAATGGACAAAAAACTGGCGAGTCGTACCGGAACCATGCCTTTCGGACCACCGGTAAATCCGATTCAGCCTGGAGCTGCAACACAGCGAAGGTCCAGCGTATAGGAATCCCAAGTCTACCGACTGGGCTACTTTTAGGGTGGACCTCTCGAATGGACTACAGGGAATTCCCTATAGCACTCGCACCACACAGGAGGTGGAAGAGCACCTCAGTATTATCAATATTGAGGTCAATGCTTCTTTTGAAAGGAGCTGCCCGCTACGACGCGCAAAAAGAGCAAGGAAGGTACCATGGTGGAACTCCGAGCTCCAAATGCAGCGTAAAGAGACACGCAGGCTCCTAAATAGGGCAATGCGATTGGGACTGCTTTAAACAGGCTCAACGCATGTACAAAGATTCCATTCGTAGATCTAGATGAGAGTCCTGAAAGGACATTAAAGGACTACCAGAAGCAGCTAGACTGCATAAGGCTCTCTCAAAAACTCCAAGAGCCAAGTTGGAGTGCCTAAGGCTCCCTTCTGGTGACCATACGGCCACTGATGGGGTGACCCTAAGGCATCGCCTGGAGGTGCACTTTCCTGGCTCTGTGGCTGAGACTGGTCCCACTAGTAAGGGCTCCCCGCATTGGCATTAGCCCAATGAACTGGGAGATAGTCTCGAAAGTGGTAACACACGAAAAGATCAGGTGGGCGATAAGCACAATTGATCCGTACAAAAATCCAGGGTCAGATGGCATTTTTCCGGCACTTCTACAGGAAGGGCTGGATTTGCTAATTAGGCCGCTATACATACTATCGTTTTTAGGATAGAGAAGGCGCTGAAACACAAAGAACTGGCCCTAGATACTTTTTTGGATATAGAGGGTGCGTTTGACAACATTGCCTTCGAGTCCAGATGCACTGCGGCAACGAACCATGGAATTGAGCCCATCATTGTTCGGTGGATGAAATCAAAGCCGCGGGTCACCTTAGCTAGCGCAAAGAAATGCTTCGGCCAACTCCATCGGCTATCTTGTCTAGGAGTGACAGGAGCAATTAGAACAGCACCCACAACGGCCCTGAAATCCCTTCTCGGACTCCTGCCCCTTCATCTAACGATTGAGGCTAAGGCTAGAAGGGCGGCCGACAGGATTAAGTGTGGGGGCCAGTGCACTAAGGTAGGGGGAGCGCTGGGGTATTCGAGGGTTCTGTCAGTTATGGCAGAGGCTCACGATACCCTCAGTATGAGGAGTGATCGTATGGTGCCCTCCTTTTCCTTCAATAAGCCATGTAAAACAGTCATCCTTTCTAGAGAGGACTGGATTGCCCGTGGCCATAACCTCCTCACTCCTAAGGGATTTATTTGGTTCACATACGGCTCTAGGACGGAGGCTGGCGTAGGGGCGGGCGTCTATGGCGAATCACCTAGAGTGAAGCGTTTGTTCTCACTGGGCCGAGGTGTTTGCCATCCTGGCCTGTGTTTATGAAAACCTAGACAGAGGTTTTACTAACAAACATATCTATATCTGCTCGGACAGCCAGGCTGCTCTCTTAGCCCTGAATTCCTTAAGCGTGTCTTCGGAGCTAGTGTCTGAATGTCGAGCGGCGCTGACGAGACTCTGCATGCAGAACTCTGTAAAGTTGCTGTGGGTACCAGGTCATAGCAACATTGACGATAACGAACAGGCGGATCAGTTGGCTAAGCAGGGCTCCAGTGGGAACCCCCCTGGGCCCGAGCCAATTCTTGGGATACCATATTGCAACGTAGAGCTAGAAACGAAGAAATGGGTCTGGACCCGGTTCCTTCGTGAATGGTATTTGCAGCAGGGACCAATGCAAGCTAAACTTTTTATCGGGGAGTTATCGCTGTCGACGTGCAAAGAGATTCTAAAACTCACTAAGAAGCAAACTAGGATCGTACTTTTGACGGGGCACTGTTACCTCAATAAACACCTGCACAGAATCGGTATTACAAATGATCCGATCTGCAGGCTATACGGGGAAGAGGAGGAATCTTCCCAGCACATATTATGCCAGTGTATCAGACTGATGACCCTGCGACACAAACACTTCGGCGCAGCGTCTCTAGAACCGGAGGACATAAGACTCATCCCTTTAGGCCAAGTCCCTAATACAAAATTCTAATGAGAAAATAAAGGAACTTGGCTGCACAGCAAAGAATATAGGCTTTAAGAGTTACGATTATAAATACCCTGATCTTAATATGGGAATAAAAATCATCAAATATGTGATGAATCTGACGATGTGAAAGGTGAAATGTTTTTGCGTGTGGGGATAAGATTCATGTCGAAGTTGTGCGCTCGTTACTAAATTGTTTAAAAGTGAAACTCCGCAAGAAGAAAAAACATTAAATATTTTATTGAGGTGGAAAATAAAACCATATCAGACAGTGTAACTAGTACTTATATCGACGAGTTAGATAAACGTAAAGAAATTAATGTATTCAGTTCAAAGAATACTTGAAATGTAGAAGAAACTATAAAGTGTGTAGACGTATTAAGGATAATATGTACCAGACGCCTTGCATATACATTACCTACTTTCTTTTTAGACACCTGTCCAGAAAATCATGCATTACTGTACAATTTTTAGGCTGAAGAGTACTGCTTTACAGGACGATTTTTGAAAATTTTTCTTCACAGGACTATCTTGAAAAATTAATTTTTTGATTGGTTTGGAGTATTTGTCGCAGTGTTTCTGTGCCTTCGGCATTGGCCTGAAATGTGCCTACGCGTCCTGTAAAAATGCTATTTTCGGGGTTGTTACGTTTCGCGCCTTTCTCCTTCCCATCGTTAGAAGAGTTTCGTCTCTGGTGTGGTTTACACGTTGAGTTACCGTTGCTTTTCCTCTTGATGAAGTCTCAGATGAAATTGGCCGAAACGTTGAGTTATTTGACCCGAATAATGACACGGTTCAATTCCGGACGTCGTTTTTTACTTGTTACGTAAACGACTATTATTTAAACTTACAGTTACAAATAGTAAAACTGCAACAACGCTTTCTAGAATATCTTTTAATAAATCAAATTCAGAACAAGCATGGCAGAGAGAGGCTTGAACTATTCATCGGTTCTATCAATTGATACTACAGGGTAAGGTACTGGGTCCGGCAACAATGCGGCGGTGGAAGATATTTCTAAAACCATGAGTACGAAGATGGTGCACATTACTAAAACAGTTTTTGATTACACAGAATAGCTCAAAAAGTGTGGCACATCAATCTTACTTTTTTAATGGAATGCCATATATATGGGGATCTTAAAAGTTTTGAATTGAAATATTCATCATTTTGATATAAAGTTGCACGGGTCTAATGTTAACTGTTTTAGAGATATTCACATTTTTATGCAACAAAGCGCTGAACTTCAAGCGGCTGCTGTAAGCAACAGAAAACATTTAAACGAAAGAAAACGTTACTAAAAATTCCGATTTTTCAAGTGTAAATTGGTGGGTCTGGGTATTAATACTATACAGGGTGCTCAACATTCGTAAATTGCATAGTTTCGATTTTTATTTCAAATGGAACACCATGTATATTTTTGTATTTTCGAAAAGCCCTTTTAGCAAGCTTACTTTTGATATGTTTGATGTTTACTAGCATCGGGCTCAGAAAGGTGACACCAGTTAAATTGTCGAAATCATAATTAGTTGTTTACATTATTGTAATTTTCTAATAAATTATTGTTTTGTTCCAAGGCTACGTGATTTTAAAAAACATCAAATATTGTTCATGGTATATGGCACTACCATACTTTCCTTTTGTCGTTTTTTAATTTCTGTTTTATTAAGCGTCTTACGTTATGAATAAGTTTGCGCTTTCGCTGAGATACTTGTTGACAATGACACAATAGTTTCCTCATAACGACATCAGGTCTGTGATACTATTAAGTGATTTTACATTTCAGGTTGCGGATAATTTCTTATTTTGCATGTTCATTTGATGTCAGTTTCATTTATTTCTAAAGTATTGTCGGTTACAGTAAATTCCTGTTATGACAACCTGTATACTATTTCCAAGATCCATGTAGTAGGACTAATAACTATGTCAGATTAAGGTGTTACTACCTGTAATGGAACTTTTTTCTTTGCCTTATGCTCTACTTTACTATTAATTTGAATTTCCCTTTGTTTGCTAGTTAGCCCAGTCATAGCAGCACAAAATCCGTTTTTACCTTAGTGCAGCTAAGGTATTCCCAATATTGCTTGTTCAAGGCAGCTTGTGATTATCTATACTACTGCAATCACACATGCAAAGCCTGCCAGAAATGAAAACCGAACGGTTTACATGAAAATACATATAGCCTGTAAAACAAACAGACATGAAAATACACAGAAACGTTACACGATGGTGATATATAGATATTGTATACGCTATTAACAATAGCAAGAAACAGTCCACGAACTTAATGCTCAATCTACATGCTTGAGTGCACTCCTTAAGTGTAAGTATGACTTATTAGTTATCAACAGCAAATAAAAAGGCCCGCACCACTTAATGCTGCCCTGACTCCAGTAGCTTGAAATCAGCTGACTCGATATGTCTACAGAATGATGCAAGCACCATGTTCTGTCGCGTAGACTCAGCAGGTTGCCGTTACTTTGGGGCGCGTAATTTCTCCATTGAAGTTATTGCATAAATTGTTGCAATCGCAGTTGAATTCTTATTACGGCGTTGGCTTTTCCCAATCTTCCTGGGCGGTACATTTATTCATAAAATGCAACTATAGTAACTTAACTTGCCTTTATTTCGGTGCAAGATAACCAAGATATCAGCACCGTGGCTTTGGCCGCTATTCCCAAAGACTTTGTCTGTTGACAAAGTCGACTGGCTTCCTTGAAGCTCCAATGGCAGCTGGAATAGCAGATTCTTACTATGAAATGCTGTATCTCATGCTTCTCCAAGCTGGCACTTTATAATAGTTCGCGTGGCGTCCCTTGTTGTTTGTACGCACGCACAGGTCAGTTATTGGCAATTGCACTGAACCGCCGCAGCGTTACTCTGTTACATGAAGTTCTAATAACAGCACACTGGATCAGTATTCAGCTTGCACTTCCCTATTACAATTTAAGAAATACGGTTGAGTTTTATACCTAGCAGAATAATTGCTAAATACCAAGGTGATTATTAAATAAGAAGGTGCCACGAATTAGCCCGTTACATAATTTGTTCTATAACATATCTTTCTATTTCACGATTCCTTTCACCTTGTTCTACTCACACTAGAATTTTCATGCTAGTTACTGTTGGCCCTTATTTTCTTTTTTATTTAATAATTTAGTTGGTAACCACTTAAGATACTTTTGTTTTCTTTTTCTATTCTTAGAATATTTATTATTGAAGTTTCTTCTATTATTAAACTTTCTATAAATAATTTCTTAGACAAGTGCAGTTATGGAAAACAAAAGCAGTGTCTTAAACTATTCAAATACTCGCAATAAATTTATATACCAATTTGCCGTCTCAAAGTGTGTTTATTTTAATATTCTCACACTTCCTAGTACTTGAGTATTACTTTCGACAGCTATCATTTTATAATAATCAGTCGTAAACAACTAAAAATTATACGAAAAATCTCATGCCACTACATAACTTTGAAAAGGAAGCAATTCATGGAAAGTCGAAAATTGAGAAAAGTTGAGCATTTCACACCGATTAGATGTAAACATGATAGCTCGAGAACGACATAACCTATCAAGCTACTTTTCCAGTGTTTGCGAAATATTAATGTGACGCACTGAAAGGCTTTTGTGTGAGAGCGATCACTTATCTTGTTACGTATAATTTTTCATCTAGGTATAATTAGATTCCAAGTTCAGGAAATGTCTTTGGTGATTTGTAATTCCTGACTGAATGTGTGGTTGCATACTGTCTATTTTAAATTTTTGGGATATTTTGAAAATCCTTGTGTTTTAGGGGTTCTACTAAATTATCAAAATAAATTGTTAGTATGATTTTTGGCGGCCATTTTATGGCACTGATTTCGTGAGATTGTTCCTTCTGGGGCTGTATATGTAATCTGGAATTATCATTTCACGTGGATATTATGATTTCTTAATTTTTCTGGATCATGTTCACCAGTCTTAGGAAATTGTATGTGATATTTCTGAAATGCAGCTGGTTATACTAGGAAAAGAAACAATTTTTGCCAAATCACCTACGTATGGCAACCTTCCAACTTTGGCATGTTTCTGTCTTCTTGTTTTGGGCATCGATTTCGATGTTGTGTTATTTTAGGCTTCTTTATCGTACCCCCTTGTGGCTCGATAGTGCCATGCCTTGTATATGTTCCCCCTGGGGGGAGTCCTACACAGTTCTGAGCCCCTTGATTACTCTAACTTCTCCCGAAAACTGAGATCAGACGAACTTTCCCACATACAATAACTGGAGAAAAGCCTGGCTCACCTTACCTTGCACATTTGCTTGGATGGCATCTCATCAGCATCCCCAAGTCCACCACCCTGCATAGCTTCTCTTACAACGCTGTTCTGCTATACATCGTCAGGAACAGCTCACGTGTTTTGAGTCATATGAGTTCTCAAACTGAAAATACCATTAGTGCAGTGTCTATGAAATTTTAAGCGTTCTACCTACGATTTATGCTAGAAAATTTTTAGCCGATGGTACAGGGAATTTAAGTAACTTGTCTTCGCGATGTATTCACTATGAGCATTTAGTTGTAAGAATTAGTTTAGTTTTCTTAATATGTATTATGTACTAGAGTCGCCGCTTTGTTAGCGTGTTTGATTGCGTTCAACTCGGGAACGTTCCTCAACGTTTAACCCTAGAACGCATACATCTAAGAAAGTTACATTAACGCATATGTGGTGTCGTATACGACACCACACCTTTTTTTGTTTAGTGAGGCATTATAACCTCAAAAAGTTATTTAATGTCAATTGAAATTAGTTCTAATCATAAGGGTCGCCATCTCTGTTCCTTTTAGTAATTATAGTTAAAATATTATCGAGTGACCTTTGTAATATGTTATTTTGGTTGCATGGACGACTCTATCTGTTCGGCGGCTCAAGTATAATAACTAACTGGCCATCCTATAAACACAGTAGTGATAATTACTATTAACAAATTCCACTTCGCATTACGTTACTATGAAATATATCTACATAAACTGGCAGATGGCAAGTTGTTTCCGACCAACACCTACCGAGAAAACTTGTTACGTGATTGCATAGTTGGCGTCATATACGACACCAAGTAAATAAAGAACTAATTATAAAGGTTGTAACAATTGGAAATTAAAAATGAAAGGGATATATCAACAATAATCTTCTGGAGAGGTACTGAAAATATGAATATGATAACATCACAGCAAATCACTAAAAACTAGATAGTGAAATAGGTGGTGTCTCATATGACGCCACCTATGCGTTTTAGGGTTAAAATTAATACTTATGCGAGAAACTACTGGAGCCAAACTAGGAAACTATTTAAACGCTGAAGCACACCAAATAAAGTGTGCAATAGATCTTGGACACATGGTACTGTTCGCGAGGTTTCGTGTTTTAATAAATTATACCTTTAAGCCGCATGATTAGTCTTGCGTTTTTTGCTATCGTACTTTTATTTTAAATCGCCCAATAGTTGAGCTACGTGTGCTTGAGAGAAAATTGCGAGTAAAAATCGTACAGTTTGTTTTTCACTACATTTATTAAAATTACAACCATGTTATTTTTTTTACAATATTTAAAACTACTTAGATTCATTTCTGCCCCCTTTAAGTACCATGTAGGGTTGGAAATACTGTAGATAAATAGTCAGGTTATATGAACTTTTAGTATTTTCCTTTATTTATTGTTTTTGTGAATCAGCTAAGTGGTTTAGGGAAGTTACACTGACAGATGCAGGTTTTCTAGTTTGGACCGTCTCGAACCAGTGGCGCTTCCGGACAACCCCCTCAATCCTGCTCAAAAACTAACTGGCAAAAATTTGCTACACTACGAGACAATTCTTGGACCACGGATATGTACTATTTGCGAGTAATTTAACTTATAGTAAATAAATTCAAACTAATTGCATTAACAATAATTTCATAAAAGCAATGAACTTTATTAAAATTAAATATTTGCGTCAAGCTCAAACGGACAGCCACTGTGGTGTAGAATTTTAAATTTGCACAACAGTTTGCAATTTGAAGGAATAATTATTCACGCTTTAATAAAATTATATATTTGGAAATACCTGGGCTTTGTATTTTATCTGTAATGACATTTTTGACGCGGTAATGTAATTCATTCACAGAGCAAGGTAGAAATTTCAGAATCTCAATAATTATTTCCTGGAACTTGGAAACTTTAAACCGAATCGGCAAGTAATATAATTTTCGTGTCTGTGTAAGGGGATCTGAGCGCACCTTAAGTTATAATCAAGTTTAGTCTTACTTTATTATAATTAACATGCATTAATATTTAATTCTTACATCTGTTTCGTCTTGAAACCCTAGTTGTTAAATGTAATTGCGGAGATGTTACGATCGGTTGCCTTACAAGCTGCCCATATAGCGAATTATACTTAAATTTTTGTTAGATTAATAGTGAAGAGGCCTACTATATACATAAAGTTTTTAGTCTATGTAGAAGAGCCTTAGCAAATAATATGAAAAACTATTTCCAGAAAGCAATGTTAAAAGTTTGTAAAAATATTGCATGTGCAGTTGTACAACCTCAAAATTATGTACACTATTGTAAAATATCTACCCATTTTACTTCGTAGTAATAATTTATTATATTTAAATAACACCTACGCTTAACTAAATATGATTACGATCATTTACCTTATTAGGTTTGTACATACTATGTCATAGGAAATAACTTAATAGATATTAACGATACAAGTTTGATTATGAGCATCTTAACGACATGAGTTTGAATGCCAAAAACGAGGCGGTGAGCCGAGTTTTGCGGCAATCAAACGAGTCTCGTTAAGTGCCATAAGCAAATATGTATTGTTCAATAGTTTATCTTCATCAATAAAGTCTGGTTCAATCTATCTCTTTATACAATAAAGTGCGTTAATATTCATTAACGCACTAAGTGCGGTAATATCTATCCATTACCGCACTGAGTGCGGTAATACCTATTGACACGCAACTAAATTCATCAATATGACACATACTGAGGAAGACGGCTCTGGCTTTGCACGCTATCATTTATCTCTGAGCACGGGTATAAAATTTTACTGGCTAGCCAATAAAATATTACAGGCTAGCCAGTTAAGAGATATTTTCAAGGTAAATATTGTGACTTGATAAATTGATGTTTACAAGTGAGGAACAAATAAATTAAATTTAGAAGTTATGGGTTTATTAAGGAAAAGGTAAAGAAATATGCCAGTACAGAACCGATTGTTCGTAACATATAGTACATAATTACAATCAAGGTAATGAGAACATTTAAGTTTAGAGTTTACAATATTATCAACGGGAAGCAACTAGAACAGTATTACATAATATTGCATTAAGTCCTATGCAGTGATCTGTTTATATTGTCAACATTGTAATGCTAGCTGGGGCTTTACAATAATTTCTGATTTATATTTAATTTGGAAAAGTAAGCCTGTTGCATTATTAATTGTGCCCTTTTTGGCTGGTAGCTACTTATTGGGCCAGGGTCCTGATTGCTTACACTTTGAGTGATTTAAAGAAACGAGACTTAATAATAGATACATTTATTCCCTACTAATTACACATATAAAAATAAAGTAAATTTGTTTGTTAAATAAACTATAAGTTATATTGTATTCAAATTTTGATCCTATGGCTGGTCCCCTGGGTCGGTAGGCCACCTCGCGTACATCGATGTATGCCAGCGAACTTAACAGCGATCGTTTGATAAAGTTGGCGAAACTGTAACACCAAAACAAAACTTAAAAATGTCAACTAGTGTCGGTGTAAACAAACGGGAGATTCTAATTTATTTAAATTATAAAATGACTTGATTGAAGCTATAAGTTGTTTAATTTAAGTGAACACCTATACACTTGCACGTCTTTGCGATAGCATGCATGTGCCCTTGGCCCTTCGCCACCGGTTAAAATCCATCTAACGTTATCAACACCTCGGCGCTTGCGAAGGTCGTCTGCACGTCGTGACCAAATATTTTAATACAGGGTAAGTATCGATTTTGGGCAATTTTTCACTATTTACACATAAAATATGCGGTTGGTTTTGTAATCTGCAAACATATAACTCAAACGAAGTTTACTCTAACGCACTCTGATGTACGTGCAAATGTTACTGCACCCTGACAGGTGCTTTAATAATACTTTACAGGATTAGAATTATTGCCGTTTCAACTTTCGTAGACGTTATATTTGTAGGCTAGTTTTGTTTCTGTTAAATAACCTCAATTGACAATCGCGATATTCCAGCTGAGTGTGAATCCGCAGGCAAATGGTCGGAGCAAACCTCACGAAATATTAAATGGTACGGGCAGTACAATCCGATTAACCAGAGTTGTACTGAACGAACTCGTAGATTTCGGCTAACAAGAAAATTCGAATAAACGCAGTCCGATTATTCCAGAAATACGTTTATTAGAATGTAGTCAGGTACCTGAGGGAGTCGAGTTATTAGCTCGAATTCTTCCGGTCGGTTTCTGGTGTCGGAGACGGGGAATATCCGCCGGCGAAAGCCGCGGAAAGCGACTGAAGGCCGGGCTAAGTTCTGGTAACGATCTTCTCGAGTACGCTGCTCAAATTTGGTTTTAAAAGCGGCGATAGGCTCTCGGGACTGCTCGCGTATTAAGGAGGGAGTGCGCCGTGACCGATCCTTCGTATCGACCGCGTCGATCGAGTGGCTCGCGTTGATTCTGCCAGTTCGAGCGCATTGGAAATTTTAATTGTTGTAACGTCCATTGTTGCGAATATTAGGCGCTGTTAATTTTAAATTACGTTTGGTAGCGCTTAATTAATAACGAAACGTTACAATATTAGAATTAAATTTAGGCTTGGTAGATAAATACTCAGCATATTTTGGTTTAATGTGCCTAACACCTTGTGAACACAAGCAGGGATTTGCCTGATGGCTATGTTTGTTGGTGGCTCGTGAGGCATATTTGGCCTTTTGACTGTTTGTGCATCTATACAGATTGCGGCAGACCACTAGAACCATAGGAAAAGTAAGGAAACTTTACATGTGGCCGTAATGGTATTTAAAAAATGGAATATATACTTTGTATTTATCCTAACTACCTACCGCTATCGTACATTGCTTGTTCGTTTGTTAAGCACGACGACGGCCACATGCATATTCTCCTTGTTTTTGCAATGGCCCTAATAGTCTGCCGCATTCTGTATAGATTAGGTAATATTTCGCAAGACATTGTAACTTTCATCATCAGAGTCAAAGTCGCTGTAAAAGGTGGAGCACGGCATGGAGGCATCTATAGTCCTTTGTGCCAGCCATTAAGGACGGCGTAACTTTGATTGGTCGTTCAAGTCCAATGCAGTTTGAGTCAGCGGCGCCTGACCGGCTGACGATTGGTGGTTGTGATGCTTTAGACCGTGAATGACAGGAGCCCAAGCCTAAAACCACCTTTCTTGTTTATATTATTTCAAATTTTCTATTTTTATGGCTTTACGTTTATTCGTGGAAAGTAGTGAAGTACTCTGGCCCGTTCGAATTCTAAGGTGTGTTCATTTGTAAAGTATGTTCAGATATGGCTGATTTTGTAATGCGTGTTTTTAATCGCCTTGATGTTCTTGAAGTCTTAGATTAATGGAACGACCAGTCTGTCCAATGTAACTCGAGCCGCAAGAACAAGGAATGTGATATGTCAACTGTTTTTAAACTTAAAATTTTGCCTCTAAGGTAGCAGGCTCACTCAGCCGCCACAACCCACAACCATCAACCGTCATCAACTGCAGCCAGCGGTGACCACCGCCAACCACTATACATTTAAATTTCACGCTTATTGGACACTTACAGTGCCCCCATTTACCATCATTTTTAACGGAGGTTATGTGCGCAGATTAGCATTTGTTGAATTATTATCAGTTGAGTTTTACTGAATTCGGATGAAAGCAGTAGTGAGTTGCAAATCACGCATGTTAAGCACTTACTAACTTGTTCATTTTGCAATATGAAGCTACACAGTGCGATAATGAAAAATGTACAATGGCGGCTATGGAAAACAACAATGTCGACACTTGTCAAATCGATACCTGTTTATTGACCTAGTTTTCTAGTAAGAACACAAGATTCTGTAACTGATGTTACTTATCAGATATACACCAGAGCTGCTCATTTCTAAAATATGCAGTAATATAGAGAGGTGTAAGTTTTTTATATACAATGAAACTTCTTCTAGGTTTATTTATTGAGTAGGGGTTGCATACGCATCGGTTTTCCGAATTTACTTATACTACATTTTGAATAAGCATACAGTGCTTGGAGCAGTAATCATAACTAAGGCTGTAATTCGGCGAAACAAAATCATCATTATAGCCTTCTGAAAATAAAATATTTTTCCAAAATTGTCGGTTTGACATTCGGTACGAAATCTAAAACTGTAAAAGTAATATCGATCAATAGTGGACTAGATAGGCTGACCTACAACGTTTATTTAAATTATGTAAAGCAAAATTGTTTTAAAACAGTAGAAGTCAGATAAACTTATATGCTCCTAGTGTAAAATTCAGTTTCAGTTCAGAGCACCACGCAGTGCATTTTTACTTAAAATTTAGTGGAGGGAATTGTATTTATAGTTTTTTTATTTGCGAGTGTCATCACTTCCTTATCAATTTGACTACTGAAAACCGATAAAAACAAATTGTTAAGCTTTTTCAGCGATCGTGCAGGGTGCAAGCTATCTGTTCCTTTTGTAGCTCGGTTGCATTGCAAAAAGTAAGAGCTCGAACTAGGTAGCAGTAATTAATAGCTCCACTGCCTGGCTTTCTTGATAAAGTCAACTAGTCTGCCTTGTATGCTCTAATTAAAAGTTACGACCTACGTAAATGTGCACTGCGGGGTATAGAAGTTCAAGATTTACTACATACGAGAACAACTTATAGAAACTTTATAGTTGCTAATCGGTTTTAACGAAAGCTATTTCGTTGACGATTATTCACGCCGGTTTGGAACGTCTGTCGCACGTAGAGGATCGTTTTGCTTTTTTATCATCATCCCCGGTGCGAAGCTGAACCTTTATCCTGGCATGGTAACAATGAGTCAGGAAATTTCTAATTAATTTTCCTTGTAACCAGTTTTTAAATTTCACTGACTTTTTGCGCGGTTCGTTATTTGCGTTCATTCCTGGAAAGAATTTAGGTGCTGGAAAACGTTTTTTACATTTTTGTACGAATTAAGGTCTGCGTTGCGTGATTAATCGATTCTAGTGCGAGCAGGAAATTATTCGTATCAGTCGCGTAGATGTCCCTACTACAAATCAATTCATCATACTCGAATTTTTTATTTATCGAAATTCTGGTGCGTCTGAGGCTAGAAATTTTATTAAAATCTTTTATAGAGCTGATTACCTGAATATTAGTGCTATACTGTGTTTACAATCTTTCTGCATTTAAATAGTCCATGTAAATCTGAAAGTTTTGTTTTTGTAATTATGGCATTGGTAAAAGTTTAATTAAGGTTGTGTTAAATTTTTTAAGGAGTTATTTTTAATAACATGATAGCTTTTTGCGAGTGGCATGTAATTCCTTCAGTATGGATGATAATTCTGATAGTATAACCAGAAAAATTATTATTTTATTATGCAGATTGTTGGCAGTTTCTACGTCTTCTGGGTTGTCCCGCAACTTATAGATTTCTACAATTTTCCACACATTTCTTGTTTTCATGTGTTCACTATCAACTATTATTTACAAACCTTATGAGGTGTCAATTATCAGCAAATTTAATTCACAAACGTGGTCAATTAAGGATCGGAGGTGGTATTGCAAATAGCTTTGTACTGGTGAATAATTGATTTCATCAAATATTTTTTAACATACGAAGAAAACGCTGATATAGGTACTTCTGTCAGAAGAACAAGCACCTATTGAAAAACTGAACCCAGGTAAAGCAGTAGCTGTTGACTTGATTACAACTGCAACGATAAAACTGCTAGGAAAGGACGTTACATCAATTATTCATCAAATATGCCGACATATCTGTATCATGTCCTGATGAATGGAATCGATCAATTTTCGTTCAGTGGCATAAAAAGAGAGCTCTCAGCAATTGTGACAATTATCACCATTAGTAGCACGTCATCAAATTATGCCTCTGTATTTTAAAAGGTCTGCTATAGTCATTTCCTAACGTGGCAAATATCGCCTATACAGACTGGTTTTGTAAAGGCTTGAGGCACTAAAGAACAGATCATGAATCTCCGTTAATTAATCGAAACATTCAGAGGATACCGTGCGCCTTTATATCGCTGGTTTGTTAATTATTCCAAGGCGTTCGACAATGCTACATTGATCAAGTTGTGGAATATATTTACACAGATAGATACACCAACACACCTATCCATCATAACACGACGTTTGTGTAATGAGAACTCTACCAATATTCAAAAAAATACATCAGGTATTAGATGTACAGTTCACAGAGGTGCGAGGAAGGAATCTCTACTGTCACAGATGCTTTTAACATTTATATACAGATTGGTTTAGATGTCCATTGTTAACAGCTATTAACATATCTAGGAATGTTATCATAACTGCCGCAAAAGTTGTTTTGAAATCCGATCTTGTAGAGACATCTAAGGCAGTTATGATTCATAATATCCGTAGTGTCTTCAACAGTATATCGGTTGCAGTGTGGTAATTGTTGCCATGTACGCTAAAAGAAGATTCCCTTACAGATACAGTAGTTTCAGTAGGGTAATGGTTGCTATGTACAGTAATAGCTATTTACTATAAAAGTGGGACAAGAGCATCATTAATGTACGTGTGTGTAAGTTATGTAAGCACACAAGTATATTAATGATGCATTATCACACATGTATTGTACACAATTTTCTCTACAACTGCCCAAAATTGAGAAAAGTGCATTAAGAAAAATGTCAGATAATTTTCAAAAATATTTTAGAAAGCAAATGTCATTATGTCATTCATTTGCCACTATTTCAGTTAGGTAACGAAGCTATTACACCACTAGTGGAATAATAAACTTTATTACCCGATGGAAATAGTGTCAAACAAGTGACGTAATAGGTCCTCATCCAAGCAGTTGAAGATAACAAATATTACCGTACAGGACTACACGGGGAATTTTTGTACACAAATATATAAAATTAAATAATTTACAACACGGCGGATTTTTGCCAGCTAGTTCCTGAGCAGGATCGGGAGGGGGGGGTTGTCCTGAAGCGCAACTGGTTCGAGACAGTCCAAACCAGAAAACCTACAGGTGTCCGAGTAAGTTTCTAAATCACATAAGAATGCCGTTTCTAAAAAATAATAGAAGAAAGAAAATACCACAGCTTGAAATAATCTATTTGTTTATTTACAGTATGTACACGTACAAGCTCTACACCATACTCAGAGAAGGCAAAACAAATCTGTTATATTAAACTTGTTTGGGATTGGGAAAGTATACGTATTTAATTTAGTTTTAAGTATAACATGTACAAGGTTCTAGTTTTAATAAATTTTAAATAAAAACAAAAACTCTACGATTTTACCTCGCAATTCGCTCGAGTACACGTATGTCACCTATAAGTATATAGTGACTTCAAAATAAAGTACTGCGATATCGATAAACGGGAGTCTCATCAAATCGCTTTAAAGATCAATTAATATAAACACGAAGCCTCCCGCGAATGGTACCATGCGCCTAGGATATTACACACTTAACTGTGTGTTCCAGCGTTAAAATGAGTTGTTTTTAATGTTGTGGCTCCCGGAGATCGTCTTCTAAGCATTAATTTTAAAACTTTGGGGGACGTTCAATTCCCGAGCTGAATGCAACTAAAGCGCTGACAGAGCAGCCAATCTAAGAAATAATGCATACAAAGCGTACTATTTAATTTGCATAACTAAACGCACAAGGTGGATATATCGTAGCGACGTCAGGTATCCTTGATTTCTCTGTACCATCAGCTAGAAATTTTGCCAGCATAAACGGTAGGTAGAACGTTTACAATTTCATGGTAACAGCACTAACGGTATTTTCAGTTTTGGGAGATCAGATGGCTAAACACGCGAGCTCTACGCGCAGAAGATACATGGGTGCATGCATAGCACAACGGCGTCGTCAGAGCAGCTATACAGGGTGGTGGACTAGGGGACGCCCTTCAAGCGAATGTGCAACCTGATGTGCGACAGACTTTTCTCCAATTTTCCCACTGGGAAAAATTCGTGTGGTGGAATGCAGCCACATGAGTTGAGGGAATCAGAACGGTGTGGGAGTTAGTCCTCCAGATGCTTTAGCAAGCGACATTACAGTCGTACTGGGAGCACATGCAGAGTATGGCACTAAGCCACAAAGGAGTGCTAGGAAAGGGCCTAAAATGACACAATATCGAAATCGGTCTTCAAACGAAACCCTAAGAACATACCAAAGCTGGAGGGTGGCCACAAGTAAGTGATGTTGCAGAAAGAAATTCTTATCCCAGTCAAACTAGATTTATTCCAGTAATCTCACACAGGATTTCTTGCGGATGAACGACGATTTACATAATAATTCTGGAATGGTAGATCTGCATGGAGCAAAATTCCAGGAATCATTAGGCACACCACCCAGAAACAAAAGCACACCAAAAATTAGAGGCATAAAATGGCCGCCAGAAATCGTACTCACAATCTATTTTGAAAATTTATTATAATCCCCTAAAACTCAAGTTTTTTCAAAACATCCCAAAAATAAAAAATGAGTATGCAACCAAATATACACTTAGGAGCTGCAGGTCACTCGAGACATTTCCTGAACCGCATCTAAATGTATTTAAACGAAAAATTATACGTAACAACAGGTACAGTTATGACTTAGTTACCAACCTACTTTTGTATATGTAAACAAAAGCTTAATATCCTGTAACCGGAGAACAATTGAATCATTTTATCAAAAAGGCAGATATTGTAAAAATCTCACCGCTACTTGTCATTACAGTACGCGAAAAGGCACTTGTCATGCATGTCCTTATGTTTGCACAAGCCGCCACCATTCTGTATAATGCTTACATAGAGTGTAACATTTTGGAAGAATTTCAGGTGGTGTAACTATAAGTGAAACAAAAATAAAAAATTTAGCTTTCCTGACGACGCGACATGAGTTTAATAGCGGCTAGCAAGGATGATGTCATCAGCCTATTGGAGTGGCTACAAGTAGTTAGTATCGGTTTGAGTATCAATTTCCACAAAACCAAAGTAATGATAGTGGATCGGGCAAACAATAATAAACCAAAAATCCACCACATTGGTCAATAAGGGATGGTTAAAAAAATACTATCTTCTTCTTCTTCTTCTTCTTCTTCTTTCAGCCGTTCTCTACTCGTTGAATATAAGCCTCCCCTATGCTTTTACAATTTTGTCGGTGTTGTGCTACTCGATACCAGTTGAAACCAGCTGTCCTTTTCAAATCGTCAGACCATCTTGCTTGGGGTCTCCCTACGCTTCGTTTCTGTGTCCATGGCCTCCATCTGAGCAGTCTGCCACTCCAATGATTCTCGTTTCTAGCGACATGGCCAGCCCAGCTCCACTTCAATGCAGCTATTCTCCTAGTTACATCTTCTACCTTTAGAAAAATACTATAGCTAGGACATATACTGGAAATTGTAAAATTGAAATTCCTCGTAGCTAGCAGTTGGCCAAAATGGCAAAAACCCAAGAAAATATGGAGTTACCAAAATCTCACTAAAATCCCTAAAAATGGTACATGAACATCGGTTACTGATACGTACAGGGATTGAACATAAAAGAAAAAGAAGTATTCCATCACCTATTAATACACAACCAAAGCGGCCTATATCGTTCCAGGCCATGACACTTGCTTTGATGCTAAATTTTCTGCTAGGTCATTCCAGGACACCCTAAGTTTAAAAAACTTTCAAATATATTTGACGTTAAAAAGACCGTTCTCATCAGTTGCAAAAATGAATTTGAAGTGTTGCGTACCAAATTGCAAGTCAAATTAACTACGCTTCATCAGTTGCTACAAATATTATAGTGTTCAAATTTCCATGGAATAAAGCAGCGGCACAAAAATGGCAACAAATTTTGAATTGAGAGGATTGGCGGATTAGAAAGGTTAGTATTGTTTGTGACAAATACTTAAAAAAAAACTCGATGTAACGGCCGATGAGATGAAAAGATTTCTTCCGACTTTCAAGATATTCCTGTTTTAGATGAAGTAAAAATTAGTAGGGGGATTTACTTGCAATGTAGAATTAGGTATCTACCCATTAGGAAATAGAATATTACGGTGAAGTGACGCCCTGGGATGTAAATAATAATGAGTTTAACGTTTTATTTTTCAACTGACATGTATAAAAATGACAGGGACAGGGCACTGACAGATTGTTAATCTAGTGACCAAAACTGGTATTTTTTGTTAAGGTTGCTGAAGCCAGATTGTGGTAGGCCATTCCAAAGATCACTGAAATATGCTTGCCCATTTCGAAGGGTGGGTTTTACGGTCTCTGACAGTCTGTTGCTTAAAATAGTGGCAATCAAATTATTTATAATATTAAGAACGTTCATTTTTTTAAAATAATTTGCCAATATATGTAGTTATTTTAAGTGTTTACTGGTAATAGTTTTATTTGATCTAGTAATAAATCAATGTGGCCGGCAACACTGTATTTTAAAAGCATATTCTGCGCTAGTCAAATCCACTTCTAAAAAGCGAGAGATGTACTAATATAATGCTAGCCTTGTTGCACTTGTAAATTACGAGAGTGACACATAGAAAAAACAATTTCTTTGCTAACTCCCTATAACGATGACGCAGGGTTTATCTTTGGTTGGATACATAGTAATTTATTCAGATATGGGACTGTTTTATGGAGTTCGGCAAAATTCTGAAAAAACGAATAGACAAACACACATATGACACACACACAGCGGACAAACACAATTAGTGAATTCAGATACCACTTCATTTCACGAAGATCCTGAAAATGTAATGCCTGGGAATTCGACATAAAAGCCTACTTGATAACAAAAATGTCATTAAGGGAATATAGTATTTTCCCGCTGCTGATCATGTAAGTCAGTGATACAACCTTAGTAACAAAACGTGTAAATCGGTGATTATATTTGTTTGCTGCTTTCTCTTGACAACGGAACAATATTATTATTAAGTTCCTAGGATAATAAAATTTAGAACGTAAATGCAGACTTAGACGTCTTGTTTATAATTGCAAGTGTTTATGTGACATGTGACGCTCACAGGTAACACGACTCCCGACAATTTATCATGGTAAAAGGTGACAAACCAAATGATTTTTTCAAAAATTAACATTTCGATAAGCAGCGGTAAAAATATAATAAGATAACTCGGAATGTATCGTCTATTAACATTTTCGGCAGGCGACAAGCTGCGGCTTTGCCTTGGCGTGTCCTTGCGTACCTCAAATGTTAATAGGACCTTACATTCCTTGTTACTTAAATAGCTATTACCATATATAGGCGTGGATATGCCGAGAACATAATTATATTAAACATTCGGGCATGTAGCCTAGTAATTTAGTAATTGTCCATGTACAAATTTACATTTGCCATCCTGTCAATGTTATCCAGCTAGAGCTTCTACGTAATATAGTGATAGTAATTTATACGTATTAAATAGATAAATAGCCTTTGGATTTTAATGATTATGCTTGATAGAAGTATTTGGAATTCAGTTTTAAAATAAAATTGTAATTGCGTTTTCTTAGTTTTAGATATTAAATAAAAGAGTTGTATGCCAATTTCTTGAACTATGTAACAAATATTTGTAGTTACTTTATTCTGAAAAACAATAATTCTATATATTTTAATGGCTTAGGCAACGGTTTTCAAACTTTTCAAACCACAATTCGAATTTTTCTCTGATTCGGGTACCAAGCAGTCCCCAGCCAAACCCCTTTCTTACAGATATTACACTTTGGAATACAATTGCTTGTCTCTCGGACGGGTTACGCATTCCACAGTTTGGGAACCGCTGCCTTAGTGTAATTTAGGTAGAGAACATCAGCAGGTAAGCACTTCTACCTTCAAAGACAATATTCAGCGTTGAGCCTTGCACCTCGTACTGTAAAGTTGTGCTAAAGAAGTAAGTTATCAAGCAACGATTGCTCGAGTCACTATCCGCTACCTAAAAACATTGCGCTTCTGAGAAGAAACAATTTAAAATAAATATAATAAAGTAAATATTAAGATATATATAAAACTGTCTTAAAGTGTATCACCCCTTGAATAAATAGTGATACCTACATCAACCAGTATGTCGTTAAATGTACCTACTAAACTTTGAAATAATAATTGATTGCTTAACCATGCAGAATTTAAAGGAGAAGGGCGATCATCAAGATGATAACTCAGTGAAATTTAAATTGTTGAAGACTTTCTGTTTTACCGAATAAGTAGATGACAAATTTGATAATACAAACGATTCCCAGGAATTTTTATTTGAATAAAAAACCCCTATTTGTTATTGCATCAAAATATAAATCTCTAAAACTACTAATAAATTTAAGTCTTACAGGACAGTATATCATTTTGATTCATGATCTCTATAATTCTTGCAATTAATGAAAAAATGTTGTCCTTTTCATACCTTGAGTGCATGCTAAATCTATAAACTTGGTAAAGTGCATTATACATTTACACCTAGATATCCTCGACGCTATACCCCTTCTTAATTCAAGGGGATATTCATTAGTTTCTACAAGCATGGCATGAATCGATGTAGATGCAGAAGTGCAAATACGTGCAAACTCCAAGAGGTTTAAATTGAATTCGATTGACTTTAATACGACGAGGTTTACTTGCAGAGCTACCGATGCGTTATAATCGACGTTAAAGTGACAAATATGCTTTCTCCCGACCGAAAATTAAAATGAAATTTATGTATCTAAAATGCAAATTTTATTCTCTATGGAATAAAGTAAACCACAGACGGTCACATTTCTTTTTATTTCATTATTAAGTTTTTCTGACAATAGGTCAGTGAACTATTACTGATTAGAAGATATTAGATAATTTTAATTTATTGGTATTTGAAAATTTAGAAATTTAGATTTACGATTTGGAGAAAAGCTTTGTATGAACCTATAGAGTAAACTTATTTAATACCTGGTTGAAAATTATTTAATTCGTTAACTCCTTGGGTGCATCAATAACTATTACAAACCAGCAATAATGTCTATGAATCTGCGTCTCAGGATTGACGAATCCTTGTTCCAACACGATTAATTAATTTTCTGAATTTTTTGATTGATATTCGGTCTTTGTAACCCAATAAGTGGGAAATGTGTGTCAAGAGTGACTTATTTCTTTTATTGAGTCAATGAGTGAGATTAACTAAAAGATTTCAGATTTTATGTCATTACTATATGTACATAAGATAATCATTTATTTCTCGCATTATTACTAGGATTATTATTTTTAACAGACGGTTACTAAACATTCAGATAATGAAGAAATGCAATTTATTATTTGTCTATTCCCTACCATTATTACTATACTACGGTGTGACACCTATTATGGTATTCTTCAAGAAAGATTTTATGTTTGATAGGTCTTGCAGTTAAAGGAGTAAAAATCAGATCTGCAGAGATATACTGAAAAACAACACATCTAGACGAATATGTAGTTGATAAACACATCATAAGTAACACGAAAACTTGAGCTTAGTGCAATTCTAGGATACAAGATAAATAGTAAAGATGATATGGAATTAAATAACTACAGAAAGCGAGCGATCAGTGTAATATGGAATTAACAACTAATTGAGTATACACTAAGAATAATAGTAAGACAATTTATTAGGTACTATTATTAGTATTATTATTATTACTACTACTATACTGGGAAAGTGTGAACTATCTCTGAAAGACGAAAGAAAAAATTAAGAAAATGCTGGTATAGAATTCTATAAAGCTGTGGATTGATTATGGTGGTTACAAAATTATTGAGGAGATAAGAAGAACAGCAGAATAAATGGTGTCAATACTATAAAAGCCTAGAAAATCGAAAACGAAACATAGTTACGGGCTGAAACTACAATTACGACAACGCGCCAGCTTGTAACGGTATTTACGAAAAGCCACGATACAACTAGACGACTAGCGCGTACAATAACTCACAAAGTCGGGCATGTAACTCACATAGGATCGCTGCCCAGCCCATAACAAAAGTTGCCGACTAGGCTCTAGTGGAGCGAGGGGTGATCCAACACGAGATAACACAAGGGCACGGCCTAATAAACAGTAAACAGATGTAAAATAATAAAACGCCACAACAATTTCATCACTAGGGAAATGCACAGGTAAACTCACTGAAGAAAGGTGGAAGCATATGGAATTCACCTTACAACTTTAAGCTTGGCAGTATACTGGTCAGCGAGCCGGTTCAGCACCATCGGACCTACCTTTCAAAAATCCACTTGATCAGCTGGCCAATCTCCTTTTACACTGTAAGATATAATACACAAATCGCATGCACAATAACACAGCAGACCACAGTTAAATTAACATTAAATGTATTGACAAAATATTTGAATATATATAAAGAAAAAGGCACGCGAAAATCTGAAATGTATTAGTATATGGTAAGTTGCGTAACGTCTAAAACTATTAACAATATTCGGTAAATTGACATCGACTATTGCAATTACTGAAAAACGAATATGAACATAAAACTATCATCAAATAACGACAATAAAGGGCGAAATTAAACTATATTAAGTAGCGGTTGTCATGCATGACAAGGCCACTGCATAAAGTTAAACAAAACCAATGTAAACTGGACGTAAATGAATTGAAAATAACAGGTAACAGCTATAGTGGTTTGACAAATGCAAAAGTACACATAATAAAAGGTTACAACGGACGCATCGTTACGTCAACTGCCCGACATTTCGTCGAATCACCCTGTACAATTAGATTGCACTATTTAGACGTTTTAATAAAACAGATTGTATCTTTACAGAGCTTGTCTGACTGTAAATTGTTGTCTTAAGTTACTGCAACGGCTCCTGTTTCCAAACCTTGCAGAATACACCAACGGGGTACTGCATCAACTCAACGTAAGGAAGCGGCGGAACTAGCCAGGGTGATGATACTCTCGTAAGAGCAAAATACGAAGCTGCACAACAAAATGGCAGAACGATATCGATAGCTTCGGGAACACATGACAGGCTGCTAATGAGTTTTCACAAAGAATCCCTTCGACAACGAAAACTCCAAGCCCTACAGTAAACGACACAACAACACCCCGGTCGGTGACGTCCGCCTGTGCAGTAATATGAGTTAAAAAACCAGGCGGAACACTGAACTTAGTTTGTCTCATAAAATACGACACATGCCTTGATGTGACGAGAGTCCCAAATAACAACTAAACAGCGGTACACACGCATATTCAAAGAACAGACCGTTAGGCGATAATTAACACATAATTAGCAAACGCAACATCTTGGGTGGCCGAAGCCACGCGGGGGCTCAAAAACAGCTCTCCGAGACATGTTGCATTTTGCAAGAGTCTCCTCGAAAACGCGCGGCCAGCCCACGATCGATAAAGTAGCGGGGCAGAAGAAGTGATGCTCACTTTCTCGGGCACGTGGCATTCGTCTCATAAATTGCTCGCCACAAAATTCAGAAAAACCAGTCGTAGACGGATTGATATTTGTGTTCTAGCGCGCCGACAGATTGAAAACTGGGGTACACCGAATGAGGGCGTTTTAGAACCGCTGCGGCAAGCGAATACTTCGCGAGGCTTAAATTCAAGCGGAATAATTCGACAAACCCATATACAAGTGCGCCCGTAATTTAGAAAATAACTCTAATAGCTGTACGTTCGTACAAAACTAAAAATGTCTTAACAATATGGAATAAAAATATGTGAACGTAAACACCTCTTTCTAGAATAAAAGGTGTATCATCCAAATAGGCATGCCAAATCAGGCTAAAAACTGCCATGCAGAATAATATTTAGAGCATCTGTTTTAAAATAAAGGAAAATCATGTCGCTGCTTGCACTTAGAACATTTAAATTGCAGAATGCCTGTAGAAATCATCTCTAAGTGTTCGCAAGTTAAATAGTCCGGAGTCAAAAAAAATACTCTGGTCACATCTCCATGTCAGTACAAATAAGAATATTCAAATGTAGTAAGAAGAAATAAAACTAATGAGAAGGTTAATTAGCCACAATTAGACAAAGATCACGTATGTCGCTGCTTGCATGTGGAACATTTGAACTACTTAATGTTGCATCTACTCTGTTAGAGCAAACTCAAGCCCACGTGATTTTTTACTACATTGTACTAAATGCCGCAAACGTCTATTTACAAACGTGTGCAGCTTTCTTTCTATTTTATTTGTCACACACGTATCGGATTTATATAATAACGCCCTTTATACTATTGCATTAAAATTGTTGCTTATATTAATTTCCCGCCGATACTGCTCATACCCGAAAAAGCTGTTCTTGCTTTAAGTTTTGATTTCAAAAGTTTTCTGCTGCTTCCTTTAAAACACTTCTGTCTTCTGTATTTATATATAATTATCAAGTTATTTTTACATATCTCTCATTTCTTGCGCTTCTAGTATTTGCTGTGTGGGTTCAACTATGTTCGGCAATATATTAGTTTTCTTCTTCGTTTCTTGACCTATGCTGTAACGGTCTTTCAAAAATGTCCGCAGAAAACATACTGCTTAGGTCATCTACTCTAATATGCATTTTGGAAAGCATATTTTGGTGTTAGCATATTACCCGATATATCGAGATTACGACAATATTGGGTGATTACAAGCCCGACCCGCCCGGAACGGTAGTAATAAAAAAAAATGTTTTCTGGCAGCAAGTTGAGAGGACGTAGGTTATTTCGGTATTGTCCGTTTCGCCAGGCAAGAACTCGATAACTTAAAAGAGAGTGAAATGCCTGCGCGCCACTACTTTTCTAATGATATTCTGATCGACTTCTTAAAAGTGGAAACAGAAAATCACCCGTAGGTGTGTTGTTGATACTGCTGCAGCGAAACCCTTCCTTGCTCTGTTTTGGATTGAACTTACCTTAAGTGATTTCTTACAGCTAAAACCTTTTACACTGAAATACAGGAAAAACCCATGCAACAACCTTAAAATCCAAAGAAAACGTACAACAATTGAAATTCAATATATTAACGTCAAAACACTAAAATTACTATATACCATGATCACAGCTGCTTTAAGTACTAAATCCTAAGTACTACATGACGTGATGGTGTTTTACAAACTGCTAAATATTCTCATTCGATAATCTTAGTTTAACTATTTACAGGATTATAATTTCATGAAATTATAATGACTATTTGCCGTTATCTGAACGCTATAAGAGGTCTTTCAAACGTGCGTCACTTTAATGTGACCCCGCGACACTATTTCACTTAGCGAAAATAATGAGCTTCTACATTAATATAAATTTTACACAGTACCTTTTTAAGATCTTCGCTGCAGCTTGTGTTGCTTGTTGTCCTTTCCAGAATCGCGTCTGAACGTGTCGCTGTATTGCTGCAGAATAATCCTGGAGAAAATTCTATAGCACGGAATGGCAAGCATGCTGCCGTGCGAGAACTTGGTTAACGTGTCTAGTTTCTTGTGCAGGAAAACCTGGGAGTGGCCCTAGACGATACGAAATTCCGGTACGCACTTCTTATTAAGTGACTTAAATCGATCGGTGCCGTAAATTAAATCCCGCAGAGCGGATTGTGAAGATATCTTCGAAAATTAGAACTGTCGTAACACGTAAAGACACTTGACACCAACTACACAACTTGCTTGGATTCGGCAATTGAGAAAATCCTTCTCAGAAAACTATGCGAGGTTCTTTTAAAAGATTTGAAAGCCGTTTGTGGCGGGAAATAATATGTTTGCGACAATTGTTTAAAAATGGGTTGGGCGTTTAATTCGGCAATGTGATTGGCTGAAGCGCTACGGGGATGAGAGATAGCTTGACCGATTCTGGCCAAGCTTGCGAGAAGAGGTTTCTTCTCAACACATGTGTTTAATGGGGTATATATCAATCTTGAAATAACTTTTACCACATTTTTAATGTGCTAGCGAGTGTTTCGATTGACATCTTAAAATTATCTGCTAACATGTGTGTTCTATGGCTGATATCTTAATGTTGAAGTGACTTTTACTGCCTTTCTAATGCCCTCATGCCGCAATTTTGAGTAATTTGTAATACTGCGGTTGGTTGAACACGTGGCTAGTGGAAGTTTGGGGAACATATGCTGCAGAAATTCTGGCTAACGTATGAATTTCATATAACAAGCAGTAAAAGGGTTCTAGTTTGCATGCCTAACAATTGTCCAATTCTTCCCTGCTGATTGCCATGGAGAAAACGATTCTCTGTTCTGTTAGTTTCAACATTTGCTCGAATTCGGTTCAATTGAAAGCAGCACTGAACTATATCATTTTTTCGTGCCTTTTTGTGGGATTCACATCGTCATCAGCAGGGTCAGATGTCGGAATTTCGATCGATGAGGTGGGTATATTTTCAGCATTCCATTCGGTGTCGTTTTATTATATTTGCTGCAAAGGTTCGGTAAAAACTTGCTCCAATTTCTTCAATTGTTTCATATTGTCGAAATTGAACTGTACTGAGTATACCGCAATTCCATGCCTCCACTTCTTTCTTTTAATATTTCCTATAGATTTAGTACTCCAATCTCACCTATGATGTAAAGGATGATTGCTTTTTTGGTAATTAAATAATAAACAACTTTATTACCACTCACAACGGCAACCGCTCTTGAGATTGTAAGGCAAAAAATAGAAAAATATTGTTTTCTAACATACAGCAAGTTCGAATATTTTAGATTATCACATGTTATATGTATGAAGTGAGGTTTAAATCTACTATTGTTTAATGTTCACATTATTATTTAAATTATTTAAACCTCACTTTATACTCTTAATGACAGATAAAATATTTGACAGAAGTATTTGTTTGTTTTATTCACTTAATTTTAGTTTAAAAATTTACTTAGCCATGATTTCATTCTATCTTTGTCCTGATACTCATTAATTTCCTCTGTTCAAAACAGATTTTGGACGATCTGTATGATACCAGCAGCTTTTCTTAGATCTTTAGTAATTTTCTTTATATCTCCCATGTTATCGAAGATAAGCACGATGTCGTCTGCAAATCTCAGATTACTCTGTCGCTCTCCGTTTATATCGATACCGAGGTTTTCCTAGTTTAATAGCTTGAAGCTGTCGTAATACTCGTTTGACTTCCATACGCTTGGTGTCAATACCTTCAGTTAATTATAGAAATACGTTTTTAAAATTGAAACAGCTTAAAATAAGTAAACGTATTATCTAGTTATGTACTGGTTACGAATGTAACATGTATGCATTTTGTTAATTGCTAATTATTATGGACTCTTTTATTCACTAGTGGATAAGGAAACATTTTATCCATGCTGATTACTAAAATGGTACATTACCATGACGACTTGTATAGATAAAATACAGCTTTACAAGTAGGTATTGAAATAAGGAAGGATTGTTGTCAATATAGAAAATACGACGACGGCAATGACGGTCCTTAAATGTTATTATTGTGGGGTATACATAAATATGTTTCGAATGAATATCATAGAAGGTAAAAAAAAGTAATTGCATTTTGTAATATATGAAATATGAATGAATTCAATACTAAAAAATGTTTTCTTCAGTGGATATAAAATTGAAGTAATCACTATTACAAGCACTTGCTAACGATATAAACCACTTAGTTTCACTTCAGAAACTTAACTTTATTATGTTTCGTTCAGGTAAATTCCGCTCTAATGATTGCGTATCTCTCTGCAATCTATTTTAGTCAAATCAGTACGCCATCGAATCCATCACTGAGCCTACAAAATACATACGCTATTAAATGTATTGTGGCCACGGTTACACTAGTTTAATTGGATTTAAATTTCCGACCTAACGAGAATATTACAATTTAGTGTTAAAGCAATTAGCTAGAATTATAAAGTAGGGTGAAGCGGGAGTATTCGGCTTTATGGTAAAACTTAACTCACATACTCGTGCGGTAATGAACAGCGATGATGAAATGCGATGCAATTACGCTAAACATGGAAGAGCTGGAACTCGATTGTGTAATTTGTAGCCGAGGTTTTGTTGACATCGCGTTCACGCATCAAATAAACATTGGCACAAACACCCCTTGACAATTCCATTGATGTTCACTCACAGTTCGAGTGGGGTTGCATTATGTCGACATTAAATAAATGAATTGCAGTCAGTAGTAGTTTAGTTTATTTTACCGCAAAATTGATGTGTATGCCAATTTACTTCAGTTTAGTATATTTTTGTCTAATTAGTTTTTTAATTTGGATATTAAAACACTGAAAACAGTGCTTTAATGAGGTCTAGTAAAGCAACGCTTTGGTATTGTTCTATGTATGTGAAAAGCATCGAAACGGCCTCCTTTATTGCAGACAACTGACAAATTGTTACATGATTTCGAAGATTTTTTGGGCCTGTATATGTATAGGTGATCGAATCGAAGAGAGACCAGTCAAGAAATCTAAGAGTATTGGACAATTCTAACTGAAGATCTAACAATCATTTAGAAACGGTATTGAGATCGTACTTCATCTGATGAATGCGTTCACGAAGAAAATTTTTCTGTGAAAACTGCGTTGAAATGTGATGTTTGACTTTAAGGAAAGAAGGCATAATTTTGTTGTCACGACAACGGGCGAGAAACTCTACAAAGGAGTTTAAATGACTTATGTAAAAGTTTAGAAAAGGTAAAGGCATTAAGAAAAACATCCTCCCAGTAGAGGTTATTGAGATGATTTCGGAGGTTTTCACTTTCATAAGGGGTTTCATCAGGGGGAGAAGCAAAAGAGCACGGTCACTCAACGTGTAAACCACGCCAGATGCAAAATTCTTTTGCAAGCCACACCAGAGGCGAAACGCTTCTAACGATCGGAAGAAGAAAGACGAGAATTTACGGGAAATTGCCGTCGCGGTTGAGTGACGGTGGCCGGAGATTAAAAATTAGCAGTTTTCACATAGAAGGTAGGGAAAAGCCTTCGTCCCGATTGAGATTATTAGGGTGTTTGTAAATCTCAGGCATCGTGAACGTCCTGTTTCACTAACGTATGCACCGTTACAAGAGCAAGTGACTCTATAAATACTCTTAGATGACATAGTGTATATACTGTACATACTATATTTCGCAAATCTACTCACACTGATCGCTATCTACATGCCGATTTTCACAATCATCCTACACAAAAATTTTCCGTTATCAATTCGCTTGTACATAAGGCTGTTTCATTATCTCAAAGCTGAATTAAACTATATTTGGAAAGCTCTTACAGACAACTGTTAACGTGCTAGGGATATACAGTCTGCCATCGATCGCCATCTTTATCCACGGCCATCCTCCAGCAGCAATAGCCTTTCTTCTCTATATCCACCAGGTCACCGATCGCGTAAGAAAGTTCTACGGAAACAAAACATTAAAGCAGTATTCAAACCCCCTAGCAAAATTTCGCAGGTGCTTCCTTCCCATAAAGATAAATTAGACAATATGCCATCCAAAGGTGTTTATAGAGTTCCTTGCTTTTGTAATTCTGTATACAGTGGTGAAACAGGATGTTCAGTAGAAATTCTGAACACCAGCGCTGTCTGAAGTCGGATTTCGTTTCATGATCAGGCATCGCCGAATACCAACGCGACACCGGCCACATGATCATTTTTTATGAAACTTTCATTATCTGCAAATCCCCAATTTTCTTTAGCAGAAAGATTCGCTTGGTGGATAGTAATCTTCCTATCTACGCACCAACACCTTCAATAAGCATGGCGTGTTAATAGGCGCCACTTTAGTTTAAAATGATATGTCAAAGTTCAAAATGAAATTACTCCAGATGAGTAGTGCCAAAGGCTCAGATCTCTTACTGATTCAAAATCAGCTAGCACCTTGGATTCCGCTGGAGGAGGGGGGAGGGGGCAAATAATTGTGATGAAACAGACACGCAAAAATAGCAAACTACATATTGTACCGGGGTTTGGCATTCCTTATCAGTAACAAGATAAGACAGCAGTAACTAAATGCAGTGCCGCTCCTAACAGGGTGCTTATTTATCTGCAACCTAACTAAGCGAAGAAATAGAGCAGGCCTATGAAGATGAATATACAGGGTGATTAAAAAAGCACCGACAATTGACGAGGGGTAATTATTCTAGTCAAAATATGACAAAGGACCCATGTTTCGAAGATGCCTGGTTCCTGTGATATCTGCCTACAAGCATGACACGAAGAGTAGCTAACTTCATTGGTTAACGAAATAAGAAATTATTCTGGTTCTAAAGAAAATGATTCCGCTTGTTCGGAAACACCTTTTGGTGTGTTTCCACAATTTAAAAAATATTAGGAGGGCTGTAAAGCACAGGACCATTTTGCGTCTTTAAATAATTACTTTTTGCCTTTTTACTTGTGGTAAAGTCAAGAATGAATTCCAGACACCTCAAGCTAGAACAAATGAAAAGACACTCTTGTTGCAAATCGAAAATGTGCATCGCTTTTGAGATATCTTGATTTGTTCACTACCGTTCGTGTCACCTCACACCACTTTCGGCACCTGCAATGATCGTAGTAGAAGTTTGTCATCAGTACTCAAGTGTTAATTACTGCGTTGCGTTTCAGTCGATATAGGTTCCTTGTTCTAACTAAAGTGAATAACTAATTACTTATACGCGTATAAATTCACCTGCAGATAGATAAAGGCTGTCATTTAATTCTTTGGATTATGATTATTTAGAATACTAAAAATAAGTTTTGGCGTCATCCTGGATTCAGTACCGCTGAAATGAAGGAACAAGTCTTACTCGAAGTTGAATATAACCAGAAGATCAGCACTGCCAGAAGGAAAGATTGTCTCAACTAATTGTCCTCAGAATCGTAAAAGAACAGCTTTACTCTTACTATTATCAAAGAGTTCAAGCATTATCTGTGAATAAATTTCCTGTCAATAGTTTAAAGAAATATGTGCAAACAGAGATTACTATTAAGTCCAATATGAAGTCAGCTTCACCAGAGATAGTATCTATAATTGCAATAATGTGGGTAGGCGTTATTGGTAATGCCTTCTTCGTATGAGTTAGAGAGGGCACGATAAGTAACGCGTACCCTCATTCCTTTTGGCTTCTGGATTCTTCTGGAAGAAGCAAGAAGTGTGAACGTTTGCTCCGCTTGGCGGGGGCTTGGTGCCTCTGCCCTGCAATGCTGAAATCAAGTAAAACTGTGTGTGGATGACATCGGTCGAGTTTTTGGTTATTTAAGTGATGTTTTGTGCAGTTATTAGCTGAGGAATTATCGATTCGTGGTGTTGGAAGTCTCCAATTAGCGCCTTTGAGGTGGATTATGAATTGGGAACCATTATGTACTAATTGTTTTTAATGGAGTTACGTGTACCGTACCGCAATCTTGCCTGTTTATGACGTTATTCGTTCTACCCTCTGGGGATTTAACATCGCCTAGACCCGCTCAACAGGAAGCACCCTAGGCCGTTTCTCGCAGTTTGTCAAGAATTTTGGGACAGTCGCTTGGACACGACCTGCAGCTCCGTTAGACATTATCACCGTAACAAGCTGAACCCCTACAAGGTACTGTGCCTTTTGTAGTAAATTTAAAGAGCACAATGTGTAGTGAATTGATTTTCAAGGTGTCACCATTTTTACGTAACGTAGTTGCTGTCATTTAAAATTAAGATTCTGAATAGTAATTACCGCCATTGAGTCAGGTGTGATTATTTGCCGACAAGTTTTACTGTCTATAATTAGTTTAATCGTGGTGTAATTAAAGTTGTCACCGTTTTCGAGTCAGTTAGATCATTTTCTGTCAAGTTTATGGCTGGCATTTAGTTTAAGCTTTGCGTAATTAACCACATTAACTTTTATCGAGTAATTCCTTTAATGTTCATTGTTCAAATACATATTTCCACGTTAATATAGTTCATTTTCATTTTCAGTTGTACTTTTCTTAAGTAGACTTATAACATTTGAATGTGTATTATGTAATGTAAAGTTCAGCGCAGCTGTACGTGGACCGTCGCTCAAGTACTGCCAAAGTTGGGCAAAAACGGTTGGGCGACCGCTTCCACTTTCTCGGTGAGTGGTGGCGTCTGGCAATTAACATCTTTATCTCGTTTACTTGGTCGTTTCCCTAATTAAGGTCGTAAGGAACCTCCTCTTCTCCATCTGAGTCTTAGTAGGCAACTTTTGTTACCACCCGTTGTAACATAATTGGTGCAACGAATCCGAGAATTTTCCGATTTGTGTCGTTTTATCGCGTAACTGTCGGTTGAGTGTGTACGATGCAATAGTCATTTTAGTACCAGAGCTGCAATTGAACTTAGAAATAAGAAAGTGCTTTGCATCTCTCTTACGGTCAACCGGATTGCAGCTATCTCAGCAAAAGGACACAGTGAACTCAAATGGATGGAATATATTGATTTAATTTGAGCTTTAGTCAGCACAGATGTATTTATATATTTCAATAAGTCCAATAATTTTACATTTGCATCGTAAAATGTAATAATACCTACCCTACCGATAAGTTTTCAGAGCGGAAAGCTTGCAATTTATATTAAAATTTACTTTAACATTATGAGAAACATTCATTTAAAGTTTAATTATTTGCTGAGATTTTTTTTTCAAATAACTGTGTAGTTAATTAACATTCGGTGTGTTGGTTTTCCCTTCAGACTTCGAAGCACATGCTAAACTACTACAACGTTTTGCTAATTAATAGCTGCGGTTGTTTATTTTCCTTAGCAAACTGCAGCTCCACTGATATATCCTACAACTTGGATTAAAGTTTCGATTCAAGCAAAATGCAATACAGGGTAGATGGCGCAATTGGTTTAGTATATAATAGTTATGGCATATATACCCAGCTGAAATATATTTGACGTTATTTTTTGAACACTTTCTATGTGTTTAAAATACCACCAGAAAAGGCTTTTACGGGCTATTTCAGATTGGGGTGAGATGTTCTTACAGTGCAAACATTTTACATCCCTATCTGAGTCATTATTTGTAAACACGTTATCGTGTCATGTCATGTGCCTTACATACAATGACATATATTTTTTTAAATCGACAACTACATTACAACACTATTTTTCTTAATAATATCACTAACCGTCACTGGTTTTTTGAACATAGCTCAAATGACATTATAGTTATGATATTAAACTAAATTAAAATAACATGAACAGAGACACACGATTATATAATTAGTTTTATATATTTAGTAATTCTGTCATCACTGACTCTACACTTCCTGTCGAAGTTTGCAAAGTAATTGTTTAATGCATTCTGACCAAGTAAACTACGTATTTGGTTTACTGCTTTGTTTGTCAATATTCCAGTTGGATACATTTTTCCGCACAGGTTTCCGGCCGTCTTTGTGAATATTCAATTTTCTGTTTCTATATGCCTTTTATTATTATTTTATGGCTAACTACATTTAGTTACGAATAAGGTCCGGAGAGATTTAATGATAAGCATTGTCAAACAAATATTCAGTGGCGTGCGCAGAATATTTTTGAGAGGATCTATATTTAGTAAAAAATAGTCGTCACTAACTTCAACTGTCCTTTAACTTTTTAACTTCCAGGGTGATTGGAATAAATACATATGTCTAACTGTTTTATGTAGAAAATGTTTGCAGTGATTTTTTTTTCAAAATAACTTGATGTTGCCTGTAAGTAATAGTTAATAGTGCATAAGTGATTGAAATATTATTCTTCTCTCGCTGTACTGTAATATATATTTATTTCTATTAAACCCCACTCACACGCCTCTAATTATTATCTTAGTTTAAACAGCATAACTTAATACTTGTGGTGCAGCGCATTAAGTATGGCATGGTTGCTCTAATACTATAAAATGATAGTCATTCATCTCGTCAACTGCACAGGCGGAAATGATTCTGCAAATTTTACAGTTAGTTTTAGGGATATCCAAATTTTATAAGACTGTTGTAAGTTTACATATGTTTTATACTTTGTAATTCAAAGTTTGGTTTGGACCATCATTGCAGCTTTCTGAATTTATTGTGTTATCATTAAATCTGTCCAGACGCTAGTTACGAATGTCAATGTATAGCAATTACGTTTGACTTTTCTTACACTTTAGCTTATTTTTAATCAATTCTCTTTTAAAATAAATTTAAATAACTCATTTACCCTTATATAAATTATGAATTATCAATGTTATTGAATATCTTTAGCTCTGGTAGAAAGCATTTACTTTTAAAAAACACAAGTCGGGTTCACGCATAATCAAGACTGTTTTTATTCCTGAAAATTCATTTTTGTTTAATTAAAACCAAGTTCAAAATTATGTGATAATTTCTGTCTGTCACTGTCACTTCAAATTATGCAAGTGTAAAATCAATCACAAATACCTTTTCGTTACACTACTTGTCACTTATCAAACATTAAATAGTAAGTAATCTCTCACTCTTTCTATGTTTCAGTTTATTCAATAAATACCTGCAGCCGTCACCTGTTCATAGACTCTGATCAGCTTTTTTACCAATCCAAAATGCATCCAGCACATTCCCAGAAGTCTCCCAATGTCCACATAAATCGTAGTGTGAATGTAATCAACCACCAGGAACCGCAAACACCTATCAGCCAAACACGACAAGACACCTGCTATTACCTCCAACAGAATTATCAAGATTGACCAGAAGCAAACGCCATCCAAGGCTTTCTTTCAAAATTCACAAGCCGCTAACAACCTAGTACCACGAATATCGACGAGTTGCAAGTCTCTAAACGTCACTTCAATAACAAGCTTTGCGAAGTACAATTCCAGTAGATGAAAACCTCTTTATCAATACCACAAGATGTTTAATCTGCCATCAAACTCGATGTAAGCTACTTCCAGTAAAGGTAGCCCCCGCTATCCAATTCATATAATGTAATTAATTGACAATAAACTCAATCCTGCATTCAATTCGAGAAACTGCTTTTGTAGATTATAATTATTTAACTAGTGGCACTCTCACCATATCAATTATCCTCCATAACATCTTCATAATAATTAAATTAAGTTAGAACCCTTATGTTTCTTATATTGCATCGTTAAATTGAATTTAAATTCTATTTCATTATTTTACGAAATACATATTAATAATTCTGATATCTTTTTAATATTTAAATTCATCTTTGTAATTTAATACTGTATCATTTTAACTTTTTTTTTAATCTGATATCAAACCCTTGAATTAAATCCATTACAGTATATTATCCCAAGCAAATAAGGGAGTATCATGATTAAAATCCTGTAGATCGTAATTCTTATAATCACGAAAGGTGAGAAGTTGCGGGACAGATTTAGAAACTTCACAATTCAAATCAGTTGCAATACAACAGGTCAAGAGTACATTGACTATTTTTTTAAAATTTCCGTAGGACGCTGCTTGTAGCACTTGAAGCTTTAAACTGTAGCCTGCCATTTGTGATTTAGTTTCATAAATGTCATAATTCATTTAATGTCAGGCTATATTTATTACATATCTAGTAAAAATAAAACCATCTTTTGACGTTTGACCGTGGTTCTTGCTCTGCTAAATGCAATGCAATATGTATGAAATGCGCTAAAAAAAAATTTCAATGCACCCCATATTTAATAATTATGAGCCATCGATATTTATATTCAGAAGTAAAGTAACTATTAACTATATACTTACAGTTTGAATTGAGGTAACTACAGTTATTGTATAGTGCTATTTTAATTAAATGTAACGGATGAAAAAATCTGTAAAACGCTTTACCCAGAACTTCCCTCGCCCAAGTTAGATCAATTTGCAAATTTAAAAAAAAAGTATCCCGCTGGGGTTTGAAACCGCCATACCTGCATAGCGATCGTAACTGCATCGATAAGTCCAACTGCGCCATCAAGCCTTATAGAAATAAGTGCGGTGCGCGTCTCTCTCAAACAGAACGGTCTTATTATTGGAACGTTTTTACTCTTTTGTGACATTATTCTGTATCGGTTGAGTTTTATTTTCGGTAAATGTAAAGTCTGACCCATGTGAAAGTTACTACTTACTTCTATTTCAAAATTAAGCCAAAAATAAATAACATTTTATTTTTTTAAGGTGCTCACCCTGTGTATATTTGTATGAAATTGTACTGGTTTCGTGCGAGGTAGATATGTAATATGTATGCAAAAAATATGATCTTCCTCCGACAAATAGTTTTTGACCTATACTGCCAACAGACTGCCACACAGACAGACAAACAGACGGAATTAAGAAAACCTCTTTTTCGTCATCTAGGGATATTGTAACGTGAAGATCTGAAGAAATCTCGGAAGGTGATATTTTCGTGATTACAATACTTCCTTCGTTTTTTAGACGAGGGAAGTAAAAATCAATGGCGGTTATTGATTTTATTAAGGAAAATAATGTCATGTACTTGTCAATTAAAAAAAAACATATGTAGAGTGGATGATATAAAGGTTTCAAATAATGATACATGTAAGGTATAGAAACGATTTGCAGTGTAAGAAAACTCCACCGGAACCTAAAATAGTCCGGGAATACCTTTTTGGCTCCATTTTGGACAAATAAAAAAAGAGGTAGGCTAATGGGTTGTCCATGATTTATAATTACAACATTTCTTTTAAGAAACATCGTAAAATATATTTCATGGAGGTACTGTACCTAAAATATATAAACGTACAGTGACTTTATAAGAATAGTGGGGCCAATTCGAAGTGGCGACCATTTTGAGTCGCTGGTCCTATCGCTTGCATAAGTAAACTTTATAATATTTCAGCTGAATTCAATAACGCAGGCAGTGGTTGAGAATAAAAAGACACATTAACTGTAGAACATAGTATTTTATGCAATTATTTTGTTTTGAAATGGTAACAGATCTCCTATAGATGGTTGAAAGCAATTAAGGTTTTTATGGGTGTTTACCTATAATAACTCCGTTTTTATCAAAAATCTGTTTTGCAATGATGACACTGAGGCTAAGAAACTAAGAATAATGGTATTTAGTTGAAAATGTCTGAAATATTACTAAAAATATATGTGTATGGTGTACACGACAAGAGTCGTATGTACCCTGCTCACTCTATTTTTACTTCCCTCGTCTGAAAGACGAAGGAAGCATTGTAATCGCGAAAAAATCATCTTCCGAGATTTCTTCCGATCTTTACGTTTCAGGGTCTCTAGATGACGAAAAACAGGTTTTCTCAATTCCGCCTGTTTGTCTGTCCGTCTGTCTGTCTGTCTGTTGGCGGTATAACTAAAAAATATTTGTTGTAGGATGACAATATTTTGCATGCAGGTTATATGTTAACATGGCATGAAACCGGTAACTTTGAAATAGGTCAGGCTTTACACTTGCCGAAAATAGGACTTAACAGATACAGGATAATGTCACAAAAGAGTCAAAATGTTTCAACAATAAGACCGTTCCGTTAAATAGAGGCGCGCGCCGCATTGATTTTAATAAGGCAGGATGGCGCAGTACGGCTCATATATGCGGTTCAAACCCCAGCGGAATATATATTTTTTTAATTTTGCAAATTGATCTAATTCGCGCGAGGGAAGTTCAGTGTAAACCCATTTAGAGATTTTTTATACTGTAGCAACATGTGGATTTTATTAAAAGTGTAAGTGGCATTTATGAGCAAAATATTGCTAAAGTCAACATTATTTTTTGGGTAAAATTTAATTTGCATTCTTAATTTATTTATTTTTGTGAATAAAATAACACAAATATAAATCAATAGTTGTACAAAATTTATTTTGATACTTAAGCCGTGTGCAGTAACTGAGGTACTTTGGATAAGTTATAAAATCTTGACATTAGTAAGTTTCTGTAGCTGAATATTCGTAGACTGCTAAAAATATTCAATGGGATATTGAAACTGCTCAAATGGACGACATGATAACCGCCAATCAGAAATATTACCAACGTTTACCACATTGTGTTAATATAGTCACACTTACATTTCTATTCAATCTAAGCTTTAATTCAGTTTGTAGGATATATGAGTTGAGTTGCATTTTGTTAAAACAAATAAACAACTGCAGCTATTAATTAGCAAAATAATCTAGTAATTTAGCTTGTGCTCCGAAGGCTAGAGAAAAGCATATACACCGAGTGGTAATTAACTCTGCAGTTATTCTGAGATCTCGGGCAAATTAATAAACTTGAAATGGATAGTTCTCCTTTTATTAGAGTACATTTTAATATAATTTATAAGCTTTTCGGTCTAAATATTCAATGTTGCGATCGTAATTACACAGCAACTATAAAATATTCGAATGTCGAAATATTTAATTAAACCCGTGTTCACGGAAACTAATTGTTCAAGGTGGAGCTTGTAGTGGACTGTATGATTTTAATTTGGACAATTACAGGATATGTCTTAGGTGTGCAGGAATTAAAAAGGGTACAAACCACCGGTCTTGTGAAAGACTTGGTTCTGTTGGGCACAGGTTCGTGATCGCAGAAAGTGATTTCAAACTGTATTATTTCATGGACTAGAAAGTTCCCATTTATATACATAAAACTATGACGTAAATTACAAAGGTTCAGTACATTGTCCCCGTTTAACTAGTATTTCTACTTGCGTGTTAAATTTCATAACAAACGGTGATAGCAATTCCCCATAATTGCAGTTTAATTACCGGGTCATTCAAGCAATTCTGACAGCTTTGTCATGCATTTCCTTATGCAATCGTTGGTTTACGAAATGTACGCATAATTAATTTATAAAAGTTAAAAATTATGTTTTGGTTTCTAAACACTCATATTAAACCAATGTAACGATGTAGCAAAGAAACCTATGTTTAATTAAACAGCAGAACCGAAAACCTTTCAACGTTAATAATTTTTCATAATACTTACATGGTATTACACTGTTTACTTCATCGAATTGGCACCCGTAACAGTCGAAGCCGTTAAAATTTAACAGCCGCTGCCATTTAACCGTTGCCACACTTGCGGTACTCAGGTTACTAGTAATTTTTATTTATATTATTTAAATTTAAACCAGAAATCTTAAAATTGGCCAATTTTAGCCGATATTACAAAAAATGTTAAACAGCGTTCAGTCGATATTACATATAACTGACACGAATAATTTATTAGTCTGGGCCTAATAGGCCTCGGCCACATTTATCTTCGTTCGTTATATACTCAATATCGGCCTAATACCCGCATATTCTGTTTACTTATTTTTATTTCTTCAAGTTGTTTTTTAATGAAGGTTTTATAGACCACAACATTAGTGTACGCATCTACCTCAAGATTTAATACTTTATGAACTTGAACAGCGACTGTAGTGCGGTATGATTTGAGGAATCAGAAACATGTTTGATAGTTTGAACTACATGGCACTGCAATGTGTGTTGCATATATCATAGTTACTCAAATTATATTATCACCGAAGCAAAATGTGTGAAATTTGCTAACTTCGGTATTACCTGTGAAAATTGCATAGTTTTAACGAAAATCACTTTAAAAAAATTAAAAATTGAACTACATATGTATGAATGTATCCGAAAAGAAAGATTCAAATTTGAGTATAGTGTCAAGATAACATTCTAAATCATATAGTGCCGAAGGATGCAAGGCACGAAGGCTATATGACTTCTCTACCACGGTGTATATACTGTTTTTGTAGTATTATATAAAGTAAATTTTCAGGCTTGGCATCTATCAAAAAGTGATACGTACAGTGACAGTGAATCAATTATAGACTTTTGACAAGGAAGGAGTTTAACAACGTAAAATAATAGATAATAATTCAATAGGTTAATAATGACCAGCTTCTCAATGGAAAAAAAACTGTTAATAATGGTAGATTTACTGGTTAGAAGTGCATATATATATATTTACATGATCAAGTCAATAGCAGACATGGTTAGGGCTATATAGATAATAACCCAATAAAAGAATACCCAATAATAGTATATTATTATACTAGTTTAATAAGAGGGCTATAATGGACTCCATTGTAGCACTGTTTTTGGTGTTATAATAACTATATTGTGCTATCAAAGTAGGTAAACCTTCTTATTCAATTTTGACAGTTAAAAGTGACATTTTTAACTCCATAACAACCTTCATAAACAGTAATTGATTCACAAGTGAAATACAAGTGTTTTAATTCACTAGAGAATTAAAAAAATTTCATTCACTAGAGAATTAAAAAGTTTCAATGAAGGACAACATATTTTTATTATTTGTACAACTATTTACATTCAATTATTTTTTCTCTTTGTAGTATGTAATATATAATTACTAAAATTTAGATAAAATCGACGGTGAATGGGCAAATTTATATCTTAATTTGAATACTTTTAAATGTTTTATTCAAAATTTCGTCAAAATTGAATAAAAACATATATACGCCGTGTGAATTAAACATTTATTTACTCAAAGATATTATCTCACTCGCACTATGTGCCCGTGAGCTCCACATCTTTTTGTGAATAAACATATGTTTAATTCACTTGTGTATTATATTTATTATAACACTAAAATTGTACAATGACTATTTCAAAGCATTAATATTTTTAGTAGCAGACGATATATCACACAAACGTTGTATAATGTATATTTCAAAGCAAATTAGGTCCTTCAACCGAAGTCGGCGATGTTTCAAGTTTTATTTCCCTCTGTTAGTCTTTTGCGCCAGGAAATGATAACTGTAGTTACAAAACTTCGGTGATTTACTCAATGTTGGCATAAAGTTCATTCTAGTAAACGGAAGTTGCGATATTCGTATTATGACGATCTGCCAAGATTACTGCCGAGAATCACAAGCTGTACGGAATCAACTCGACAGAGCAAATAAACGCGTTTCTCGGAAACAGTGCAGGATAAGATTGTTACCGTTGCATAATGTTAACTTTTACCTCAATTCCAAAACTTCGTATTAGGGGTAGCAGAATTTTTAAGTTCTTTTAGAAGTACTACAGTTGCAAGAAAATATAACGACACGATGTACAACCCTGTTGACCTGTATGTCTATCTGATAGGCTAAATTAAGGAGTAAGCTGTTACTCTTCCGTGCACTATACTTCAGAAGTATATATTTTGCTGTGGATGGAGACCAACATAGAGACATTACGTTTGATTTTATTTCAAAATATGGGAGAAACTATGATTTTGTATTGAACTAGCAAAAATAATGAAACTTTTTGATTAATACAGGGCTCTAATTAGCAATACTATTTAGATACCCAATAAAGCTCCCGAGAGTATCGTCTCATGGCTTCTGAAGAATTTTGAGTGGTCTTGCATACTAAATGGGTACATACAGCAAACTGATTTAAAAAAGTTTGTAAAAACCTTTACAGCTCGTATGTTAAATATCGTTTTCAGGAAAATGTTTAACAAGTTAAAAGTGGAAATCAGTGAGGTCGTGTGATTCCAATATTCAATAAAAAATACCTTGTGAATAATATTAATAATTGTTCAGAGTTATGATAAGTTAGCAATTGTATGCTAGTTTAGGTTAGATTTTGCATTAATAAATCCTTAAAATATGAACATTTGGGTTCACATGACGTCGCCGTGTCTTTCAGAAGAAAGTTTAAGATTTAAGATTTCTCAGCTTTACTACATCGGCTGGGGTGAATTTTCATTTACATGTAGTCCTTGTTTCATATTTAATGTTCCATAGTTTAGCTATGGGTTTAAGTTTTCTCTTATTTCAAAAATTTGATAAACCATATGGAGCATCATCTGAAAATCAATTATCGTTTAAATGTGCACCATAAGTGCCTTACAAGTTATAAAAACTGTGCAAACATAGGTGTCAATATTTGAGTAAGTGATTTGTTCAAAATGGAGCTAAATAATGGTAGAAAGAAAATAGAAATACTAAACCTTCCCCATAAAATGTATATATTCTCCAAAATAAAGTTAGATTACAGTTGCCACACGTTTCGACGGCAGGTCATCTTCAAGCAACTAAAATTCTTGAGTACTAAAATGAACCTTATCTAACTATTGCTATACTTATTTAGCTTAAGGAGTCTAGTTATTACAAATGTAAGATGAAAAGATTCACCAGGTGAAATTGTAGCTTAACCTTGAAGAGGTTAACAATAAAGCACCCAACTATACAGGTCTCCAATGCCTAACAGGCTAAAAACAGTTACTAGTAGTTTGGTGCATGCTAAAATGTGGAACAATTTTATAGAAATCCGAGAGACCAAGCATCTACTTACGGGAAATAATAGATTAGCACATTAAAACCAATGAACCGCTACACTCGGTGAAGCGGCATTTGATAGTATGGTTACCGGAAATAAGCAAAATTGATAAAACATGGAGTCGGTAATAGTAATAAAAGCTTTTGGAAGCGATAAGCTGCACAACTTTGTGCTCCCAAAAACAAAGAAATTGCATAAAAATTGCCAAATAGAAGATTTTTTATACGTTGTTTGTATCTAAAAGTGACAGTTCCTAATAAATAAATAGAATGCTAATATTTAATGAAATTATCAAGAGTTTAATTTCTGGGTTGTCCGAGTAAATGTAGAAACCAAGCATAATTCTACGACCAAGCAGGTTGATGTCACTGCCTCAATTTCAAGTAAGTGGGCACACAGCAAGTGGTTCGTCGTGACAACCGATTGGCAAAGTTTACTGTCAAATTTTGCAAGGATATTGGAGATAATCTGCAAACAATAGAGCAAGAATAAGCACATATTCGTAAGCTGAAATATCAAGATATTACCTGAAGAAGATAGATTCCAACAGTGAGTTATTCTGCGAGGTACTGCGTCAGAGCGGTTTTCTCTGATTTGTTCGAGTAGTCAACATCAATAAGCGGTTATTCTTACCGATGCATCCCAAAGCCTCATAAATGTGTATGTGGTTCAGTCAACTCCAAAAATTTTCAAGTATTAGAAGTCCAAATAAAACACAATGTTAGTTAACTGCTGTTTTTTCGTACCCTCTACTTAGTTGAAAACTTAGCATTGGCCGCTGGGTTCCCGCGTCCGTCTTATATCCAAAACGGCTCCTTTGCCAGTTTACCTAAAACTAGCATTCTCGTCCTTATTAGTAAATACTCTACGATAAGGAAAGTAGAATTTCTGATTGTTTGATTAATGTACATACGGGTTTGTTGACTTAAGTAATAATTTTTCCTGACACACGTTGCCGAGGCCACATAAGTAAGTACTTAAAGATCTTAAATTTTACTTAATTTACCTAGTGTAAAACTACTTGAGGACCCTTCTTTAGTTCATCTTTTGTGCTTGTTAAATTAGAGTATCAACAAGATTATGTGCGATATTTGATCCAATGACGCATACTGAAAGTAAATCTTCCGGAAATTATGTTAGCGCCGTCCCTTTTATAGTAGTATATATACTTATGTTCCAGCTTTTCTTCTGGTTAAATACTATTATTGGCACGAGTTAATTCTTTGTAAAATGTATATCTTTTTAAACATTAATATTATTATTATTATTAATGCCTTTATTATTTTTTTCTTTAACTACATATCCTGAGCAATTTGTATCTGACCGGTATGTGTTCTGTGAATACAATAATTGCTCCTTATATTTAGCAGTTTGACAGGCTTGCAATGAAATATTAACTTCTTTGTTTCTCTTCTCCTTCTATCTCCTATTCCACTGCTTCTGCTTCGCTCCATCTTGTTTAATAACTCTTCAAAGTATTTTTTCATCTTTCTAGCACCATTTCCTCGTCTGCTGTTACTTCGACTTTTTTATACTTGTAGAATACTGGATTTAGCTGGTGTTTCTGCTTTTCTTACCTTAGACCACTGTATAGTGCTCTCAACTCCTTGTTCTTGAATTGTTTCGCCAATTTGATCACTAATTTCTCATTATACGTCCTCTTTTTTCTGTTAATATATTTTTGCACTGTTTCCTCTGTTCCTTATCTTCGTGTTTTCCTTCTTCTCTTTCCTCTGTAATAATCTATCATCTTTCACTGTTATTTTTTCTTTTCTGTTTTATAATCTTCATCAAAGTTTCTTTACCTTCCTCGAACTATCTGTGCATTTGTTGGCACTTTCTTTAAGGACATTCTTGATGGTTTTCCTTGCGTCATCTATATTGTTAGTTTCATTTATATTACTTATTTTATCCGTCGCTATTTCTTCATATTGTGTTTTAAAGAAAGTTTAGAAAGTTGATCTGTTATCAAATGGAGCAAAACAAGAGAGATTCGTATAGGATACGTAAAATGGCTTTTTGGACTGCGTACAATAAGCGGGTGTTTATACTATTCACTTGATGTGATAAGCACAGGATAATGTTAAACGGGCTCTTAACACTAGACGCAACCTATAAAATATACTGTTAAAGTTAGCACATCGCTTCCGTTTAAGTTTCACTACATAAATTTTTATACCACTTATTGTTAATGACGCAAAAAGCAATTCCGTCGTTACACCAAACTTTAAATGAAATATGTAGTGTCATCACTTGGATATCGGGTATATTGTGCAAACATCGCCCCTTAGACGTGTTTCTATTTTTGTTTCGGGAATACTAGCTGGTTCAAAGATAAATTGATAGCATAAATCACGGCACTAAACTTCCGCTTGAGCTGATCTGGATAAATGCATCGCTTCAAAACATTGTTGTGTTTCTAGGCCATATTTGCTTCTACCAGGGCACAACTGCGATGCAGGTGATATAGACGCAAGTAAAAAATTTAATACAACCAAAAGGCTTCTGAAATATAGTCCTGGAAAATGTTGGCAAGGTCTCCGTGCGTAAGTTCTATAGCCAGGGGTGGCGAACCATTGGCACGCGTGCCATTGATGGCACGCCACAAAATAATTTGGGCACGGCAGTAATTAAGGAATTTAGGTACCTAATCGAAGCAATTTATATTTAACAATGGATTGAACATGAAGCTTCAAGGCGCAAATAAAACAATTTTTGTTATGATAGATCTCATTCATGCTTTCGAAGCTAAACTGCAAGTTTCCAGTAACGATATTGTTACCAAAAGCTACAGTATTTTCCAAACTTGAAAAAAATCTCCAGAGATTTGGATTTACATGAAACACCAGACCAATTAAAAGTTACTGAAGAGTTTAATTCGGTAATTAATTCTTCAATCAAAGAATTTTCAACGAGATTTTCTCCGTTCAAAGAATTATCGGAAACACTGAAATTTATTATATATCCTGATGTAACATCACTTGATAAACTAAACTTGGCCAAATTTGATTGGTTGGAAATTGAAGAAATTGAAATGCAGCTGATTGATTTCCAGTCTAGTTCAATATGGATTCAAAAATTTTTCGAAACAAGGAAAGAGTTGGAATTAAATGAAATAGAAAGACTATATGTATCAGGTAATATAAGTAAAAATTACAATATCAAAATTATGGCAACGTGGAATTCAATTCCAGACACATTTAGCAGTCTGAAGAAGCTGGCGTTTGCTATCTTAACAACATTTTCATCTACCTATGCTGTCAGTCATTAGTTTCAGAAATGAATAACATTAAAGACTCGCTTAGAAGCCGTTTATCAGATGAATCCAGTCCAGCTTGCATTCTGCTAAAAGTAACAAAGTATGGAGCTAATATAAGTTATTTAGCATCTAATTTTCAACAGCAGAAGTCGCACAAATTTTTTCTTTCATTTAAATAAACATAACGTCAATATTGCTGTACAAAATGTATATTTTTTGTTGCAAATAAAGAGTTTTCAGTTGATAGTATTTAGTTTTATTTTTTTCCATTAATCACTAAGTCAAGATTGTTTGATGGCACGTCATGGCCTCATTAAACATTTCTTTAGAAAAAATGGCACGTAGATGAATAAAGGTTCGCCACCCCTGTTCTATACATTATGTTCGGGTTTCGTAGTTATATTACCCATAAGTTATCTAGTTTTGAAAACATTTTAACCGCTTATCCGGGTCGTAAGTTTACATAATTAAATCAAGAAGTTTGAGAGCTGATGCCACCATAAAACGCTCAAATTACGTGCCAGATTTAATATAGTAAAGTACAAGCTCTATTCCTTAATTAAGGTTTATGTTTTATCATTGCCAATCGCCAAATGCCTCTTGTGAGAGCAACAGCAATAACACTTTATTAAAATTATGTCGTTTAAACATCTTGGCATTGTAAAGGACATGGATGCAGTATTATAATCATGCATTGCACCTGTAGCAATGTTAGCAAAGCAACTTTTTTATAGGTAATCAGTGTGTAGGAGAAATTAAACTAAACAACGAGAATTTATTCATAGTGCATATGCCGCGCAGTGTTCAACGGATTAAATTGGATTATTTTACATATGACATGGGGATTTAACACAATACAAAGAATAAATGTCAATGAATTGCAGAGTGTCCAATTAGTAAATTTTATAACCCCCGGCAAAACTGCTGTAGAATATATCCTGGTATTTGAACGATTCTATTTAACATCATCCCTGCATGTCCTGATGAACTACGAGTGCAGAGAAACGTTATAATAGCGATTGTTGACTGTGCGGAAAAGCACTGAAGCCTTGTTAGAATTGCAGATGGGCGACTTGGGGCCAGAGAATCAACAAAGCAAGCGGGCACGTCACTCAATGACGCAATAATGGAAGCATCGCCGAGCCAAGCTGCGAAAGCCAGATCCAGGTGATCTAGCAGCTGTAATCTATCAGCGATTACCGAAGGTGGGTGATTTAGCCTAAATTAGTTTATATATAATCGGCTATTGCAGCAAGAGACTCCAAAGTACGTACGCACAGATCTGCATTCAGTGCGGACTGAACCTGACTATATGCTGGCTAAGCTACCATTCCAAAGGCGACATTAGGAGCAGCTGCGGGAGTGATTTAATATTATCCGCCCTGCGGCGTTTGCGCACTAGACTAGCAGCTCAAACGCGTCGTAGAAACAGCTGTGTTGTGTGATTTGGTTTTTAGAATTGGAAGTAGAAGTGTCGAAAATAAAATGGGCGGCAGTAAAAAAAAAGGTGTACAGTGTTATACACAAAAAATATAAAAAAATAATATACGACAGCAGCATATCAACGATCAACGATAATTATGCTTAATTCACTAAATTGGTAAGAAATACACGTATGAAAATCTAAAGGAATTTTATGAGGATTAAAATCAGGCTATAGAGAAACCAAAACATACTTTACTATCATAACTGGAGACATGAACAGAAAAACTGGTAGGAAAGAAGAACTAGATGATGATGTATGGGTGACTTCGGCGTTTAACGTAGGAACTCAAAAGGAGAACCGCTTATAGATTTCATGATGCAACAGAAGCTATACACAATTAATACCTTTAAAAAAGTAGTAGAATACAGAAATGACATAGATTCCATAATTACAAATAATAACAATAATATGTCTGATTATTCAAGACGTCTCAGTCTTAAACTCAATTGCCACTTCAATCCACCATAAATTAATCATGTACTACAAAGTAAATATAGATATTGAGATATAAAGAAAAAAGCTTGGAAACATTTTCTAAGCGTACTGGGAGATCTTTGAGAGGTCTCAAACGGTAAACATGCAACCAACTAACTCGTAAGAGTGGGTCAGGTCCGCCTTATCTAACTAAATTAAATGGGGCCGGGTGGATTTATGTTGCACGTTCAGCATTAGATTTTTAAAATGACAAGCCAGGAAGTGATTCAATCGAAACCAAAAGTAAAATAAAATCCAAACAGTAACGAATATGATATATGTTACGGTATTAAAAGAACTTTACGACACCCACCCAAGCCTGTCTTAACCCGGCTAACCGGGCCTGGACGGTTAAACGGGAGCGAAGCATGCACAATACTCCGCCGATAGGATTACTCAAGAGTTGCAAGGTCAGATAACAATTTCGGGATTGCCTTATGCAAGGATTGTAATTAGGTGTCAATCCGACCGCGACTACGCAGCTGTCTCACTCACCTGTACGCTCACAGCTTCCTCGTTCCGTCGTACAATAATCAGTACAATAAAGGGGCGTCTATCTGTAACAGAACATGCACAAGCCGAAACAAACAATAGTTCCCTTAACTAACCAATCATATATTGAACTTCGGGTTACAAAGGGGTAGCAGAATGCGTCGCCCTGTATCTAAACTTAACCTATAATTAAGGGCACCAGCTGGCACGCGCGCTCTAAACTTAACGACAGATGTTGAACATTAGTGAACAGCAATGAGCAGGAATAGGTAGCAATGAGTACAAACATGTACGTGGCCTTAGGCGGCGGGCAGCGACGATTTACATTAGCATTCGCGGCATGAACAGTCTACAAGTCTGAATGAATGCACTGGCGCAGTAATGAGTAATGAGTACAAATATGCACGTTGCCTTATGCAAGGGCAGCGACGATTTACAATAGCATTCGCGGCATGAACAGTCTACAAGTCTGAATGAATGCACTGGCGCAGTAATGAGTAATGAGTACAAATATGCACGTTGCCTTATGCAAGGGCAGCGACGATTTACATTAGCATTCGCGGCATGAACAGTCTGCAAGTCCGAATGAATGCACTGGCGCAGTAATGAGTAATGAGTACAAATATGCACGTTGCCTTATGCAAGGGCAGCGACGATTTATCTTAGCACTCGCGTTCACAGCGGTAATCAGGTTAAAGACACATACCTTAGTGCGTAGGCGGCGAGGGAGCCTGGTACAGTTGAGTTGCGACAAGCTGCAATCGTAGGTGGCAGGTACCTTCGATGCTACAACGGCGAAAGGGGGTGAATGCACAACCGCCTCAATGGCGACGGGAGACACGTCAAGACGCGTACAACGGGACGACGAAAAGAAAGAGGCCACTTTCGTTCTGCTGAACCAAATCCTCGTAGGTCGAGATGAAGGGGGCACGACCCCTCACTTACGGAAGCAGGAACTGGGCTCCAAAAACACCCACGCTACGCCGAAGACAACTCGAAAAACTCCCACTCACAACCACCACACAAGCGCTCTCTGCAACGGGCTGCGGACGACTGCCCAGAGGGAAGCGCCGGCAAAAGGTCACCTTGGCCGTGTCCCCCACGTGACTAAACCACAGCGAATCGCAAGGCGATAGAATGAAACAAGCCAATGCGGGCCACGCTGGTATCACGCCACCACCGCGTGCTATTCGGAATTCGGAAAAACGCCATCAGAGGAGAGCTCCAACCGACGGAAAATACTGCTTTTGGGGCTAAATATGTGCGAAATCGTGATTCTGGAATTAGGCGATGGAGCCAAATAAAGAACTAAAAGGGCTTAGCATACGGGCACGCTGCTCTAAAGCCTAGGCGGCTATTTAAAATACCAAAATGACCTAACTAACGACGTGAAATGCAATTAAGCATCTGAAACAGCAAAATGACTTAACATATAGTAACACTTAACAAAAGAAAAAATATGGTATAAAACTAGATGTAATTACTGGCATTTAACTGACAACCATATGTATACATGTAAATGTATAAGGAATAATAACTGACACACCAATATGTAAATATCATAAAACCATACTTAATTAGTAAACATCAACATATACACATATATAGCCTATTAAGACTAACACTGTAAAAGGTGACCTACTAAATACTAGCGCCGGGTAATCACTGCTGAGAGATTTGGAACGTTAACACAAACATGCAATTCTGCTTAAACTGAGTGCGATATGCACTATATTTTATCCGAGTGCTTGTAGATATTTTCCGCACTAAACTATAATAATTATACTACAATTATGGTAGCAATTGGGTATGAAATTATTAAGTTCCAAAACTGTTTTGGTGGAAACCAGTGCAAAAATTAGGTTAGTCAATCAGCGACTCACTAAACTCAAGCAAAAGGTTAGTTCTAAAAGTAACGATTTCCAGCACAACAGCCACAAACAGCCTTAAAATCCCAGCAACTCCACTTAATTGCGATTTTTCATTTGGGTTTTATCAACCAAGAGATTATAATGCTTAAAACCTCTTCAAAAAAGTATTTAACAATGCTAATAATGTACAATTGCTGAATTTAGGAACTAAAGCAGATACAATGATCGTACTACGTACAACTAAAATTATATAGCACGTTTTGCTAATACTAGAACATGCACGGAGATGAGTACATCAAGTAGTGGGCCTAATTACATGCGAGAACACCTACCCTACGTCCGTAGAAAGTTGATTAGATGACCCACCTACTTATTCTTTCGGCGACGAACTACTCAAAACGAAGCTCCAACAATAATTTCCACTACTATAATAATTCAAACCTTCTCAGACTCTGAATTTCACTATACTAATGAAGTAATCAATGTTGACGGAGAAGGGCTGGCTAAATGCAGTTATGCGGACGACATAGTAATAACATCAAACGATCTACGAGAATTAGAAAGAATGGTGACACAGTTGAATGAGGTATCAAAGAAATGGGGCTTAAAAGTGAACATCCAGAAGGCGAAGGTAATGTCCAACATTTTCATCGATGATGACATTGGCGGTGCAATAGACGGACTACAAGTGAAAAAGTAGAATGGTGTGTATATCTCGGACGTAACATACCAATGGGTAAAAATCTTGCGTGGTCAGCATTTGGAAAATGGCAATAGAAAAAACATACTTTAGTCATTCAAATATCACAAAAGCTCCCGACCAATGACTATAATGCATGCCTACTCCCAGCGTTAACGTATGGTCTTCAGACAATGGTTTTTGGATCGTAGCTAACCTTCGGTTACATTTGGTGCTTTTCGACCCTTGCCTCGATGATAAAAATCCAATGAAAGTAAAACACACGATTCTGAGCATATAGGGCCTTCACCTTCAAATTCAGACAAAAATTACAATACAAATATCCTGATCGCTGATGTAAGCGCAGGGTTTTCATCACAATAATACAATTTTGCCTCCCAAGTCAACCTAGAATATAGCGAGGAGTATAAATACAAATGGTTTCGCCACTAAAAGGCACTTGTCTTTCAAGCTTTGCCTGGGAATACAATCTTACCTTTCGGTTCTCCAGTCCCGAGCTCGCTAGACAGTCATCTGTCGTGATCTCTCTCCCTGTATACCCTTTTGACATGGCATCGGTGTCAGCGAGATGCAAATTTCTCCACGTGGCTGTCATTCTGACCGTAACCTAACTTTAGTATTTGTTTCGCACTGTAACGCCGCCACTGGGGAAGCAAGGCGAGGGCTTGCTGGAACGCTGCCATTGGCGGATTCATCAGTCAAAAAGGTCCCCTATACAGACTGAGTCACTAACAGGAAGCCGTTTAACAGGCTAAACTTAACTCTGGAGGTCGTACTAAAGTGAAAAGTCACCATTAGAACACCGAACTAGTCAGAAACCGAACTATCATCGTTGTACGCTAGTGGTCCTGTTAAGCATGGGTCACACGATCATTTTTTTGCATCAAATTTGCTTGTCAAACACTTTCCGTGACGTCATACAACAATGTTTGATTCTCTCTATCAAACAGGGTGGTCACACCATAAAACTTGTTGTGCAACTATTAGAATCAGCTGTTATTGTGAGGATATGGTTTGCTGTAAAGGCACGAATTGTTAACGTTTATTTTTGTTTCAAAATGGAAGAGCAAGTGATTATCCTGTCGTTAGTAGGTTTAAGTCTAGCGTTGTGTAATAAGAAACAGCGAAAATCTCGAAAAGTGTGGGCCCGTAAGTGGTTACAACTGGGGATGTCGTACCCGGTCTAAAATCAAACCCGGGTACCCGAAAACAGTACCCGGGTACCCTCGGGTACCCGAAGATTTTACATTTTGCCTTATTATTTTATCCGAAATTGGTAGCAGCATCAACATCACACAGAGCATGTTTATGTTACTTCAACCCATACTGACGCGATTTAATGGTACTATTGAGGGGTTGAAATATTTCCGTGGAGCGGATTTATTGCCTTATATGAAACAAGAATCAACATTATGTGGTATGTTATTGCTGCATTGTTGTTTTTCTAGAGCTTATTCCTATTGTTTTTAAGTTTTTATTATCTTCTCCGAAAAGGGCTGACTTTCTGGACGTTAAATAATTTACTAGTCGGGTACCCGGGTCCTGAAAATATACCCGGGTATACTATTACCCGGGTCGGCCCGGGTACCCGGGTACCCGCCGACATCCCTAGTTACAACGACGTGGCCAAGAACGGGGGGTGTTATCAATGGTACACTCATAATTGAAATGTGAAGATGGTGGTAGTTTTAAAAATTATTTGAGGATGGATGAAAGAGCTTTTACAAAACTTTTAAATATAGTCACCAACACAATTTCAAAAACCGACACGAATATGAGACAAAGCTTCATATCGTGCTAGCTTGGTATGATAGCTGGGGTCTTTCACGAAATACAAGCCCTCCTCTTGTTGATAGGCGTCTATTAGGGCCGACACTTGCTCACGCGTCCAAGACATGGCTATTTTCGAAGTAAAAATGCGTTCTTAACCTAAGAATCCTGAACCGTGAAATGCCACTTTCAGGCACTGCGCAGAATCGCGTGAAAAAGTTGCACCGAAATAGAATCCGTCCTATTTTTTAGAAATGTTTGACAACAATGAGGCTGACGTCATGAAATACGTCATCATTGGTGCATGACAAGCAAATTTGATGAAAAAAATGATCGTGTGACCCATGCTTTACAGACCAATACTCCAGTTCCAGCCTTTGCCGCTACGCGGCTTCGACATGGGGCGAATCGAAAAACCAGTTTCAGACGTCACCGCGTCGTCTAATTCGACACTGTTGTTGGACTGGTTGCCTATCAACCAGCCCTGAGAGAGCAATTTATGTGTTATGTCCGTAAAATTGTATAAAACATTTTCTTAGTTTAGAAAAAAATTTGATGTATTTTTAAAGGAACAGTAGACTTATTTATGAATCTCTGTTCTTTATGTATGCGTATTTGAATGTTTGAATTAATTCTCACCGTGTGTAGCTACCAAAAAGGCAAGTAATTGGATGTTGCAATTTTAGTAGAATAGACATTTTGAAAGTCAAATATGTTGCAAAACTTCACATTATTACACGTGCAGCTGCATTCAAGTTATTAATAAGAATAAACGTGAAAACACCAATACCAAAATTTATCGTATTTATCAAATTTGTAAGCTAGTGTATTTCATATGCAAGGTGTTTAATAGTAATAATATCTAATAAATATCTGTAGCATAAATGACAGTTATTTTGTAATGCAATATTATATAATTTGTAACAGAACGTTCCATAATTTGTAGTGGAAAATCTTGACAGTGGGAAGAAAATCAATAAACTTCAAAGCATGCAGCGGTATCGATAGTATTATTTCTTGCCTCCATTAATCCACATTTCTTGTTTGAAGATCTTGTCTAATGGCCAGTAGCATAATTTTTGGTGAGCTTTTATCTTTGTAAATATAAATTTTTGAGAAATAACGGACCAATGAAAACGTCAGATTTTGTATTTCATAGCCAACCAAATTAAATTGTAGTGAGACTTAGAAGCAGAGATTTTGCTTCAAATATATCGCAGAAAGTAATTACAGATTTCATGAAGACCATCTTAATGGGTTTCTGGATCAGTTTTTGCGATGGAAACAGTGGCTCCATAAACCTGTGCTACACCAAACCTAAGCCTTCAAACCCTTTGAATTAGACAATCGTCCCGAACTTCGGTAATGCCAAAACGCAAATAATGGGCTTCAATTCAGATTTAGGAGCTTATCTTTACTTACACTCCACCTTATTCCTGACACAGTAGCGCAATAATAATATCGAAACCTTCATAGGGAAGCACCCCGCTGATCTTATTTACCCGCTTATTCGATTTATCCGAAGCGCGCAGCGATTTAAAAAATACCGGAATAATCCGTTTATTCATTTTTGCTGCAAATAATACGACAGGGAATTAGTCAAAGCAGCGCTCGGCGCCAGATTATCTTTTTTTCAAATATCAGCGCAACGGACAGCTTCTCTATTCGTAAAATTGAAATATTTGCCTTTTCATGAAAAATTAATGTGCTTACAAAGGGCTCGTGTTCTGTAAGGGAACGAGTTTAACATTCTACAATGCACTTGAGTTGAAAGTTTTATCTACCTACTAGGCACATTCATCTCAATCTTTCCCGAAGTTCTCAAATATATCACCAGTCTAGTATTTCGTACAGGATGTAAAGATAGAATTTCCTGTTTTGTACAAATTTGGTTAAAAATTATTTTAGAATATCTATTAGCACTAAACTGAACATACTACTAAAATATTTTTATAGTTTTAGGCATAAAGACATCTGAATCTACATTTTTATAAGCAAGTATTCTTGTCAGTTAAACGTAAAATGTATAAATGAAAAAGCTCGTTCGAGAAGGTTTGGATGAAAATCATTTTAGCTTTAAGTTCATTCTAGCAGCTTTATTTATTAATTCTCTTGAAGCCGTTGTTTAACTTTCTACTCAAATTAGTAGGCCGGGCCTTTATCTTGCAATACAATAATGATCCTGCTTTTGTTAAATCTTTAATGTTTTGTGAAGTAAAAGCGACTTTTTCTAATTTAGCTTCTTTCGCTTTAGTTTGTCCTAGTTCTCCATCTTTGCTTTTAAATGCAATTAAATAGCTGGCAAATCATTTTATTTTATAATTTTTTTATTAAAGCCAGTGGTTCTCAATCTTTAATTTCTCGTGGCCCGCCTGAAAGTCGACCACATTAGTGTGCGTCGCAATCAAAAATTCTTGCTTATTATTATGCCCACCAGCAGTGCATACAGGAGGTATGTCTAGATCCTGCTCCCATACATTTTTTCCCCGACTATACTTTTAAACATAAAATAATCCCACACAGTTTTATAGTTGTCTACGTCTTTGAAACTACTCTAACATACATTTAAAAAATCATAATATCAAAAACAAAAGTATAGTAACCGTATTATAGACAAAAATGCTAGGGGTAATAGGATTTCTAGGTATAATAAACGATGAAGCAACACAATAAACGTACAAAAAAATCACATATGTAATTGAAGTAAATGGACTATTAGATGAAACCTCAAATAAAGAGCAAAAGGGATACTATAGTCTTATGGAAATAGACACAGATCAAACAGAAAAAAATAAGACAAACAATGCAGCAAAGTAAATAACAAAGTAGTAGGAAGATAGCTAAGAGAAGCGAAATCGGAGGCAGATAAACCGTGTATGTATAAAATATAAGAGGAGGTTTAGAATATTTTTTTCGAAAATGCACCAAAAAAGCAATTTGCAATAATAAAGATTCGGCGTATCCAGTAACAAACAATATATACAGCAAAAGAAACAAGATTAAAATAGACTCCCCGGAGGACCTCCGAAGGGGTGGGCGGAGAGCTGGATATCATCGTCTGTAGAATAGAGGCCAAGCCAAATAGGAACAAATCCTAGGCAAAAGAATACAAGGTCCCGAGTGGTGTAGCTTGAACAAGCGTCCACGTTCGATCAGCAGAGTTAAGCAACGCTGTCTCTGGTCAGAACTTGGATGGGAGTTCCACGGCTGCATGCTGCATCTCTGGGCGCCTCGTGGTACGGCTATCACGGAAAAAAGTTGGTCCCGGCGGTCATTGAACATCGTGACAGTCGTTAGTGGGGTTGGAAGTCCTCATAACTGCACAGCGACGCCTATAATTGGCCTAACGGCTGTTGGATGAGTGCGAATTATATAAATAAATAAATAATGTAAACAAGATTAGAATTATTCCGGTCGGCAATTTAATCCATGTAGTTCTAGTTATGAATGTTATATTTTTGAGAGATTTAGCCCACAAATCAAGCAATTGATTAATTGAGTCCTTTATGGATACTTGGGCATCCTATTGGCATCAGTTTTTGTCCTTCACTCTTTAGAACGCCAGCTCCTTAAGACACTTGTGATCTTCGAAATCTGTTGAACGGTTCTTTTAGTGGAGTATGGCCGTTATCATATTATATACACGGTCGCACCATATATTCGACGATTTGGGCTGAAGACAATTTGCAAAGTAAAAGAGAAGGAACTAATAATTGCAAAATTTAGACGAAGGAAATCGATTTGAAATCGTGTCAGCGATTTATCAACATCAGTTCCGAAGCGCGACAGCGCTGAGAATGTGGTATTTCAGATTCAAAACAAAAACTTTTATCCCCACTTTTCGAAAAATTATGGGGATCGAAATAATAAAAAAAACTGGAGCGAACATGATGCGATGAAAAATTCTATACAAAAAAATCGAGTTCGATTGCTGGTCTGAGCCATCTGGGGCATGGTAACTATAATTTGTAAAGCAGTAGGGAACCAGAAAAATTCGAGTGGAATTTTGATAACTTCTCTTACGCAGACATGAAAAAAGACGGAATGGAATGCTATGCCTGTTTTCATACTTTAAGAAAAAGGATGCAACGCAATGAAACAGAATTTCATAAATTTAAATATTAAATTTTTTAGTGTAGGTACAATTTTTGCTAAAAGTTAATAATTAATAAACGAAATAGTATGTTTGGCATTGTAGTTTAAAACAATGGTTCCGTTAACTTTCCACACCATACCTTAAATTTTTAACATATTTAACATGGTCATGAAAACAATTAGGGTAGGAGAATAGGTCTGTTATGCGGATAATTCTGTTTTAATCTTAGACTAAAAAGACAATCTCCAACGGACGGTGAATACTTTAACACATGCACTATGTTTACACAAACATTGAAACTACAGTAACGATTAATGAACTAAGAAGGTTGTTGGGATCGTTTGAAAATAAACGTCATCACTGCATCTAGTGTGTACAGAGAATAGAAGGGGCTTTTGGTTTGTTGAGCTTCTTGTGTCTTCAGTTGATTAAGGGCAGCAAAGGGATTGTTTGTGGTATTTTATTTGTTGCGTAAATGTAGTCGTGTAGGAAAACCGCTCTTGTTTAAACGCCAACTAATCATAATATAATACAAAGAACGTTTAAGTTCCGCACTTTTTATATTACATACGCCTGAAAATATTTGCAGCTGCAAATTCACCGCTGTGCGAGACCGCCACGACAGCTCGTTTATTACGCACCTCTACTAAAAGTTGATCCCAAAAAGGGAGGCCAACAGCCTACAGCAAAAGCAAAATTTCATCGAACAAGAGGGATCTCCTTCCAGCGAAGCTCGACTGAGATTTCTGTCAGCGGCCTCCTTAGCTCGCCCCTTCGACCCATATAGATTATTCAGCCAGTGAATGATTGTTCGGAGGTAGAATCACAACACGGCTGTTTTACAAAGATAATAGAATATTTGGTCATTTATGGGCCCGCTCGTCCCCACTTGTAATATCGGGATAAACCAATACATGGCGTAAAGCTGTTTTACAAACAGAACAGAACCTCTTGTCATTTCTGGGCCCGTGGGTGCCCATTTGATATTTTGGGATAAACTAACTATACGGTTTTACACTGCGGACTAATACCCAAAACTATTCCCTGACTTTGGATTAATTGATTTCCACGAAACCGCTATTCAAATTGGCGGAAAAAACTCTGCTGAACGTTGCAGATAGAATCTCAGCAAATTTGTTTTCCCTGAGATTGCCATAAAAATTCTCCAACTACAAGGCTTTTTTCCCAGGTAAAAGCCACACTTCGCCGTGGCAGCTCCAGTGTTCTAGATGTTGAAGCGTGATGTTTTATCATAGTGACCTCGGCTCGAAGTTGGGCCGCTGAACATATATTCTACTGCTAGCACAGATCCGCATACTACAGCTGGACACGGGGGACACTTGCACTAGCACGTGTGGTAATGGTTTCAAATAATTATTTGATCTCAATAATTAAACTAACTGCCGTTATGCTTTGTTTATTTCACCTAAAACTGACAGCAAGGTAATTATTTCAAAATTCACAATTCAACGCCAATAAAACTCCCTGCCAAGTTCCAGTGACCATTAAACAATCCGAACCAGGCGAACAAGCATGCGACGCGGGTTGCTCGCACTTCAAACTGCGCCTTGAATACAGTTAAATTTTGTTTATTCTTTGTACATAATTAGCCCTTAATTACATATTTATTTATTTTAGAACTAGAACTGTACATAGTTGTTAATAAATGTTGTTTGAGTTAAGTTGTCTTTTTTAAATCAGTTAGAGTGAATATTTAAATTGGACCTGGCCCATTAGAGTTACCAAGTAGATGGAAAAATTAAGAAGTGCTAATAATACTAGATTTAAACTTCTGTAGCGTTACAACCGTGCCGATTTAGCAAATTTACGACAGTTGTCGAATATATTCAGCTTTTCGAAATGCAGTCTATATATACGAGATTCCCAGTCCGCCTTCTTTAAGTTCCGCTCGCAACCAAGCCCGCACATCTCGCTCAACTTTGGAGGCGACCTCTGTTCAAGATTTCTCACACTAAGTTTACTATGCTGTAAATTTAAAATGTAATAGAGTAAGATTTTGTATGCTGTATGTGTTTAAGAGTAAATTTTCTGAAAGTAATTTTGTGGTGTATGCTTGTCAGCAGTGCAGTAGCTGTTTTTGTGCAAATCTTATTGATATTGGTTACCCTTGTAGGTCTTCATTTGCAGACATTTGCTAGGTGTTTGCCTGTAACGCTAGGTGACGTCCAAAGTAGGTAAAACTTTTTTAGGAATTTTCTCAAAACCCTACTTTGTGAATGTCACAGCTGCAAGGCTGTCTCGCTTACATTTATTTTTATGAACGTTATGTTAATAGAGTTTTAAATTAACTGTATGCTTTTCATTTCTAAAGTGCTGCACTATTTTGTAGTCAAATAAGCTGTTGAAGAGATTTGGCGAGGTAAGTCACAGTTGGATCTGGACACAGTTCGCACATTTTCCATGATCAAGAAAGATTTACTGGTCGAACTTCTAAGTCTCTCACTGACATCCAACCCATCAGGTGGCGCCGTAAGAGAGCAAAAATTGATCACCCTATCTTTCAAGGTACAATTATTTCGAACCACGCCAGCGAGTTCTACTTCTATTTCAATTTACGACTTCCGTCCCATTGAGTAGCCTGACCATTTAAACTTGTGACATATAAACGGGTAAGAAGATGCAAACTGATAGTGAATATCAAATCTGTAGAACAGATACCTGAACGTTGAAATATCAAGCCTAGGAAATTATTCTGAAGTCAACTAAGCTATTTCAGGGAATTCGGTATATCACAGTTAAAGTTTCCATCGTCGAGAAAACTTCACTGGTCGAACTCCAAGTCTATCACTAACATTTAACCCACCAAATGTCGCTCTAAGATAACAAGAATTTATCACCGTATCTTTTAAGGTAAAATTATTTCGAACACGCAAGCGAGTCCCCCTTTCACTTCAGTGTACGGCCCCTGTCTCACTGAAGAACCTAACCCTTTTAAGCTTACTACATGTAAACGGGTAAGAAGATGCAACCTATGGAACAAGTAGCTTCAGGTACCTGGGTGTTGAAATTCGGAGTGAAGGGGGCTATTTTGAAGTCAAGTAAGCTATTTCAGCGATTTCGGTAAATCATAGTTGGAGCTGAGCAGCATATAATATTCTCCATCATCGATAAAGTTTTACTAGTCGAACCTCCAAGTCTATCACTGACATCCAACCCACTAGGGGGCGCCCTAAAATTTAAAAAAAAATGAGTATCTGACAAAATATATCTTTCAAAATACAATTATTTTGATCACCGCAAGCAAGTCGTCCTTCTATTTCCGTTTACCACCCCGGCGTCACTGTAAACTTGACCCCTTCTTACATGTAAACCGATAAGAAGATGCAAACTACAGTGAATAAGCAGCCTATGGAAGTAGTAACTTCAGGTACCTGAGCGTTGTAATATCAAACCAATGAAACTTCGAACAAGATGTGACACGAAGCAAATACAAATAATATAAACCGCAATGGATATCACAAAAATTAGGGAAGAAAAATCGACAAGATTACGAGAAACGGGAGACCACAGGAAGAAAGACAAAAAAAAAGGCCAACAAGAAATGCAAAATATCAACATTATAGGAGCACTCATATTGAAAAAGAGGAGCCTTGACTTATCAAAGAAGATTTCTTAAGTGTGAACTGGATAATTTTTTTAAATTCTTCTTTTATAAGTACTTGCAGTAGCATACATATAATTTAGGCCTTAAAGTGTGAATGTTAAATTTCTGTCATTAGAAATGTTGACTAAGGTCAGATAGCAACCAGATATAAAACGCATCCTCTTTTAAATACCCCACGCAATTTATTTTCACTGCTTTCGTACTAGATCGATTTTATTTCTTTGAAACCCATCACAGTCTTTCAATTACTCTAGATTCCATTTAGTGACGAAATATACTTTTGACATCTCAATACTTCTTTATACAATATTAATTAATTAAAAAACTATATTCATTCCTTTCATGATTCTTGAATTTCATATTGTTATTGGTTTTATTCTTTAAGAAATTTTTCAACACTCAACCATTACCTAGTTCCTGACAGTTTTGAGAAAACCGTCGTCCTATAATGGTGCATATGTAGCTATATGCAATTGACTGCAATGTTAGGAATAATTTACTTACCTTTGTAAACTAAAGCACCACACCTATCGAAATTTATTGAGCTGTAGCGACCATTATGGTTTTATAATGAAACCATTACTATTATTTATATCTCTACTGTACTAGTGTATAAACTATAAATTTCCTGAACGAGATATTAAAAACGACAAGTATAGGAAGCCTGCAGCTTTCATGACCATTTTATGGTTGCTTCCAAATGATCACGCTGAAAATGCTACAAAACGTAAAGCAAAATAGATGCTAGGATACAGGAAGAACTTTCAACTAATGGATATGTCTCGTTGGGTAACGAGTTGTTTATGTAGCTGTGGATATGTAACACATTAATCTTAAAAATGTTTTTAAAATTCCTCGGCTTAAAGCTACTAGCATTGAGAGCCCTTGGCTCCAATCCAAAACAATAAGAACAAAGCTAACGTTTCTTTAAATTTAAAATCATTTTATTATATTCCCCATGAAAGAATGAGCAAAAATTATATTTCTTTCCAGTTGAAAGCAAATAAACTTAGCAGTCAACGATCCATGAATTGTGAGAGATTAAGTATTGACATCAAAAGACTTCTCATCTTTTGTGCCTGTGTAATCATATTTCTGCGGATGCAGTCTTTTAGCATGTTTATTTTGCTGTAAATTGACTTGGCAATTTCTCGCTGTTTTGTACTCGATAACACCTCTCACTGTAATTTCGTACGACGTTACGGGCTTGTAGCACTTAAAACTGTTGCGTGCGAAGGGCGAACGTTGTCTGTCTTATTTCCAAGTACAAATCGAAGAAAAATTAGCTTATGATATTGAATGTACACCCTTTGGAACTGTTTCGCTTTTAAGGCACATTCTTCTCGCGCAGCTACGAATTGTCACACAGAAGAGCATTTTGTAAGGACCACTTGAAAATAGGAGACGTGAGGTTGAAGGTCTTAGAAATCGCACGCCTTTGATGTTGTTCTTCCCCTAAAATGTCTTTTTGTAATCTGCTTTGACAACTATTCAACTTCTGCCGAACATTTCATAACTTTGATCGATTTTCGTTCTGTTTCACGGTAAGAGGGTGACTGTTAAAGCTGAGCACCCTCTATGGCGGAAGTAAATTGAATAAAGGAGGCGTCTATAAAACTGTCGGACGAGTTTGGAAATGTCGTGCTTCTGAGGTGCAAGGTGAGTTTTGCGAATTTAAATCTTAATTGAATGAAAGTAAACATCCTTCTTTAATGGAAACCTTCACTATGCACTGTAACGAATCGTTTATTTAAGGGCTATCAAACTAAAATTGTGTTAGCTCCATTTATAACTTAGTTGTTAACATTCGCGCTCTATAATGGAATAGCAAAGTTTGTTTTGGTTAATTCGATGAAAGTCTAGGTCTAAATTAACGCAGCCCTATTTGCGCATGAAGTATACATGTTTACAATAGCTTTGGCTGTTGGTGGATTTCTATATCGGAATTGCTCCGTAAACGTATATTTTGCTTCTCTTGCAATCACAAATATTTATTGCAAACGACTTTTTTAAAAGATGATAGCTGCGAGTAAATATTAAATCAAGATAAAATGAGAGATGAGGTCGAAATGGGAATAAAAGGAGAAACATGGTAATAAGAATAAACGCACAAATGATATGAAGGGGCAATATAATAAGAACTCAAAAAAACAAAATCATTAAGAAAATACCGACATGGAAACTGATACTAGCAAGACTTAAGGGCAGATCATAAGATCAAAAAGCCAGATGGAAAGAATATGTGATACAGGACTGAGGGTAGGGATTGGAAAAAATATTGTATGTATGTATTGTCGGTAACCTCATTTTACCTTGCCGTGTAGATGCTGGTGCATTATTCGGATTCGGGTTACCTTTATGCTTGCGCAACAACCATTATGTGAGGTGTGTGTCTTGGTGATGTGTTGACCATGTTTCTCTTTCTCTTAGATCTGTGGTTCTGAGTAGAGCACATGTAATTTGGTGCCCAACTGTGAATGGTACCCGATTCCAGTCGCTAAGACTGCGGAAAAGTTTCGGCCCATTCGGGATTCGAACCGAAGATTTTGTAGGAGCTTTGTCTTCATGGAAACGATAATGATTAGTGTTAGTTAATAATTCAATAAGTTATTTTGACGTTGCATTTATTACTGAATACATATTTCGAATCGAATAACTGAGTTCAGTATCTACCGTGGTGACACCAACGATCTCAGAAACAAGATAATCGCGTGAAGATGAGGAAAATGGCACCGCACGCTTCGAGACCGTAAGTGATAGCACTGCTGTCGCACGTGTCGCGGTCAAGCCGCCTCTTTTTTGGCGAGAAAATCCAGCTCTTTGGTTTGCACAGTTAGAAGCACAATTTGTTACGGCTGGCATCACAACGGAAATGACAAAATTCTATTACGTTGTAGGTTCCATCGACACCTCTGTCCTCGCCCAGGTAGCCGACATCATTCGTAATGCACTTGCGACAGACCCCTACAACACCCTTAAAAAACGCCTTACTTCTTGCTTTGCGGAGTCGCAAGAGCAACGACTTGCACTCCTTCTGAAAGGTACGTCCCTGGGTGACAATTGTCCCACCCAATTGCTACCAAAACTGAGAAACATAGCTGCAAGGACAGTCAACGATGAAGTCCTCCAATCTATCTTTATCAGAAGTTTACCATCCCAGATGCAGTCTATTAGAGCTGTATCCCATGGCAATCTTGATGATATCGCCCTCATTGCTGACAAGGTACATGACGTATCAAACCACGACGTGCTCACTATACAGGAGCCAAGTACCTCAGTCTTGCAGTCACAGTTGTACTACATCACCTAGACAATTACTCGACTGGAAGCACGTTTGTCTCGACCTTGCTCCCCTCCTCTTCAGCCATCATCGACAGGTCGAAGCACACGGTACTGCTGGTATCATCTGAAGTTTGGCAACCGGGCCCGGCAATGCAAACCACCTTGTGAATGTTCTATTCAGGGAAACGACAGACGTGGCCGCAATTAGAGGCAAAAACTGCCACGCACCCTAGTATCCTCAATGTATACGACCCGACCACCTCGTTGTTATTTCTCATTGACAATGGAGCAGATGTATCAGTAATACCTCCAACGAAACGTAATTTGCCGGTAGATTCGTATCGCCTCTATGCCGCCAACGGCTGGGTGATCAAGACCTTCTGACAGAAAACCCTGAAAGTTGGACTAGGCCTAAGTAGACTATTTAAGTGGACCTTCATTATGGCCGATGTGACTAAACCTATCATCGGGGCCGATTTTTTTAGAAAATTTTGGTTTGATAGTCGACCTTAAGAACCGCTGTCTTATTGATCGACTAACTTCTGACCGCTCACTATGTTCTGTCGTCGGCAGTCCAATTACCAGCATCAAGACCTTCGACCAGCATATAACGTACCAAGATATTCTTTGTCAATTCCCGGCTATAACACGACCACCAGAAATCGTCCCTAAAGTAGCAAAGCACACAACAACGCATCAAATCATCACTAAAGGGCCACCGGTGTTCGGCAGAGCTCGTCGGATTGCTCCAGATAAACTTGAGGATGCTAAAAATTTGTTACAGTTCATGATGGATGCAGGGATCTGCCGCCCTTCCAAAAGTACATGGGCGAGTCCATTGCATATGGTTCGCAAGAAAGATGGTACCTGGAGGCCTTGTGGGAATTTTCGTCGTTTAAATGCCGCAACAGTCCCTGAACGGTATCCTTTACCATATCTCCAAGACTTTTCGCATTCGCTACGAGGTAAAACTATCTTTACTACGCTGGACTTAAATAGAGCATATCATCAGATTCCAATTCAAGAAGAAGACATTCCTAAGACAGCAATAATTACACCATTTGGATTATATGAGCTTGTAAAAATGGCGTTTGGGCTCAGAAATTCTGCACAGACAATGCAACGCTTTATGCATGAGGTTCTGGGAAATTTATCTTTCGTCTTCGTGTACCTAGACGACGTGCTAATAGCCTCCCGGGATGAAAACGAACATCGAGAGCACTTGATACAGGTTCGCGAACGCTTAGATCACTTTGGCATGACAATTAACATGGCCAAATGTTACTTTGGACCAAACGAGGTGCCCTTTCTCGGTTACTGGGTCACTGCGGTAGGGATTCAACCGCTACCCAAACGCGTAGAAACCATCTTAGAGTACAAGCAACCTTATACGGTACATGAGCTTCGTCAGTTCCTGAGCATAATAAATTTTTATCGCCGCTTCCTTCCCCAGGCAGCTCATCATCAAGCTGTTTTAAATGAATATTTAAAGTCATCACGGAGGAAAGACGACAAGAAGATTGTTTGGACGGATGCTGCATTTGCAGCGTTTAACAATTGCCTCGCTTCTGCAAAACTTTTAGCACACCCGTCGACCAGTTTCCGTTTTGGCTTGTCCGTCGATGCATCAGATTTGGCGGTAGGAGCAGCGCTACATCAGCTTCACAACGGGAGTTGGCAGCCGCTCGGGTTCTTTTCGAGAAAACTCAAGCCTACGGAGCAGCGGTACAGCACATACGATCGTGAGATCTCAGGTCGGGATAACATCGTAGCAGACACGTTATCGAGGCTTTGCACCATCGAGATACCATCCCATATTGACCCAGAGACCTTGGCTGTGTCTCAAGGGCAAGACGAAGAGTTATCCCACCTGTTACAATCGAAGAGGACTTCCCTTAAGCTTGAAGTCGTCCTGTGCAATGACTGTGAGTTGTATTGTTATACCTCCGCGAATCGCGCTCGTCCTTGTGTACCTCTTACACTACCACGATCACATTTCAACAGCTTACATAACCTGTCTCATCCTGTCATTCGTAGCTCGTTTCGTTTGATCTGACTGCCGCACCTGGGCCCGCAACTGCGTCCTATGTCAACGCAGTAAGGTTGGTCGTCATACACAGGCACCCTTGGACAAGTTTCCCCCTTGGACAAGTTTCCACTAGCAGAAGACCGCTTCGACCACGTGAACATCGATATAGTCGGTCCCCTTCCGCCATCAGAAAGCTTTCGCTACATTCTAACATCCATCGACCGGTTCAGTAGATGGCCTGAAGCTTTTACAATGACTGATATGTCGGCGGATACTGTAGCGAAGACTTTCTTCGGGAACTGGATATCACGCAATGGTGTTCCTTCCCGGTTGACTTCAGATCAAGGCAGGCAATTTGAATCTGAGTTGTTCCGGTGTCTGGCCAACCTGTTAGGAGTCACTAAGTTCCGTACTACAGCTTATCATCCAGCTAGCAATGGAATGATTGAGCGCTGGCACCTCTCATTAAAAGCAGTTCTCATGTGTCATTCTCCACGTCTATGGACCCAGGTTTTGCCAACTGTACTTCTTGGATTACACACCGCCGTGAAAGAGGATTTTGGATGCGGCTCCCTGGATACTTATTCGAATATCCAAAAGTATTTTACGGCTATGGTAATGAATATGTGGACAATTTACGCCGTACCATCAGGCAATTAAAGCCTTCTGCAGCCGAACACGGAGTAATGAAAACTTTCGTACACAAGAACCTTGCTCAGATGCTGTAAAACCTCCATTACAACCCCCATTTGAAGGGCCCTTCCGTGTGATGAGCAGAATGGGCAAAGCCTTCAAGCTGCTTGTTAAAGGAGTAGAAAAGAACTTCAGCATATACAGACTTAAACCGGCACATTTCGAAAGTCAGCCCATTATCACACCACCGTTAGCACCTCCATCTGTTTTACCAACTGCCCCTATCCGACCAACTACTTCTACCGCTAGAGCAGCTCCTGATTCTCCAAATCAGTCTGTTGTTCCTGTTCCCTCTACTTCCCATTCCCACCGTACTCGTCAACGTCCCGTGCGTTTCTGTACGTACACCGCTGTCGCTAAGGGGGGAGCCATGCAGCAGCCTTGGCGTCATGGAAACGAAAATGATTAGTGGTAGGTAGTTAATATTGTCATTCTGACGTTGTATTTATTACTGAATACATATTTTGAATCGAATAACTGAGTTCAGTATCTACAACGTGCTTAATGCAAGCCTAGCGTAAGTTCTTAAACCGACTCCATAAAAACCTAAGCAAAAGAAGCCAAAGCAAAGAGAAGAGAGAGTGGGTTTTAAGTTCTGGAAATATGCTGGGACACAAATTAATACTTAGTCGTCTGTAGGTATTGGAGCAGGGTGTCTGGATTACAAGTTTGAAGCTTTAAGTATTCGCGTCGTCGCAATGCAGTTAAAGCACCAATTTCTACTTAGGTCAGATATTTGGGAAATTATGTTTCTCGCATCATTTTGTCATTCGCCCCTACTGCATTCCTGGGTACATCTGTTTAAGCCTGTTCGTAGATCGACGCTTGATATACCCATAACCCAGCGACCATTCTCCAAGATCGGGGGAATTCTCTTTAAGCCAGTCATTCTGGTCGCTATAGACGGCTTTCCGGACAGCGATGACTGATAGAGCTTTGTATTCATGATGTTTCTTTGGGTATTTTGCCCCACTATAAAATAAAGATATTAGGACACGAACATTTGGGAAATAAAATCTGCTTTCGTTTTCAATAATTAACTATTTAAATTAAAGATTTACTATTGTTAGTGGAAATGCAATAGGATGGAAATAACTACTCTTTTAGTAAACTTGACCCTTAAGGTTTTTATTTTGTATTCTAGCGAAATACCTAAATAACAATAAAATATTTAAGCGCCACCAAAAGATTGCAGAGATTATCTTAGGGTTGTATAATCACGTCGGTAGCTAATCTGTTGCCTTCAAAAGCTAACCCATATTACAAATTGCCGTCGTCCCGAATATGTTGTATTGCAGTTACGCGGACCAAAGCGTCTTACGTTATTTTTTCCATTTCAATCGCATTCCTTGCTGAAGGTTTTGGGCTAAATACGTCTCTGTACTCTTTCTAATAAGTTTGCGACCTCAACTCATGTGTCCCGCTTATCGCATTCAAAATAGTCGAAATGTAAAACGCACAGTTCTACGTCGTTTCAGCTAATTGCCGTCGAGTTGTTTCATGATTTATTTGTCTATTGACCCTGGATGTCTCGCAATGGTGACGCGTAGATTAACGTAGCTCTCTCGCCGTGTTATTTTTGCTGAAACGCGATCAAGCTGTGTTTTGAGACTTGCCGGGTTACTTAAAATTTCAGTAACCTTAAAGCATTTAAAATTTTAAAGCTGTGGGTGCAAGAGAGAGCTCCTGATGAATAGAAAGAGCTAAGTAGAGATGCTCTAACCACTGTTGAGGGGGGAAAGAACTTCTTGCGCCAATCGCACTCACCTATCATCAGCTATTAAGATAGTTTACAGGTATTTGTGCGCTGCGGCTTCGGGTGTTGTGCGGCTAGGTTGCTACAGGTATTGGGTACCATTGAATAATTAAGCCTGTCAGTAAGTAGTCGGTAGTCGGTAAGTAATATTGCGGTTTTATAATAAGTCACCACTTCCATGTGCGAAAATTATACACATATGAAGCATGCTTTGTATAAATTTATTTAAGTAGCAACATAATTACATCTTGGTAATTACTAAAATCCGGGGTGAAAAGACTGTAACGATTTGAGTCTTGAAGATGCCGTTTTGGCAACTCCAATGAGGGTACTCTGGTGATTCCGACTTGCAACTGGAAAATTCTAGTTAGAAGCTTTCTGGTGCTGTCCGTTCTGGGTCTGGCCTTGACTCGATCAAGCAAAATCGAACAACGTTAACGTTCTCTTCAGTAGAGTCTTCCGTCAGGTACTGACGAACGGTACATTGCAGGGTTTTTTAACGGTTTTGGCTTTATGTGTGATTGTATTAATTGGAGAAAGCGCCTGATTCACCACCGAATCATATTAAACTAACGTAAATTTATTGTGTTTTTGTTGAATCTTGTGGTGCTCCAAGCACAAACCTCGTAAATTTGTAACGCTCGTTGCATATAGGCTTGTGTCTATTTTGTCAATATTTGTTCTATGTATGTGCGTGGAGTTCGATGTTGTACAACAATTTTGCGAACGAGGTCTGTCTTCGCTTCTGTTATTTTATTTCCAGGGGGCTCGCATTTATATGTTTTTACATGTTGCATATGTTTATTGTGTTTATTTGGCTGTTGTAGTATTATTTTTGAAAATTAAATTTTTTAGAGCCTTATGTGAGCAGATGTTACTCATTACTAACAATTCACGAAAAGTTTAGTGTAGCAGAAATGTGAAGTCACTGCATAAAGTTTACTAATTTTACTTATGACATTATACAAAAAATATGGTGTAAAGTAATAAGCACTCTATGTATATGCAAAAGGTGAGTTATAGGTTAATTTCCAGATTTTTCAGCCAGTGTACGACCTCGGGAGTTGCACTGAAAAAAATACTTAATTTGTGCAATTATCAAAGTTTTGGAAACCGAGCAACAAAGAAAAACTTTAAAAATCAAGGGGAACGCTACAAACAACGTTATCAGAAAATGAAGTTGTTTAATGAAACATCAGATAAGAATTAAGTTTAAGAAACTATAACAATTTTGAGTGCAGTAGAAAGCAGAAGGTGGTCTACAGTTAATAATACAGTAAAAAATTTATAGATTTAGGATGATCAATGTGGAGAACTACATTTATAATATTGAAAGGCATTAATATAAAATTTAAAAGACAAAAAAAACCTTAACACAAAATTTTTGTAACTCAAAGAGGCATAGATTAACGTCAATATGAAATGAAAAAAAAATGATATGAAACAACAAATGCTGAAACGGGCTTGACCTGGCTGGCCTGAGTGAGATTAGAGTAGTATTTAAATATACAGCCGAATTGTACCCCCGTACTTTTTGTTGTCTGCTGTATGTGTTTATAGGTTTTAAAAACGTCATTAGAAATTTTAAATACGCGTCAATGTATTTGTAGTTTCTGTGCCAATATATGTATGGGAATAATAGACGGTTAGAGCGAGCCAGTCTCGTTTTGGATCTTGATGAATGAGCGTGTGCTTTTCTTTGCGATACAATAGTGCTGCCGAGTGAGCTAATTTCTGAAGCTGCGTTTGAGCATCAGCTGAAAGCCGAGTTGTAATAACAACCGCTTATATATACAGATGTGCTGAAGTCCTGCAGACATTGCAGTTTGGCGATTTGGTAGTCAAAAAGCCAAAAAAGGCAGCGACCGTGTTAATAAGTGACACAAAAGAAAGGAAATCGCAGGGGAAAACCTGCAATGATGGACAAAGGTGGTTAAGTACCAGTAATTCGTCAAGCATCACACACAAAGTGGGTGGTTGAAACCAGATTAGGTTATTTACAGGTGGCTATTGTATTATGGGCGTAGTTCATTGCGCGCCAATGCGCTTATGCGCAGACCTTCTAGTGTTTGGTGTACTCTGCTCTTGTAAATATGTGCATTATGGCGTCAGCACAAAGATGTCGTTTAAGCAGCTGGATGAGGGGGATTTTATCTAATTGTTCGATGAGTTAACGTTATGGCTTTTGTTCAGTAAACGATCGTTATAAGCTTGTCGAAGAAACACTTGGCAGAGTATGGGTTAATTATTATTCAAATATATACTGTTATGATATTGATAAAGGGGTAAAAAATCAGATTAATATATTAAAATATTATAGTAATTAAAAATTATAAAGATCAATTTAGATGAAAATTGGATATTAAAATTATTAAGATGCATTTAGTAAAGAAAGGAAATAGAATTTACAATTTAATAAAATGAAGCTGATTGAGAAACAAAAGGACTCTAACTTAATTTAATACCTAAAATGAAATTGGAAAATAATGACAAATACTTTTTCGAGGTAGACTATTGAACATAGTGGATGTCAATAAAATAATAACGCTTTTATAGTGTGTTGGATTGAAAAATAGGCTAGATCGTTAAGGAGTTTGTTTTTATTGATATATACAATTTTGAAACGAAAAGATGTAACCGACTTGTGTAATAATAAATTACTAAAACACCCTTTTAAAATTTTTAAACATGTTTGGTGTATGAAAGGGTGGCAGTTACAGAAAAATTCGCGTGGTGTATAAGAAAAAAAAATTAAATGTTAAAAGTAAGAACGTGAGCAGACTAAAATGGAGGAAGATAAAGAATATGGTGAGAATACTAAAGCAGTTCTAATCTACAAAAGCAAATAAAAAGGAAAAAATACTGCATTGGGTTTGTTGTGGGATTGCATTTGGCGTTTTGCATCGATGGAATTGGATTACATCAAACAATTTACAAGGGAAGAGAATTGCAAGGAAGTCGTTGGCAGAGTGATCATGTTTATGGGGTTTGTCAAATGAGGCCTGGTAGCTTGTCTCTGGTCGGGATTCTTGGTGCTGAGCTGTAACGTACTTCAAAGGAGTAATTTGGATTGAATATTAAATAAAAACAACTATAACTAGGGTCTGTTTAGATATGTGCTGCGTAGGCTGATTATTGGGGCAAACTAGTTTCCTGGGTTAATTCAGATTCTGATTCTGGACGTTTTTGGCAGTTTGGTTATCAGTTGAGGCATTCACCGTGATATTGAGTGGAGCAGTGGTGGTGTCCTCGGTTGCAGAGTTGGACGAATTGGTTTCATCAAAGAAGAGTGCTAAGTTCAATAAAAGGTAAATTAATCTAGGTATTATATAAGAACTCAAATAAAACAAACATTAAAGTGAATTAATTCAATTAAGCGAGTGCTTACTGTTTGAGATTGTCATATAATGTACCGATGACGTATTTGTGATTGAATTTTTAAAAACTATTTTGACGTAACATTTTACAGAAGTTTAGAATTGTCATAATTGAAATAGGAACATTAAATTTCAGAATAAGCAATTTGGATAAAAGGAATCCACTCTGATTTTCAGTCAAGTGCATCTACAAGAGCTAGAAGAACTAATTTTAAATATTCAAAATAAATAAATAAGGCAATTTAATCGATTAATATTTCGTTATAAACATAAACCTATAGGCAAAATAATGTGGAGCTTTAACCTTATCATATTTATGGCGCCCAACGTGGAGCCATATCAATACGTAGCATATACTCGTATAGCTATTCGGATGGTTTAACATTGTTGCTTATATAGATGCGAAGTGGATACCGATATTCGCTTTGTGGTTTAGTATTTTTGTTTATTATTAGTGATTTTCGAATGAGTTCCTCAATAGTTAGTCAGGTCAGCTGAAGCCTGTATATAGACTCAGGATGGTAATTTTTAACACTCTTTTAGTTATAAGCTCATATAATGCTTTCCCTAAATATGCGATAATCTTTTGTCATTAACATCAGTACTTTGAGGTTGCTTCTGTTAACAAACTTACGTTAGTTTGATGCAGATAGAAGTTAATTGAAAACAAATAGAAGCTGTTTTTTACATTTTATTACCGCTCTTAGTTGTTCACTTTAGTTTCTCTAATGATAATTTAAATATTGTAATCTACGAGAGTATATTTGAATACTCGCCAGCTAGCTGCAGAGGAGACGGCGTGCAGTTCTTAAGTGACGTAGTTTCCAATTAACATGAGCGCCAAAAGTTTTTCTAATTACAGCAAATACACTCCGATAGGTCAAGAACTTATAAACTTGGAATACGTCGCAGCATATACTAACACAACATTTGAAATATAGAAGGTAGCAGTAACGAACTCAGGTGTAGAAATATTTTAGTCTGTAAATTTGATTTATTAACCTAAGTTGCATATGGTAACCAGTACAAAAATATTATAAATACATATCATGCGTTCCCTACTAAAAACGGAAAAGGGGCACCCCAGATTAAAGTTATCAAAGCGATAGTTGATATATTATATTTACACAAATAAATATCAAACTAATAGAAAGTGCAGTTGCCTATTCGATGCAGTTATAATTTATTTTACAAATTTTGTAGTACTCTCATAGATGACGTAACTGTTTCGCCCTGGAGTTGAGGCTACACATTCTAAAATTATATTCAGCTCATTGAAATTTCGAATTTACAATACGAAAGTGACAAAAGAGTTCTATCCAACAGTATCCGCAAGATTAAAATACCCGTCTAAAGTGAACCCTAATTTTACTGTGCTAGTGACCGGCCATGGACAACTGCGAAGCTATTTGTACCGTTTTAAAATTTTAGACAGTGCTCGATGTCCGTGTGATACTGATGATCAGACTGTAGATCATCTGATTTATAACTGTAAAATTTTAAAAGTGCAGCGACGAATTTTACGACATAGTATTCTAATCAAGGGCGGCGACTGGCCCGTAAATAAAAAATTACTTGTAAATACTTACCTAAGAGAATTTATTTTTTTTGTCAAAAATATAGACTGGGAAAAATTATAAAATAGTAAATAGATACATATATAGCTTTAGTTGTAGGTAGCAATCAGTTAAACATACTTTCCTAAAAGAATTTCATATAATTGTTAAAAATAGAATTTGTAAGTTATAAGTAGTTAAGTTACCAGGAATTAGGCATAGTTTTTATATAATCAGAGAAGTAAATTAGAGCAGATAGTTTTAGTATAGTTTTAAAACATTTATAATGTATGATTAAAAAACGAATGTTGCATATAGGCATATAGTATTACATATATGTAATGGAATATGCAGAATAAATGAAATATAAAAAAAAAAAATAGGAAATTGGAGGATATTCACCTACCCTGTATAGTAACAGGCGATGTTAATACGACAAGGAATCCTTCGGTAATAACTCAGAGCTGAAGCTTCGAAGACAAGCTTGGCGCACTATTTAAAATACACAGAAATCCTATCGCGAAAGAGACTCGGCTGTAAAACAATTCAAAATCAAACCCTTGCCATTTTTCCAGCTGTTTTCGAAAACCGGCAAAGCAGATGATCTGCTTTTACACAACGACCAGGTTCCAATGAAGAAGCTTTTACACGACTGTGCATTACATCAAATAATAATCAATTAATTATGCTTTTGACACGCAACAATTTTCCTACTACTTAAATTTTAAATGTTGAAACTTTTTAAGTATCTTTAATGTTATTTCATCACGATGCTTGCATAATCAATCCTATCGTTAATTGAGAACTGTACTGGATATATCAAAATTTAGTTCATCATATGGAGCATTAATAAAATTAGTTACTAAATTCCAAACTAGATTAATCAACTACACATTTGGCACGGTTAGGCAGGCTTAACGAGTTGCTCATGAATATTTAACCGGAAATAGTTAAAGGCATCCAAAGATGTTATTAAATTAAACCTAGCAGCAATATAGAATGCACTCTGCACCTACTTTTAATGCTTCAGTACTCATATAGAGTTTACGAGGCTCTACAATGTGTTGAACCTACTGTAGTTTTTTTTATTTAGTAAGTTATTAAAATGTGACTCTAGCCATTTCTACGGCACATTTTTAAAACACGTGTAATAGGAGTATTTTGCAAATTGTAAATTTTTAGCCGAGAAAATAATTGTTCATTGTAAGCGTGTGCTCGTGTCCACATGGCTAGGGGGAACCTCAAAAAAAGGGAAAACCGAAAAGATGTGCGGATTTATGTCGCAAGCGTGCAAGAGAAATACCTGTTCTAAGCACTGGAAGAAGCGCACCGACTGTTTTGCAGTGGAAAATTTTCTCCGAAATGTAACGAGTACAATGCTCATACATAAAAAACGCATATTTGTCATCACTTTTCGAAATGGACAATTATATATTAAAATATTGGACCCTAAAATCTTAAATGCCTGTGAGCCTCTGCGCGAGAATAAATCACTGAAAATAAACGCAAGCATTTGAGGGTTAAGTTTTAAGAAATGTTTAATTTGACATCTAATGGAATGTACTATTTATAATTTTTAGGAAAAAAACGATAGAGGGCTCATAGAACCACATTGTGGTTAAAAAAGGCCATTGGCCTATAATAAGAAAAAGATACAGTGATACAGTTCTTTGAAGTCGAGCAAGTATATTCATTTTTCGAAATAGACCACGTGACTCGCTGTGGACATAATATTATATCATAACTCTATAATAAAGCAGAACACTTCCAAGGTCAAACATGCATGCGCGTGGTCTATGTGTAGTTCGATTTTGGGCGTGGTCTTGATATTAGCAGCGTTGCCAGACCTGGTACAATTCTACGAATCTGGTACATTCTGAAACCGTTCCCTACAAAAGTACATTTTTAAAACGGGCATGCATTCAGTCTGGCAACCCTGCATATTCTGACCCGAGTGGTGCCGATCTGCCGATGCCATCGGTGTTGTAACCGATCTGTGCCGTTTATGTTTGGAAGTGTGGTTAAAGTTTACATTTATTATTTTCACTGAAAGACCAAATTGAAGGACGCACTTTTTCATCGTATGTGCTTCACACTTCATCTAAATTGCTGGCGGATGGCAGTAAGAAACAATATTACAACTGTCATCGCTCTGTAAACTTTTTGTGTGTTTTAGGCAAAGGTGTAACTTTTGAGCACATATTAAATGATATTCGTGATGCTGGCTTGACGAAAGAGGAATCACAACAAATCCTACTTTTATAGAAGAAAGACTTGCACAATATCGCAAGAGATTTTCGTATAGATTATAGTACAAAACGCTACCGTAACGATGCAATAAGCGTAAAATTGTGGGTTGAAGATATGAAAAATCTAGGTGATGAATAGCTGGCGGATGGCAGTAAGAAACAATATTACAACTGTCATCGCTCTGTAAACTTTTTGTGTGTTTTAGGCAAAGGTGTAACTTTTGAGCACATATTAAATGATATTCGTGATGCTGGCTTGACGAAAGAGGAATCACAACAAATCCTACTTTTATAGAAGAAAGACTTGCACAATATCGCAAGAGATTTTCGTATAGATTATAGTACAAAACGCTACCGTAACGATGCAATAAGCGTAAAATTGCAGGTTGAAGATATGAAAAATCTAGGTGATGAATAGCTGGCGGATGGCAGTAAGAAACAATATTACAACTGTCATCGCTCTGTAAACTTTTTGTGTGTTTTAGGCAAAGGTGTAACTTTTGAGCACATATTAAATGATATTCGTGATGCTGGCTTGACGAAAGAGGAATCACAACAAATCCTACTTTTATAGAAGAAAGACTTGCACAATATCGCAAGAGATTTTCGTATAGATTATAGTACAAAACGCTACCGTAACGATGCAATAAGCGTAAAATTGTGAGTTGAAGATATGAAAAATCTAGGTGATGAATATAAATATATATAAAGAACAAGGTGTTGGTTTTATTCAAAAGGCCATTCATTATATTTTTTTCTTCAACAATTTATTATTATTATTATTATTAGAATACATGGGACAGGCAGCGTAGCTGATTATGCCCCTTCAAAGTGAGATGCTGTACAGAAACTGTATGTTATCTAAAACTAATTCAAGTACTAAACACACAAGACAAAGGAATATATAGAAATTAATCAGGCGAGTCACAAACACGATTACAACAATAGGTTAGACAGTTCAACATCCAATAGGTTTTTAAATACATTTACAGACGTTGCATCTACAGTGCTCTGCTCTAGATGGTCCCAAGAGTTACATACACGAATACTTAAATAGTGTTGTCTAGGTGTTTTCTTAAAACTATTTTTGTAGAGTTTACAAGAGTGACCCCTTCTGCTTGTGTCAGTATTAGTACAGAACAATTGTTGGATACCGTTACATAAGTACATGTTATTCATAATTTTGTAGGTTTCAATAAGGTCACCAAGTAAACGTCGTACAGATAGAGTGGTAAGTCTAAGGTGTTGTAGTCTTTGATCATATGGCAAGTTTTTTAAAGACGTTGGGATTTTGGTGAATCTACGCTGAACATTTTCTATTAAGGCAATGTCTTTAACAAAGTAAGGGGACCAAACAGTTACAGCGAATTCAAGTAAGGGCCTTATGTAACTAGTATAAATTTTTAACATAAGCGGGGCAGATCCACAGGCAAACGCTTTTCTAACTAAATATATTAAACTGTTAGCTCTTTTTGTAATATTTATAATATGCGCGTCCCACTTCAGATTATGCGTTATTGTAATACCCAGATCCACCTGAGAGTCGACCGAACGCAACGGAGAGCCCTCCAAAAAGTACACAATTGTTGGTTTATTAAATTTTGATACGTCTTTAATTTGCTTCTATTTTGTTGTAACCAAATTGTAGCAACTGTTGAATTTGAAAAGACGTCATTATTATCAAAGCAAAATCGTTGATATCAAGAAGCCCTAAATCACTTTCAACACCTTGTTCTTTATACCGGGTGGCCATAAATATCTGATATCACATTACCTTTGAAATCAACACCGCTTTATTAAAGCGATGAATACAACTAAACTAAATGTCATTAATGTCATGACAACTAAAATTCCTATCTGTCAAAAATTATTACAGATTGCAATCATAATCATAATCATAATCATCATAATCATAATCATAACTCTATAATAAAGCAGAACAATTCCCAAGGTCAAACATTTCAACTCGTGGTCTATGTGCAGTTACAATTGTGGGCGTGGTCTTGATATTAGCAGCGTTGCCAGACCTGGTACAATTCTACGAATCTGGTACATTCTGAAACCGTTTCTGCAAAAGTATATTTTTAAAATATTTCTGGTACATTTTCATCCTCATTTATTAGATTAGACAAAACTGTCAAAAATAAATTAGCAGATCAGCCAGGCAAAGCGGAATTGGCAGACAAAATACGGCGTCAATCTTATTTATTTCGTACAGTATCCTCACTTAATACAGTATCCTCATTTAATACTAAGAAACTGGAAACTGCAAGTAAATCAAGAGAATAAATTTTCGCAGAAGTGTATTATAAATAAACATTAATACTACGGGTGGCCATAAATACCTGAGATCCCGGTAGCAATGGAATTAGCTACTTATAAATGATGGGTTAGTATTATATTTCAATTACAATAAGTATTGGTACTTATGTAATGTAATAAAATGCAATAAGAGGAGGGGAATGTGCCCCGGATTCTGCAGTTTAACCTGCAACTCGATTATAAAAATCTCCTGTTCTAATTCCATTACTTATTGCAGTTTGTAATAATTTTTGACAGATAGCAATTTTAGTTGTGATGACATTTAGCTTAGTTGGATTCCTCACTTTAATAAAGCGGTGTTGATTCCAAAGGTAATGTGATATCAGATATTTATGGCCACCCGGTACAAACATAGTGTTTAGTGTTATGTTGTTTTCCTTTAATTATTGTACAATATTTTGAGGACGTCTGACAACACTGTTATTACACGCACAAGGAGGCTGTGAACAGTTGACATCATCATTGGACGCCATAACCTACTTTCTCGTTTACGTGCAATTTGTTTGCGTTATTAAACTGTAAAAGGCTTTACGCAAAACTTCCCTCGTCGTTTGTCGTTTACGTTTGTGATGGCAGAGTATCGTTACGGTGGGTACAAGATGTGTGCATCGCCTTTGTGTAATAACAGTGCAATCGTAAATGCAGAAGTTTGCTATTTTCGGTTCCCAAAAGACTGGCAAAGGTAAGTTGTTATATTGGAGCGTTTTTATATAGTACCTTTGTATATTTATTTATGTATGCACGTATATAAATCCCGGAAACACTAAAAAAGGCTATTTTTTAAGATGTTTGATCTGGATAGAAACTTCCTGTATAAATTGGTACGATTATAGGCTGTGTAGCGCACATTTTGAAGAATCAATGTTCTCCAGTCTGCTTAAAAATCGCCTGAAGAAAACAGCAATTCCAACATTGGTGATTTAAATTCAGGTTTGTACATATTCAATACTGTTATATATCGTTTACCATAATAAACAATTAGCAAATTGACTATCGATTTATCGTTTATAACAAAATAATTTTAGGTGCTTTATGTCAAACACCACGGCCTTCATCAGCGTCAACGGCAACACTGTTCCCAACATTAACTCGTGAATCTGTGAGTTATTCTTCAGGTAATAACGAATAGTCATAAAATATAGTTGATTGTTAATCACATCATATTTTACAGGTGCGTTATTTGATACGAATGCAACACCTACTTTTCTTAGATCGTTTAATCCTGCAAATGTTTCTGCAGGGTTTGAACCCCTACCATCAACATCTACGGCCGAGGTTTGTAAACATGTGAGTTGTTCTTCAGGTAATAACAAATAGTCATAAAATATTGTTGTTTGTTAATCACATAATATTTTACAGGTGCGTTATTTGAAACGAATACAACACCTACTATTCTTAGATCTTCTAATCCTGCAAATGTTTTTGCACGTTTCGAACCCCTGCCATCAACATCTACGGCCGAGGTTTGTAAACATTTGTATGTAAAGCCTCTATGACACGACGCTACATTTTACGCATTTTATAAAAAAAATATTAAGCATTGTTTCATACAGAAAATTGGCTGCTACATTTTGCGCTGACTTTTCATGTAGAGTCGTGTGCAAATAAATCTGGGACAATGGTTTTTTTTTATATGTAAATTGAGTTAAGATTTGAAGCATATCTCCATGGATTTCCTGCTATCAGAAAGAGTTACGTTAAATTTTGACACGTAAATGAAAATGTAGCTCTTTCTGGTAGCAGAAAATCCATGGAGATATTCTTCAATTCTCAACTCAACCTACATATGAAAAAACCATTGTCCCAGATTTATTTGCATAAGACTGTACATTATTTAGAAGTTGTTCTACATTTTCTGGTAAATATGGGTGTAAAAATGTGCAGAAGTATCGTAATCAAACTAAACTGCAGAGCATGACGCAAAATGAAAACATAAACATAACCTGCATTTTACTAGCATTGTTTAACTTCCTGATTAATAATTAATACATAGTAGCTGGCTGAGGTTCATGTTAAAACATGTTAAGGACGAATTAGCAGCTATTTACAGTTGAAACGCCTTCCTGCGGTGAAAGAACTGGTCAAAATTGTGATGTAGAAATATATTTCAGCACTTAGTGCCTTCTTCAGTCTACATATATAAACAGGTTAAAAAACAACACGTTAAAATCTTGCATATTTATAAAAAGACAGTTTTTACGGTGAAAATGTCATTTTCCTCCTTACTTATGTATTAAAATCGTTGATTAAGAAAACACAAAGAGGCTACTGCTAAAAAGGGATGATTAGCTGGTGTTTTAATTAAAGATCAAAAGGAAAATTCCAAGAGTTTAAGAACGAGGACCATTTATCAGGCACCATGTTGACGAAATTCAGTGATAAAGTGTAGATAATAAAATTAATTAATTACTACGCACATCTACGGTTATTTAGTAAAATAATTTTAAAAATTCGTTATCGATTGTAAAACAGTGTGTCTCCATTTTGGTTTTCGTAAAACAGGTAAAAATTGACTAAATGTAGCTTTGATTTATGGGGAATTTAATTCAGAAACATAGTAATTGAAAGCAAAAGTTTTTGTTAGCACGTCTTGCAATACAAATTTTCGTGCAGCGACATTCGTGATTAATGTGATACTCTAAACCTAGCCTCAGAAAATAGCTAACAAACATGTTTGGCTAATTATGAGATCTCTGTAAACGGAAGTTGTGTCAGTGTATCACACCAGATTTTTTTTGACGAGTTAATTGTAAAACATTTGCAAAGTTGGTAGCACTAATTGCCAAATAACTAACTTCGCGTTTATTTTGCTGTCAAATTCTATATGGGGAAGTATATGAGATTTTATTTTATTTATTTATTATCAGTAATAATACCACGAGACGACTGTGAATTATCAAAAATACTTTTGCTTTCTCACGAAACGGGTTGCTTAGAAACATCACGAACCGAAGGCGAGTGGTGTTTCTACAAAGCAACCCGTTGAGTTTGTAAGCAAAAGTATTTGATAATTCTTAAAGTCGTCGAGTGAGTATTCGATTAAATTATACCATGAATATCAATAAGGGAATTACACTAAAAATGTATTTTTCGACGACTGACATCGAAATTACATTTTTCTCACTGTCATTTGACAACAAAAAGTTGACATTTGCCGCTGAGCGTGCGTTTTCATCACTTTGCCGCTCGCCGAGCGTTTTGAGTTTCCGCGTGAACAAAATAGGTAGCCACGTCCGAATGTTTCCTTGAAAACACCCATCATACATACATACATTATCAGCTCCTCATCTACCGACAGGTGTAGAGGTTCAGTTATTACTATTACTACAAAACTTCTTCCATTCCTTGCGTTCCTTAGCTACATTTTTTGCCTCGTTCCAATTACTTCCTTTCTTTGCCAGGATTTTTCCAATCTCTCCGTTCCAGACATTTCTTGGTCTTCCTCTTGGTTTTTTCGAGTCTGTACCCATCTCCCAGATAGTTTTAACGGTGCGGTCTTCCTCCATCCTCCATAGGTGTCCCAGCCAGCCGAGTTGTCGTTTTTCGATGTGTTCCTGTATTGATTCTGCTTGCAGAGAGTTTCGTATGTCTACGTTTCGCACATGATCCCTCCTTGACACGCCAACCACTTTCCTCAGCCATCTCATTTCGCAAGCTTGAAGTTTTGACATTAAGTTGATGGACAACACCCAGCTTTCACATCCGTATGTCATAGTTGGCACGAAGACTGCCTTGTACACTTTCATTTTTGTTTGAACTGACACTTCACTTTTACTTATAAAAACTTTATTTAGCGAGTTGAACAAGTTTATAGCGGTTTTAATTCGACTATTTATTTCCTTTTCCATGCTCCCTTTGCTGTCAATTATAGCCCCTAGGTATTTAATTTCATCTGTTTGTTTTAAGGGGCAGTTTCCCAAGTGAAGTTCCAAGTCTTCATCCTCCTTAGTTATAACCATTGTTTCAGTTTTGTTTATGTTGATTGTCATTTCAAATTCATCCAGTGTATCTTTCCATATTTCAATGTTGTTCTGTAGGTCTTGTTGTGTGTTAGCGATTAGTATCAAATCGTCTGCGAACAGCATTTCGCTTAATTTAACTGGTTTAGTTTTTCTAACTCCCACTCTTGCTTTCTTTACCTTTCTATTCGCTAATCGTGTGATTTCGTCCATTACGACGATGAATAGTAGTGGGCTTAGGACGCCTCCTTGTCTGACTCCTTTGGTCGTTTGAAATTCTGGTGAGCATTCCCCGTAAGTTCTGACCACATTTCTGGTGTTGCTGTAAAGACTTTGTAATGCCTGTATTATTGTTTTACTGACTCCTTTCTTTTCTAATGCTTTCCAAATCTTATCTCTTGGAAGGCAGTCGAAGGCTTTCTGCAGGTCGATTGCGCATAGATATATCTTGTTTTTATAGTTAAGTGTTTTCTCTAGTAGTTGTCTAAGACTGAATATCCAATCTTGTGTGCCTTTCCCTTTCCGGAACCCTGCCTGTGTGTCGCTTATTTGGTGGTCTATGGCTTCCCTTAGTCGTCTTTCTAGTATACACTCGTACACCTTACTAGCACAAGTGATCAGCGAGATAGCCCTGTAGTTATCACATTGCGCGCGGTTCCCTTTTTTGTAGATCGGTATAATTACCGCAACTTGCCATTCTTTCGGAACCTTCTTCGTCTTCCAAGCCACGTTCATTATTTTGTGTAAGAATTGGACACCTTTGCTGCCTAGATATTTAAGCATGTCTGGTTTAACGTCGTCAATTCCGGGTGCTTTACCAGCCTTCAATCGTTTTAACGCCTGGATTAGTTCATCTATGTCAATGTCTTCGTGTGATTCTTCCGTTGCAGTCTCGAGAGGATGTCCTGCTGTACTGTTTTCGGGTTCACCCATTTGCCGGTCTGTACCTAATAGTTCTTTAAAGTACTCATACCATCTATGTTGTATTTCATTGGCAGCTTTTAACTCTTTGCCCTGTTTGTCCTTGATCCATTTGTTGAAATAATCGCGTCACATGTCATAGACTGCGCGAGTAATGTTAACTTGATTGTCAATTAATTTTTGCGATAAAATGAAATTTGATATTTTCCTTTAATAATATGCTCAGACGTCGAAAAAATAGTATGTATATTTCGAGCTAAAAGTGCGCTTGTCGCTTTTGCATGATTGCTGGTTTCGACTTCGTCTCAACCAGCAATATTCATGCGCAAGCGGCAAGAATGCACTTTCAGCTCTTAACATACAATCATACCCTTATAATAAAGCAGAAAATTCCCAAGGTCAAACATTTATGCGCGTGGTCTATGTGTAGTTACCATTTTGGGCGTTGTCTTGATATTAGCAGCGTTGTCAGACCTGGTACAATTCTACGAGTCTGGTACATTCTGAAACCGTGTCTACAAAAGTACATTTTTAAAATATTTCTGGTACATTTTCATCCTCATTTATTAGACGAAACTGTCAAAAATAAATTAGCAGATCAGCCAGGCAAAGCGGAATTGGCAGACAAAATACGGCGTCAATCTTATTTATTTCGTACAGTATCCTCATTTAATACAGTATCCTTATTTAATACTAAGAAGCTGCAAGTAAAGCAAGAGAATGCATTTTTGCAGAAGTGTATTATCGTGTCATACCAGCTTTATAAATAAACATTAATACTACAAACATAGTGTTTAGTGTTATGTTGTTTTCCTTTAATTATTGTACAATATTTTGAGGACGTCTGACAACACTGTTATTACACGCACAAGGAGGCTGTGAACAGTTGACGCCAAACCTGTTATAGAATTCCATCTAAGCTCACAAATAATGGAAAAATAGATGAATTACGTAGTTTGAGGAGAAAAAAGTGGATTGCTGCTCTCAAAAGGACTGATTTGACACAAGCAAAAATTAAATATGGTCGTATTTGTTCAAGACATTTTATAACAGGCAAGTAAATTTTCCAATTCAGAAATTACGATGGCTTGACTGCTAGAGCGAACGAATTTATTTAGGCAAACCAACACAACTTAAGGATACAGATAACCCAGACTAGATACCTTCGCAACACCTTGGTTACGGATCTGCAGCATTAAGCAAGCAAACTTCAAAAAGAGAAGAGAAGAATATTAAATTCGCCCAGTAAAATCAAACAACGTGCAGGTAAATTATGCTGTTATGGAAGTGAATAAGCGGCATTTATTATTATTTCATTGCAGATCCTTGCCATAGTCGAGCGCAGTCCCAATGTTAGTACGCGACGGTTGTCCATATCCTGTAATGGTTTATATACATGGTGGCGATTTTGTTAGAGGAGCTTCTAATTTATTTCCAGGACACATTTTGGCTACGTTTTACAAAGTTGTGGACTAGAAGCTTTAGGTAATCGTAAAGCTAAATTGTTCTCGCAATATGAACATGACGTTTCTTGTAGGTTTTCTTAGTACAGGCGATGTTAATTCACCTGGGAACTATGGTATTCTTGATCAAGCAATGGCATTAAAATGGGTGTATGAAAATTTGGAATAATTCAATGGCGATCTAAATTCCAATACTTTATTCGGTCCTGGAGCAGGAGCTGGGCTTCTTATGGTTGCCCCAGATATCAGGTATATGTTGGTATTTTAGAATACTATATGGTGTTTTATTTAAATTTTATTTCAGAGTGCATCGGCAGTAGCTGATTGGGCATTAATAGTGGATATTTTGAAAGAAACTACCGAATATTTATTAAAAACTGGAAAATTTAATCAAAGCCTAAGGTGCATGTCTAATGTAACTATACGGGAAGCATCAGATTTTGTTTGTAAGTTATTTAGTGGAATTTCATTATGTGTGGTTATTTTTTGTGTGTTAACAGATACAAATGAAAGTTTGGGACTCGATCGCATAGTGAATCAAGATTTTTTCAATCAAAAGATTAGGGAATTTGTGTTACGATTTAATTATTCTTTAAATCCCAATGGCACATATGAAGCAATTACATACAGTATGTCCCAGATCGAGTGGGATTGCATGGCTAACTTTCTTATCATTGAAGATGGAGATTTGGTTAAATGGGCAATGTTTTGCAGTTTCATATGCTAATTTAATATCTGTTTGAAAAAGTTCAAAATGCCGAACCAGTCAAAAGTTATTAGAAAAAAACTAAAAACTGTCATTTTCTTGTATGTCAAATATCTTTGTAAGTATAAGAGATACGAAAAAAAGTAATATTTGATTTTTAGGTTACTAAATAGAATTTTTCATTCTTTTTTCAACGATGTAAGATAACATATGATTGACTAAAAAATACCAGTAAAATTAATTGTTTTTACATTTTAATCAAGTAGGCTTACATGGATAAAAACAAAATTAGGTGAAATTTATTTTAGAAAACCTTTGTAAAGTACGTTTTTTTCCTATAAAAATTCTCAAGGTCAAATAATTTAGGGTTTATGTTAGCATAACTTGGATTCCTTTAAAAAATATATGTTGGCAAAATTTGTTTTAGTAACTTTATAGAACTAAAAATTGGTGGAAAATTTAAAATCTGGCATTAAAGTTCTATGTACATCAAAAGCTCTTGCTAATCTTTCGTAAACGTCTTCTTCTGGTGTGTTAAGATGCAGATCCAACAGTTTCTCTGCACACTTCACTACATTTAATTTTAAAAGATTCCGTTTTATACTGGTATTTAGTTTCAAAAAAAAAAAAACTAACAATTTAATTTTAAATGTCAAAGTGACAAAAGTCGTTTACAGAACAACCTGACGAAAATAAATTATGTAATAATTTAAAAAAAGCAGTTTTGCCAATTTTATCTTGACCTTGAAAATTTTTATAGGAAAAAAACGTACTATATGTAATTTCTATAATACTTAATAGTATGTTCAGTAAACATAAAAACACAAAGTGGCCTTTGATTTCTATAATTTCATGAGTGTACTTCCAAAATTCATCTTAGTCTAGGAATGTACTTACAAAAAGTTACTAAAACAAATAGGTTAGGGGTATGACATTTATTTATCAACTGTCATAAATGTTATAACTTAACTACTTTTAAGGATGTTAAACAAATACTCTGTTGGATACTATTGATGTAGCGTTTATTACTAAGTATTTTTATTACTTTTTATAAAAGTTCAGGCAAGAATTTTTAGAATAATATGTACTTTGACCCTGAAATAATGAGATTTATTAATTGTCATTGATTGTCATGTTTAAATTCAAAGTCGCCTTTATGCAGGTGTGGAAACAAAAATACAGAATTCCTTGCACAAAAATTGTATGTATATGCCAACTTAAAGAAATAGTTAATTTTTTTGTGTTTAGTGAATGGCCTATAGTAACATGTTAATTAAGTACTAAGTACTTGAACCACAAAAACCATCGCGATATTACTTTTTAAATGTATAATCCAGTAGGTAAGCAGCCATGATGAAAAACAATAAAAAAGTTTGCGTAAAGTAACCCGTCGTGTCGTTAAATGGTGTCATCTATGTTTAGCTAACAATCGCCAGCATTTTGATCATTTCATGTGATTATCAGGATTATGTTTTGTTTTTAAATAAATGTTGTTTGTTTTTTTTATTCATGTAAGCCTACTTGATTAAAATGTAAAAACAATTAATTTTACTGGTATTTTTTATTCAATCATAAGTTATCTTACATCGTTGAAAAGAGAATAAAAAATTCTATTCAGTAACCTAAAAATCAAATATGGCGCCCATATAAATTAAGGAAGTTGATACGAGTACCTCAAAAGCAGCCATCTTGTATTTTTGTTCGACACCAATTTTAAATTAGTCTCATCGAAAACAGCGAAAACTTTTTTTCGTATCTCTTATACTTACAAAGATATTTGACATACAAGAAAATGACAGTTTTTAGTTTTTTCTAATAACTTTTGACTGGTTCGACATTTTGAACTTTTTCAAACCGATATTAAATCAGCATATGAAACTGCAAACATTGCCCATTTAACCAAATCTCCATTTTCAATGATAAAAAAGTTACCTATGCAATCCCACTCGATCTGGGACACACTGTATGTGTACATTTACTGGCCAGATTCATATATGGTATGAAAATCGTTTTAATTTAATTTTAATTGTGTGGAGCCAGTAACTTAATATGTTCCAAGCAAAACGCAAGAGGCTTTAAGCCCTATAAGTCAAAAGTTCTAAGCCGCGACGAAATTTTGAGGTTCATTCGTACTTCACCGGACGAAAAGTATTTACTTGCAAAGGTTAGCATTATTAATCCATTTCTTTCCTTTTAATTGTAAAATTACATTGCAGACTATACTTATGAGTATTGCTGGCGGTTGTCGCATTGGAGAACTGGTCAAAATGAAAATTGACGACGTGGACGTCATTTTGTTAATTTAGTTGTAATGTACTTATGTATAATTTTTTGATAAATTATTGATTTGACATTTTTAAAGCGCTAGCGGAATAAACATTTTAAATCGCTAGCGGAATACAAATTTTAAATGACTGTTTATAAAACATCAACTTTTATGGGCAGGCCAGAAACAAATAACGGTCACTTTATACGGCAAAATTGAATAAAATCATTTAAGATTAATTTAGTTTGAAATGTGTATAGCTCAATAAGTACTGAGAATAGGACACATCTTCATATGAATTTTTTTACTTGAAATGATCTCAAGAACATGCTCCCGTGCCGGGAGGACTTTGCGAGACACTACTGAAAGGTTAAGTAATTCAACAAATTCTGGTTGCATTGCATCAATAATGTGTCAGTTACGCGATCCCGGTTTGCTCTTGAATGACAGAAATACTAATGATAAATGGCTACAAAATCGTTGATATTTTAACTTTCTCTTATGGCAAATAGTATTTAAACGTTTTCTAAGTCATGGAATTGCCATGTTTCGTTAAATTTTAGGCAACCTCTATATAAAAATGTTGATTACAAATAAAATAGTAATTGTTTTATTGAATTAGGGGCCGGTTGCAGAAAGCAACGTTAAGTCTGGTGTTAGCTAACGCGACGTCAAAGTGAACAAAAACGAATCAAATCTCAAATGTTTATGGTAACTAATACATTAGTAAACAAAATTTGATGCGATTTTGTTCACTTTGATGCGACGTTAGCTAACACCAGACTTAACATTGCTTTCTGTACCGGCCCTAAAAGTGTCACTTTGTTTAACAAGCAATTATTGCAAGTCAAACAGAGCCACTTTTAATCCAAATAGTGCATACTATTTTTTCTGCAACCTAGAAAAGTACAAAATTCAAAATTTTAGATGATTGATTGCTTTTGACGTTACTTATTTAAAAACTATTATGACAAGTGCATCCATAGGCGACCAGTTAGACCTTAATTTTAGTTTATAGGAAATAATTGCTATTTATGTTACAAGTATAAAATTAAGGACTTCTTTTGGGTGAACCGCAGTGTACGGTAATGCGAGCGATGTACATAAAGAAGGCCAACCTTAATGAAACATTGGAATTGTATATATATATTTATTTTTATAATTAATAATAAAATAATAAGTACATTTTTATTGTTACTCTTTTCTCACTTGGGTGTTATCCTGTAATAAAATAATTATTAGGTAATTTAATACCAGTAGAATTGTTCTGCAAATTGAGAAATAAGATTGAGATGACAAATTGCAATAAAATTGGGAATTAATTAAATTGCTCTATTTATTTAAAATAGTGATATTTAATAAAACATTATTTTTAATATTAAGAACCAAAGTAAATACTTACAATTAAGAAATGTTTTTGAATATGTACTTTGTAAATGCGATTAAATTAATTATCGGTATGAGGTGGCAGTATTATAGTACCTTTGAAAGAGGTTTTAGTAAAGTTTTTGAAAATTAATTTGGAAGGATTCCAGAAAGTCAGGAACACTGATTTACAGTTTTCAATTGAAAAAAAAAATACTGCAATAATACTAGCAGTCTTTTTTAAATCTCGTGGGTAGAATATGTTCAAGAAATTTATTGACAAATATAAATGTGTAATAACATTAGTTAAGCCAATTAGGTATTTTTTTTTTGGAGAAAAAGTAGGTAATATGATGGACATTTTACTTACCATGTTGATTCACACACCACTTATAAGAACAAGACACCAAGCCAAATAAACAATATACCAAGACAAAATTACAAAAGTGACTGCACACCAAGAACTTTAAGCAATAATGTTGCTGATATCAGGTAGTTTTACAGGTGGGGTTGATTACCTGAGTTTTTGGAATAGGAAGTAGACACTTAAATACGTATACAAATTATCCATCATAACAATACAACATAATATTTCCTTTATATTTGGGATATTCCACAAGCAGATAAGTACTTAATTGTCCCTATTTTCAGAAAATTGTAGGTTTGTCTAAATATAGTGCTTTTAGAGATCAGCAAATTCCAGGAATTTAGTTTTTGGAAACTGTCCCAGTGACATTTCCACTAACTGGATTTACAGCATTGTAACAATAATTAGCATTTAATACTGAACACAAAAAAGAAGACACTATTCAATTCAGCAGTATCGGCTGTATCCAATATGTAGGAAAGTGGCCTGGAGGCTATCCAAAAATTTCCAATCTCTAGAGTGCTTTTAAAACTTTCTTTAGTGCAACAAAAGTTATTAGATTTGTTCTACATTTTAAATGCGGCATATGCCGCGGGCTTTAGCTAGTTTCTATATATTTACAAACTCTATTAACGCATAGTTCCTTGCTTTCTCTCGACGTTGAATATCTACGGAATATTGTATGTCTCGTTTTGGGAAGACCGATATGAGTAATTTTTTTAGTACCATTACTTTTTATATTCACTTATCCACAATTTACAGTAACTGTTAGAGTGCTGCTTCTGCAATTCTTCTTATTGTTTATAGTAGCTTCTAGGTCATCAAAGAAAGCTGTGACAGTTACAAACGCCGTTTTTACATTGCTCTTAAAGGCTTTTAAAGCAGAGTCTGATAGTATAGCGTGGCAACGTTACCATGAACGGTCAAAAAGTTTTAGATTTGAGCCGCTTACTAATCATACTGAATTACTATGACCAGCTTCAAATTGTATCAAACAAACGTTCAGACTACATGGACGAATCGGAGGGCCAACTAGCTATAGTAAAGACGGCTTACGGTTTTTATATAAAGTGAACAAAGGGTCTTTAAATTGCGAGTGGCCACCAAAAAGCCTTTTATGATAATTGATAACTTACGAAAACCCTTAAACTCATTAAAATTTGCTTAGCCAAATTCGTTACGACTTAAATTAAACTTAAAAATGTTTTTCACTTAAATTACTTATATCCATAAAATGAAAATTAATGTGGATAAGAACGGTTATTCTGCTATATAAAAATATTTATAAGTACTCGTCTAAGCCACGGGTAGAGCCAACGCTACAAGCGAAAATTACGAATACTGACAGTTATACTGTTAATGGTTAAATTACAAAATTTAAAACCGTTAGTGATAGGTTACAAGATATCTCCACGTACAAGAGTTACCCAAACAATTGTATTAGCGTAAAACATTACAGATTTAGACATTGAATCCGCCAACACGTCTCTTGGCATTACATAGGCAGGTTAAACTAGCAAGCAGTGAGAAGTTTACGTTGACGCCATAAATCACACATATCGGGAGGTTAACAAAATACCTCTGCAATAATAGAACTTTAGTTAGTAGCAAAAGTAAAGTTTCAACAAAGAACAGAGACGCAGGTTTAGCTGCTATGTAGAAGCTTACGGAAAGAGTAGTGTACCAGGTTTGTGTTATACCCCCAGGATAATGCAACACTACACCGGTAAACAAACAACAATAATCGACAACGTTTTACCGTCCCTCTGACTGTAAAAGAAGAAAAGCAAAGGCAGTCGACTTCTCAGCAGGAGGAGGTCGTGGGTTATACAAAAGATTCTAAATCTTAAGCAGTAAAGTAAAAATATGGGCGCCAAGTAGCAAATAACCCAGCACTTTGCTAATCTAAAAGGTACATGACGATAGGTGTTATTAACCAATCCTGAAAAGCATTAGAGGTAACGGCAAGGATAGTACATACACAACAACAGAAATAAATAAACAATCAAACACAGAAAACCAGATGTAATTAATTCGTAAATATATATAGAGATAAAATATATCACAGCATAAGGAGTGGTTTAGGAACTCACCCAAGTATTTATATAAAGTGTGTATGTAATATTCACATATAATTTATTTAATTGATGGAAGAATATTTAATATAAATAAGTAGATTACAAATTGACACTAACGCAAGGGCATTCAGAAGTTGACGGAAATTAATAATATCGCTCTTACAGACACAAGATCTTGTTTCTGATTATAAAGCGCTTAATAACCCCGAATATGACCTGAAGTTGATTTAAACCTCAACAGTTTTTAATGTGTAGCATAATTAAAAGTATATAAACAAATTCGATTCAACCTAGGTATTTTTTTACAGAACTACAGTTACAATTAAAATTCAAGTGTGCCGTAGATGGACACTTTCGCAATATTGGTGGCAGATTACGAAGTAAACAAATGCTTAAATCTGAATTAACTAGATAGTTCTAAGCTGCTTAGGTGAGTGCTATATTTTTGCATTACATGCAATTAATTGCGATGGCTATTTAAGGTTTCCAAATATAAGAACAAACAAAACAACACAACCACAAAATAAACCGCATATTAAAAACGGGTTTCCTAACCGTAGGTTGCCGTCATCTCAACCTTATGTGGTGAACTTCCCCGGGGCCTACAGATGAATTTCCAAACCAAGGAACAACCGAATCATCGAACGTATAATTCTAGAAACGTAATTCACAATAGCATGCCTTTCTGCACCAGCACATGGAGGCGAATGTCATGAATAGGTGATAAGAAAATCCAAAATGTTGGGAACCTTGAAAAGATGCAGTACCGCCAACCAAAATAGCTTGAAGCGTGTAGTGTGGCCTAACCTTTAGAAATTCTCATACATTGTAATTTAAAGCAAGACTTATAGGGCAATTAAATATGTAAATAGTTATAAATGACTTTTGTGCCCCGTAATATACGTTAAGTTACCTAGACAAGTTATCGGATATATAACGTGACTTCGGCAAAGGCTTTCCGAAAACAGCTATACAACTATACTCGTAGAGAGGACTTCGGCCATAAACAGCAACAAGAGCTTCCAATTACCAACGGGGTCTCCACAGGGGTTTTTCGAATTGTCCGCCAAACTAGTAGCGCAAAATTTAACGACTGTAGAGCCGGCTGTATAAATTCGTTACGCGAATGTCGAATTACTGTAATGAAGAAGAGAGAATAAGCGCACACATACTTTAAATTCGCGGCTTCAAAACTTGATATGCACGCCGAGAAAAATCCGCAATCAAGTCCAATGGGTAAACCCAAAACCCAATATTCGCAGTTAAATTAACCTATAAAGAATCTCGATAATGCGAGTGTACTAAAAGACACTATTGTCCTCATAAAACAATATAAAACAGCCACAAATGTTGCATGCGTTCGGCTCAAGGGGGACTACCAGAAAAACCAAGTTTACCTGTAAAGAATACCTGCAAATAATCAACGACATGACCTAATGATGAACTAACAACGGATCTATAATTTTTCTCGTACAAGTTGAAGGTCGCCGAACGAGTTCGGTGACATCAAAACGTAAGCTATCAAGGCGCTAGCACGGCGTTAGCCAATATAACATGCAAATTATTAAAAAATGTAGGTGCAATTGGGTGCAATCGTAGCTTGACGTAACCATAGCAACTTATACGTTTCCGTATGTTTTTGAATCATAGCCTGAAGTTTATAGACAGTTCCCTAGCGTGCTTCTATGTACAAGGTGTTGCAAAAATAAAGCATTAACTCCATGTTACGCTAGTAAGGAACACTTTTTGAGTAGTATACAATAATAAACACATTCTTTTTAAAGATATGGAATTCCAAAGTTTGATTACTAATTTATTTAATATTCAGTATTAGGATAGAAAGCTATTACATACTTAAAGGTATTAATACAGATATACTTAGAAATAATTTTGTCGTGTAACCAACAGTTCAGCTAGTTTTGAGGTTGATAAAGCCTCGCTATATCTTCAAAAATATAACAGAAAGATTACTTTGACTATTCAATTCACCTGTCATCTGTCAAAAAGTAACCAATGAAAATACAGAATTCTGACGTTTCTTGACCAATCAAAAAAATATCAGCGGATATATCTTCCTAGAAGGTATTCAAGTGACTATTTTTAACAAATGCGATTTTTATTAGAAAAAGTCAATATTAGTGTTCTGTTACTATAGAAATTGCGTAGTTTGTTGCTAGATTTACTAAAAACTAATTTGAAAAAGTAGTTTGGTTCATTAAATAGTCCCTCGAATACCATTCTTAGTCAAAGTTAAGTAGATTATTTTTGCGGTGGTATCACTACTCATGTCCATTGCGATTGGGATTAGGACTCGTGCTGTCGCACTCGTCCTAATCGTACCAAAGCGCAATGGACATTCGTGACACCACCGCAAAAATAGTCGACATAACTTTGACTACTCATGGTATTATTTTTTTCCTACTTAGGAGGTGCCTCTTAATAGCTTAATATAGAGTTAATGCGGAATTTTTGCAACTTTCTATATGTTTGGGTATTAGTAGCTGATGTTTTCCATCAAACATTCAACACTGAGAGGTCAATCTGGTTTCTAGTGCTATCTTGAGATTCCATGTATATGGTCGACGTGGGTGAATTCCATTCCTCTTTTATTTCTCTTGCCCAACTCTTCTTTCCCCAACATATATTTCGGAGGATGGTCATTTTGAGCGTTTGTTGTTTTGACGTTGAAATCCCCTAATGCATACTATCGCTATACAAATTGATACTTTTGAAATGTGGTATTGTAGATAAAACGTAGATACTTTAGGGTACCTATATTGTTGGACAAAGTTATATGAATTTACTAAGACTCGAGTTAAATTCTGACAAACAAGTACTTAAATAAGTTGCGAACAAATAATCAGCTACTTTCATCATACAATTCATTACTAAAACGTCTTTTGCAACATATTTTTCAAGCTGTTTGTTTTATGAAGCTTAGTATAAAATGTGACAGTGAGATATTTAATTATAAATTGTTATTGTCGTTAATATAGTAATTGATAATTGGTAAATGTGTGAGGATTAGTCTAAATGGCGCAGGCGTTCAAAAATATGGTACTTTTATTGATTAAGTTTACCGGGTGTCTATTCTCAAACTCGAACATAAAAAATTAGCGTTGTATTGAACGTTTTTCTTTAATTTCTGCTGGTAAATTTAACTTGTAAGAAAGTTAATCTTATCAATGGAGGGGCATCTCATGATATAATACCAAGAATGATCATATTTACATAAATAATGACCAGATACCTAAAAATCGAATGCACAATGTTGTTTGTCTACATTCGAATTGAGAGTGGACATCCGGTATATTTAACAACTTATTAAAAAGATATAGCATTTATTATTTCTCTTAGAATTATCATCACTGTAGGTGATCCTTCTGAACCATTTCTTTCATGAATGTACTTGTTGCTCAAGTATGCTATAATGCAAGCTAACGAGCGTGTTTGCTCTGACTGGTACTTTAATTTGTATTGCAGTTAGCTACCTAACGTCTGTAAGTGGAGCTACCCTTTGTTGTTAAATTAGGCACGACTGTCTGTTTAAATGGACGGTTATAATAGAGGTCTTCCTACTGTGCTTGTTTCGGACAGGAGAATTAGGCCTTTCGACAAAATTTATTCTGTGCAGGTTAATTCCGCTCCAGGGGTGGATCACATTGGTAATAATATTAAACTTCACAATTACAGGAAGTGTCTATTACTTGTTGTACTTACGAAATCATGTAAATCGTATATAGTTTTTTTTAACTAAACGGAAGATTTTCTAATGTATTTTGTTTAAATTAAATAGAAATTAAGCTTTGACTTCATAAATACTGCCTCTTTTCTGCTAGTGAAATGTAGACTGTAGCGTTGTTTATCCAAACAAAGAAATGAATTTTTACTGTAGGGAATTTGATTGCAGAATATTTTTTTTAAATAAAAACGCTACGGTATACTGAGCTAAAGCAAGATTTTAAAACATCTTGTTAAAGTGTCGTCTTTATATATGAAAATTTTGTTTTCACAGAATAATCAGTATGTGAACTTAATTCCAATTTAACTTTTAACATAAACTGTACTTTTTTCTGGTCTCATCTTTTAATAATAATAATAATAATAAACGTCTTTATTTTTTGTATATACACATAGAGAAAATATATTAACGTATTAATTAATATGACTTATGACTTTTATCAATAATCTCATAGTCAGTATTTGGGAATTATAGAGTTGAGTGCTTCTTTGCTCATTAATAATTCTTTTGTCAAAACTTAGACGTGGTGAAGTTCCAAAAGACGCGCAAGGTTCTTGGGAGCAGAAAAAACATTAAAACTTTTCTTGGTATTACCTTTTAATATTCCAACGCCATATAATGATACTAAATAAGCAATAGAAATACAAGTATTCGAAAAATGTAGGCGAAGATTAAATGTGAAGCTTTATAAAATGCTTGTATTTTGTGAAATGTGCACCGTCTACAGAATTTTTACGAACAAGTAGATTGTCGTTCATATCAGAATACTTGTAAAAACCTAACGATTTAGATAATACTATGCTTAATGAGACCCCTTTAATTATTGTCTATTTAGCTTTTCCATTTTCGAGCTATAGTGTGCAGTTTATTTTTTAATATTTAATATTGCCGTAAAATATCGCAGAATAAAATGAAATTAATTACTTAATTTGCTAATAACAGATATCTTTTACACTCTATGTTTTATTTGAATACCTGCTTTTACAGAAAAAAAAATTGGAGCACATGGAGCGTAGTTTTCAAAAGCAAGAAAATTTATAAGACTTTGAGTTTACGCGTAAGACGAGTTCATAAAATATAACAAATTTTCTCAAATAGATTCGTGGGTTCATGGAAGCACATTAATAAAATTGAACGAGTAAACTTTTTATAATTATTAATTTTTTCAACTTCCCATTTGTGCCAGCTTGATTGTTATTGTAGAGCTCAATATTACAATGAAATTTCACGAAACGAATTAAACACCTGTCACAGTATACATTTTGCTAACCTATTTCATTCCATGGCACTGGTTTAATCACTTAAGAACTCACCAACCGCACGTCATTGTGTGTATTTCGAAAGAATCCAAATCCTTTAAAGAAACTGTGTAAATTGCTCCAAATCACCATTACCAGACTTGGATGTAAAACACCGCAAACAATTAAAAACTATTTATTTTTACGTAAGTGACAGATTCACAAAACAAAATTACAAAATATGTCACAAATCCAAAAAAATAACCCACAAATGGTCTCAAAACCGGCGAAAGCTTTTCTTAGAAAATTCTAGTACAAATCACGGAAACATTCCGCATCGGTTCTATTTATAAGCTCGAAAAAATAAAAGATATCACAGCCTGGTATTGGTAGAAACTAATGTAAGCTATATAACAATTGAACAATTAAAGCTTGCAACAAATTGAGCACTTACCTGTCGCTAATTTAAAAAAAAAGTTAATTAAATACACAACAGCCTTGGGACTAAACGTAAAATTCATTGCACCATCGTCTTTAGTGCATCTCGAAGGACACATGCACCAAATTTTAGAATTATCCTCGCTCGTGTAATGTCGATCTGTTTTTACCACGAATAGGGTTATGCCCAACACCAAACTCAGATGTACTGTTGGAAAAATGTTACCACAACCTTCATGCATCTGTATAAATGTTATCTACCAGGGTGCAATCTTATTTACGAAGGGGCGTACACACAGCCAAATGTGACATTGCGACCTGAACTCTTGCGAAGTCACAGAATTCAACAGCTCTACCAGTGGATAGAGGCTCCAAAAATTTTTACAAAACACCTTCTTCTCTTGAATTGTACTTTGCGTAGCTGAAAATGCGTCAAATGCGAACAAATTTGGACTTCTACTAGCATACCAATCAAGGAGTTCATGAATAAATGGAAACAATCTGTTAAAGGTCTTACTTAGAACCTCTCTGGCAAGTGGACGTTGTGACACTAAACAATTTTAAAAATAAAAGATAGATAATTAGGGGTAAAAGTATCTGAACGAATATTGAAACAGTAAAATCAAACACTTTGTAATGCAAATTACATCAATTTTCGAATTTAGAAAACCACCGACTTCGAGGTCTGCAACGCCCGCGAACGTGCCCGCAAATGCAATTTCAATGCTCGGCAGTCCGCTAGTTTGTCGCATACGGCCACGCAATACCCTTGCAGCTGTGCGAAGCCGCTGCGTTAAACATAACGCACATAACGCACTTACTCGGTGCACCTTTTTGTTTCTTTTATTACAGTTACCCTGTATCTATTGGGTTTTATTTTGGTCAAGGGTAAAGTCTGCGCTATGTGCAAATTATCAGTTTTCTCTATTTCTCAGTTAGAGTAAAACATTTATAAAATTTAAATTTTTTAAAGTGTTTGGTCAAAAGTATGCTTTTTTTTGTCAAGGGTAAAAACCTGAGCTGTGTGCAAAGTATTACGTTTATTTAAGTAATAGTTTTTGAGTTACCTAAACCAAAAATAGGCAGACTTTTATATTTTTAAGATGTTCACCCTGTATATATTTTACCGAAATTTCTCCGTCTCATGCCGTATGCAAAATATCGCTTTTCTCCAAGAAATAGTTTTTGAGTTATACCGGAAATAGACAGACAGATCTGAAGAAATCTTGGAAGGTAATTTTTTTCGCTATTACAATACTTCGTCTTTTAGGCGAGGGAAGTAAAAAGTGAAAAAGCAATGTTTCCGTTTTTGGGCATACCTCAAAAATTAAAAAGGTTAGGTCCAATTTATCCTTTGAATAGCATTCAGCTTTAGAATCTGAAACTTTACCCTAAGTTGATCGACCGTGTATCTACTACCGTTTCAAAATTCCAAAAATGATTCTCGACATTGAATAGTTCTGTAGATTTCAATGAACACGCTATCAAACTTATCTTTTGGTTTCCCTCATACATTCCCGATTTCATACGCTTTGTAATCTGTTTGGTCAATATTTGATGTTTCTAGCACTTTTTGGTATTGACAATTGTAATAGGTTCTACTTATGTACACCGCACAAACAGACTCAGAGCAGGCCTTCACCACATTATTAAAGTTGGCAAGGCCGATTCTCATGTCAGCTTGTTTTCTGCAGCTCATGCCAAATTCAAACTCAAATGTCAAACTGACTAGAGACGGTACATTGCAATGATTTGTTGATTATAAAGGCTTTTAGTAAAAATATAATAAATAACTAGGGAAAATCACCACAAATTACAAATAAAATAATTTTAATCAAGAATTTTTGTGTAATCTCAGGGCTTATTAAGATTATGTTATAATTAATATTTGCAAAATAAATGGTTTATTGCTCTTTATTATTTTAATCATTGGCAATTTGTTTTAAATAATTTGCTCCGGCTTGAATGATACAACTTAACATCAGTGTTTCAATTACTTTTGAGTAGGACAGATTAACTCATATGGCAATTCCTCAACTTCGTATCTGACATAACAGTTTAACCTTCAAAGTGACATCAAAACAGATATGGATTGCTTCTACAAAAATACCGTAATTGGAAGGCAAAACACAAAAAAGCCAAAATTCAAATCAGGTAAATACAATGCAAATAATATGACGTAATTTCCGGCTAACGTGGTTTCAGTGAGGTAGGGGCGCCGAGATCTGCATTTGTTTAACTTCTTCCTGAAACGGTCCAAATCGCAAAATCAAAGGACGCTACCTCGATAAAACCTCTCTGGAACAGATATGGAAACTGGGCCCTGCTTCTTCACTTCGTACAAAGTCTAATCTTGTTGCAATCCAAAGCTAGTGGGCTTTCTCCAATTGCTTCTCTGTGAAATTTACCTTGCAAGGGTAGCTTTGTAGACTGGATCACAAAATCAAACGACGCCACGGCAATTATAAACTTGGTGACGGCTTCTTGCTCCAAATCTCCGGATCTAGGGCTCGATAAAGGATTCCCCAACACGCAGTGCACACAATTCTTGCTGGCCGATGCTTTCAACTATACGAAAACTTGCCGGAAAGAACTAGCCTCGCTGTAGAGCTTGCGGAGCTTCTTCCTCTTCGCTGGGGTCTTATAATTCGATGAAACTTTATGCAACTACACTCTGCAGATTGATGAATATAAAAACCACTTTTCAACTTCAACAGAGAATTTTTTAATTGGAAATTTACATAAATCTGTGAGCACCTTCTGCACACAGCACAATTTTACAAGGCTTGTTTTTCAATTGAATATCTTGTTTCTTAGCAACTAAGTTTTACAATTGTTTTATGATATAAGCTTTGATATAATGTTTTTACTTAGGAACTAAGCTGTCTTTTTCCTAGAAATCGTCACTTGAAACTTTACTCTGCTTTTAATCAGTTTAGTTTTTTAAATGCACTGTTTCTGAAGTTTATAATTAGCACTGCACAATTGTCTGTGTCCTATAGCAGGTTGCCTTATCTTGCTCTTTGCAATCTTTGCTTCCTTGCACTGCTTTGCACTGTTCTTTACCCGTCAGCTGTCTTGCCGTTTGCTGGCTTCATAAACTTTTACTCATAATGCTCATATAATTTTTGTCACGCCACAAACCATCTCTGTATCATTTTAAATTTACATAATTGTATTGGCGTTACCATATTAACTCTGTCAGCTACATAAAATTAAGGTGCGCTTGCCATTCCGAACATAATTATGTATAAAACGTCGAACGTAACTCTTTTGATTCTACCTTATCTAATGCTAACCTCTCTCAATCAAATTATAGTTACTGCTGATCATAGCACGTGCATTTATTAGTGTAAAATACTTTATCTTGCAATACACAAAATATTAATTCTGCGCTCATTTCGAGTTCTTTCATTTTCATGTTAGGCAACCAGAATTGTTGTGGGCACTAAACCATTGCAATATAGAGCCATATAAGACATTGAAATTTGTTGCTTAGTAGGTTATTCCTCTCCTTCCTTTTTGATCTTGCACTTTCTGTCACTTCATCTATAATTTTATTTACATTTTTCTTTCCATTTGGTGTTATTTGGTCTACAATTTCTTCAAGATTCTGTTATTAGGCAATAAGAAACTTTTTCAATCACCTCATTCGTGCTTTTATAGATACCATTTTATCAATGTCCCCTACACTGTCGGCGGTTTCGTTGTTTGTTCTTCTCCTCAATGCCCATTTTCGTTTATAACTACCCCCTAACATTATTATTCGTATCTTGCTTTCATATACATTTGAATTGCTTAAGTTATTGGCCATGTTTCACACGAATACACTGATATACTGTTTTCGTTTTGTGGTGATGACGCTATCTTTCAGTTGACCTCTTCTTATTATACATTGTGTGTGCCAGCATTATTCATTTATCTGCGATTTCTAAATCTTACATGATTTTGTATAAATTACTGAAATCTATGAAAAGAAAGTGGATTGGGATTTTATACTCATTGCTTAATGTTTGCACTTATTCTAGAGTGAAAATTTCGTCTAGTAAAAACCTCCCTTTCCTAAATCATGTTTGAGACTCTCCCTACTTGGTTTACTTACTTTCCTTAATGTTATTGGAACTATTAGCAGTAATAGACAGAAACTAAAAGTTGTATGAATTATAGACATGAAAGATACTGTAAAGCGATTTAAAACAGGGGTTTGAAAAAGCTTGTTCTTTTTCCCACAAGCGCCATGATATATCTCAGTTACAAAAGATTTCCTTTTAAAGATGCCATATTCCAACGAAACTGACATGGGGGTTCAAGGGTAAATACATATCACTGCAATAAAACCCGTTTCACGTTTTCAGTGAAAGTTGTTCATAACATACGTGCTTGACAAAAAGGTTTCAATTTCCGCTTCCCGCAAAGACGTTGTGAACATAAATACAACTAAATGGTTTATTGTTTCTAGACGAAACCCTCATAAATTATGTAACCTCCGCACAGCAGCGTGAAAACGACACCCCGCACTTTGTCCAGAACGAGAAAATACGACATTTCCTTGTTGATCAATGGTCTATGTTATGAAAATTGATTGAACCCTAAGAAGTCATCGCGACTGCTGGGGTCGCATGGTCGCTGAGAATCCACGCGGATTCGCCAATAAAACCGGATATTGCTTCCAAACAATTGAACTCGTGTGGCTGCTGAATGAAGTTCTTGTTTATAATACATTTACATATTTTGGGGTGGTATTGCTATCTGCAACTAATACAGCTGCGTCGTCCTCGAGCGCTAGAGAAGTTTCCGACGCCAGAATTCTGACTAAACGGAGCTTGTTGAGAGACAGTAATGACGTAATCCAAGCGGGCTGAAATCTGTTTAATTTTGAAACTCTGAAACTTTATTTAATATAAAAGGAGGAAACTACAACGCACAGGCCTTAATAGGCGCAAGTTTGTCACTTTTAAACTCGAGAACAACTTAATTAAAGCATTTTCGGTAAATAATTTACAGCCCGTTTCATGTTTTCCAAGCGTCGAAAGTGAAAGTCTGCCTCATTTTTACCTGGATATCATTAAATTTTCAGATTGGTTTATTAAATCTGAATAATTTTCATTAAGGCGTCGCTGTAAGGCGATTTTGTCACAATGTAGCACATGATTTTGCGAGTTTCTGCTCCGTAGCCCTTTATGTGGTGTATCGTGCTGAAGTTCCAACTTTATGGACCCATTATACTACAACCACGAGCAGAAAATTCGCATCTTTTCAGGAAAGAATCTAAAATGGCTCTCTGAAAGATGCAGTTGCTGAACCAGCTCGGACAACGAGGCGCTTTGCGTGCGATTCTTCTCAATCGCTTGGGTTTGGAGGTCGATTTGTCCATTAAACATTTTCCTTGCGAAGTTACTATTTTATTTCAGTATAGTAATCCATTTAAAGTTATGGTATTAAATTAGAAAGTAATTGAACTAACTGAATCGTTCCAGTAACTTATAGCTTAACCCAGCTATGTGCGGATTTTCAAACCTTTTCATTTCTGATATAAGTAGACTCGCTAATTTTTTTGTAGGAAACTCATATATTTAACATTTTGGTTTATAAATGCACGGTTTCTAACATAACCTGGTGCTTTTTTATACTACTGGTATTATTTATAAACAAAAATATTGTTGCAGTGGACCGATGCTACCACTACTACATGAATAGAACAGATGAAGTTGTTCGATGTGCACCAAGAACTCAAAACAGTAAATTATAATAGTCAATTTGTTATTAATTACACAATTTCCTGAATACTGTGTTTTGTTAGAATATCGTTTTACTAAACAACGACATTTGACACAATGCCACCTTTTATTATTTTACCATTTGACCCCTTTTCTGCAGAAATTTAGAACAAACTCTTCTATGGAATGTAGCGTCCCGGATATATTTTACGTCCGAATTGTGTATTCTAGCAAATCATGCGTTTCTGTATTTATTAAATAACAATCCATTTCACCAACGATTATCAGTACGGTTTTGATTCGAGTTTATATATCCCACTACTTTTACCCATATCAGGCAGTATGGTTTTGTCTATGGAATTCACTTCTTTCAAGAAAATCGTTTTCCCCATTCTATAATTCTACATCCTGTCAAAGCTTCTCCTCAAAGAAACATGTAGGTGAAATATACAAAGAGATAGAAACTATTTTAGACGTTATAGACAAGATCGGTATAAGTATGTTTTTGAGCCAAACAAATAGATCCAATGTCAAGCGAAAGCCGGTTACCTAGGGCCTACTACACATACATCTACTAAAATTGTTTAGACAAGGTGTATATAAAACTTCTGAAGAAAAACCAAGAATAAAAATATGGTGTGATACACGCACACAACTTTCTTTTAGAGTGATCTTATAATTAGTCAAAATTTTTATTTTTAATTTTTAAACATTTGTCAAAAGTTACAAATTCTACAGAAACCGTACGAAATAGAGAGTTAGCTGAGAAGACAAATTTTCTCTAAAATTTTAAGCCGAATTAAAAAATGTAATAATATATCGGGTTTCTATTTAAAATAGGAGTTAATAAATGAAAAGTGGAACACAAAAGAAACCTATTTTCCAGGTATTCAACTGGAAAATCACCTATTTCACATCAATACACGTTAGAAATTTAATAAAAGTGTAAAGTTTGAAAACAATGTGTAGTGCTATTTTTTTTAAATTGAAAAAAAACTTACAAATCACAAGAGTTAACAGCATACCTCCGGTTATGCGATTTTCTTCATAAGCTTGCTGTCGCATCTAGATAGTACGCAAAACTTATATATTGAAATGGTATTAAGCCTACAATTTGGCTCTGTTTGCAGTGCAAAATATTTAACCAAGTCAATAAAGCACAGAGTTAGGATATTTTATATAACTGCAATTTTAAACTGTAATAAAAGTGTTAAATGCATTGGTAATGAAATGCGAAAAACAGTAATTAGTTGGATAAAGGCACGCAAAAGTAAATCATATTTCAGAGAGTTTGAATTTGGCTTTTGAATAAAGTATTATAATTAAAACGATAGGTTTGTGCACATGTAAAGCTAGACCAAACGAAAGTAATTGTCACAAAAGGTTGTTATGTGCATATAAATGAGCATTATTATGAATAAAAGCAAAGGACCTTGAAAATTGTGAGCAATCTGAAGGGTACATGAAGATAAGGATAATCTAGAGCAATCCTGAATGTAGGCAACAGAAGGGAAGTAAGCGACGTGAAAAGTGGACTCAAATATCAGTGCGTTAATAATTAAAAACAAAGTGCCAAAGAGCAGAGCAGCAAAATTAAAAACGGTTTTGAGTGCAACGCTAAAGAACAATACTGGTTATAAGCAAAAGACAATATTTTAATTTTAAGAAAATACTGGATTTGTAATTTATGTAATCAAACTTTATTCTATTTGTGGTTAATATTATCAAAACTAATTTCCAATTAATAGTAGAAACACCGTATCTTAGCAGCCTGATGCGTTTTTGTTATTAACGAAAAAAAAATTAAAAATATAAATTAACGTAGCTTGTCGAATTGTGCTTGATATTTAGCTAATGTTTTATGATAATAAACGTGTTTTACCAATTATAAAAAGCTGTCCAATTTAATGCCCAAGTGTCAGTGTACCTGTCGGAACGTTTGTGGCGATTTCCACGACATACAAGTTAAATGTTCCAATCTCATCCTCGAGCGGACATCGGCAGCCGAGCAACTGGACTTTACGATATTCGACTACAACCAAAATTAGCAGCGGAACCCAGAGGTCAGCGATCAAGGACGTGATCGGGGTCTGCAAGAATGGCGTTTTCCACATCTGCACCCAGGGGAGCGACTCCAGCAGAAGAAACCGGGAGCTTCATCTGCGACCAGCATTGAAGCGAACTTCGCGAGGTAGGATAGATCTGTAATTTGAGAGTTGGAGTTCGGAAAAATTACTAAAACCCAAGATTAAACCTTGCCGAAGAGGCCTATCGTTTTTTCAATAGTCCAGCTACGCCGTAATAGTCAGTAAAAGCCTTGGCGTCAGTAAATTTTGCAAAATTGGCCAGAAGCAAGCATCATAAACAAATTAAAGTTGGCGCGAGTTCTGGGTCATCCTGAGAATAACGAAGGCGGGTCTACGTCATCCTAATAACGAAGGCGATGTTTTAATTGTTGCCAAGCGGGAATATTCGAATTATTTACCTGACGCTTTCTCACATTATTTCACGATTTTAAACGTTCAAATACACTCTGTACGCACAAACCATTTTGTGTTTATCTGTAAATTTACAAATTTGTGAATTATCTACTAAGAACGAGCAAATGAGCTACGTTGAGGTAAATAACCTAAAATTTAAAAATGTAGCCCATTTCAGCACTCAACCTGAGATAAGCAGTTTCGTGTTTGCCGTGAGCTAAGCGTATTAAATATTGCAGTTAAATAAAATAGAAAGAGGGGCATTCAACCATTTTATTTGTACAATTAATTATTACATTTCAGCCTTTACACCCTCCGGGTAGAAAAGGGATTTGATTATATATACAGGGTGCCCGGATTTCGTAAGGACAACATGGGTATTTGAAGAGATAGAGAGATGGTTAAAAATAAAAAAGGTGCAGGTTTGAGAGCTCATTAAGAACCCATTTTTAAATTTTACTTGTCATGGCCCACTTGTCTAAAATTAAAAAAAAACACAAAATCTCCTAATTTCTTTTATATGCCGTAACTTTTTTGTTACTTAATATATTGAGATGCGATTTGAACCAATTTGCATGGTAATTTAAATACATTTATGGCACTTAATAAAATCAATTTTATTTGTGCAAATTTTTAGTAATCTAACCTAACCTCAAAATTTTAAATTGGTACCGTACAATTTTTTGACCCTTTTAAGAGAGGATTTTTTTCTGAATGCAATGATGTATTACATGATATGGAGACTTCTTCAAAATTTTGAAAAACTGAGCTTAATCTTTTTACAGGCAGAAATCACTAGTGCCATGATCACAATAACTTTGTTTTTTGTTTATCACGTTATCTGTGAAATTATGTTTCGAAACAAAAAGCAGGATTATCATCATACAATCATGGGCTAGGTCTCAAGGCCTGTTCCGGATCTACACTCCATATTTTGCTAGGCCTACCGACATCTTGTCCTCCGTTCAATTTATACAATTGAGCCTTCCTTGATAAACGGTTACTGTTCATCATTTCCATGAGTTCTTTCCACTTTTCCTTATAAATGTATTCAGTTGATATATTCCGAGGTCTTCGTGTATCTCTTGGTTTAGCAATGTGTTTAACCTTGTCCAGCCGTATAATGATATTAAAAATTGCATAAAAATGTATGTATGTCCACTTATTTGCATATCCTTTTAGCGCATGGTTTATTGTTTCTCGTAGGTTTTGAAATCTACTAATTTGACGTTCCAATATCTTTCTATTGTTTTTATTGATTGATCTATTGATGTTATTCTTATCTTAACAACAGGTTACAATCCCAATTACAGTTATTCAAGCAAAACTACATTTAATTTATATGAATATGAGAACAAATAAGTATCCATTATTTAATAATACAATGGGTGAGGCGTAAATTATATTTTAAAAAAAATCAATGTCACAAAACAAAGAATGAGAACAAAATTAGAAATGCATTAAATGATGTAGAAAAGATATTAATAATAAGAATAATGCTTTTGTTTATATGCAAAGCAGTTTCAATACCCTATTTTAAGATAACAATGACATAATATACTGAGCGGCTACTCTAAGTAGTGAATTCTGTTCATAAATTGTACGATGACACGATATTTGTAGACTTGATTGTTAAGTGTGGAAGAACTCGTATATTAAACAATCCCAAAGGTTCGGGACAATCTATTTCAGAGTTAAAATTTGTATAAACAACAACTCCTTCTTGCTTTTGCAACATTCGAGGGACGGAACACTGACAACATTTAAGCTTTGAGAGTAAGTAAAAATTACTAACGAATAGTAAAGCAGCGATAGTGCGTGCATATCTTTAAAATCATGTTGACACTAAATACAGTTCCTAAATCCGATTTGTTCAAAATATAATTATTGTAGTGAGCAAAAGTTTCCTTTCTATTAAATGAGATTATGTGACATTTTCAAATGCTAAGTTCCATATCATTTAACTTACTCCACTTTTAATGTTTAGCAATATCATCTTGCACTCTAAATGATCTTTAATATTTTGTACTATAGAGTACAATTTTATGTCATCTGCAAAACAAGAGACCGAACAAAATTCAAAATTAGTTGCGATGCCCGTTATAAAGAACAGAAACTAATATAGACACAGATGGGACCCCTGGCGTACACCAGAAGTACAGTGAAAGGATCTGGATAGGTCTATATCATATATACAGACTTCAAAGAGGCAATAGGGTTTAGATATCTCCTCATAGGTTAGTTTTGTCGCTATTCACCGGGTGTAAACCTTCAAGTAAGGATTAATCCTCTTTGAAGTCTGTATATATGATATAGACCTGATAATCAGCTTCTAAAGCCTCACGTAAATGCTTACTAAGTAATGCAAGGTTTGTGCAAGTTAACTTGCTCTTTGAAAATTCATGTTGTTATGGAATAATTATATTTTTGGTTAACAGAGGAAGTTTTGTTGGAAGTAGGGTTACGATTCAATTACGCATCTATTTAATTCCGATGTATGAAGTACTTATTTCATATTGTTACACCTCATTTACGCATCTATGCAGTTTCAATGTCTATGGTATTTAGTTCATATTTCGCGCGCTTGTGCCACGTTTACTTTTGACTTGCAGCCCGGAAAGTAAAAGTCGCAATTGTTTCCTGGGCATCTTTTCCGGCTGGTCTTTGTTACAGGCATGAAGCTAGCTTGAGCACCTACAAAGTATTCAGTGAACGTATAAGCTTGCAGTTTGATTTTTGTATAATGTTTGCGGAGCTGCATTACTGAACCATAAATTAGGGTCGTTTCAATCCCACGCCATTGTCGGCAAAATCTACTTCTATTTCTTCGCACGTGGCGCAGAACACCTTGGGGTAGGTGAATGTAGCCTTCTTCGGGCTGTATTTAAATTCACCCGTGTTCTATTGTAGACTACTTTCTCCTTATAGCACTCAGTGAGGAGCGGTAGGGCAGAGCTTGCATAGGTGACATCTCCTATTGCAATTGGTTGCGGACGTCGTCCAGGGCATGACCTTTGAACCATTCATACTTACAAGTCGCGGCCCGCTCCACATCTGTTGCGTGAATTTTATAGAGCGCAAGAAGGGACGCGATTCCGGAACCTACCTACAGGTTAAAGTTTTCTCTTTGCATACAAATTTACTGGCGACCAGTGCTCTGTCGCTTTGAGCTCCGTTCAGGCATTTTGACGCTTAGAATTCTGACGTGAACTTCGGAATGTACAGTTCGTTCCGCGAGCTTTATACCTGTTTTGGAGGCTACCTGTGGTAGTTGAAGCCTACCTTTCAGGGATTTTTGTTGTGTGATCTATTTGAGTTTACGAATTCTTGTTTTTAAACACCTGAGTACACTTGTCGTGAATTAATAAAAATTGGTTGGCCCTCTTGGCATCTCTCCCTTCTCTTTCTACCTTTAAGTATTTAAAGAACTGCACACGCCGCCTCCGTCTGAGCTATCGGCAGGCGATTGTACCCGAGTGAACAATAAGTTTTCTGAAAGTTTTGGTCAACAAACTTGTTTGGTATTTAGCTTTTAATCATATTAGTTTAGTTTATTTCATTAGTAATTCTTAATACAAGTAAATAGCTGTACATAAATTTAGTGTAGTTTGTAATTTTACCTAGCGGTAAGTTTACCCACTATTGGTGGAACGTCAAGTTATGGGGCTTACTGTCCCCTCTCCTGCCACCCCTAAATCTTGGGTCGGTGGCCCACATAGCAAGAGATGAACCTAAGACGAGTTGGTGAACGGTCGGTCAACGGATCCCGTTTTTTGTTGTTTTGTGTAACTGCTCGTGTTTATCGTTTTGTGCTCCTGGAGTCACGGATCAATCGACGTGCCACTTCCATTCTTTATGTCCATCAAGGTAAGTCCCTATACAAACTTCTACTTTGCGTAGGTATTATCGAGTCTTACGCTCTCCGTTTAGGTAGAATTAATTTAGATATTAATTGCCCTGGAGACAGATACATTTCTGGTCCTTCGAGCCGGATCTAATCAATTGAGATTATCCGTTTTTGTGTAGTAGAAAAGCGTGAAATTTGTCGAATTTTCCAAATTTTGATATCGTTTATTTTCCAAATTCAAAGCTCCAGCGCAGGTACAGCTATTTACGAGTTATTATTAATTTAACGTTATTGATTCTTGTATATTGCGTATGTCGTTACGTTTCGCCGTGCCACATATTAATTTTGCCTAATTTGGTCCGCATCTTTGCATCCATTGTCGCTCGTTCTCGGAATTTCCTAGTTTGGTTGCGCCGGGCATATGGTCAACAAGTGACCATCGTAGAACGGTTGGGTTTTATTGCTTTTGCTTTTATTGCTGTGGTACTGTAGGCGGCTGTCGATCCTCAAAGTTTTGGATTTTGGATATAGCCCTTTGTCGCAGTTTCCGCCGCCGCTTACCAATAAATCATGGCGAATCAGCTTAAAATGAATTTGGCACTCCGCAGTACTTTAATTAATCAATTATTGGAAATCCCTGACCTAGCTTCTTCATCTCAGGAAGAAACCGCGTTACGTCCGTTATTCAAACGGCGACTTGACAGGGCAAAGTCGATTTATGATAAATTTCAACCCTTGCATCGCGCTATTATTCAAAATATATCCACTCAAGCTAATCCGAAGAGGCCATTAGGAAACAATTTGATGATGCCTTTAATAGTATTGAAGCCATTTATTTTTCTTTGTTTCCTGATAATGATTCGTCGCCGAGTTTGAGCAATCATAATGACAATTCTTCGAATCGTAGCTTCAATCATTCTAATAATATCCGTTTGCCGAAGCTGGAACTCCCAATTTATTCCGGCGAGTATAGTCAATGGACAGGTTTTATCGAATTATATCGAAGTGCCATACATACTAGATCTGATTTGTCTGACATTCAAAAACTGCAATACCTTTTGAGTTGTTTACAAAATGAGCCATTAAATCTTATTAAGTCGTTGCCTTTGTCAGGAGATAATTATAAAATCGCATACGATACACTCGTCGACCGCTACAATGATAAGCGTAGATTGGCTAATCACTATTGGACATCAATTAATAATTTTACAAAATTAAAAGCAGAATCCGCGAAAGACGTGCGAAAACTCTTTGACCACGTTAAAGAGAATCGTTTGGCCCTTAAGGCTCTAAACATTGCTAATTCGTTAGAGGACTTTATGTGGTTTAGCATCCTTTTAGATAAGCTTGATACAGATACGCGAAAATTATTTGAATCGGAGATTAGGTCTAAGGCATCGGATATTCCAACGCTAAAACAATTAGAAGATTTTATTGAAAGTCAATGTCGCGTCTTGGAAAGTGTAGATAACTCAGCCAACAAAGGGTTCAAACACCTGTTTGCAAAGCCGTCTACTAAATCGGCGTTCTTAGTAAATAAATCCTCGAATAATACACTTACTTCAAGTAGCGAAAACACTTCGAAATGTCTGATTTGTTAATTGGCACATACAGTTTATGCGTGCCCTGTGTTTGCGGCAAAAACGCCACACGAGCGATTTGAAATGGTCAAATCGCATCGTCTTTGTTTGAATTGTTTGCGCTTTAACCATATGAGTAATTCTTGTCCATCAAAATCAGTATGTAGAAACTGTCGCATTAAACACCACACGATGCTCCATTTTCCGGCAAGATCCCAAAGTTCGGCGAATGCTGAGGTCGGTGTAACTGTTCCACCCCCCGAGGTGCAAACGAGCCTAACCGCTTGTGCGAGCGTATTGTCGTGCGAATCGGTTTTACTTTCTACGGCTATTGTGGAAATTCAAGACGCTCTCGGTAATTTTCAGAAGTTGCGCTGTCTCATTGATAATTGTTCACAGGGTAGCTTTATCAGGCAAAAGGGTTTAAGGCGTTTGGGATTAACACTTACAACATTTAAAACCGTTATTCATGGTATTGGTTCAGAAACCTCTGAAAAGGCCTTGCTTTCTGCAGGTTTTGCAACATGTTGTCTTCGTCCTTGTTACAGCAATAAGCCGGTGCCTGTATTTAGAATAAAGGCCCATGTAATCCCTCAAATCGCCGGAAATATCCCGGCCAGTTCCATCGACCCTTCTAAATGGAATCATATTTCTGGCTTAATATTAGCTGATCCCGAATTTTATCGGGCCCGCCAAGTAGATTTATTGCTAGGTGCCGATATATATGCACACGTGATTAAACCTGGCGCAATTTTGAGTACGTCCCAAAATGAATCAGCAGCTCTTAACACGGTCTTCGGTTGGGTTGTGAATGGATGCGTTGGTCCCGCGTCGAACGCAGTTGCTAAAGCTTATCTGACATCGGTCGAAATTCCAACCCTCGATGACACATTGAAAGCGTTTTGGCGAACAGAAGAACCCCCGCAGATATCTACGGTCGACGCCGCGGATGCCATTTGCGAGTCGTTATATTCATCTACGGTATCCCGTTATAGTACTGGTCGATATGTCGTTTCCTTGCCGTTCAAGGTGCAAAATCCAAAATTTCCCAATTCGCGCGATATCGCCTTAAGGCGGCTGCAATTGCTCGAAAATCGCCTTATGCACAATCCTTCTTTGAGAAGGGAATACGTCAACTTTATGGACGAATACATTAATACAGGGCATATGGTCCTCGCATCGGCGGATCCTCGTCCCGATAAATTTTATTACATTCCACACCATTGTGTGACGAATTCAAAATTTCGTGTTGTTTTTGATGCCAGTTCGAGAGCTTCAAATGGCTTATCGCTAAATGACACATTGTATTCTGGGCCAAAGTTATAGCAAGACATAGTGTCTGTGTTATTAAATTTTCGCGCTCATAATGTAGTAATAACTAGCGACATTAAGCACATGTTTCGCCAAATAATCGTCTCGACTACAGACTGTGATTTCCAACGTATTCTATGGCGCTCTTCCATAGATCAGCCTGTAAAAGAATATATCTTGAATAGGGTCGCATATGGAGTTACTTCATCGCCGTTTCTTGCAATTAGAACTCTTATTCAATTAGCTGATGACGAGCAACACCGGTTTCCCCAAGCATCTTCCGTCATTCGAAGAGATATCTATGTCGACGATATTGCCACTGGATGTTCCTCCGTGGCTGAGGCCTTAATCCTACAGGATCTACTGATAAAATTGTTGCGTTGTGGCGGATTTGAATTAAGGAAATGGGCTAGTAATTCTCCAGCGTTAACCAACCACCTAGACCCCACGCATCTGGTAGAGAATATGGTATCTTTCGATTCCGGTGAACCTTGCTCCCCTTTGAAGATCCTGGTCCCCATCAAGTGACAGTTTTAGATTCAAGGTTGAACCTATTGATCGTCCCTGTTCCAAAAGGCACATCCTGTCGGAAGTCGCAAGGGTTTTCGATCCCATCGGTTTCTTAGCGCCGTTAACGTTCTTTTCGAAGCGACTTATACAACACTTATGGTGTCTAGGATTAGGATGGGATGAACTGCCTCCCTCGGAAATAATTGATCGTTGGGAATTATATAAGTCGCAATTAGTGGACATAGCTCATATCAAAATTCATCGCCAATTAATTCCTGCGAATTATGTCAACTGTGAGTTGCACGGGTTTTCTGACAGTTCCGAGGACGGTTTTGCAGCGATAGTGCACCTTCGATTTGTAATCGGTCCGAATGAATCAGTAGTGAAGTTTATGATGGCTAAAACCAAAGTTGCCCCCTTGCAACGGCGACCAATTCCTCAATTGGAATTATGTGGGGCGCAATTGCTAGCCAAACTTATTTCTTTTATTTGCTCGTCCTACTCGTCGTTTGTTAGCTTCGCAGCAATTTATGCGTGGACTGATTCTACGATAGTTTTATCATGGCTTCATTCGTCTCCGCATCGGTGAAAAACATTTTTTAGCAATTGCGTTAGCTACATTCAAGAACGCGTACCAGCATCTTCTTGGCGCCATGTTCCTTCCGCTGATAATCCCGCGGATTGCGCATCTAGGGGACTTCTTCCTCGGAAATTGCTGAACCACCCCTTATGGTGGAGCGGCCCTTCTTGGCTTTCAAAAAATTCTGACGAATGGCCTACCCTAAAAGATCAAAACTCCTTGGACATGGAATCAGTTTTACGCGAAGAAAGCAAACTTGTGTTGATGGCAACAACCGTGAACGATGATCCATTTGATCCATTTAATTGCGATCAATTATTGTCTCGATTTTCATCGTTGAGTTCGCATTTGGCTTTTAAAGAGTGAACACATACTCCACGAGTTCTGTTATCTCTACAAGTGCAGTGCCATAAATAGATAGTGAACAGGAGGTCAAGTACCTACGCTGATTGACTGATTCTACATATTTACCTGAAAATTCGTACGTATACGGGATTTTTATTTACCTGTTAAATGTACGTAAATACACCATAAATTATGTTCCCGTCCGGTAACGGCTATGGCCCAGGACCTCCAACAATACCAGCTATAAACAATCAATTCGTTCCTGAAAATTACGGTTTTACATTTAATATCCCTGGTATCCAGGGATACCCTGCCTTACAACCGCAAAATCACTATAATCCTCAACTTCCATATGTAACCAACAATCAAATAATGATGACGTCCCCTTTTGTAACGAACCCAAATATTGCCCCGCCTAGCCAGGCAATGCAAACCAACACAAGTAATCAGCAACAACTTCATGAAGCAGTCAGTGACACCCCATCAGAATCAGACATAAATGATAACGAGAAAACGATCGAGGACACCAATATGACTGCTGACAACGACGAAGAAAGTCAACTTAGTCCAAAACATGAATGGCAAACATTTAAAAAAAGGAAAAGGAATACAACTCCATTGAATCCTAAATTAACTAAACCAAACCAACTGCCTACGTCTAACAGATATGAAATACTAGCACAAACACAAACTACTAACAACATTGACAATCAACAACCTAAAACTGTAAAACCCCCACCAATATACATCTATGGAGTAAATGACTATGAAAAAATGGTCACAAATCTCACTAAAGTCCTTGAAGCAGAGCAATATCACACGTCAGCAGCATCAAATAACACAATTAGAATTAATACCCATACTGCCGACTCTTACAGAAAGTTGTCGAAACATTTAAAAGATGAAAACATCGTACACCACACCTTCCAACTAAAAGAAGACAGAGCATATAGAGTAGCGGTTCGGAACCTCCACCATTCCATTCCGATAAACACCATAAAGGATGAAATAGCTAAACAGGGTCATAAAGTGCGTAACATCATAAATATGCGCCATAGGGTAACTAAGCAACCTCTCTCTCTTTTCATGGTCGACCTCGAACCAAGCGAGAACAATAAAAAAATCTTTGATATCAAATATATCGGAAATATGGTAGTCGCGATTGAACCTCCTAAAAAGAAAAACACTATTCCGCAATGCCTAAGGTGTCAAGACTACGGGCATACTAAATCTTATTGCAATAAACCCTATGTTTGTGTAAAATGTGGCGGCGGACACAACACTGCAATATGCAAAAAAGATCGAAATACCCCGGCCAAGTGCGGCCTATGCGGCGGAGATCACCCTGCCAATTACAAGGGTTGCACAGTATACCAAGACCTCCAAAGGGCCCGAAACTCGCCATTTAGAGGAATAGCTAACCAATCCCGTCTGCAACAAGCTCCTCCTAACTTCACCCTAACTGATTTCCCCCCTCTCCGTAACCAATCTAATAACCACAGCGGTGAAGCACAACGCGTAACCAACACTCCTCAAGCATGGACAAAACGGAACTACAGCTCCCCAACTCAAATCCAACAAGAAATAAACATTCCCGAAATGCTCACAACTTTTCTCAACGAATTTAAAAACATGTTTTCCCAGCTCATAAGTCAGAACAGCATGATATTAAACATGCTTTCCACAGTGATAAATAAAATAGCGTAAAATGGCTACTTCACTACGCATCGCGCTGTGGAACGCCAACGGTATCACTAACCATATCCCAGAAGTAATAATATTTCTACAACTACAACAAATTGACATACTGCTCGTTTCCGAGACTCATGCAACTAATAGGACCACTGTAAAAATACCGCATTATACCACATATTATGCCAATCACCCAGACGGGACGGCGCATGGCGGATCAGCTGTGATAATTAAGAACACGATTGTCCATCATGAACTTCAACCATACCTAACCGAAAAGATTCAAAGTGCAGCCATAAATGTTCAAGCCTTCCCCTATTCGCTTGTAATCTCAGCCATCTACAGCCCACCAAGGCATCCCATCTCGTCTGACGAATATGAAGAATTTCTTAGATCACTAGGCCCTAAATTTTTAGCAGGAGGAGACTGGAACGCAAAAAATACAGCCTGGGGCTCTAGACTTATCAACCCGAAAGGACGCAACCTACTAAGAACAATCCAGAGAAACAATTTCAACTTCCTATCAACCGGAGAACCGACGTATTGGCCTAGCGACCCACAAAAACTCCCAGACCTATTAGACTATGCAGTTGTCAATGGAATAGCTAACATTTACACCAAAACAGAATCTAATTACGACCTCTCCACTGATCACACCCCAGTCATTATCACCGTCAGCACAACAATAATTACCAAAGAAATGCCGGTTAGGCTCTGTAACAAACACACGGATTGGGATCACTTCAGAGACCTATTAGAAGAAAACATTAATCTAAGAATCAGAATTAAAGATAATCAAGACCTTGATGAAGCAGTTCATCACCTTACGACAACAATACAAGTCGCTGCTTGGCAAGCCACACCTACTGCTATAAATAGCACTCCTGTAATCAATAACATTCCTCGCCATATACGTAACCTACTAGCGGAGAAACGAAGAGCCCGGAAAAAATGGCAAAGAACAAAGAACAGACACGACAAAACAATCTACAATAGACTTACCCATCAACTACATACCACACTTACGGAAGCCCGCAACGAAACTTTCAAAGAATACATTACCAAGCTTTCTCCTAACGACCATTCAATCTGGAAAGCAACAAAAAAATTCAAGAGACCCATAATAGCAATACCACCAATCAGAAAGCCTGATAATACATGGGCCAGAACAGACAAGCACAAAGCAAACACCTTCGCAGAACACCTTGTCACCGTATTCGATACCCCGGACCCACACGAGAACTACGACGACACTGAAATTCAAGATTTCCTAACCGCTCCGTGCCAACTCTCGCCGCCAATACAACCCTTCTCTCCGTCAGAAGTACGCCAGCAAATCAACCTTACGAACACCAAAAAAGCCCCTGGCTATGACTTGATTGTAGGTGAAGTACTGCAACATTTGTCACGAAAGACAGTGGTCCTTCTCACCACCATATACAATAGTATATTGAGATTAACGTACTTCCCACTACAATGGAAGTATGCTAAGATTACTATGATCGCAAAGCCTGGCAAACCACCCAACCTCCCATCTTCCTTTAGACCGATAAGCCTGTTACCTCTATTATCCAAGCTCTTTGAAAGACTCCTATTGAAAAGAATAAAAAAAGCTGTTAATCTTGACCAAATAATCCCGCCCTTCCAATTCGGTTTTCGTGAAGCCCACTCAACGATACACCAATGCCACCGAATCGTCAATCAAATAATAGAAACTCTCGAAACCAAAAAATTTACCGCAGCTGCTTTCCTAGATATAAAGCAAGCCTTCGATAAGGTTTGGCATGCAGGCCTCCTGTTCAAGATCAAACTACAATTCCCAGCTCAGATCTATTTAATCCTAAAATCATACCTCACCGAAAGATTCTTCCAAGTTGTAATAAATAACTCAGCCTCGGACTACCATCAAATTAAAGCAGGAGTGCCGCAAGGAAGTGTGCTAGGCCCTTTACTCTACCTGATTTATTCATCTGATTCACCAACCACGCAAAACACTACTATTGCCATGTTCGCCGACGACGTAGCCATCCTCTCAACCAGTGAATCGCCTGCAGTAGCGACAACTCACTTACAGAACCACCTCAATCTCCTACAGGACTGGACCAACAAATGGAGAATCACAGTAAACAGCGACAAGTCAGCTCAAATAACCTTCACTAACAGAAGACTTGTGTGCCCTCCCACCAGTTTTAACAATATTCAAATCCCAACTAAGTCAGAAGTAAAATATTTAGGTATGCACCTTGACGAAAAACTCAACTGGGGTAAGCACATCAAGAAAAAAAGACAACAAATAGATTTGAAACTGAAGCAGATGCAATGGCTAATCGGAAGGCGTTCGCAGCTTTCGTTATCCAACAAGGTACTGCTTTATAAAATTATCATAAAACCCATCTGGACCTATGGTATCCAGCTTTGGGGTTGTGCAAAAGCATCCCATACAAAGATCATACAACGGATACAATCTAAAATACTCCGAATAATCACTGACGCTCCATGGTATGTAAGCAACGATTCCATCCACACCGACCTGAAAATCCCTCATGTAACAACTGAAATCCAAAGATTCGCACAAGCATACAACTTCAAGCTACCAGGACATGAAAATGACCTTGTAGGGCATCTCGCACGCCAACCAGCAGCCGCAAGAAGACTTCAACGCACCTGGCCACTAGATTTACTCCCCTAACTGCCTTTTGTTAGAGTATAACCCTGGGAAGACGGTAATGGCCTGATCCCAAATCATGACATGTAGATATTTAAGATAACATTTACTAATTACTCACTTGTATTTTCTGAGTAGATTGTAAATATGCAAATAAAATAATATAAAAAAAAAAAAAAAAAAATTTTCATCGTTACGGAAAATAAAAAGGATCAGTTCCTATTGCATGCGGTTCGTGCACAACTGCCGCAACGCTACTACACGGCGATTCGGGTCCATCACTGTAGGTGAACAACAAAGGGCCCTCAATCTATTAATTAAACATGTTCAGCACATATCGTTTCGTGATGATATTCGAAGATTGACTTTAAATCAACAATGCTCCAAGCCAATTAGAACACTCGCTCCATTTCTTGATTGCGAAGGAATTGTCAGGGTGGGCGGTCGTTTAGCTCATGCTAATATTTCCTATGGCAGTAAACACGCTTTTCTATTGCCCAAAAATCACAAGCTGACCGAGATGATTATAAGTCAATTCCACGAAGATTATTTCCATCCCGGATCTCAAACGTTACTTTATTTATTGAGGCAACAGGTTTGGATCATAGCTGCTAAAAGCGCAATTCGTCGTTGTGTTTCGAAATGCAATCGCTGTTTTCGCGTTAACCCCCAATCAGTCACACCTCCAATGGGGAATCTTCCCGCTACCCGGATTACCCAAATTAAACCATTCGCAGTCGTAGGAGTTGATATGGGTGGCCCATATCACATCAGGTTAGGTAGACGTCGGGGTCTTGCGCCACAAAAGGCTTACATATGTTCATTTGTATGTTTTGCTACTAAATGCCTGCATCTAGAATTAGTTTCGGAATTATCAACCGATGCATGTCTGGCAGCGTTGCGCAGGTTCGTCGCTCGGCGGGGCCGTTGTTCCTCCATTTTTAGTGATTGCGGAACTAATTTTATCGGTGCCAATAGAAAACTTATTAAATTCATTAAGGACGCGGTCGAGTATGAAAACATTTCCTGGTCATTTAACCCCCCTTCGGCCCCTCACATGGGAGGGGTCTGGAAAGCAGGAATCAAGTCAGTGAAGTCCCATCTGGTTAGAGTGATAGGCGATCAAATTCTGACCTACGAGGAATTTCTCACGGTACTCGTACAGATCGAAGCTATCTTAAATTCTCGACCCCTGTGCTCGCTTAGTGCAGACCCCAACGATCTTGCAGTGTTAACACCGGGGCATTTCTTAACTCTCGAACCACTTTCCGCTGTCCCAGACGAAGATCTGACCAATCTAAAAATCAATCGTCTGGATCGATGGCAATTGCTCCAACGCATGCACCAGGATTTTTGGAGGCGATGGCATTCGGAGTATTTACAAACACTTCAACAGCGTTCGAAGTGGTTAAATCCCACCAAAAACCTGGAACCGGGGCTAGTAGTTCTGATTAAAGACAATTCCGCTCCGGCTCTGCAGTGGCGTATCGGCAGGGTGGAAAAGGTGCATCCTGGTATGCATGGAGTGGTGCGAGTAGCCACGGTTAAAACGACCAGTGGTAGCTTTCAGCGCCCGGTAGTTAAATTATGCCCTTTGTCCTCCCAGTAACCATCACCGATCTCGGATAGAAAAATGCATGGCCTTTTTGGTGGGCGGAATGTTTGGTATTTAGCTTTTAATCATATTAGTTTAGTTATTTCATTAGTAATTCTAATACAAGTAAATAGCTGTACATAAATTTAGTGTAGTTTGTAATTCTACCTAGCGGTAAGTTTACCCACTATTGGTGGAACGTCAAGTTATGGGGCTTACTGTCCCCTCTCCTGCCACCCCTAAATCTTGGGTCGGTGGCCCACATAGCAAGAGATGAACCTAAGACGAGTTGGTAAACGGTCGGTCAACGGATCCCGTTTTTTGTTGTTTTGTGTAACCGCTCGTGTTTATCGTTTTGTGCTCCTGGAGTCACGGGTCAATCGACGTGCCACTTCCATCCTTTATGTCCATCAAGGTAAGTCCCTATACAAACTTCTACTTTGCGTGGGTATTATCGAGTCTTACGCTCTCCGTTTAGGTAGAATTAATTTAGATATTAATTGCCCTGGAGACAGATACAAAACTACAACTACAACAGTAGTTGCTCAAAAGACTTAGCTACGTCCAGATATAAGCCTATAATTCTCAACGTTGTTACCACCTCTCGATTTATATATTGGTGTTACAAAGCTGTTTTTCCAAAGATCAGAAAGAACTTTACTAGTTAATGATAGATTAAACAAACGAGAAAGGGGAAGGGCAAGGTTAAGGTCGGACTACACAATTTCAAAAGAATAGGGTTAACCATATCAGCTCCATACCCCTTGTTAATATTTGTTAATCTCGATATACGATCACGCATTAAAACCCTCGTCTTCTGTAAAAGTGAATAAAGATTTAAAAATTTGAATTATCAAAAGAAAAAAGTACAGGTTGATGATTATTTGCAAGCAAAGAAATCTGCAAATACATTTGCTCGTGCATGACCGTCGGCAGCATTTATAGCATTTAATATCATTTTATTTGGGATCCTTGGTTTAAGACGTTTCCATTCACAAAACTCTTGAAAGATTTCAGATTGTACTTAATATTTGTGTAAAATTCGCTGTTTGAAGACTTTCTACTGGTCGATTTTATTTTTTAAGAGAATGTGAGAAGTGAGAATTATGCGGCCCAGATGGTCTTGGGGGTTGCAAAATGGGGAAAACGTTATAATTATTAGAGTAACCTTACAATTAATGTTTGTGTGAAATTCGCTGTTTGGAGGCTTTATACTGGTCAATTGTATTTTTAAGCGAATTCGGGATGTGGGAATTTTGCGACCCATGTGGGTTTGGGGTTGGAAAATGGGGAAAACATTATAATTATCAGAAAGCCTTAAATCAAGATTTGTGTGGACTGCGCTGTTTGGTGACTTTCTACTTGTCGATTCCATTTTTTTCAGAGAGTTTGGGATGCGGTTGTGAGGGGGCGATTACCCTATTTTCTCAATTTTTGTAAATATTATTTTTTTATTCTGGCCCTGTGTGAAATTGTAAATTTGCAAGTAGATAGTAAATAGCTTGTCGGATTGTATTTTTCTCTAACATGAATAATATTACGTGGGTTAATGCCATTGGCACGCTGCACTTGTTTGTTGAATGGTGGTGGCCACTGGCAGGGTTGGGATGTTATTGTCAGCTGTTTGTACTAAAACTTAATACGCGATTTTAATAGAAAAAATTGATGTGGACTTTAAAAATATAAATACATATACATATGTACATGTACGGAAAATGCAAAGTTTAGACAATGTAAAGGTTCCCCAATCAACAAGTCCTTTTAAAATTAATTTATTGAACAATTTACACCAAACTAAAGATACATATCGATTAAACAACTCAAAGGCTTATTGACATCTAATCCCTTTTTCGCACTGCCCCGTTCCTCATAATAAAAGTATCGTCGCTCCAGTTCTTGTGTTTGCTACTAAAGCACGTTTCAAGAGTAAACAAAATAAACTATGAACAATAATATGTGGAGCCGCCCATCGGATGGCTTGTAATTATCAGAATTCCTTTAAAACAGCTAATAAATGTAATAATAAGAATGACTCATATATTTAAGCAATACATCTTCTAAAGTTACATAAAAAATGAATGTAATATCGAATTCAACATCATTATCTAATTGAAAATTTATATTAAAGTGTACAAGATGCTGAAAAGGTTCAAAACTGTAGTACGTATTATTTATTAATGATCTGCTATGCAGTATAACTGTTATTGTGTGCCTTTTTCATTTGTCAAATCATTATAGTAGTGTACCTGCCATTACATTTCCTTTACCGTCAGTGTACATAGTCGTTGATTAGCTTATGCAGTAGCCCTTACCTCTATTTTATTTTAGTTTGATGTTGATATTGTTTTTCAATAATTTCAAGAGTTAATGTCAAGTTTACTGAACAATTTCAATAGATTTAAGACGTTGCGCACTTTACCGAACTGCAGCATACTAAACCATTTAATATTTTTCTATATATACTCAAATATTTTGGCAATACACTACATGTGGTTTCCTTTGTTATTGTGCATGCGTTGTGCGTATTATATTTTGCAGTGTAAGAATAGTTTGACCAGCTAATCAAGTGGATTTTCGAAAGGTAGGTCCGATGTTGCTGGACCGGCTCGCTGACCAGATTACTGCCAATTTTAAAGTTGAAAGGTGAATTCATATGCTTCCACTTATAGTGATGGAATTGTGGCGGCGCCTTATCATTTTAGATTTGTTTACTGTTTATTAGGCCGTGCCCTTGTGTTATCTCGTGTTGGACCACCCCTCGCTCCACTCAAAGCCAAGTCGGCAACTTTTGTTATGGGCTGGGCAGCGGTCGTATGTGAGTTACATTCTCGATTTTGTTATTGTCCGTGCTAGTCGTTTAGTTATATCAGGGTTTTTCGTAAATACCGGGTCTACTGTTACAAGCTGGAGTGTTGTCGTAATTGTCGTTTTAGCCCGAACCACTCGATTAAGCAGGAAATTCAACGTGTTAGTGCAAAATACCAGAGAAAATTTAGTGTACAATAATCTAGATCTGGCATTACTTGATCGGCAATAAAAAAACTTAAAACACACAATCCGTTGGATTTAGTTGATAGGTTCAACTAAGAATTAGTTTTCAGTTTAGCTTCTTATGAATTAATAAACTTTAAATTTTAAATTGTAAAAAAATATATCTAAAGAGCACAATTTCTTCATGTCAAAATTATATGTAACAAAAAAATTACTGAAAGTTATCACAAAATAAAAACTAGTAAATAATTAAAAGAAAAATAAGAAAATAAGAAAGGTGGGTACTAATTATTGCGCAACTAGACAGACGAAATTGGTTTAAAATCGTGTTGGCGATTTATCAATACCGTTCCCGAATAGTACATATGGGACAGGGAGCGCCAATAATGTAGCATTTGGAGATGTTCGAGATGAAAGGTGATAGAAATTTACATGCGCATCATTCGTTAACTTAAAAAAATCTTGCCCAGATCGTGATTTGATTTTGCGATAACGTAGTCACGTGACCGCTTAACGTTTATTACTGGTAACACGAATCGACAAATATACACAAAGAAAAGAATCCTGATAGATTATGTCGTTCTCGAGTTAGAGTGCTTGACGCATTTTATCTTCCTTTTTGAAAGAACGTATCGACTGCAATTATAAATTTCGGATTACAGGAAACCTCTTAGGGTTTTGCCTGGTGTTTATTACATCATTACTATAACTCTTTGAGTATGTAAATAACGTTTGCTTGTGTTCTATTTATTATACCGTAAATATGCACAAAAGTTTATAACTGTTTGTTTATATTTTTACATTGACTGACGTTTATGTAAGCTGCTATACCTAAGCGGTGTAATTACGATGGAAAATATATTTATATTTAGTGTTTATAAATTCGTCGTTGCTCTTTCTAGTAACAAATTAAACAGACCCATACTGTATTACAGCATTTTCAGCATGTTACATTAGAAACACTCAGACCACGAACTTCAGAAAGGCCTGGCATTTATGTCAACTACATGAATAACTGCTTGGAAACTTGTAATATTGTTCAACTGAGAGTGTATTAATAAAACCGTGTACATGACTCGATACAGGCATGCTAATATGAAGTTTAGTATTCTCCTGGTGTTTGTAATATGGAGTAATATATCGCAACAAACGCAGGTAATAATCTAAATTAGCAGTTGTGTAAGTTACAAGTTTGCTATAAGCAATTAATTATGGGACTGATATATTTTGTAGTTATACTAAATTAATTGAAAATTTGGAACATTTTTGGGTGATACAGGAATGTATAAAGAGTTCAAAGTCAGAACATTGTCAATAGTCGCTGTAAGTACAGGACGACTGTTTTTGTGTATGTAAAGTATGTAAAGAAAGTCCAAGAACTTTTCGTGTGCAGTAGGCCATGAACTTCCAAAAAAAGAGTGGCTGGCTTACTTTATTCATATGTTTAACGACAGAACTTGTAAACAAATTATTGAGTTCTTTTAGAAAGGCGTCTTTTTGCAATAAACTCGCTTGAAACTCGAACAAGATGAGATGCTTATTTTGAAAGTTTCGGCAACCTGAGCAGCAAGCACACTCCATCAGAGCTGAATGCGAAGACAGTCTCGCCTAAATCTATTTAAAGCTCTCATTAATAATGATATCGTTTAAAGGCATCACGCTAAAGTTCTTCACCGTGGAGGAATGACTAGCGTAATTGCACGAACATGCATCCATAGCCAGCCATGTCGACGGAATGTATTCACGTTAAAGTCCCTAACGTCGCAGTTCCGCTTTCTTTATTATCTCTTTCATAAATTTCTGTGGCAGTTTCCTGATGCTTAGATTCGCCCGTCTTGCAACTAGAATTGCTTGTTTACACTTGCAGAGAGCATTGTTGGGGCTTTGACTGCGCACCAATGAGCAATTGCATTACTTTATGACGAATCTCCTGGTCCAGGCTGTTTTTCAATAACAAATGAATTATTTTTTTCGTGTACCGTTTAATGTTTGGGAACAAAAAATGTGCTTAGTCTGTGTTTTCATAGTAACTGTAAAATGTTAACTAATTTCTTTAAATGGTGATTCAACGGTAAGATTAATAGCGCCAAAGTTGATATGCTTATTAGCCTCAGTGGTTAAGCATTCTGATTAGTGATCCAAAGGTCACTGGTTTGTTCGTTGGCTTGAATAAGTTTTTAAATTAAAACGGATGTGAATAGGGAACACTACAAAGTGCTGTTTTTCAAAAGTGAAGTGATGTAATAACATATGTCCTACGTTACTGCGATGTGTAGGATGTAATGGATCCCTTGCTGTGCTTGAAACCGCTTAGTTTCGGAAAAATATCGGTGTCTAAGGTGCCTGGTACTTTCCGTAACAAACAGCAGCAAAATGTGGATATTCCATACGTCGTAGTTTGATGTAAATTTTCCGGTTAAGCCTTAGGCGTGGCGTTAGAAGAATTATTGCTTACGTAACTTCTTGGAAAAAAATCATAAAATAAATAATTTTTTCCACGACCGAGAGTAGAATTCGGTTTCTATAGCATCAAAATTGTGACAGAAGTAAAACATTTACTCCCTAGAGACTAAATAAGACAAAAATTTCCCTAGGGGATTTTCATTATGACTGACACAACAATTATGTCAAATTCGAGGTTATCAGGTTAGGTTTTGCGTCAGTTTTGACACAAACTGACGCAAAACCTAACCTGCTAACCTCGATTTTGACATAATTGTAAGCTGTTGTCGTAATGACTTACAGTGCCACCAACTTTAAAATTTACCATAGGCTACTAATTTTCAAAATAATTGTAACTAAAATGTCATAAATGACATTTAAAAAATACAGGTTTTTCGTTTTAAATCTTCCCGTTTTTTTAAACGTCATTTATTGACATTTTAGTTACAATTATTTTAAAATTAGTAACCTATGGTAAATTTTAAAGTTGGTGGCACTGTAAGTCATTATGACAAGAGCTCACAATTATGTCAAATTCGAGGTTAGCAGGTTAGTTTTTGCGTCAGTTTGTGTCAAAACTGACGCAAAACCTAACCTGATAACCTCGAATTTGGCATAATTGCTGTGTCTGTCATAATGAAAACTCTCTAGGGAAATTTTTGTCTTATTTAGTCTCTAGGGGGCAAATGTTCTACTTCTGTCACAATTTTGATACTATAGAAACTACTCCTGGTCGTGGAAAAAATATAATTATTCACTTCAAGCATCCCAGCAGATAGCAGAGAGCTGCCCAACTTCTGAAAGAGAACCTAAACCTTGCATCCGAGCGTTAGGTCTCCAGCATCTGGAGAGTGAACTCGCGCTCTGAGACCGCCGCCGACTTCACTTGAGCCCAGCCTCGACACCTGAAAAGCCGCGAGCGATAGTTAAGGCCTTCTAAATCTGCCGTTTGTTGCAAAGCAACCCGAAAGTTTTGTTAATTTGAAATAGCGGCCAGTTCTTTCAGCAAATTCGACGTTTAAACATATTTTCCAAAGCTTCGCATGCAATACCTTTCTGCCTATTAATTCTCCATCCCAAGAACTCGCTGGACAGCACTTTGTCGAAAATGTTTCTCCCTAGATAACCTCTTTGACACGGCATTCGGTATCAACGAGTTGCGCCTTTTTCCACATGGCCGTTATCGGACCGTAACATGATTCTAGTATTTGTTTCCCTCTTGTAACGCTGCTAAAATGAAGGACATTTTCTTTGTCCGAAATAGTTTTGAAGGTTAACTCACCCTACTAAAAGTAATTCCCTATAACCAGGGCCGCTATCACGACTCGCTTAAAGGGCTAAATTTCCCCGTGGGGTTGTATTAAATGCTAAAACAATAATAAAAACCACGAACTGTCAGAAATTAAGGTGCCATCTTTGCACGCTAATGATCCCGTTACAGATCGATACTCCAGTAGCAGCCTGTGCCAATTGGCGTCGCAGACCTGGGGCCGATTGCTAAACCACTATATGTAGCTACCAAGAATGGCAACTAATTGGATTTGGCGATTATATGAAATTTAGTACAGCCAAAACTTGAAAGTTAAAAATATCGCAAAAAATTTGGATATTGGATTCTTATTCTTCCCGCAGATCTCTTTACACAAATATCGTTTACTAGCATATGCTGACGATATTGATCTTATAGCGAGACCAACGAGAGATTTGGATGACGTAATCGAATATCAAGAGAAAACATCGAATACAATAGCCTAAAGATGAATGCAAATAGAACCAACTACATGATAATCGAAAGAGAGTTAAACAGATATGTTAACAAAAACGTCCTGAACCAGCACCGCGTCGAAAGAATATATATCTCGACCCCAATATCAGCGAACCGAACGAAATCGGCAAAGAGGTTAAAGCCAGAATACTATACGCGTGTTAAAGGCCTAGCCAAAAGCTAAATCGGTATCGGTAAAGGGTAGAGTGAAACTGTACCAGTCAGTGATAAGGCCTGTTTCGACATACGCTGCCTAAACGTGGAGTTTAACTAAAAGTGACGAAAAAATGCTGAACACATGGGAGCGGTAAATTCCTAAAAAATATATGGCTTCGTAATTGGCAATGAAATATGAAGGGTGCTAACAAACCAAGAACTACGAGCAGAATATGAAATCTACACGCATATCAGCAGAGATAAAAAGTAAGCTAATCAGCTGGCTACGTCACGTGGAACGTATGCATCCCGACAGGGTAGTAGAAAATGCTTGGTGAACAATCCTGAAAGCAGAAAAAAGGAGACTACGACTGCGGTATATAGATGAAGTGAAAAAGTGCAGAAATGGAGAAGAGCTGGAGAAAGATCGTAAATGATGCTAAAAAGCTAGAAAGTGAACAATCAGTAAAACTGAACGACTCGGCCCTTCATGGATCGTCGAACCCGGGAGTAAACAAGTAGGTAAACCATGACCTAACGGTATTTAAGAAGCAACTTACTTGTGGTCATCTGCCTTCCTAGCCTTGTTATCGTCTTGGTCTCATCACACATCATTTGACGTGTTTATGATTTAATTCAGGCATCCTTCGATTTATTTTTTTTTGAGCGCCGATGTGGACTTTTAGTTTTTTTCCAGTTACGGTCAGTTACGAGTAATGTTTGATTCATCACAACGAGGTATTTCAAAAGTTGATTGGTCACAGCTTTGACTCGTGCGACTATACGTAACACATAAAAGCCCTTATTGCGTGAATCGAACACATCTTATCGATCTGCGGCCCTCTTGGTTGAATCGTATTCCAGCCTCCTGATGCAAGATTAGACATTATTAATTAAGTTTTGGCACACGAGATGTATTGTTTGGCCTACAAGTACTGGTGCAAAGGTGCCTGGACATGAACAAGGAAATCTATCTATGCTTCACCGACTTCCAGAAGGCATTTGACTATGTAAGGCATGAGAAGCAGCTAGAAATCCTGACCAGAGTCGGCATCGATGACAGAAACCTGAGAGCTATAGCCAACCTATACCGGCCCCAAACTGCCGCTGTGCAAGTGGAGAATACAAAGTCCATCCAGGTACCTATCAAGCGTGGTGTGGGGCAGGGTTGTGTGTTGTCGGGGACGGGACGGGACGGGATGGGACGGTACGGAGACGGGGATGGAGAAAGGGACGGGGGCGGGGACGGGGGCGGGGACGGGGGCGGGGACGGGGATAGTATGGGATGGGATGGGATGATAGAAAATAATTAGTCATTATTTAATACACAAATAACGAACCTCGCGCAAACGAAGTCGCGGGTAACAGCTAGTACATTTATATTGCTGTGATATTCGCTTGTACGTTGAAAATGTCTACATCTTGATTTAATGAGTAACCAACAAAGTGTCTTTTCCAAAGGGAAAATTGCCGATAGGAACAGATTTCCTTGCTAGCTAATTTATTCGACCGTTTGTCGTCACATTTAGGGCATAAGTTTCTTTCAATAGTAAACTTTAGGAAACTCTTGTAAATAGTAGCCACATAACTCATAGTAGATTTAAGTTAAGCACATACGCAAAGCGTATTTCACGCATTACCAAGTACGATTAGGGGATCTTTCATTATCTGTCAGCAAAATGTGAGATTATGTTTTGACCAAAACAAGTGAACATCTTGGAGATCTCATTTTAGCCACACAAAGAACCAGCAAACGTACAGGGCCACATGTTAGCATTAGTTTGGCACAGAACAAAACATTGTGGACAAGTGCTTATGCGATACAGAGCTCGCTTCTAACTGCGCTTGTAAAAGTCAGACATACAGTGTATTCGGTTGAAGTTTGTGTAAAACGTGGTCCGAACGTCCGAAATCATACATTCGGTACAATACCGAAGCAGATGGGGCCGCTGCTACGCTGGAACTGATGTCGGAACAGGCCTGGGATCCATTGGAAGTCGAGATCGTCAGTAACACAAAATTGAGGCCGCAGTTGCAGAATTCAAAGGCAGTAGCTGGGGAGCATGTGTGTTCACGCAAGCAAAAATAATTGAAATTTGTGCACATGAAAGCTACCAACTTATCTACTAGTGAAACTAGCTCTGCTATAAGCTAATTATTACACCAAGTATGCTCCATGAAAAGTTGGTGCAGTTTATAAAGTAAGCACATACTTGGAAGAGGGGTTGTTGGATATATTGGGTTCTTCATCTACAGGCAGAGCGGTTGGAATCTTCGACTTCGAATTCCAAACATTTGTGCTTCAATATGCCCTGAAGTGGTGTATGGTGTATCTAATTTTGCGTTTAGATGTAAGGTTTTTGTATCATTAATTTAAGCATCTTGAAATTAACGTTTAGATTTCGTTTATTTTGTGTAAAGCTCCCTTTCCAATTGTGTAAAACTAACCTCAATTTTAGTCAATTGATGGATTTAAAACCTTGTTTTTCCATGGGTATAGAACCGCCGAAATCTCTGAGACTTGTTAATTTATTTCGACGGAAAAACCTTACTCCGTTCTTTGTCCATTTTAGAGGTTAAGTTGATTGTATTGACTTGACGTTGTTATAATTTATTTGTGCACTAGTTGTATACTGGGATATAAATAGCTCTCATTTTTTTACACTGTTTTCATCTAAATTTAGTGTTGATTTATCCTGTTTTGATGCAATTTACACAATTTCTTCTAAGGAAGTTGAATTTGCTCGAGCTTCAAGCAGCGGCCATCTTGGAGGCATTACTGACACAGTGGTGCTCAGGCGCGCCCAGGTAATCGTGTGGGAACCCATTTCGATTTGTCTAATTTTTACAAATTTCCTCCCTTCTACTGTTGAACATCTGGTCCTTGTTGGCCTCAACCTTGGTTCCAATAAAATCACTCGGGCTTGCGCATGTGAATGATGATTTCTAAGTACTCGGCCGTTGGAAGTAGGATCCGACACGACAGCCTGGACCTTCAAATCTTGTGATAGTGAGGAAATTACTAAAAAATAATAATTGATTACAATATTAAAGCCGTGAAAACATATTCCCTAATCCATAACCATCGTTAAAAAAAAACGGTTCTGTCTTGCGCTCTACTTTGCGCTGCTCTAGCTCACAATCTATTTGACTTCGAAAAAAGTTTCAAACAAAAGTTGTAGGAAATTACGTTTTTTGTAAGAATGAGTAAAAAGTATTTTGGTCCTTTGACTAACGGAAACCTATATATTTCCAAAAACTCTATTTTTCCGCGACCCCCAATTGGGAAAACATGAACTTTTTATTAGGGCACTGAGTCTTAAAGTATATAAATAACTAGAACACAGGCTTTTTTGTTCTCTAATGAGTGAACAAGCTAGGGGCCGGTATTGTGTATTTATCGCACGTTCGATTGTTAGAGAATTACAAACATATTTAAACCACATTTTCTGGTTATCCAAACCCACGAACGTCTAATATTTTACAATTTCCTGCTCCATTTGCGTTTTGTAAGAGTTTCTGAAACTTTCTGCAAGCGGCTGAGAAAGAAACGAGGCCAAAGAGTTACTGAAACTTGCTAACGTTGAAGTCTACGCTGTGAATTCCTGTTGATTTACAAGCTGCATTAGCTTTTCTGTATGCCAAAAATATTTAATCAATAGAAATAGTACATTTTTCTTTTTTTTCCGGCAACATTTAAAGGTCTAGCGTAATTATATTCCTTTCTAGTCGACTTCAATCGTCAGAAATATTGCAACATCAAAGGACTCTTGTTAGCCTGGTATTTAGTAGCTTTTGCAATTTTTGTACCATACGGAGTTAATTGTAGATAGCTGTTTAAGTGTTTTCCTTTAAGAGCTAAAGTAAATTGACGTCATTGAAAATAACTAATATGACTAACCATAGATGTCACCCAAGAAAATAAATACACACTTTAAGGTGTTTTGATCTATGAATTGTAAAATCGTTTCGGTGTGTAAGGAGTCTATTAACACCTAAAATACTCAAATGTCGACCTCACCTGCTAGAAAACGAATTGGGCTCTGCAGACCTTCAGGGAATATAATCTGATATCAGTTGTTTCGAGGTAATGGGGGTTTTGGGATTGGGTTAGTCACCTAGGTATATAAAGTTGGATTCAGGGAAATGATGGAAGCCTAGGGGGCAGGGGGATAAACATATTTAAGAAAACAAACGGACGATCAGCAGGAATATTAAAACTGTAACGGACAAAGAGTAAAAATAGTTGAAGACAGGGATAAGTAGAAAGTGGAGAAGCTTTAACTAGTATCTGTAATCATGGAACGATTCACAATATATAACACGAAGCTAAAGGGAGCGTAGAAAAAGCAATAATAAATTATATAAGATCCACAAGATCTATGAGATACACAATACAAGAAGTTAAGGTCATAAAAGAAGCATAGACCACGAGTTATTGATAACAGATAAGGTATTTAAAACAAACATCTACGAAAGGGTCCCCTGGAATGTATAAATGAATCAAGTTTGAATAATTGTAGAAGGAAGAAGAACAAAAACACCAGAAGCAAACGATACAGAAAAACTAACCATAGAGCAACAAAATGGTGGTTACAATTAGAACATAAACAAAACAAAGTTTGTGGAACGACACAGTGAAGGTGAAGATACAGGAGAAAAGCAGGCATGGATTAGATCCAGAACAATCCGTTTCATCGGAAATGAGCTGATGCTAACAGAACAGAGAAAAGTAGATTCGCGGTAAAGGAATTGAAGAAGATTATACGAGTAGGTGATCAGGAAAAAATCTAGAATACGATCAAAAGATTTAAAGGAGGTTAGCTAACCACAAAAATATACTAAAGGTCTGCAACGAACCTAATGAGGACAATTTTAAAGAGAAAGAAAAGATACGAGAAAATAATTCAGGAAATAAGCTTGGATGAAAAATAGCATTAAACAATTAAGAAATAGAATTTCAAGAGAAAAAGACGGGATTTCACTGGAACTTCAATAACGGCATTGAAATAGCTAAAAACTGCCTATGGTTAATTTATACAAACAAATTGGATAAGGAGACAATATTGAAGCAATGGAAAAGCTGCATTATGGCCTCAACACAAGAAAGGAGAAACTACAAAATGTGAAAATTATCGAGCAAAAATACTAAAAAGAAGAGAAAGAGAATAATCCACAACTTTCATGCCAGTAAAACAAACAAGATCACATTTATGCAATTAGAACGATGAAGAGCAACAGACTAAAAGTTAAAAAACCTTAGAGCTACCTCCATCTTACAAACAACGATTAAAAGTGCATATGATAACGTAAATGGCTCCGTCAGATTAAACTACAGGAGGTTCGTCTGTTCTTTGGAAGATTTTAAACAGGTGAACACAGTTTGAATATGTCCATTCAATTTGATTGGAGAAATCTGATAGCTGGCTTGTATCGGAATTTTGAATTTGAATTTTTAAGTGCTTATTTTAAACTTGACCAAAGTTCGCTATATTTAGTTTTAAATTAGTTGCCTCGAGTAAAGCTCAAATGCCCATGGGTTTGGTGTAGGTACTCAAATGTATAATTACAAGTATAGCACACTGTAAAGAAACATAACTCGTATAATGTGTTTAGATATATACAAAATAATTCGTAATTAAGACTGTTGTACATAGGTATAAAATTAAACTCCTGCTGGTCTGTAGTGTTCAGTGTTCCTGACCTGACCGCAACCCAAATAGCACCTTAGTTTTTTTCGAATGCTGCGCATGGACCCCCTTAAATCACGTTCGGATAAAGTAGAAATGAGTGCACGTTGGTTTGAATGAGTTAACTCCGCCGGACTTGAAGCGGATCTGAAATAGGCTATATTTATGCCATCAACAAGATGGCGCTGAGTTGTTATAATTTTGCGGGCAGACAAATTCGATTGAATAAAGTGCTTTACGGTGCCTGTAATGTGTATAATTAGGGTGTTAAGCTTGGTAGGCCGAGGGGCTGCCTTGGAATTTAAGTTTGGAACCTCAGGGATAACTTAAGCTGGGCCTGTTTCCCTGAAGCGGGGGCCGCCTTGGTTTTGTGGGAGCGTTGGAAGATCGCTTGCGCCCTGTAGTGCGCCGACCGGCAAAGTGCGACCTCAGTTTGGTGAACTGCCAGGGGTGGCCTTGTTGGACTAACAATACTATTACTCTAGGTGCACTATTATTTTAATGAGCTTTTAGGTTATAATAACCTCTGTGAAGCCGGCTATTTTGGCTCAACGTAACGTAGTGGATGTCAGGTGAAGTGTTCAGGTTAACAGACTGTCCTACGAGAAAGGTTCTTGTCACAAGGTAAAACTCTGTCAGGTCCAGGTTAGGAGAAGCAGTTCTACGCAACAGGTTTTCGTTACAAGGCAGTACTTTGTCAGGTTCAGGTTCAGGGGGATGCCCTACGAGACATGTTCTTGTCTTAGGGTAAACAGGCCATTAAAGTATTAAGAGGAGGGAAGTCCAGGGACTCAAGACGCAAGACTCAAGTGTTTGAAATGGAGGCGGAAATTGCTTTTATACTTGATGGCGCTCCTTATCGTTGTAGTCGCTTCGAATATAATTAAGGAGAGGGGGCTGCGCGGTGCGTGCTTTTACGAGACCCGGCGCACCTTTGGTGGACGTCTTCTTATCTTCTGTTTGAGCGTTAGGGCGATGTAACCGCAGATTATAACGGAATAAGCGCCGTTTAATTTTGACATAGTATTCATGCGTTAGAGAAATTTTCTACTGTCGCTAACGTTACATTCTAAGTAACTTAGAAACTAAGTTACCCAAAATTGGACATTGCATTTTTGTATATGCATAAATGATGCATATCAATAGATACATCTACTTGGATGTAAAAATGTATCTATTTTATTTCTTAGATTAGCGTCAATTTAAATTCATGCACAAAAAATGTCTTCGGCTATACATTCACCTTCTTAGATACCCGATGTATCAACGTTTTACCTATATTAAACTTTTTATTTACTAGATATTATTCTTTTCTTACATACATTGGTAGCTACGAAGTTATAGCATATGGTTTCCTTATTGCCTTCTTAAGCTTTCTCTCATTGGAAGGCAGTAGGCAATACACAGTGTGTCCTAGGATTGATTACTTAAGTCAAGATAGTTAAAATTTTGGGTAAACCTAGACAAAAATAATATAAAGCTAATTTTTGATACAGATCATAATTGAGGGCTAAATAGTAATATTCTAAAAGTCTTGGAGAATCATCTTTTCGCAACCCCTTTTTTTTCGCCCCCTAACCCTCCCCCCCTTTTAATATTTTGGTGATTTTCTCGAAAACTATCCACTTTAAGGAAAAATGTCAAGTGAGCATTTTTGAAGCTGACAAAATTTCCCTTCCAACGACGTATTGCAAGTCCATATAGTACCACGTGGTACACACCAGTGGCGTCTCAAAGGAAAGTCTGCCCCGAGATTAATTGAAATTTCTTGAAGGACACGTCGAATTTACTGATTTTAACCAAAAACTATAAGCTTGGCGAATAATATCGTTACCAATTTTTGTGTAGGTGATAAAATTGCAAAATCCACTGATATATAGAACGACCCCCCTGAACCAAAAATATTGAAACTGCTGTTTAATTTATTTTTTATTTAGTTTGAAAACAACATTTTAAACATGTTTCTCAAGAGTAGAATCTTCTGTAACGGTTTCCACAATATTATTGCATGTTTCGCCATTGCAAGGAGAACAAAATGTGCTACACGTTTGGCCTGAGTGTCTACATGAGCACAATTGGTTTTGCAATGGCAGTAAACCAGAGAGAGCAGTGATTCGGGTGCGGGAGGTAGCGCAGTTTTGACAGGCAACAATTGTCCTTCGACTAACTTCCAGCCCCATTCAGTAGGCGGTAACCGGTTTCCCAGCCACTCTTGTACCTTAAAAAACAATAGAAATATAAAGACACAAATTAATTTTTGTTTATCCATTGCTCACCTGAAGGTATACTCTCAGCGAATGTTGGGCACAGGCTGCTTTTGTGGGCGGCAAACTGGATAGCTCTAGGAGTGCAGAAGGTGATTGTCTTGCCATTGCTTTATTATAAAGACGATGGCGGAGGTCATTGATATCTCCAAATTTTGGGCCATCAGGATAAAGAGATCTGACAAACTCCTCCCCACATTGAATCACATTTTCTTGTAATTGATTAGGTACATTAAATATCTCGCAAACTTTATTCCTTATGGGATTTTTCTGTAACTGCATGTATACATTTTTTGTCCCTTTTCTGTATAAGGCAGATGTTTTATCGCAGCCAGAAACTGCATGAGCAAAGAGAATAACTTCTTTCATATCTTCTATTGCAGTTTGTACCTCAGTTATTGCATATACTTTTCCAGCCGTTCGGCTCGTGGCTGGATGATGTACACTTATGCTATTATTTTGTGGTGCTCTACCAATGAGCATTGCAAGAATGTCTGTATCCGTAGCAACAACCATAACATTTTTATTGCTGATATTTAATTTGAGAGCTGTACTGACAATTAGTTCATCTGCATCATCTACAGCGTGAATGACGGTGATCCCCGCATCTTTTAATTATGCGTCTAACACAGATATAAGGCGCGCCTTATTCTTGTTATTTGAAAGAAATTCTTCTTGAGCAATATTTACATTGGTGTTTTCGTTAAATATAATATTTGGGCTACATTTATTTTTTCCACGTCTTCTCTGTTCTTCCGATTTTGTGGTAGCTTCCTCTGTATATCCGTCGAAAACCACAATTGATTTTTGATAATGTTTGACCACATATCGGACGTATGCATTAAAAACATCCTTGAAGTTGCCAAGCTTTGGCCATACTACAATATGCAGCAGAAAGCCACCGTCAATCACAAAATCCATTGATTGATTCAGATCAATATCACTTGTTTTTTCGGGAAAAAATGAGGTTAGAGCAGACTTTTGTGTTTTTCTCATATAGGTCCCATCAAATAGAGAAGGTGGTTCTGATGCTAACTCATATCTGAAATATTCGGATTTGTCGCTTTCTGATTTTAAAACACAAAATAGCCGTAGGAATAATTGGGGAGTCGAAACCGGGACGATGTCATTTTGGATTCTTACTGTGCCACTCATAAACGACAAGGATCTTGCTTTGTTTTTGACGGATATCTTTATGTCTGAAAATGGCTTTCCTTCTACTTCGCTAAGACATTTTTGTCCTACTTTTTCGGCAACATGACAATTAATAGTTTTATCTGCAGCTATTCCAGTAGATATTGAGTATAATTTGTTACATTTTTCGTAGGGAGAATGATTCCTAAACCACTCTATAAATGTATGTAAGTCTTTGGAATCTCCAATTGTACGGGATTCAGTTAGATCAATGTGCTAAAAATAACAATGGGTAAGTATTACAAACCACAGTGCCTACTTCCAAATATTCTTACCTGATCGCTAGTCTGACACCTGTTTTTATATGCTTGACCACATGATTCTTCCATGACGTTGCACAGGGGAAGGCATTCAGGAAAAGAATAGACAAAATGATTCAAGGTATTTTCGGTTATACCTCTTCCATGTGTCATTTGTCCCTTGAAGTTTCTCATCAGATCCTGCTCGATGACTTGATCTGTAGGAACCCCAGTCCAAAAGCCCTCCGAACGACGAATAGTGAAATACTGCTTTACAAATTTTTCGTATTCGTTCTTGGGCATAACATTTTTAAGATCGTCACATTGCTGAACATACAAGTGGGCTGACTTGGCATAGTGGTAAGACCCTGCAGCATGAAAATATGGCAGCATAAGCCTTATGCAAAGGAGGTGCAAGTCCCAGTTGCCAGTTCTTTCGGCTCGAATGAAAGGTCTGATGAGTTCTACCTGTCGTATGTATTGGAACCATAGAACTGCAGTTGGGCTATTTTTTGATATTTCTTCAATGTCACTGTTTAGTTTTTCTTGAAGGGTATCAAGAATTTTGTTCTCATAGACATTTTCTGGTGTAGAATGTCCAGTTAGAAAATCCAGGAACAACGTTTTCAATTGGTCCTTGGTTTCTTAATTGATGTTAATCTTTTCGAGAAGAAGAGTGACCAGGGCTTGTTGAGTGATGAAATGAGCTCTTAGGGCTCTGTTATACGCGTTTCCTCCTATCATGTGTACCACAGAGTTTTTTGCGTAAACTTGACACCATACGTCTTCAAGACCACTCCCACCTAAAAATATATGACGTTAGACTAAAATGCAATATACATATTATGAAGCTGTCCAAATCTTACCCATTAGGTAACCAATCGCCTTCATGAAAGCCATGATCGTGTGAAACGAGCCTAAACGCACAAATATGTTTTTGAACGTATGAGGCTCAGAGTCTACAATTTTAACCGCTTTATCGTACAATTGTTGATCAAAAGTTACTATGCAGTGCTGTTGTCCCAGCTGTCGAGTTTCTTTTAAAGCAAACTTCAAAGCAGAATAAATAGTGCTTGGATCAGTTGGAGACATATTAATAAAAGGTAAAATTGTAACACTTGTTTTTTCACATTCCATGTATCCATTAAGCGCTAGTTTCATTGTTCCTCCCCAAGATGGTGGTTTGTCGACTCCTAAAACCAAAAATCAATTTGTACCAAACAACGATATTCATACTAAATATCATCATATACCTGCCCAGTTGCTAGACAACCATAATAGATCCAAAGTTTTTGCACGTTCCATTAGATTTTTCATTTCTGTATTACAGATTTTAATGTCTCTTGCTATAACATTTTTCAATGCAGGTGTCTTTGGTGCTTTGTACCAACTGATGGAAATGTATCTTTCTCCGCTGCTGCTGTAGAAGAAACAATGTCAATTTGGCGAGCAATCCCTTTTGGTGTTGCAGTTGGCGAAGGAGTAGTCAATCGAATACCTCCCAAACTGTGAAATGTGCCATGGTCAGTAAGAGTTTTAATATTAAAATCTGCGTTATCAAAGCAGTACTGGACAAGACTATTTTCGCTGACAACCGTCTCGGCATTGTCTTTTATTATGCAATTTTCATATCGATATGTTTCGTTGTAGGTCACCCAAAAACCCCAATTGTTTAGGAAGTCCACGATCTGCCTGGAGCCAAATTCTCTATGGACATATACACCAATACCAAGTAAAATTGGAGATATGAATGACCTTGGTCGACATGCGCTTATTATTGCCTGACCTATAGCTGCCTTTTTCGTATCCTGGCGTTCATTTTCTACATTTTTTAATTTCATAATTGTCTCCAGTAGCGTGTCCAAACTTTTGGGAATATTGCATAAAACTGAGGATTTTTCTGCGGGTGGATAAACGCTGCAATCATATACGGCAGCACGTATATCTTCTCTTATGATTTCTGCAGCTTTCTGAACTACCCTCAACTTTTCATCTTGCTCACTGATTTGTAGTTTCTGAGTATATCAAGATTTAAACAATATTGAATCTACATTATCTCTGAAATTCAAAATTGTTCTTTTTCCTGTAATTTCGGTGATACATATTCGTTGTCCAAAGTAATCGACCAACTTCCTTAGAAACTGTTTTCGAGAGTAAGGCTCGCAATCCATGTCTTTAAATACTTTTTCGATTTCCAGCTCTAAGTCGTTTATGGAAAACTGGCACTCATCAGACTTTCACTTTCAAGAACGCCTCATGCCTCTGGTTATCGTTCGGTCGACCTCACGAATCTCCAAGTTTTTCCAGCTTTCCTCCCGAAGAGAATAGGAGACGGCAGTCCTTGTGATATTTGGCTTCAGCCGCAACCATATCTCCGCAAGTTCCGACGCGAATCAGAACTTCTTCACCCCACTTGTCCGTTCTGGCGACAGCTTCAGACATAATTTTTTCTTTAATCAAAATAGTAGATACTTGTATGATTGTTTTCCGGTTGTAATACTTTTTATTTTTTTCTAATCGACTAGACGCCGGCTTACCGCAAAATAAGCAAACCTCTTTAATGTTATAATCCGAAATTTCAGAACGAAAGGTGGGTGCTGCAGTCGAGCATGATTGCTGTGACGGTCCAGCTTTTTCATTTTGTTCTCGAATATGTTTCAAAATTGTATCATTTCTCGTGTAGGATTTTCTAAAAACAGAAATAATTATCAATTATCAAATTTTTACCTTCCTATATTAGCCCGCAATGGCGTATGATTATTCAAAATTTAATTCGTCAAAATAAAAATAATAAAAATTAATTCGTCACCTGCATTCCTGATGCACTTCGATTGATTTCACGTTCTTAAAAATGTCACGTAAACCATCACCACGCTTTTCACTAGCAGTCAGTAATGTTTTCAGTCCTTTTTCACCAACTTTAGTAATAACACGCTCACTTAGTGGCAGTTTACACAAAACACATTTCTTCATCTTCAATTAAACAATATAAAAAAATACAAGCACAGAAATATCGGAAGACTAGATCTCTCAAAGAATGCCTCCGCACAAGTGAAACATTACGCAATAGACAAATAATAAACAACGAAACCGGTTTATTTGACCTTGAAATATTAATACAAACTCGAACATCGTGCTTGTCGCGCAGGGCGGTACTATATCCCGCACCTGTTATTTGGCAAATTGATAATCTTAGGGCGGACTTGGAGATTCTATATTATAGGGGTTAATAGGGGGTTAAAGCGACTTTTAATATTTTGCTAAGCATGCATTGTATACGTAGAAAATCAAATATCAGCCCCAAAAAGGTTTTATATTGGTAGTAAAAATTAATTTGCTCCAGATTTACGTAAAGCTGAGAAGTCTCGGATAAACTTTTAATTTTTTTTTTTTGCGGAAGTTATTGCGATGAACTTCTAAAAGATTCGCAAGTAGACCACCTTTTAATGGTCGTTTTAGAGAAAAATATGTTTTTTTTAAATTATGCTTAGTTCAAAAAACTGAGAATAAATAGCAAAAAGTATATTTGTTAAAAGTAACCCTTCACTTGATACGCCACTGGTGGGTGCCATGTGCTACTGAATATGGATTGCGATACGTCTTTGGAAGGGGAATTTTATCAGCTTCAAAAATGCTCACTTGAGATTTTTACGTAAAGTTGATAGTTTTCGAGAAAAACACCAAAATATTAAAAGGGGAGAGGTTGGGGGGCAAAAAAAGGGGGTTGCGGAAAGAGGATTTTCCAGGACTTTTAGTATGTTGCAATTTAGCCCTCAGGCATGATCTCTACCAAAAATCAGCTTTATATTATTTTTGTCTAGGTCAAATGCTATCTTGACTCGAGTAGATGTTACAAGAGATGAGATTTTGTTCATGATATGGAAAAATGTTATTAAGAAATGCTGTTCATAATGATAAATTATGACCTTATACAAAATTTCAGAAAGATCTGTTGATTTACATTAAACCGTTATTTTTTAGATTAAACAAATTGAAATTATTAGAACCTTAAAATAAAATCTAAAAATGTTTAGTCTATCTCACCTCTTGTAACATCAATCCTGGGACACACTGTATAAGACATAGATAGTGCAGTAAAAAATATTCCAATTGCACCAACTGCAACTAACGGTTCACTTTAACCACGTCATGCTGTTGCGTCCATATCAGCCCGCTAGTAATTTTCGGGCGCACACCGCTGCCTTTAGACCGATAGAGAGGGACGAATGCATTGAAAGCTTGAGGACGAGGCGATTTCGAAGGCAGGGATAGAGGAGAGAGACGAACAAGCAAGTAAAGACTGAGGTTGTACTGCGGCAGTGGGCTAAATGCAGGATATGAAAGTGCCTTTCGAAAATACTCTTATCGGCCTATTGGCAATAGTATGGTTTTTGACGAATTTTATTCACTTCTTTGGTATTAACTTGAATTGGAGTGTTAATTGCCTATCGCTTGGATTACCAAAAAGCTTCATACATTGTGCTGACGATATTTGTTATAACATGAGCAGATTCAACACACCTCCAGGTTCTGCCATTTGTAAAAAATTATACAAATCAACTATTTAAGAATGTAGTAAAACTATTCGTCTTTCTTATATACGAAAAATTACTGTTACTAAGAAACTAATGTTACATTGCAAATTTTAAATTTCCGCTCGTAGGTATTCAGCGCTCTGCGGAGGATTGCAAAACTTCACATATGCCCAGGCTGATATGAGTGATGTTTGTCACACAATTCAGCAGATCTGAATTATACTTTTTTCTGTCATATGAGCAAAACGAAAGCTCACCAAGGGTGCCTTTAGTATTTTAAAGTCATGTGTATTATAAGACCAGAAAACATGCAGCTACCATTTGACATTTGTTACAGTGTGAGGGGATGATTGTCTTTTTCTTATTCTTCTACGGGCTTTTGAATCGTTGCGTTTATTGCTGGAAGTTGTGATCATGGTTATTATCATATTACGATATTGGACACTGTCAGCCACTTGCTATAAAATGTCAGGAACAAGGATCAGTTATATTTTTCTGGTGTTATAATACACATTACTTCAACATTCCAAAGGCATCTTTGATTCACTTTCTTTTTGCTCATGCTGCTGTCGTCGCCACAACTGCAACAAGGTCACAGCTATGACTACGTGGTGCCTGAATTATTATTTTAATAATAATTAACATAGAATTGGCCGTGCTAGGTAGCATAGTGATTAAATATTCTGACTATTTCCGATAGAAATTTTTAAAAATAAAAAGATACAGATGAAAACTTTTACAAAATGCCATCAGTAAGAAGTAATGTAAAGCTGCGGGTTTCACGTTACTACGATGTGTAGCGTGTAAAACATCCCTTGCTAGGGTTGGAATTCCTTAGTCTCTGTAAAATTCTAAGCACCACTTTGACCATATGACCATAGCAGTTGGTGTCTATGGTACCTTGTACTTCGCATACCTAAACCGTGTTTATAAAAACAAACAAACATAGAATTAGAGATACCGGTAATTCCAACGAAACAATAATTTCTATTATTAAGTTTAAAATGTTGCAAATTTGCATGTCGCAATTTTGTTACAGTTTAGCTCGGTACTTTATTGCACGTTTTGAGTGAGAATCACTCGGTGCACGACTCTGAGGCGCAAGTCTTCAAGACAGCCGTTTTACCCACTATTTGGATTTCTAGGCTACATTTCAGATAACGCTAACCCCAAAAGCATATAAAAGCACGCGCTTCGGGCAGAATAAAACACTTTTCGAATCCACCTGCCTTAAGCAATAACCTCTCCTAAACTCGAAGAACCTACCTGGGGTAGGGTCGGTTCAAGTGCAAAACCACTTTTTCCGAAGTTCCGATCGGAACGCTTCGGCGCCGGTTCAAGTGACGAGCATTCGCCTAGCACCCCGATTTGGACATTGGTGCTGGTTCATGAGACATGTCTATCATCTCCGTATCTTATTCCGCTGTATGTTGTAACTCGAAACTCTCCGTGGAAGTTATAAATCTGGGCGTTGAACCCTACATGAATTATTTGACTTCCTGGTGGCCCCCGGTATACGTCCAGTATTTTACTGTAAGGCATATTTCCATCTAGAGGTTGCCGAAGCAACCAAGTTCAAAATCGCCTGTTAAGAAATTATTGTAGAATAATCCGGACAGAGGTCACCTTCGAGATCCCCGAATACTGAAGCGCTCCTGTCATCTGATAACGATCAATTAGCTTCAATACAGCATAACCATTATTGACACCGTTAATCTTTGGAGGAAACAATTAAGTGGAGCGAAAAATGGTTTCAAGCTTTCCTCGCAAGCGGACATTATGACACTAAATATTATTAAACATCAAATTAAGCTAGGTGTAAAAATGTCTTAGCGTTTCTAATAAATTACATAAATTTTCAAATAAAAAAACATTACCGGTGGTCGAATTCGAAGGATAGGCGGCAGCGTATGGGATATCAGGTTTTTAAAAAAAATATATGGCAAGTGGATGGACTGTCGTTATATGCGCGACAGAGCACATCTTTTGTCAGTGCGATCCGACCGTCTCAAATAGAACTTTTTTCGTTGCACTTTTTTCTGCATTTACGCTGTATCTGCTGAGTTCAATTTTAGTCCAAAGTCCTGTATCTCAATTAAAGCAAAAATAAACAAGTGGACGTTGAGACACTAAATAATTTTAAAAATCGAAGGCAACTAAGTGTAAAAATATTTTCATGTTTCTAATAATACTGAAAAAAAAGAAGGAAAACACTTAGTAATGCAAAGTACATCAACTTTTAAATAAAAAAATATTACCCGTGATGAGCCGACCCATTCATTGCATTGTTCGCCGGTATGTGACGGCTAAATCACGCCTTTACCGCGTGAGCGTGAACGGGGCGCTTCGAATTCCTGCGATGTAGCTGCATTTAAAGTATCCTACTTATTGGTTGCTCCTTTTTGTATCGTAGAACATTTATCCTGGATCTGTTGGCTTCCAATTTTGGAAATAATAAAGCCTGAGCTATGCACAACTTATTACTTGTATTTATTTGTAGGTTAAATAAAAAATGAACACAATTTTATATTTTTAAGGTGCTCATCCTGTATATGTTTGTCTAAAATTTTCTCGGTTTAATTCCAGGTAGATACATAATTTTGCAATATATTGTCTTCATCCAACAAATAGTTTTTGAGTTATACTGCCAACAGACAGAATTGAGAAAACCTGTTTTTCTACTCATGACATTGAAATAAATCATTTTGACATTGATTCCGGTGGTTGAAATCGCATTTCAACCGCTAGAGATTGAAATGTTTGGACTACTGGGATTTCAAACTGTTTAACATTCAATTGTTGACAAGAGAAATGTCACTTTGTATCTAATTTCTTCTAAAGTGCATTAATTTGTTAAAATTTGTGAAAATTCGTAGAAAAAATAGTATATGCAACCCGTGGCTGATAAAATTTCAACGTTCCGAGTTACTTTTTTCACCTCGCTTCGCTCGTTGAAAACCACCACAACGTTGAAATTTTATTCAACCACTTGTCCCATAATATACTATTTTCGTCATCTAGAGACCCCGAAACATGCAGATCTGTAGAAAAATATTGAAATTAAAATGTATGTGAGGAAAAGGAGCACGTACAGTGGTGGAATTAAAAAAAGCGTATAACTCTTGAAATGCTTTTGCGTCATTCTTGCCTAATGTGGTTTGTTCTTTGTGTGCTTAATATTTCTGCCTTGATATTTTAAAAAATAAGGAACAGTTAATTACTTTGACAAATTATTTGCAATTACTTTATTTGACGTAAGCTTTCAAATAAAGAACGGTTTAATGTATGTCATTTTGAGTGTACGCTTTTTTTGATTCCGCCACTGTACATTTAGCTGGTGAAAATTGAAATGTGCTGTGGATGTGGATCTTATATCGTTTTTCTACCTTAATATGTTCTAGTAATTCCTATTCTGAAATTCGTTGATTGTTTTAACCTGACAGTGTGAGTTCCATATAAAATTTAGGATAACCAATAACACGTCACTTCATTGAACGGATAGGTTGCTTGCATTCGTGTTGATATCACTTTAACAACCCATAATAAATGATACGTTACATTCAAGCTGCGAACGTAGCCTACTTTGTTTCTTTATAGGCCATAATCGTGCCCGAGAATTGTAAGATGGTGCATTTAGGCTTACCAACATGTTAAGTTAGTCTATATGTACAAAAGTTGATAATGTTGTGGTTATGATACTTGAAGGCGGTAAGAATAAACTAATGGTGATAATGGAAACTCGTGTCATTAACAGGAATGCGTAAGAACTAGCAGAGATTTCTATCAGAACAAAACGTTATGGCGAGGTGAAGTTTCCTGCGGCTGTTTTATCGAAAATCAATATCGTGAAATTCTATAAGGGTAAACCTTGTAACTTATTAAATTTAGTAGAATGTGCATTAATACACGAACCAATTCATCAAAGAAAATATCAGTAACTTTTACTATAAATATTAAATTATAGGTAATGGGATATATCAATGATCATTGTCATCGTCTTTTCGGAATTCTGTTTACGACGTAGAACAATTAAAAAACTTGTACTGATATGGCTTTCTACAAAATTCATATTATCAAGTTTACAAAAAGCGAACATATAGCAGGTAAACACATCGACATGGTAGATACAGAATTAATGATAGACTTGCGCAAGATAAATTGCTCTGTTTACTTTCAAAGTCGTTGAACTTGCTGTGCAATGATTGCATATTTTGCTGCACTGAAGTTTCAGTACTCTATTAATTTTAATTGTGTATATATTGCGCCAGGAAACAGTGCATAAAAGCCAATAAGCAACGGCAAAACATGTTGGGGAAAATTTAGTGTTTCTAAACTTATATTTAGTTGATATTTTCAGTAACTGAAGCGTTTTCCCCTTCACCGAGGTCTCGCATAACCATCAGTATATCGCAAAGGTATAAAAACTAAAGAATTACGTTCTCTAGAAGAAAAGTACTATTGCTTTTTACCTAAGATCTTACCTTTTTGAGCCGTAGCCACTTGCTTCGAGGAAATTATAGCATTTGAAGGAGATTTAAATTGTGGCTTACTTAAATCCAGTTTCTACATGTCATTTTTTAGGGTGAAGCTTTAATTCGGATTAGAACGTTAATTTCAGCTAATTTAATATACTTTATTTTTGATGGTTGATTGAACATTGTTAACTTTTTTCGTGAAATGATCATCTTTCCACATTATTTTAGGATTGATTAGATCCTTGTCTTTTGCCCCTTAGTTTTTCGAAGTTTATGATTTTCAGGGTTTTATTTTGCTCTGTAGGTTGTATTGGATTTTTACTTCACTTGTTGGTATATATTTTGGATATCAAAGGTGTTCTGGATTTGAGTATTGAGGTTGGATGTTTTGCTCTTGAGATTGGAGCTTAAGATTGAAGTAGATCATTGTGGAGAAATTGAATTTAAGTAACAAAGTAATAAACGACTTCCGGGATTGGACAATGCCATGACACGGGTCCATCCCGGTAGTCGTTTGTTACTTAATGACAATGGCCGTGAAAGCTTCCGAAATAATCTCAAATTGAATTTTTTAGGGGTATACACCACTCTAATCACCGGCTGACCCTTTCCATCTAGCAGCTTCCTATATTTGGGTAAGTTGATTTTAGAGCTGGTGTTCTGGTTCTTGTTGTTTGTTTTTACATCAGTTTTGCAGATTATGTGTACATTACGTTTCCTAGGCTCCAATTTCGAGAAGTTTGAAAATCCTTAGCTATATAATTTTTGTAATTTTTGATATACAATGGCATCTTCTTTTTGAACATTTTAAGCTTATAGGAGAATCTGTTTGGAATTTTAATTCCTCAGTTTGCTTCTCGTACCGTAGGACGTACTCTTTGAAAGTTTTTTCTTTGTACAAGCTTTAAGAGAGGATTTATACTCTAACATTGTCCGTAATCATGTTCATAGTTTATGCGATGTTGATAATTTATGTTATGGTTTTTTAATTTGTTTCAATTTGTCTGGTTAAATCAGCATCTAAAAGTATTATAAGAGCAAATAGTCCTTTGGTGCATAATATCTTAGGTGTTGAACAGTTTATTTTGCTCGTTTGTTTAATATATTACTGACTTTATTTGAGGCCTGCAAACTGTTTCAATTTACCTTCAAGTGGCTATTCAATTATCTCTAATTTATTTTCTACTAACGTTTCAGGTATTTCGTCGTGTAGCTTTTGAGTGGTTCTAAGTAGTCCTTCGTGGATCATTAATCAATATGCGAGGGAGCATTATATGATCGTAAACCTACCGAAGTACTGCTGGATCTATTCCTAATATATTTCGTCTGCTACATCGCAGCTCACACACTGCGGAAAAACTTCTACCACTGAATTCTAATACCCAATATATTTTATTATTTTGGCTGAATCATACAGGAGAGAAGCCGCTAGCTTCTTGGTAACTGTAGTCAGCAGTTGGTACAGATCAGAGGTTTTTTATTGCTTAGCGGACACTTCGTCAAACTATATCTTCACTTTACTAAGCATTTTACTTCGATTCAGTATAATTTGCAATCAGCATAGAGTCAGTCCATACTTGTAGTATGTTTAAACCGATTTCGTCAGTCTAGTTTCGCAATAATTAATTCCTGTCTCCCTAGCGGAAGTGGTAGCAAATATGGAGCAACGATACATATAATACAGTGTAATAACTGCAATGCCATACTGAAAACACTTTTTTTAATGAATTACAAACACTAACTTAATGTGTTCCAAAGAGCGCATATTAAAAACTACTCTAACCTACCACTGTCTCGAAGTATCGATAAGAAGCTTGCATCTTGTCATCTTTTTTACTATTATTATTATTGTTATTTCAAATTATAATTTGAATTCCGGGTGAAGTACATTGTTGAAAATGTTTGTTATCTATAACTTTCACCACAAAAGTTTTCTATAACAAATTGCGTTTTACTTTTTCGTTATTCTAATGGTTGCAAAAGAGAAAAACTGCCATGACTACGAAACATGCGGATGTGGACTGAGGTAAATGCTAAATTCCATAGAATACCAAGGATTCGCTAAGTAAAGTTCACATTACCTTTTTTCTGTAATGTAACAATTTTCCCTCTTTATTTAACTAGAAGGTACTGAATGAAACAAAAAAATCTGCAGTTTTGTTCAGGTCGGCTTTAAATATAGCTTGTTCTATAATGCTGTCAATGTGACACTTGTCTGAATAGAGATGTAAAGAGACAAGTACTAAATAAGAAAAATGAAGCGTGGACGAAGAAATGCGAACACGTTGAACAATATATAGGAGGAGCAAAAAGCTCGAAAGCATGGCGTGCGATCAAGAACTTAATAAAATAGTTAAATGAACATCACCTAACTACTATATCAGACAAATAGTAGGAAGAACATTTTAAAGAACTACTTACAGAAACAAGAAGAAAATTCATAGAAAAAGAGGAAATAGAAGAAGAAACGGGACATGTAAGCATTACTATAGATATATTAGAGGTAAAACAAACTGCAAACACAATGAAACTTAAATCGTCACCAGAAATAGAAGGTATACATGGTGTTAATTAAGTAGGTAGACAAACTTTAAGTGGCGATTCCTTAATCAAGTCTAAAATAAAAAGTTCATACACACATGGGACGTAAACGGCTTCGTTTTCAAGATACAGGATGTTGAAGTTTAAACTAAAATTAGTTGTTTGTCAAAAATCTGAAAAACGTCTACAGGTATTCTAAGGAAACTTGGTGTAAGTTAGTATTTCATAAAGTGGCATTATTCGGTCAAAATAAATTTAATTTATTTCCACCAGTGGCTTGCATTGGGGCCACCTCAGTTACCTTAGATTAGATAAATCTGGTACGCCACTGTTTATTAGCCAATACGACAAGTTTTTTAGCTTTATCCATTAAAACTATACAAAAGATGTATTTTATATTGTTTGATAGAATAAACCTTTTATTTCATACTCATGTCAAAAATGGCTTATTTATGGTACAAAAAATTGAACATTAAAGTGCTAGTACTTTAAAGTAAAATATTAAAGTTTAAGTACTTTAAAATTATACGTCAGTTGTTGACAAGAAATTTGAAATAATTTACAACTTTTTATTTAAAATTCGTTAAACTTGCAGTATAAAATAAACCGTTGTATTCACCACGAACGAAAAGTGTTTTTAAAGGTCCTCGGCTGATACCTCGGCCGTAAATAACTTTCTCGTCCTTTAAAATGTCGATTTTCGTTCTAGATAAATAAACTACTATTTCGAAAGAAACGGAAAAATCTGTAATAGTACGGTCACATTAGGGGTTTCACTTCGGAATGAGAGGTAATAAGCTGAAAATTTGTATACACCTTTGTTTTGGCATTCTAAATGATGTGTCAAAAGTCTCATATAATCTCATCTCCGCGTCTTAAGATATTAAAGGTCAAAGGCACAAAAATCAGTTTTTTGCAAATATCTCGCTTCCTATGCGTTAAATGGTATTACCATCTATTATAAAAGTTGTAGAGCAACTCTACAATTTTTGTTTTAAACATTTTTTATACGATTAACCGTTTTTGAGATAGAGCACGGAGAGCGCACAGCGCTTACCCATATATGGCGTAATGCAAGGTCAACCGCCAATCCCAGTCGATAATCCGTTGTATAAAGTTAATCATTCATTAAAAAAAATTATTATTATGAAAAAACTTTATTTTCATTTGATAATAATTACTTATATCATGTAATTAAAAAGTGATTAAGTGAAATACTTTAAGTCGGGTCAGCTAGTTAAAAATATATTTCTTCAATTTCTATTCTACTTAAATAGTAGTTTATTTATCTAGAACGAAAAGTGGCATTTTAAAGACGAGAAAGTTGTTTATGTCCGAGGCGTCAGCCGAGGACGAAATTACTTGCGAGGACCTTTAAAAACACTTTTCGCTCGTGGTGAATACAACTGTTTATTTCATACTGCAAGTTTAATGAATTTTAAATAAAAGTTGTAAATCATTTCAAATTTCATGTCAACACTGACGTATAATTTTAAAGTACTTGAACTTTAAAATTTTACTTTAAAGTACTAGGACTTTAATGTTCCATTTTTGTACAATAAATAAGTTTTAAAGTACTTAAACTTTAAAATTATACTTTAAAGTACTAGGATTTTAATGTTCTATTTTTTGTACCATAAATAATCCGAAAAATTTCAGTTTTGACATCAGTATGAAATAAATGTAATTAAGATATATTACAATATAATTAAAATATACTTCAAGTATTTCACTTAATTATTTTAATTACATGAAATAAGTAATTATTATCAAACGAAAGTAAAGATTTTTCATAATTATAATTTTTTTTAATGAATGATTAACTTTATACAACGTATTATCGGTAGATGATCTACAATTTTTATAATAAATGCTAATACCAGTTAACGCCTAGTAAGCGAGATATTTGCGAAAAAATTATTTTTGTGACCTTTGACCTTTAATATCTTAAGACACGGACACGAGATTGTATGAGACTTTTGAGACATCATTTAGAATGCCAAAACAAAGGTTTATACAAATTTTCAGCTTATTATCTCTTATTCCGAAATTGACCTCTTTTTTGGCTTATGTGACTGTACTATAATAGCAATTTCGTTCATTGGATGTTAATGGGACCTAAACGGCTTCGATTTTCAAAATACAGTTTAAAGAAGTTTTAAAAAAATCTTATTTAATAACAAACAGTCTTACAATAGCTACAAAACTTTTGGCTAAACCACATTGGCGTACCAGATTCTTCGAAAATAAGGTAACTGGGGTGGCCCCGATGCACGCCACTAGTGGAAATAAATTAAATTTTTATTTTGACCAAACACTGCCACTATGAAATACTAACCCACACCAAGTTTCATTAAAATACCTCTAGACGTTTTCCAGGTTTTTGAGAAAAATTTTATTTTAGTTTAAACTTCAACATCCTGTACCCTGAAAACGAAGTCGTTTAGGTCCCAAGTGTGTATGAACTTTTTATCTTAGAATTGATCAAGGAATCACCCCTTATAGTTTGTCTACGTACGTAATTAACATCCTGTATATCCTGAATTAGTGAAATACGGACCGGAAGAACTACAATATTAGGCTGACAATATTATTCCAACGATGTGTAAATGGCGAAAATATACCTGAAGAATGGAAGACAGCATATATTACTGCAATCTATAAAAAAAGTAGTAATATATTCCCAAAAACTATAGAGGAATAGCAGTAGTTTGCTCAATTGGACGAATGTACTCAAAGATAATAAAGAATTTGACAGAGAAGGAGATAAGAGACAAACAGCCAGAAGAACAGGCGGGTTTTAGAACAGAACGATTCACTATAGATAACATTTTTACTATCAAAAAAGCATGCGAAAAAAGAGTACAGAGGAATAAGGATCTACATATAGAGCTAATAGACTTGGAGAAAGCATATGATGGCGTACCTATCTTTCAGTTGTGGAATGGGCTAAAAGAACTAGACCCTGATAAAAGCAGTAAAAAACCTGTATGGCAGAAATACAACAAGAATAAAAAACGGACAATCATACACGCAACCGTTTCATGCAACAAAGGGATTGAGATAGGGCTGTAGTCTTTCTCCTACGATCTTTAAAATTTATTTAGACAAAGCCCTAAGAAAGTGGACGATGCAAGTCAGAGACATGGAACTGCAAGTCGGGGACGAAAAACTATTTAGTCTATACTTCGCGGACGATCAAGTGGTTGTAGAAGACAGAAAACTTCAAGAGGAATATGAAGAAATCAGAATACATCATAGTGGGAAATGGTCACAAAGAAAATTTGGTACTCGATAACACAAAAAGCCTAAAAGGTGTGATTGCATGTAAATATCTAAGAATAATATTCAACAAACAAGGGAGTAGCAATGATGAAATAAAAGAAAGGATAAACAAAGGAAGAAGGACAATAAGGTCGCTGAATTATGGGACAAGTCAATTACGAAAAAAAAACAAGAAAAGAATATATAAAAGTATTGTACAAGGTATAGTCACATATGGAGCCGAACCATGGGATATGACGAAAAAGAACAGAAACAAACTCATAACGACGGAAATAAATTACCCAGAAGAAGTTGCAGAAGATCAAGAATAGAAAGGGTCAGAAACGACATAATTAGAGAAAGTATGAATATGAACACCAAAATAATAGAGGAAGTCGAGATAAAACAACTAACTTGGTTCGGACACACGAAAAGGATGCATGATACGAGGTGGCCAAGAAGAATCTTGGAATGGATAACCGTCGAAAGAAGAAAAACAGGTCGCACTAGAAGAAGCTGGAGAGACGATATAGATGAGGCCATGCAAGCAAGAGAATTAGAAGAAAACGACAGAAAAGAATGGAAACTGGGGATGGTATGTATGTAATGTGACATTTAAAAAAATATATAGTAAAATAACGCCAATAACAAACAAGCAAGCAAGCTCAAAATCTTATTGTAAACGTAGAAACCTTCTCAAAAAGAAGAAACATCGGATTGGCGTAAGTCAAGAACGTCTTGGTATGAATAATGTGCTATTTAGAGGATCCTTTGCATTAACGGTTAGGTATATATCAAATTCTTTCTGATGTCTACTAGCTGCGTTCTAAACATGATCTATTGAATTTCACTTTAATATAAGACATGAGATTTTAAGACTATGTTTTGTTATTTATGACATTACAGAAAAAGGGTAATGTATAGACTTCAGATGGTCGCTAATCAGTAATTAAAGACGGCATATAGAAAAACACATTTTCACAGTAACGTTTCCATATCTCAAGAACGCTAGCAATGATCCGTACTTCGCTATAATATAATTATAAAACGTATAAGGAAAATAAAAAAGTTTTAGTCAGCAATAACTCTTAAGAAAACAAAATGTTTATTTATGTTTCCCAAGATTTCAAAAAAAAAGAATATTAATGAAGATGTATGCTATTGCACATAAGAGTAATAATTTTTTAGAAGCTAATAACCTCTGTAGATGTTTGTGATAATTGAACTCGAAATCTAATGACAATGGTGGACCAAACTCTATGAAATTTGATTATTATAGGTAAATAGAATATAGATTAATTGAGAAATTCGAAGCTGGCCACTAGAGTCATAGAAATGAAAAACAATTATACCTACAAAGGAAACGAGATAGTAATAAGAGATAAATCAGTATCTAATTAACACGAAATACATAATGATTGTACTATATAGGTTCTTAATCCAAGTAGACCTTAAATGATTCGATACGTGTAAGCTACAGCATTAACTAAGTTATGTTCTTGCAGGGAAGTTTGCCAATATTAGCAAGAGCTTAGGCTCGTCAGCTTCGTAATCCACAGCATTTCGCATATGAACAGCATAACAAATTCCTTCAGCCTTCCTTCCCGGATTTTATATATGACCAGGACCGCATCGAGCAAGCAAACAGTTTTGCTGTGCATAAAAGCCACTATAAATCAACCGCACAATAACTTTATCTCTAGTAGTTCAGCACCTCTACATGGAGGTTCGTGTTTTCGTGTGTTTGAAAAATTCTGTAAAGTGGCGTCTTTCAATTCACCAATCTTTGTGATTACTCAAGGGATCTCAGCAGTTTTGTTTGATGGGATCAGTTATCATTTACTTATTACCTATTATTGTTAGTAATGTTCCACTTTATATAAAATTTTTTAGGGAATTTTTACAGATCTAGAACTACACAGCATTATTTATCTGATCTTATCAACTCTAAATTTGTAAGTTAGAAATGTTAAGCGTATTATTATTTTTTCAGCTCCAATAGAGAATTTATGAAAATTAATTACTGTGCCTCTAAAGAAGCTTCAATTATTGTACACGAATATCCAGTGAGTTGATTAATGGTTTTTTGTAAAATACAAAACGTAGGTACTGCCTTACTGTAGCAATTTGTCTCCCCTAATGGATCCTAGTTTTCAGTTAGTTTACATTTACTATGTGATGTTTTAATTTAAAAGCTTCGTATATCAAAACTAGTAACAACGTCATGACCACGTCTACCATTCTTGTTAATTTTTGTGTTATTAGTAGGTTTTAAAATTTTGTAAAGCGTATTTGTCTGAAGTCTTCCAATATTGCACTTTAGGAAGTAATTGCGAGAACGTAGTCTGTTGATTGATAACTCCAGCTTTACTATAGGTTTTGTTTTTTAAATATGCGTACTCTGTTCATTGGCAAGAAAGAGGGACTATTATTATTATTATTATTATTAATATGTTTGATAGTTATATACAGGACCCGGATGCAAGATATTTCTAGAAGTATGAGAGTTACACAAAATTCGCTTAAATGAAAGTTGTAGGTACGAAGGTGGTACATATTAGTAAAATATTTGTGATTATTCAGGGTTCTCTACTAAACTTTGGCCAACAAAATCTACTTTGTTTTAAATAGAACACTCTATAAAGGGTGTTTCCTACGTATGTGTAGAAAATTCGAGAGCATGTTTGTTTGGCTTATTCTAAAACAGTTCATATCAACATGCGTCCGCAAGATCTTCGTTTTTGAAATTTGACAGAAAAACATCGTAAATGTTAATTTCTGAAAACGCGTAGTAATACTAATTACAAAGTTGGTGTATGTACTGTAATGGTATTACACCCACGGCTCGCCTCTGTTAGCAGTCCAACATGATGAACAATTCAGTAAGCACAGAGTTGGGGTGTTTTATGTGGCTGCAATGATAAACTGAACATTCAAACAACGAATGCATTGGTAAAGAGATGTCGGTAATAGTAAAGTAATTGAGTAAAAGGAACGCAAGGGGCAAAGCTTGTTTTTCACAGGGGTCGAAGATGACTTTCAAAAATTAAACAATGGGTTTGTGTGGAATGAATAGCCGAACCGAAAGAAAGTAATAGACACAAAAGGGTTTGCTATGTGGATGTAAAAGAAGCGTAGATTTCAATTAAGCTAGTCAGTGAAATTTGTGAGAAATCGTAAAAAGTAAAGAAAGCTGGAATAAGATAACAATACATTGCGAAAGAGCAATATCAAAACCAGACAGCAGGACATGAAAAAAAAAATTGGAAAAGCAAGCAGCAGGGCATGGAAGAAGCAAATAAGAAGTAATGAACTCTATACATAATCAGTGCATTTAACGTTAGTGAAAAGCAGAGCAATTAATAAAACGTGTATATTTGTGGCACAAAAAAGCAATTTAGATTAAGAAAAAGACAATATTTTAGTTTGTAAGAAATTTGAAAATGTAACATATGTACTCAAACTTATTTCTATTATGTACTAAAATTCATAAAAACTTATTTCCGTTAGCATTGTAACTATAGCAACAACATTTGTTTTTGTTTTAAGTAACGGAAAACAAAGAGAACAAAAAAATAATTATTAAGCTTGAGATTGTGAAATTTGTGCTCCACTTCAATTAGAGTTTTTATATAATAAATGAACATTTTGAAACCATAAAAGTATATTATTGTGTTGTGCACGTGTCAAAGTTTATGCAGGTTTCCGCAACATAAAAATAAAATTTTCTTCGAGATCATCTCCGACCACTTCGGCAGCAGTTCAGTTTGGAATTCCGATATTCAATTCCGGCCAAGATAAGGGTCCAGAGCCAGGGGTCTTCACTGCTACACATCGGGCAGGACTGCAGGAGTGCCACCGCCAGCATCGACACCAAAGAAAGCCGTTCCAGAGGCCAACTGGGGTCATCTCCGAGCATTGCGGCAGCTACCACCGATCGGTAAAGGTAGGAAATTTGCCTAAAAAAACAGTGTTATCGTGCGGAATTCGAGGGGCATACAAGAATAAACCTTACTGAAGAGGATACAAGATTGTTCAGGGCTCAACCGAGGGCGCAGTTCTAAGAATAAGCAAGGCGTCCCAAATTTTGAGGTTATGCGAAGGTATCGAAGCGTCCGATTGAAACAATTGCAAAATTTAAGACGGCGTCAATCTGACGTCATGAAATAAATACCTGCCTGAAACAAAAGATGTTATTTGCCGCCAAAGCGCGAAGATTTGAATAAATACCTTACGAATGTTCATAATTTCGCTCATTCTAACGTAAGCACCTCTGACTGCACTACATAAATAATTTTGTGGGATTTTTGACAGATTGGTAGACATTTAACTACCGCGTATTTGTACTAATTCAGGTGTACAGTACCGTATCAAACAAATTGTAAATTATAACCTACTAGAAACTCACCCTGGGATTAAAGAGTTATTGTTCTACTGAGCTAGCTTTCTTTCCAAATTAATTGCAGCTAAATAAAAATTGAAAAAGGCATACAACCATTTATTTGTTGCAGTAAACTAATACAGGTCACATTTTAACCAGCGTAATAAAATGACAGGCAAAATTCAAATACAATAATAACATTAAACAGAGGATTGAGCATTTTAGGATTTTGCTCTAGCGTATATAACAATTAAATTAATTAATAATATAGCAAATTATGTAGGTTTCCGCTACGTGAATCCTTTACAGTACATGCAGTGCCAAGAACTATTTTGTGTCGATAAATCATCTTTCAATTCACCAGTGGCGTGGGTATGAGACCCCTTTGCATGATTGAATAAGGAAAAGGAGACGTCATATGGACGTCACTGATGTTTTCAATTTTGTTAAGGTTTTTCAATGCCTTGATTAAAACACCACAAAAACTGCCTTTTGGGCTTTTTTGCTAAAATGCACTGTTTTTTTACAAAAATTGGAAACATGAAACCACGTGCAGCCAATTTTCTTTTGCTTGTTATAACTTCAGGGCTTCTGTAACAGAAAACAATTGAATGAAAGATAACGTTACTAAAGGATTATGTTTTTCATGAGTTACCTTTGAATTGCAAAATATTGGCTCCAAGTATTAATGCTATAGAGACAGAGGGCACTAAACATTTTCAAATTTCATTTATTTCTGTATTTTTGCATAACCCTTTGAATGAGCTATTTTTTGATATCTCATTTTGAGTACCACCATATTCAACTGTTTTTTAGATATTCCAGTGTGAATACAAAAAGCAATTTAAGTCCCTTTGAAAAAAAGAGAAAGAGAATATGAAATACGTGATCGAAATAATTAGAGAAGAATTAATAAATGAAATATATCTTTTATAAAATGAAAGGAGGACAAAACTGCATTCACATCAAACACCACACCATTAAACATTATTATATATTCCAACACCTATCTATAATGAGTATCATATAAAATTACGTAAACAATAGAATGCGGATGGCATAAACAGTAATGAAAACACTATATGCAATTATATTTGAAAATATAATAATAATGATGTTAAGGACTTTATAAACTTTTGCCGCCTCTCTTACATTCTGAATTCATACTGTGCGCAGTCGACTCCCGGGCGGGTCCGATTCTAAAAACTCACTTACGTTTCATCTGTCAACGTGGCAGCATGCAAACCGGTCCGCTCTACGGAAGCTAATTCTTGTAAATGTTCAAATGTTCAATGTGTTGTTTATTGCTAATAAAGTAACATATTTCCGGCTTTCAACGAGTGTATTTATTCAGTGAAACCTACAATTCATACAGTCCACAAATTCCAAGGCGAGCTGGCAATCAGGAATTTTCCAAATAACGGAAAACTGAGAAGGCTACAAACATTGGTCCTACAGAGCCAGGATTAAAAAACCACATTAGGTCATTGCGAGTCCAATCGCGACAGCATTCGACAACATTGGTCATTGGCAAGTACAAAAGCATATTCAGTTTTGTATTGCATCGCATGTAATCGACCGCAAGGAGCAGCGTTCCAATTTCGCAGCAACGCGTGGAACGAAGAGGGCACATGCGGTGCCCGTAACGAGAGGAAGGAAGACAGCAGACGGTAGATACCCAAACGCCGAGTTTGGCGCCAAGTTCGTGCACGTGGGCATTGCAGCTGCTAGCCAGACGGTAGTACGAACCACAGCAACGAGAAAAATCGGCAAAGCGGCACACACCAATATCAATGTAAGCCTAATTTCCTATTTTTGTGATTTCCTATGCATAAATTTGGTTTATTTCATCTGTGTTTACATGTGCATAATTTCAGCTGCGTATTATTGCGTAAACAAATGGTTTATGAGTCATATAAACATTTTAATTGCGTGAAATGCCAAGCTATTACGTTTGTTAGCGATATCCCCTGCATGTTTCATACTGCAGTTACAAGTTAATCATCCCGCGTTGTACCGGGGTCGTTTTCTGCGTCGTAAGCTACAAGTTTCTCGCGTTGTTAGCAAGCGCTGTCTGCGTTGTAAACAAATTCGAGCCAGAGGCGTGCGAAAGGGTTTTATCATTAAAGAATATTTCAGATTCTGCAAGTAGTAAGGCTACCGCGCGTAGCATCTTGCCTGAAATATCACAGATAGTTGACCCGTTGGGTCCGCGTACCAGAAGCGTACAAAATTCACGCCAGAGGCGTACGAAAAGTTAGTTTCGACCTGTTAAATTGTTTTTAATTTCAACAATTATGGATCCGCTTGTAAGAGCACGTGGCTCTATTAAAGGCAAGCTTACGCGTTTTGCAAATCATGTTCAATCTTTGCAAACAATTTATGATGAAGATCAATTCTTATCTAGCGCTCAGATTGTTCAATTGCAAGAAAGATTGGATGCTATAGCCACCGTGCTATCGGAATATGATGCGGTTCATGAACAAATTTTAGAAAACAGTAAGGATACAGAATCTGAAATGCAGCAACAAGTTGAATTTGAAGATTCTTATTTTTTCGCAATATCACAAGCTAAATGTTTGATTAATGAATACAACAAACAATCTGATGTTGCACCAGATCGTTCTGGATCTCCTAACGGTAGCGTAAGATCAACGCATTCAAATTGCAGTTCACATTGCAATAATCAAGCTGTACGCCTTCCTGCCATTTCGATTCCCAAATATTCAGGAAGTGTTTCAGAATGGTTAGAATTTCGTGAGATATTTAGTAGCTTAATGCTTGAGAATCAAACGTTAACTAATATTCAAAAGCTGCATTACTTAAAGGCTAGTTTACAGGGTGATGCAAGCCAAATTATAAAAAGTTTAGAGTTTACTGCGGGTAATTATACTCTAGCTTGGGAAGCATTGTGCAATCGATACAATGATCCAAAAATTCTGGTTCATAACCACCTCAAGGCTATTTTTGAACTTGAATCTTGCAGTAAGGAATCTGCAACTAAATTACGTACGATTAGCGATATGTTATTCAAACATTTTGCAGCAATCAAATCATTAGCTACCGAAAGCGAGCTTCTTGATTTTGTTATAATTTATGTAGTTTCTAAAAAACTGGATCCCACTACATTTCGTGAATGGGAGGTCCTTAGAAACCGGTCAAGTTCTGACCTGCCTAATCTTGATGAGTTCAAGGAATTTCTACAAAACACAGCAAATCTTCTAGAAACTCTGGAAGTAAAAAATGTTAAGCTTGTACCCGAAAAGTCTTCCAAGGTACATTCGAAATCATTTGTGTCGGGTACCCCTTCGTGTCCACTTTGTAAAGGATCTCATTCCTTGTACAAATGCGATAAGTTTGTCAAGCTGTCTGTTCTTGACAGAAAGTCAAAGGCAAAAGAGCTCCGCGTATGCTTTAATTGCCTAACTCAGGGTCACCTATCGAGCCTTTGTAGCTCCAAATATACGTGTAGAAAGTGCAAATCAAGGCACAACACACTTCTTCATGAGGATAAACCTCAAAATGCTTCTTCTAGTCAACCAGGATCTGCGATGTCGGCAGAAACCCCTGTTGAGCTAAATCAATCGATTTCTGCATTCTGTTCGAATGCTTTTCAGGTACTCTTACCTACGGCTACCGCTAAACTCATCGCTGATGATGGTACGCCTCATGTTGTGCGAATCCTGCTGGATTCCGGTTCCCAATCGAACTTCATACGTTCAGATTTGTGTAAAAGGTTGAAGCTTCCAACTCGCGAAGTCAACGTTACTGTTTCTGGCTTAAGTAAAGCCACTTCTCAAATCAAGGCTAGGTGTGATATCAAGCTGCAAGCCCCTCACACTTCATACGGCATTGGCCTATCCTGTCTTGTTCTCGATGAGATTACGGGTGTTACCCCAAGTTTTCGCGTCCAGCGAAACAGCTTCAAGGTTCCTGATAACATCAAGTTATCAGATCTGTCCTACGACCAACCGGGCACCATCGACATTCTGATTGGTTCGCCCATTTTCTGGCAGCTCCTTTGTATTGGACAAATTGGTCTAGGCCCAAATCTTCCCATCCTCCAAAAGACTCGTTTTGGTTGGATTGTTTCTGGCCCCACAGGCCCCCCTTCTGCGTACCCTGTACAGTGCAATCTTAGCACGATCGAGGATGCTTCTGATCCCATTGCTAGGTTTTGGCAACTCGAACATTACCCAGAGGAAAAGGTTCGCACAAATGAAGGGAACGCCTGTGAGGCACATTTCCTGCAAAATACGCAACGAGAAGCGAATGGTCGATTCGTTGTCTCTATCCCTCTCAAGGAACCTGTAGAGGTATTGGGTGATTCATTGCAAATCGCTCAGAAAAGATTCTTAGCAGTAGAGAATATTTCAGATTCTGCAAGTAGTAAGGCTACCACGCGCAGCATCTTGCCTGAAATATCCCAGATTTCAGATTCTGCAAGTAGTAAGGCTACCACGCGTAGCATCTTGCCTGAAATATCCCAGATTTCAGATTCTACAAGTAGTAAGGCTACCAATCGTAGCAGCTTGTCTGAAAGATCGCAGATAGTTGACCCGCTGGGTCTGTCAAGCCTTTGGTGGCACGGTCCCACCTGGCTAAGCGAAAGTGAGGCATCTTGGCCTACTTCCATGTTCAATATTTCAGATTCTACAAGTGGTAAGGCTACCAATCGTAGCAGCTTGTCTGAAATATCCCATATTTCAAATTCTACAAGTAGTAAGGCTACCAAGCGTAGCATCTTGTCTGAAAGATCGCAGATATTTGACCCGCTGGGTCTGTTAAGCCTTTGGTGGCATGGTCCCACCTGGCTAAGCGAAGGCGAGGCATCTTGGCCTGCTTCCAAACATGTTCGTGCTGAGCTTCCAAAATTCAAAAAAGAAGTTCAGAGTCTTCCTGTAACCTCTGTTGAACCATTTCCGTTCAATCAGTATTCAAGCTTCGCTCGCTTACAACGAGTTACAGCTTATTGTTTTGTCACAAAGGCAGTGCACCTTGAATTGGTCGCTGATATTTCTACTGAAGCCTTCTTAATGGCTTTTCGCCGGTTTGTAGCTCGTCGAGGCAAACCGCTACGTGTCTATTCAGACAATGGCACTAACTTTGTAGGCGCTAATTCCGAGTTAATCGAATTAGGCAATTTTCTCGCGGAACAAAACCCTTCTATTTCCGAATCAGTCGCGAACGACGGAGTAGCTTGGCATTTTATACCCGCGCACAGTCCCCACTTTGGCGGATTGTGGGAGGCCGGAATCAAGTCCTCCAAACATCACATACGTCGCGTTATAGGTAACGCTAGTCTAAATTATGATGAATTTAGCACTTTGTTAGCACAGGTGGAAGCGACCTTAAACTCCCGACCCCTGTCCCCTTTGTCCTCTGATCCAAACGACCTTCAGCCTTTGACTCCTGCTCATTTCCTGATTGGTCGTCCGTTGGTGTCACTGCCTGATCCCAACGTTACTGAGATAGCCAAGTCTCGTCTGTCTAAATACCAGAGAATACAACAACTTCACCAGAATGTGTGGAAGAGATGGAGTAAAGAGTACATCTCGGAACTCCAACAGCGCACCAAATGGCGCACGCATCTTTCGGACCTCCAGCCTGGTTCCATGGTCCTCATCAAGGATGACAATCTACCCCCTCTGAAGTGGAGGTTAGGCCGGGTCACCGAGCTGCACCCTGGCCTTGACGGCGTTACGCGTGTGGCGTCAGTGAACACTGTGTCAGGGATCGTGAAGCGATCCTTCGCCAAATTGTGCCCGCTACCTAGTGTTGTGAACTAGTGCGTTAGCGTTCAGCGCAGTTTTCGTAAAGCCTTTTGGCTCCCCATTGTTCGGGTTTTCTTGTACTAGATTAAGATCCATGTACTATTATGCTTTGTATATATGTGTGTTCATGTTACATGTTTTACTCTAGCTTTTACATGTCAACTCTGTACTGTTTTATTTGAAAGGTTACCCTTTCCAAGGCGGGCGGTATGTTAAGGACTTTATAAACTTTTGCCGCCTCTCTTATATTCTGAATTCATACTGTGCGCAGTCGACTCCCGGGCGGGTCCGATTCTAAAAACTCACTTACGTTTCATCTGTCAACGTGGCAGCATGCAAACCGGTCCGCTCTACGGAAGCTAATTCTTGTAAATGTTCAAATGTTCAATGTGTTGTTTATTGCTAATAAAGTAACATATTTCCGGCTTTCAACGAGTGTATTTATTCAGTGAAACCTACAATTCATACAGTCCACAAATTCCAAGGCGAGCTGGCAATCAGGAATTTTCCAAATAACGGAAAACTGAGAAGGCTACAAACAAATGAGAACGATAATAAATGTAGGAGGATGAGAGGCACATGGGCAATTCGGAAGTCAAGGCAGCATTAGAAGAGATGAAGAATAAACTAACCCCAGGTAACGATGGAATAGTGATAGCGAGTGTAAAAGCTGCGAAAGAGAAACGGACGCATTTTGATTTCTGTTTAACAAACGTCTAGTGGAACAATGTGCTGATTATTGGCATGCATAAAAATGCGTCCCATATATATTTATATTCGATTGTTAGCAGCACAAAAAACACGTAGGATTTAGTGTTGGTTATGATCCAAACGATCATGTAACTACTAGTTGTTAAAACAATAACTAAGGAATGTGTCGAATATAGCAATCCTTTAAAACTATTGTTTGTACACTTGTTGAAAACATCTATCACAATATAACTGCCAACTCACTTCATTAAGGTCCCTCGAGCTTCAAAGTAAAACGAAGAGTATTTTCACTGTGATGTGGAAATTTATGTTGAGAAACTCGGCTGAAACGACAAAGGTATAACAACTGATGGCGAAAAGCTAAACGATCTGTGTTTTACTTAGAAAATTGTAATATCAGATAACCTTCCTAAAGTTTTAGAAGGCTCAATAGGCTCACCGATGTCGCCAATGAGGTAGCACAAGCGACATCTTTCAAGTACCTGCCACATGAAATTATAATTGGCCGGGATAATAAAAAAACTGAGATTAAAGAAGGATAAATCTGGCATGTGATGCTTTCGGTAGATTGACAAATGACATTTGTAAAACCAACATATCTATTTTCCTTAAGAGGAGATGCTCTATTAGTATGTTTTTCCAGTACTAACCTACGAAAAGAAAGGCTGAAATAGTTCGGATAGAACGAAGACATTAAGAGACCGAGTTTATATAAAGAACAAAAAACCAGAAGAGAAGTTACCGACGCTGTAAATCGTATTGCAAACCTTAGATGGAGTTGGGCGGGCTTGTAGTAAGAATGAGAGGTAGTAGATATACAAAATGGATTTTAGAATGACGTCTATAATGAGACGCATGACAAAACCAAGAAAGACCACTAACAAGATGGACGGATGACATAAAACGAATTGAAACAAACTTGATACCCAAGTAACACAATTCCGAGAGGGATGTATCAACTTGAGGGAGGCTTATGTTCAGCATTGGATGTTACAAGCTGAGTAATGATAGTGACGAAATTTTATAAAACAATAGTCTAAAAGGAAAACAAAAAACATGACTATAATACAAATTATAGTATTATATAGTTGACAATCATGGTCAATTACTTCTAAAATAAGAAACAAAATAAGAATGATTAAAGTTTCTGAAGAGAAGCCTTCAAGTTGCCAAATGAACTGAAAATAAAGGCAACTTACCATAAATATTATCTAGAGCAACACGCTAAAATAATAGTGGCATATAGAGCGATAGAAGAAGAGAGATGACCGATAATCATACTCCACTAGGTACCAGAAGTAAAAAAAGTAGAGAAAGACCCAAGACCCACCTCTAGAACGGAAACCCTATGTAGATAATGTTATGCAATATAGATAGCTTTGGAAACTGTTATGCTGCTGTTTTTCGTACCCTATAATCTACTTTACTGTGAATTTAGATTGCCCTTTGTTTACTGGGTAGCTCAGTCTAGAAGCACAAGGCCCTCTCTTGCCACAGTGCAGCTTCCTCTCTAACCATTAATCGTCCAACTTTGGACATAGGCCTCTCTCATTTGGCGCTATTGAGTTCTATTTTGGGCGGCACGTTTCCAGTGCAATCCACCTATTCTCTTCAGGTCATCCCCCCAACACATTTGTGGGCGTCCTCTAGTCCGCTGTCCCATCCATGGCCTCCAATTTTGAATTTGATTATTCCATCGACCATCTGCGTGTCGTGTGTTATGACCTGCAAAGGTCCATTTTAATGTAGTGACATATTCTACAACATCTCTAATTTTCGTTTTGCTTCTGACCCATATATTTGTTTTTCTGTCTGTCAGTCTAATTCCTAACATAATTCTTTCCATGGACCTCTGTGTCTTTGCAATTTTGTCCATGTTAGCTTTGGTAAGTGTCCACGTTTGGCAACCGTAAGTAAGTACTGGCAATATGCATTGGTTGAATACCCAGCTCTTTTGATATTGTTGTAACTTGGCATTTTTTAGTACAAATGCTAATTTGTGCAGCTAAGGGATATATAAATATAGATAGCTCCGGCTTGCCTGCTGCCACCTATAATGCTATAATTAGACATACAAATCCTGTCAGAAGTGAAAACCACATAGTTTACATTCAAACACATATACTCTGTAAAATACATAAAATGAATACAGAATAGTAGTATATAAATGTTATGTGCGCTATTAATAGTAGCGCGGAATAGTTTACGAGCTTAATGCTGAATTTACATGTTTGAATACACTCGGTAAGTGAAGTGATAACTTACTAATTATTATCAACGCCGAGTCGAAAACCCACAGTGTTAATAATGTTTAAATTCCGGACACGAATCCACTTAATGCGGCTCTGACTCTACTAACTAGAAATCAGCTTCTTCTGATGCGCTAACTCAGCAGGTTGCCGTTGCTTTCGGGAGAGTAATTCTTCTTAAACTATTGCACAAAACGTTGCAATATGAGTTAACTCCTTATTACGGCTTTGGTTTTTCCCAATCTTCTTGGACCGCACATTCACTAGTAAAACGTAGTTATAGTAACGAAACTTTGTTTTATTTTGCAGCAAGACCAGTACTATGTGTTTATTTATACCTAATAAATTGGTACAGTGTTCCACTGCGAGTATTACACTGCGTTCTCGCAAGGATTGTGCTCAGTTGTGTTATTTCTTATTTACTTAAATTACTTGGCCTAACCTAACTGCAACTTTTTGCTAGGGTATTTCACTAACTGTCTTTGCTAGGCGCTGCCGCTCACTGGTTCACTATTTGGTAACGCGCTGTTCTTTGCTAACTAGTAGTAGTAGTAGTTGTTGTGGGGAGACCGAAGTCTAGCAAGTAGGGCACCATAAGCTGTGTTTGCCAACCCCATGCCATCCCCTCAAGCACCTTCATTATCGTCCTCTTCGATGCCCCCAATCCGTCGTGTCCTGTAATGAACTGGGCCAGGTTCTTGTCGGGATCCTGGAGCAACTGCTCTATGTGCTCGACAGTGGGGAGAAATGCAAAGGTCTGCCTGTTTACGGTGGTATTCGTCAAGCGGAAGTTCCATTTTGCTCTCGTCAGCTTTTTGAGGGTGGTGGTGATCATGGATTTTGGAACGTCCGCATCCGCAGCAAGACCAAGAAATCAGCCCGTGGCTTCCGTAGCAGCTCCTACAGAGACTTCGTGTGTTGGCAGCCGAAATAGAAGCTTCTTGCTGTGTACTGCTGTATCTGGGGGTTGCTTCCCCAAGCTGGCACTTTATAATACTTCGCGTGGCGTCCTTTTTTTGCTTGGAGGCACAGGTCGCTGGTTACTGCACGATCGCTATTGCTACTTTAAAAGTGCGAAAATTGCACTAAACCGCCGTGGCGTTACTCTGTCGCTTACAGTTCTAATAATAGCACACTGGATCAGTATTCAGCTGGCTTGCACGTCTTTATTCGAGCGAACGGAATATTTGTAGCGAGTTTTAAATATACCATACGTTTTACTTTAATTATTACAATGTAAGAAATACAGTTTGGCTTCTCCCTGGCAAGGTAATTATTAAATACTATGGTGACACGAACTAGCCCGTTACAAAACTGAATACGACAAACTCATAAAGGAAAAGTGGAAAACTAATATTAGAGATAGAAGATACTACATCAATTGTGTAAAATACTGTTTTTGAAGAAATGTTTACTGTACTGGTAGCTTCACGGGTCTTTAGTTGTCAAATTGCTACCGTGAGTTTACGATTTCACTTGAGAAAAGCAACACTCTTCTTTTAACAGTTTAATCCAGGAATGTCGATAAAAGCCAAAACTTAAATTTTCGTTACCGTATTTTGTGTTTCTATTCTATAACTTATAATGTGTAAAATAAATTCCCAAGAACATCTTTGTTTAAAAAATTAGGTAAACATAAATTATAAAATTTTTCTAGTTTCTCATATATGCAAGACTTGTTAGTAGGAACAAAGAGGAGTGGAAAATATTCTTCCACTTCTAAGTACTTTCAGTTTTTCAGTCGATTATCCTATCGCGTCGTTAAAGAACCCTTTAACTCCCATAATTTCCTGACTGGCTTCCTCACCTCGTATCAGTATCTACTCTAAGTAATTTAACAGTAATTTGTGTGTACCATAAAATTAGTTATCTAGAAATCGATGGCATCGCCTTTAAGCACAGCGTTTCTATAGGTCCAAATTCGGAATTTACTTGCCTGACTTCAGAATAGCTGCCCTATAAATTCGTGAGGATTTCTGCTTAGAATTACAAATATTGTGTGGCCGAGGTAACTTGCGCGATCTTCTTGTGGGTCGCTGGAGATGTCCTCTGCTCCAAGGACCTACCCTCAATCATCCCCCAAAATAGAGCGCTGCAGGAGATAATAAATCATGTATGAACTGTTTTGTGAGGGCGCAGACTTGGCAGTCTTTGTTTTTTGATCGCTTAGGTGAGCAAATTGATTGCGAGCTTCGGTTTTAGAGCACACGCATCCTTTTACCACGGAATTGGTGCCCTTATTTGTCTCACTTGTCATATTATCGCTGACACCGAGATTCATAGATTGGCATTACCATATTTTCACGGTTTAGCCGGTTGGTCGTTTCATTGATTGATAATATGGCAGGGTGCTTCAACCGATATAATGGCGGGCATAAATCTCCATAAGTCCAAAAGAATTGCAATTTTGCACAGGTGCTTTTCAGTTTATTTCATTTTGTCCTTCCTATGAATTATATGCAACTCTTGCCGCTTATATTACTCGCCAAATTTATTGCACGTGTGTGAATGTTTTTTTTTAAATGATGTTTGTTTGATAGCTATATAATTATATAAATTCTGTAGCATGCAAACAAATCGTATGTTTTACTGAACAAAGGCAATAACAGCAACCAACAAGTAATATTCTTATATCGGCATTATTTTATCACCACGTTGGTTGTAGGTTTATAATTTTAGATTATGGATTGGTATATCTGGTAAGGTTAACAACTTTGGTGTTACCGATTCCAAAGGTGTGTATGATAGGTGTAATTATATAGACGACTAGAAATCAATCTCTAGAATTACAGGGTTCATACAAAATATAACATCTATGAATGGAAAAATTTTAAATATTGATGATCTCTTGCTAACGAAACGTATCGCAAAACGACGAATACTTGTCTAATAGTGATAAAATATAAGTTCAAGCTTTCTAGGAGATTATCTAAAGGAACTATCTGTACACTAACTAATTTTGCATAAACGCAACTATTCAGCAGTACTCAAAACAGAAGGAATTCATGATTAGGTAAGATAGAAAAGAGTAGCTGCACGATATAGAAATTCCTTGAAATAGCAGATTTCGGCTTTCGGTTCTACACGTCAGCCACAGCATTTATTCGCATTCGGTTTATAATTATAGGAGGACTAATAATGGAAATGGCATGTAAAGTGTCAAATATTGTCGGTTTGAAGTACAAAATGCAGTCATAGTTACTATATGATTGTTGATCTTGAAATGAGCGTACGAAGATAAAAATAATATTGCATCCTTTATAATTGACAGCACACAACCAATTGTCTCGATGGACACCACTTTCAAATCAAGAATCGCTTCTATTTCAGGATATTGCAGCTATAGCTGCGTTTGCGCTTTTTGAAGTTAAGCATTGCGTATGCTTTGGTCTGAGTTAGCTTATGATAGTTGAAATAAGTACCTATCGACCTAAAAGTTATATTCATCGATTTATTGAGATTATTTTTCAGATTTAAAATATATAAGATCATTAATATGCGAAGGCGAATAATATCGTACTTTATTCCAGAAAAGTACTATGTAACGAAGACACTAATCCTGAATAATTTCTTATCTTAAATAATAATTGAAGAACGGAAAGAAAGTAAAACAATATGTGCCGTCTTTCGGCAAAAAGCGATCACAACCCGGACTGGCTCAAACACTCTCAGCGATTGGTTGCCATGAATAAAGATCAAAGTATGGTTCTTGAGGTTAATAAATAATATAAAATTAAGCAAAATACAAAAGCGCGCCAGTCGTCAACCACAACAACAAAGGAACCACTCGAACTTACAGTCTAAATGCAACTCACTTGCCGAGTACGGCTTTTAGCTTAAAGGAACCTACTAAAAATGACAAGGTTTCCGTAGCTTATAAAGACAAAACCAAGAAATAAATGTCAAGCAACGAAGCATTAACTGAACAACTTAACGTGAATAAAATAAGCACCAGTTAAGGGGGGTATGAACGATTACCAGCAAACTACATATTAAAACAAAAAATATAAACTACTTAGTAGATACAGTCAATTAGATTATGATAAAAAAATATTGCCAAAGACGCATAAACAGTAAATCAGTTTCATCAATGCAAAAGCGTCTGAGGTTAAATGTTACAATGCAAAATAAAATAGTCATATAGGCTAAAACTGGATCGCTAAATGCAAACCCACCCGGAGGTTATATGTTAATTAATGAAACAAAAGTTATGTAATAGACATCAAAGCAATAAAACTATCACACTACTTAAAGTCCTAATTACTGATTTATTTCCACGCACTCTGTATGCCACGATAATTAACTGACGGAAATTTTCTCTTGATATTTCTACATTAATTAGTTAACCAAGGTGTTGAAAATAAGTAACCAAGGTCTGTGTTCTATTTTGTTCATGTCGAAGCAGTACGCGCTGTTCCTACACTTCTAGAGACACCACTACCGGAAGTAAATCGCAAAACCCACACCAACCGAACACAGTCACAAAAGAAAAACCTTTTAGCTCGCAAAATCTGACCTTAAGATGTCTTCTAAGATAATCTCGGGATACATAGTCCCTCGCTGGACGTGTCACGATGCTCAGGACAGGATGTCGTTACTGGCCTGCTGTCAGCAAGGCACGAATCTGCTCTCGTTTTCCACTTCAATATCGGCTGCATTTCGATGACCTTTTGGATAGGTGGGGCCCCACTATAGGGCTGCGGTGTACCATACGTACGCTGCTCGGCTATGCACTTTGTTCACGTACTACGAAATTGACTGAACTTCCATAAAATCACTTTAAAATACTCTGGCTTGCACCGGACCAAATGACACCTGGTTCTACCCGTTGCGGAAGGTCAACATAAAGGAAAACTTCCACAAATTACCCTGGGCACACTCTCAATAAAAACACTTGGATATTTATTTGCACATAACATATTATTTATTCGAGGAGCTGGCGTGACAGAGCGTCGCGCGCGAAGATTGGCTGGCGTCTGTTTTTGCTTTGGGATTCGGTCTCGGCCCGCCACAGAGTAAAGTGAATATAGCATGATTGTGTTTCCGTCCCGCGCCTGTTCGTTCGGGTGCGGGAGCGGTTTGTTTAGATCGTGGCTTGTGGTTTTTTTGAGTCAGAGGGTGCTTGACAAGTAGTGAGAGTGGGATGTTGTGTTTCGGAGTGCCGTGCTGGTGGTGTCCGCTTTGTTGGCTTATCCCACTCATTAATTACGGAGCCCCGTTGGCCTGATTAATCCGTCTTTATGGGCGGGATTCCTCGGAGTGAGCTAATTACCGGCCACGCAGATGTTTGTAATTGCCAACGGGGTAGAGCACATTTTCTCCCGCGAATAATGTAGGGGATCTATTGGACGCCGCTGTTTCCACCTACATACCGTCAACAGCAGTAACAGCTATAACCGTCGCCCGCCTACAACAATCAATTCCAGGCTTTGAGGCCAATACACAAATTAAGGTAGTGTGGGCTTTGTTGTATCTAAATGTAACTAAAACTCACATATTTGCCCTCCGACGCTTCATTCAAGCCTGGTACATTCACGTATAAATTTAACATTTGTGTAATAAACTTGTTTGTCGCAGGCTGGCTTTGCATTGTAATTAAATCTCACATATTTGCCGTCCGACGCTTCATCCAAGACTGGTATATTCAAGTAAAAATTTAGCATTTGCGTAATAAATTTGTTTTGTCGCAAGCTACATTTCAATATAATGGAATTTAACTTATTGTCCACCTTAGTTGCACGTAATAGTTATTAGTTAAGGCGCTTCCAGCTGGGCTTCATTACTTTTAGCATTTACCCCTTATAATTTGCTAGATTGTTGTACATGCCGACCACGCCGGCTTAGCTGTAAGGTTTCGGCCATGTGAGGTGGCCTAATAGGTATGTTAAGTATAAATCACTTATGATTTGCCCTTGTTCCTGTGCATGTTTCTTGACAGGGCGACTTAGTCACTGTGTCAATATCGCTGTAATGTGAGGCCCGAACGTGGTGAAGAAGTGTTGCAGGTAGGTTGGCATGCTGGTCGCTACGCTGCTGTCTCTAGAGTTTGTAATTGAGAATCCTACTCGGTTTGGTGTTCAAGGTTCCGTTAAGTTTGGGTTTTCCCTATTGCAGCTTGTGCCGCCCATTTATTTTGTAACATTCTATACATACCGACCCTCTTGCCCTGTAGTGTCCCGTTTCTAGGACCACATCTATCTCCCTGAACGTATTCGAGCCGTGGCCTTTAGCCTGTTTTGTAGCGATTTTCAGGGTAAGTGTGGACGTTTCCAGGACAGAATTTGTATTCGGCACTCGCTCATCCATGAGTGTCGTTAAAGCAGTTTGATACTGTAACACATTGTCTCTTGCGATACTACAAGTAAATACGACAAATAAAGATGACGACAAAAGTTTACGAATAGGAATACATACTGTTTTCTGTCTGTATACAGTAATTTAATTACTATTTGTTTCCAAATACAGCCACATTTCTTGTTCTTTTTAAAATATGCCTTTTTATTCACAAAGTTTGCTAATAACATTCTTTATCTACTTTGATGTCATAATCTGGTTATTATAATACGGAAAACAGTGCTATAATACTCTATTGTACAACTGCTTCTGTGTTGTTGTTTTTATATAAAAAAACGTTGAGACAGCTTACTTTGTTTCAGACAACTGACAAATTGCTACATTTATGAACTGTCAAAATTCAAAGTTTTTGTTTACTTTTATACAAACTAGAGAAAATGGTATATTATACTGGATTAACAAGAGGCATTGTAGCTCTCGTTCCATTGAATCATCTTCTTGGCCAGCTAATCTTTACTATCTTCAAATTGTGTGATAAGCATGCCGTTGAGAGCAAAAGCAGAACAAATCCAGTCCAGTTTTTCATAAAAATTCAAATTCAGTGTAAAATACCGGGTATCATTGGTAATACTACCAATGATAACTGGAATTGGTAGGTCAGTGGATACGTATTGTGGCTACTGGCCTATTGGTAGAGAGTTTGATTTCCAAATACGGTGAAGTTTTTAAAAAAATTTAAAAATGCGAATGAAAACTTTTACAGAATGCCATCATTTCGAAGTAATGTAAATCTGTGGTTTCCATGTTACTACGATGCATAGTACGTAAAATATACCTTAGTAGGTTTGGAACCCCTTAGTCTCAGCAAAATTCTAAGTAGGACGTTGACCATATGACCACAGGAGTCGGTGTCTAAAGTACCTGGCACTTCGCATACCTAGACCTTGTCCACAACAAACAAATTACCAACGATATTTACTACAACTCGTCTGTGCTTACTAAATCTGTAAGTAATGCCATTGCGGAAATAGTATACAGTTCTAATTGGTTTATTCAAAATGGAAGATTTGGGCTTGTTTTGTTTTTGCACTAACCGATACATTTAAATCTATTATACATAAGTTAATGTAGATTTCGGTATTATTCTAAATATCTAAATCTAGCAAGTCTGTTTTTGAAATTATTTACCGAAACAGCTTTCACTACGTCACTCGGTAGAGCATTTTGGTCGGTGGTCACTCGGTCCACAAAGAAGAATTTGCGGCAATGTGTATGGAACCTTTCAGGGATGGGTTTGTAGTGGTTGTCTTTAAGATGTACGTTGGTGCTCAACAAAAAAATTGCTTGGAAGCAATAGTGGCATCGAAAAACCTTAAAGGTCTCCTCACAAGTTTTCAGCGTAGCTAGGTGCAGTATTTTAAACGGTAAAGGTTAGAAATGCGTCGTAGAAACGGACAAACTTTGATAAATCTTCTTTGGGTTGTTTCCAGCAAATCACTGTCGTTGAAAAAGTATGGGGCCTGTGGTCGCGAAATACAAAGCAGGTGTGACACAGTATTTGTAAATAGTTAGAATAGTCCCGCTGTGAACGTGAGTAATTTTTGAAAATCGGGACGTGAACATTTCCAAGACGTAATTCACGTTTCACGTTAATATCATTTTAAATATTTAGTAGCGAATAAAAGACTGTATGGTGCCCCACTCTCCCGCTGCTCGACATGTGGAAGATCTAGAGCTGGAGCTGGAGGTCATTGTACTTCTGTGTGGCAGCCTGCAGCGACGGAGCTTCGTACTTTTGTTGTGTTGTGAATCTTGTGTCTACAGTCAATAGGGTGTCTGCATCTATAGGCGACCAAGTAGAACTTACTTTTAGTCTCTCAGACGTAAAATTACTTTTAAACCTAGGAATTAAAGGTGGTGCCTAGCAGCATATACCTTCTTGTACTTCTATCAGTAAGGGAAACGTCAATTCTAATTACATTTTCTGTTAATTAAAAGTGATGTCTTTGAAGACGGTCGCAAAGAAAATGTTTGCGATAAATCAGTATTTATCCTTTGTTGTAAGCTATTGTAGTCAATTTTCATTTATTTCTTTTTGTATCTACTATTTTGATTGCAACATATGTATTTATGTATGCCTGCAACCTCATTTACCTTGCAGTGTAAGGGCTGGTGCATCGTACGCTAGGATCTGGCGGTACAATGATCAACATGCTAGGGATTCGGGTTACAAGGTTGGAGCTCGCCTTTTGTGCTTGCGCAGCGATTATGGTTTGCGATGTGTGTTTTCGTGATGTGTTGACCTTGTTACTTTATCTTTCTGTGGTTCTGAATAGAGTACAGTTAATTTGGTGCCCAACTCTGAATGGCCTCATCTTGCCCGATTCCAATCGCCAAGACAGCTGAAAAATTCCGACTCCCTCGGGATTCGAACCGAGGACTTGCATAATGCAAGTATAACCCTTTCTTAACTGCGCTACGCGGCTCTTTGGTTGCAACATATCACGTAAATTATCTCACGTCCAAAACATAATGGTTTTAAATTTGAACATTCTGTTCTATCTGAATTTGATTTTTCAAATAAAAGCTGCGGGTACGACGTGAGCGGCGGGTCACGCCGTGAACGTGAGTGAACGTGAGCGTGAACGTGCGTGAACGTGAGCGTTTAAAGCAAGCGTGAAACGTGCGTCACGTGAGTGAATACTCACCCATCTATGGGTTCTTATATGCGGCTTTGATTAGATAAGTAATGGAGTTTTTTTCTTGATTATTTTGCTCTTGTATGAAACAGATTGTGACACCAAAGTTTTCGGGGTGGCCGACGCTCGCTAGCAATATATTGTTGAAGTAATAGTGCTGACGGGGGGGTTATTTTGGTTTATATGCAGAATTTTACATTTAGAAGCGTAAGGAACCAACTGTTGCAGCGTTCGGAAATGTATAAAAACATTTTTGAATATTTAAGTATCATTGGCAAACGATGATATAAATGAAGATATTCCATTTTCTAGATCCTATAAATGGGCTATAAATAGAATGGGACCAAGCACTAGACATTGAGAAACAGGAAATGATTTAGAGAAATTACCCTCAATTCTTACTTACAACGCTTTATCATTCAAAAAGGTCTTACATCTATTTAATACATGTGCAAGCTTGTGGATCAGTCTATTTATTTTCACTTGATCGAATGCTATTTCGAAATCTATATAGATTACATCTGTTGGTTTTCCGTGGTCCATGGAAGTAGTCCACCGAACGAGGTTACTAAGAAAGTTTGATACAATAAATCTCCCTCTTCTTTCTTCTTCAGGTGCCATCTTCTAACGAAGGTCGGCTATCATCGTGGCCATCCTAACTCTGTTAGCTGCTGCTCTAAACAATTTGACGGAACTGCAACTGTACCACTCTCTGAGATTCTTCAACCAAGGGCCTCATCCTACGTTTTAGGGATGGGCGCGTGACGTGAAAACAATCGGGTCACGCCGGGTCACTGCGGGTGCTGTCGTGAAAGTGAGCAATATTTGAAAATCGGGACGTGAACGTTAGTGAAATTTTCCAAAGCGTCAATAACGTTTCACTTTAATTTCACATTAAATGTTTAGTAACGAATAAAAAACTGCAAGATGTTTCGCTCCCCGCTGCCCGATATGTGGAAGATCTAGAGCAGGAGCGAAAATTCATTGTACTTTTGTGTAGCAGCCTGCATCGACGGAGCTTCGCACTTGTGTTGTATTGTGGATGTTGTGCCTACAGTCAATCGCGTGTCTGCGTCTATAAGCGACCAAGTAGAACTTACTTTTAGTTCCTTGGAAGTGAAAGTACTTTTGAACCTAGGAATTAAAAGTGTTGCCTAGCAACATATACTTTCTTGTTCTTGTATCAGTAAGAGAAACGTCAGTGCCAATGACAGTTTTTCGTATTAAAAGTAATGTCTTTGAAGACTGTTGTGATTTCAACATATCACGTAAATTATTTCACGTGCAAAACATATTTTATTTTAGAGTTTTTGGTTTTGTTGCCGGTCCTATTGGTTTTAAATTTAAACATTCTGTTCTATCATTCTGAATTTGAATTTTCAAATAAAAGCTGCGGGTCACTCCGTGAACGTGAACGTGAGCGTGCGTGAAAGTAAGTGTTTAAAGCAAACGTGAAACGTGCGTGACGTGAGTGAATATTCACTCACACGCCTCACACAATCTTTCCCTGCATGATTATATGGAGTAACGAGTACTTTTTTCCTCTTATGACATGTGCAAGGTATTCTAGTTTTCTTCTTTTTATGGTGTTAATAACTTTTACCTATTTGTTCATACGATTGAGTACTTCTACGTTGATGGCTCTATCCGTCCAGGGTATTTTTAATATGCGTCTATATGTCCACATTTCTAAAACCTCAACTCTCCTCTCATCTGTCATTTTCATCGTCAAGGGTTCCATTCCATAAAGTAATGTTGAGAAAACATAACATCTTGCCTTTCTCATTCTAAGCGAAAGATTTAAATTTTTACTAGCTAGCATTTTTTTCTCGTTTCTATAAAGGCATTTTTGGCTATTTCTATACGATTTCGTATTTCTAAAGTTTGCTCTCCGGAATACGTGAGCCAGATGCTTAAATATTTGTACTTATATATTCTTTTTATCTGTATACTATTAATGGTGAGATTGGCTTGCATGTTCGGATTTTTGGTGAATATCATGTCTCCAACGTTGTCCGAAATTATCACCATGTCATCGGTGTAGCGTGTATTATTCACTAGTTGTCCATTTATAGTGACAGTTTTTACATCGTTCAGTGACTTTTGGAAAATAGCTTCCGAGTAGATATTAAATAAAAGCGGCGATAGTACACATCCCTATATTACGCCTAGCTGTATCTTTGTATTTTCTGAGAGTTCGCTTTCCAGTCTGACGTTAGCTATTTGGTGCCAATAAAGGTTTTGCACTATCCTGATATCTGCTGCCTCTATACTCTTTTCCTTCAAGATGTTGGCAAGGAGAGCGTCTCTAGTCCCCATTCCAATTCTAAACCCAAACTGCAAGTCGCTGATATTTTCTTCGACCTTTTTGTGAATTGTTATGTATAACCTTTAAGAAGGTTTTTTGACAATGATTCATTCGGCTAATGGTTCTATATTCGTTGTATTCTCTTGCATTGCGCTTCTTTGCTAGCGGGATAAAAGTTGAAACAAGCCAATCTTCTGGCAATATTCCTGTTTGATAAATGGTATTAAATAGATCAACTAGGACGTCGATGTTGTCTTCTCTGATTAACTTCAGTAGTTCTATAGCAATATCGTCTGGGCCTGCGCTTTTTCCTTTTTTGGAGTTCTTCAGTGCATACCAAACTTCCTTGTTTTAATATTTTTAGGCCTGCATGTGCTGTATTATTATTTGCTTCTGGTCTTTGGTCTGCAAAAAGTTCTTCTATGTACTCTTTCCAACGTTTTAGCTTGTTTTGTATTTCTAAGATAATTTCCCATCTTTGTGTTTTAGTAAGCGTGGTTGGTTTTTCTTCAAGTTGCCTGTTGCTGTGTTTCCGATATTATTTTATTTTCAAGAAGAAATTTGGTTAAATTCTTGGCTACAACTTTTTACAAGCTTTTGGATAAGATAGACTTCAGGATAATTGGCTGGTAGTGTTAAGGATCAAGCTTACTTCCTTTTTTGTAAATCGGAATTACTATCGCTGACTTCCATTTTTCAGGTGCTTCTCCAGTGCTCATACACAAATTGATAAGATTGGTTTTGATCGCTCCTTTGCGCAGTTTTAAATTAATAGTATAGAATTTATGTTATCGTTACCAGCGCTTCATTTTAGTCTAAGTGAGGAGAAAATACTTCTGATTGCCTCCTCACGCAACACAATACAAGTATCGAATTATGATTTTTTTTTGTTTTTACATCGATTGTGGATAAACCATTTAGTTCTCCGATATAATTCTTTTCGAATTGCTTGGTTAGCAGTTTGGCGCCATCTGAAAGGCTACTTAATATTTTACCTGAATCCGGGCATATTAGGGAAGATGCATTTATGTTAGAATCTAGAACGCTTTTAGTGTAGTTGTAGAATTGATTCCAGTTACTATTGACAACTCATACGTAGACTTCCCTTTTCGTAATCAGGATTTGAGATTGTTTGAAAATATTCTGTAGGTGTCCTAGTACCGAGGTCTTTGACAAAGTCGATAATTATCCCATACTGCAGGTTTTTTAATTTCTTTTTTAACCCCTTATTATCCAACACATCAAATACCCAAAATATTTTTTTATGTGTAGGTATATATTGTTACTCATACAGCTTATCAGTTAAAAAAATAATTACTTGTTTTACAAATGAAAATTGGGGTTTGTTCCTCAATTGACCCATTGGGCAGTAAACAACATATTATATTGAACATTTTATTGTTATACAAAGAGTTACATTGATTAGACACCATGAAATAGGGCAAAGCAGTTTCTCTTTTTTGTTATACATACATAAGTATTACATTTTGCACAATAAAATGAGGTTTTTAGACTGCAACACGGCAACTTACACCTTTGACGCAGTTCTTTTTCTACTGGCCAATGGCCAATGCCATCACAGCGAACATCATATTGTGGTATGGGTACTGTTGGGCCTCTGTGTTTCTTAGCTGCATATTGGGCATCCACATTTGATGGTCTTCCACGCTTATTATGTATTGGCTTTCCCTGCAAGCACAGAGCTTCCGCTACCTCACATCGAAAGGCCAGCGAATCCAAAATTTCTTTTTTTTGAAAACCTTGTGCTTTCATGTCCATTCGGTAGCGAATCCACGCATTTACTACTGCCATGTCTATTAGATGGAAGAAAAGCCTGTGGTACTATTTTTTAGATCGTAAAGGGATCCTGTAATAAGATATTAAGCCATCCAAGAGATCGACGCCTCCCATAAATGAATTACATTGTCTGATTATATTGGGACGTACTATATCCACCTTCTGTTTTTGCTTTCTATCAAAGCGTTGAACCACATCAGTTGGTTCGGCTCTGCAAAAAGTGCTAGCTAAAGTGACTGCTTTGTTATCAAACCACTTTATTACTCGGATTTTTACATCCTTACATTTAGTTTCATGTTCCTCGTAAGTTTATCTATCCTTACTTTGCATTTCTACATCACTGCTTACAGTTATGTTATGCATACGATTTATGCGTACTGTTCCCAATGAGCCAATGCCATCACCAAATAAAATTTGCATTAGCTTTATTGATGTAAACCAATTATCAAAATACAACAAATGGTTTTTATTTTTGGGTATTGTGTCTGCTAAACGCAGCACTATGTTACAGCTGGCACCAATGTCTTCTTTTCCAATGGCTGGAAGAATTTTACCAGTATATATCTTAAAAGTATGTACAAGCCCATTTATATCTGATAATACAAAGATTTTGTATCCCCACTTTTTAGGATTGTTTTGTTTTAGAGACGAATTTCCCTTGAAAGGAACAATTTGTTCATCAATGCACAGCATTTGAGACTTGGTCTGATTTTTCATTATTGCTTGAAGATTATCAACGAGTGGTCGAATTTTAAATATTTTGTCTCTTTCTGGATCATTCCTATCATTCGGCAAATTGCTATTATCGTTTGCATGTAAATTTTGTCTTATTTCCTCCCACCTTTGTCTAGTCATGCAATTGGCAACATGACTTACCCTGGTGTTCGAGACCCAGTACATTCTGTGACGTAATCCAAATATTGACATATAAAGTAACGTTCCAAAAAATTGCTGCAGCTCTTCGGTAGAAATATTCAATGGTTTGTTTGGATGTTTTTTTGTATAGCATACAAATTTGATTGGTGTACAATATCGCCCAAAATCTCGGTGGTAAAATATAACTGAAAGTAATGAATCGGCCTACCAATTTCAACTTGATCCACCACATTTTCTATAATAAAATCTGGAATTTGCATTTCACTTTCATCATTTGGTACATAATGTCGTATACTCTGGCGATGATTGTTGCTTTTTCTTTCCTTTTGCTGCTTGTGAAGTTTTTTCTTCCCTTTACCTCGTTTCTGGGGCTTTTGTATTTTTACTGTAGCCTTTTTATTTACTTTCTTTTTGCAGTTTTCAGCTGAAAATGGTAAATAAGTATAGCACAAAATATTGCCGACCTGTGACGTTTTGAAATCTTACCAACTATTGAATTATAGGAAGAATCAGAATCGTCAGATATGGTGTCATCGCTTTCTGTTTGTTCTTTAGAATATTTCTCATCCGTATCAGTTAGATTATTATCATCCTCACTTTCCACAGGAAACATTTCGGTGATATTTCTGCGAATTTTACAAGTTGAAGGCATTTTAGGCAAACTAAAATGTAAACTTGATTAAAACCTCTACTGCCAGCTGTTCCGTATCAGGAACTAAAGCATAAACTTGGTTATGACCTCTAGTGACAGCTGTTCCATAGTAGGAACTAACAGTTTATGTATAATTTTATAGCTATATCCCTATAAAACGAGATTTTGATAGATGGTACATATCATTACATTACTCAAGCAATAATAGTAGATTATGTTATTAGGAGTAAAAGTGATACTTTATGTGGCGAAGCTGAAGTTTATTTAGCCGAACGTTAGTGAGGCAAATAATTGAGCTAAGCTACATAAAGTCACTTTTACTCCGAATAACATATACTATTTTATCCGCAAACGTATTCAGGTAAATTTCATTAATATAAATTAAGAAAAAAAGATGCATAGGCCAGGAATCGAACCCAGGCCACCCGCGTGACAGGCGAACACTGTACCCCTGCGCCAACCTCTCTTTTTCAAATAACGCTCTACTGTACTGATATAGGAACATACTGAATCACCCGAGCTAATAGCACACGGCCACAGCAGCTGTCACACCATAACCCACGGAGACAGATGCTCCGATCCGCTGCTTAAAGGTTTATTTAAATTAAAACTTTTTCGTACTCTTTCTGAAAATAAAAACCGCCCTACGATCTAAGTCTGAAAATTAGCAACATTTTAAGCCATCATACAATTTAATCGGTCCAGTATCTTCGGAGGAGATAGCGAGCAAACATAGAAAGAAAGAAAGAGGGCAACGATTTTGTGTGCTTACACAGATAAAGTACGCAAAAGTGGCTATTTTATCTGCTTAGGCAGATAAAGTGGCACTTTTACCTTGCCAATAAAGACAAATAAGTTGTCACTTTTGTGACGTTTGCGGATAAAATACATTTTTTTGCAGATATACTTACTCAGAATAACGTCAAAAACAAATTATGAAAAGCACGCATCAGCAGACAGCGGCCAATACACAACTACGCATAGGAGTATTTTTCTAAACACACCTTACATTTGCTTGGTAGCGCTACCAAGGTAATGACATATGTGCCTAAACTGGAACAACAAGCTTTCGAAGAAAAAAAGGGAATTTAATGAATTTAACAACATAATTTTTTTTTTAATTATCCCATTTTGACCCATCAGACAGTAAGGGGTTAAATTTGAGTTCACCTAAGGTTTATCTTGTAAACATTTGTTTGTTTATCTTCAACTCTGCTGGCTGAGTCACAGTTGGAATGCATGGCAATCTGCTTTCAAATAGTCTTTTATTAGCGAAATCTGTTTTGAGGGTTTTAGTAAACTAATATCGGAGTTTGTTGTAATAATAACGTAACCAATGTTACCGATTGACTGCTGAGAATTAATTGTGATAAAGGTTAATGTCGCAATTTTAGAAAAAAGTGTTAGTAGCTTCGTTACTGCTTTTCGTCCTATCATATCGATAAGCTGATATAATAAAATGTAAATAGAATACGCTATAATTAACTCGTTAAAAGCTATTATTTTATAGGTTCTAAATATTAGACATTTATATAAACAGTTATTAGACCCATTCGAAACAATAACTGCCTGTACGAGGCTCAATCGGTGTCGTTCTCTATAATTATGCAGATGACCGTTGTCCAGTGACTGGATTATGCAATTAGCTCCTGGGGAATTACCTAATCAAACTTTGATAGAAGCACTGTCATAGATTACCCTATGGACTGACCGACCGCAACGTATTCATCAAAGTCCTTCACTTGACTGGAAATTTCATTCGGCTCATGATACCTACATATTTCGGATTCTTTGGGTCGGTGTACTGGGGCATGTCTAACATTTATTAGCTCTGTCTGTGAGGTTAGCCACATGGAAATTGTCCTCGAAGTGTATCTTTGAAGTCGAAAACGAGCCCTCTTAGACGTCGGATTTAGTTTTAATGCTGCATTGGTTGTGGAATAAATCCAGATTGGTGTGCTCTGCGTTTATAGACTGTGATTTCTGTTGAAATATTTATTGGCACACTTCAACTTCAAGGCAGTTTTTGAGTATTTCAACAAACTAAAAAATAAAATTAATATACGAATGTTTGTGGAGAAAAAAATCTATTTCCGTTGTTAACGCAAATAAATTGATTAGAAATTCTCAAGCCACAATCCATAACTGCATCACGTAATACATTTTATTTTATCCTATTATGTTATTATGACAATAACTCCTTAGCAACAAGTTGCGTTAAGATGCATTTAACAGCACTAGTGTTGTTAAGAAAAATAACATAACGATACTTTATTAGCATTTAATCACATGTTCACAGCACTGAAGTGTATTGTCAGTCTATGTCAAATTCGATATTAGTGGGTTAGGTTTTGTTTGTTATTTGACACAAACTGACGCAAAACGTAACCTGAAAATCTCAAATTTAACATAACCTGACAGTGCTACCAACAATACAGTATTGAGTTTTTCTCTAACTAGTGATACCACCACTCGCTGTTGTAAGTGGCATTAATAACCATTTTACCTATTTTTTAATAAGATTAGTATTTTAGGATAAAATAAACCGTGTTACGATATACGTAACGTTATCTGCTTTCTACATTACTCGAGAATTTTAAAGAACTCGCTCCTAACGTCGCTCGTTCATTCAAACTATTCTCTCGTAATGTAAAAAGCTTGATAACGTTACTGGTATCGTAAATTAGTATAACAAGATGCTTAAAACAGTATTGCTTTATTCACGTTGGCACAAAGCAACTGTTCGTTTCAGATATCGAAAGCTGTTTACAATAATTATGGTGTTATTGCATTAGTTGCATTACGTGCTACAATTATCTTGGAACTCTTAGTTACTTCCTCTTGTTACAATTAATTGATCACCATATTGATTATAAAAAAACTCGACAATGTTGTTTCAGTTTTCTTCAGCGTTCGTTTTTCTTGTAATTAACGTCATCTTGGGTGCAGCCATCTTCAATGACGGTCACTTTGTAATTTTTCAAATTTTAATTATTACAAGCAAACGGCGCCCTACGCGCACGTGAAATAGGATACGCGAAAGGTCACGCTCCGACCGAGCGCTCAGATAAGAGAAACAAAACCTAAACAAATATAAACATCTGTGAAGCCGGAACGTGAGACTTTATTTTGTGCCACGGACACACGGACACACGGACACAGATTAAGGAAAATTATATTATAGATGTTTTAACTACAATGATTTTGATAATGTAGTTTGCTGGTTAACCCTTTAACGCTCTCTGGTAGACAATTATACCACTACGCATAACAATCAATAACATTTGTTTTGAAACTTAATACTGCTCTGAAACGTCTTGTGTACGTTCTACAGACATTGCAGTTCCTTTGTCTAATTTTATATTTTCTACAATTATTGTAGTTATAAAACTACCCCAATAAACCTTGGTATAAATGTGTAGCTGGTATGACAGTATTACCAGCGTGCATTCCGCGTCACGACTTTGAAATATGTACGCGCATTGGTGAAGTTTTGTGTTTGTTATTAGTTTGGGGGAGCAACTTTCAAGTTTTCAGCTGGTAAGTGTTTTAAATATGTAAGGATTATAATATTGATAAGTAGTAGAAATAATTTTGTCCTGATTTTGAAAAATAAATTGATATTTGGAAACCTTTCATTTGCGTCGCAAAAATAGTCTATATTTATGTCCAATTTTTTAGTAATAACGTACGTTTTATACAATTTGTTTTTGTGTTTTGAGTATTTATAAACATATCTACTGAAGATATAATCGAATTGGTTTTGCTGCTATGTTGCGCTAGGCAAATATTTACGGTCAAACCGATCGCGGTGGCATTTTAGCTGAAATTTTTGATTGTTTACGATGGGGTAGTCATAAATTTTAAACAGAACGTTAGTGTTCCACTCGCAAGAGTTTATATTATTCAGTTCAAATTTCAAAAACTATTTTACCACCTGTTATACCAGTGAAAATTCAAAACATATTTTGTCCTGAATGTTCACTGGTACAACGGTTTACCAGCATCTTTTGTCCTGAATGCTCACTGGTAGAACGGTTTACCAGCATATTTTGAGAAAGTGAAAATGGATTTTTGAAAAAAAAAGTTGTTTTTCGGTTTCCTGGCATCTCAAAGAACGCATACGACATAAAATTTACATTTTTCCCTCGCACAGTAATTTTGCGCGTTAGAGGGTTAATTAGTTACTTCTCTATATGGTGTGTATATGAAGCTTCTTCATTCAGGTTTTTCAATTTTTTTAAATTTTAACCTCACTTATTACCATGTGCTCCAATTATAATTGATAACAATGATCATTATGGCCGGATGATGAAACCAGTGTGGTTTCGAAACATGTTTCTACCCATATTATTACAATAAAATTCGTGGAGAAGACTATATGGTTTAACTGCTTCGTTTCTTCCAAGGTTCATTGCTCTAAAAATCGCGAAATATGTTTATTTGGTTCATCTTGAATTTGAATTCTAACTGCGTCAATTTGTTGAACAGTTCTAACAGATGGTATATTATTCGCTTCTCTAAATCTTGAGACACCATTTTTTAATGAAACTGTCAATGCTCCGTTTTTAGAGTCTACTGGGCTTTCAATATCATAATAATAATAATAATCGCCGACGATTTAGCTTAGACGATTATAATATATAAAACCTTAAATATACTCCTCCTGTATCCTACTGATATGTGGTCGTGTTAACAGGTGTCTTAAAGGAGTCCGGTCGAGCAACGACGGCAGTTTTAAATTTTGAAGGAGCAACGTTCACCTGGTGATTGTTCAGTTAGCTTAAACCGAAGTTATAACTAACACAAGCTAAAAAATATCCGAAAACAATTTTTTTTCATTACTTTGTCAAAAATTTGTTTAAATTTTAAAAATGTTTTTCAAAATTTCGCATATCAAGACTTAATTTTAATAGTAATTTACGCATGTGTATCGTACAATATTTTACCTACGATAGAAACTAGAAAACACGGTAAATATGAAAAAAAAAAAATGTAAATTAGGATTACCAGCAACCGGTCGTAATTTTGAGTATTTTACAAATTTTAAAACACGTTGCTACTCACAACGTGCCTAATGAAGTCTTTTAAATACGTTACTACTGACGACGTAAACTAATGAAAACATGTTATTAACCAGTCGTTTTACAAACTTAAAACTGCCAACTAAAAGGCAATTTTACACACTGTCGTAGATAAAATTATTTTTTTAGGTTAAAACTTTTAAAATTTGTTATTGGAAAAAAGACTATAAAATATTAATTATTTCTTTAAAAGGAGTATGTTTGCATAGTTTTTACGTTTTGGGTGCAAAGCGCCTTTGAAGATAAATATTTTTCAAAGAAAATCGTACAACACTCATTAATGACCAATAGAAAAATTAGTTCACGAGCCGTAACCAAGACAACAACAGAATTTCTTGAACATTTTCTGCAGGTATGGATTACTTCTTTTTAGGGTTTGTGGCATTACGATTTTCTTACCGAATCTGCATTTGAGCATTAATTATTTTCAGAAATTATTTTTGGTGCATTCCAACAACGTCCTAAATTGCCCTCTCGTCCCGCTCGGTCAAATTCACTCAAAAAAATTTCCGGAAAGAATTAATGCTCTTATGAGATTATATGCGATAATTATTAATATCAATTTAAAGGGTTTCTAAAACCTCTAATCTACTTATGTTAATGCATTACTTTTACAAAAATCCTGTAAATATTCTGTTACAGTTTGTCTAAATTCACATTTTAAACAACTTTTGTGGTATTTTTTTCTGTTTTGGCTGATAACTGCATTTTTCGCAATTATTTTCAATAAATGTCAAATTTGACAGATAACAGATGACAGGTGACAACTTTCATTCGGCTCATGTAATGTTTTTCTACAACCTCCGATCGACAAGGTTTTAATTTTCCAAGAAATTGTAAATAATTTTTTCCTAGTTTATTGCCAACTTTGTGGCGATCACTGTATAACCTTATAAAATATGGAAAGAGATCAGAAGAACAGCTGCTATCTCAAAAACACTTTAGAAGTAGTGCTAAGTAATGACAAGAGCAGCAGAGTGAAGTTAATGTATTTTTTAAAACCCAGTGGTTTCAAAAATTAATTGTAATATATATATTCGGGGGGCTAATAGCCATAGTAGTTGCTGCTCTGTGAACATTTGTAGTAATAGTAATAATAGTTATTCAATTTCGATGCTTGTATACTATTATATTTCTCGTGTTTGGGGGTAACGTTTGATGATGTGAAATTTGTTATTATTAGTACATCTAAGTAAGAAAATGGCGGATTTGGTGCAATTTTCGAATATAACTGTGTGGTTAAACACAATCGGAAACAACACCGATGACATCTGAATATGTTCTATTTTAAAATTGTGGCTGATCGATTTCAACGTTAAATGGAGTTTGCAAAATATGTTAATCGTGCATTTTAACATCTTTATTCTGAAAGCGAGGTAGCCACACTGATTCGATTTTCCTCTCGATCATTTGGAAAATGTAAGAATTTTATTATCGTAATAATCGACAAATAAGTAGTTTTCGAAAAGCAGCTCTAACTGCAATTCAAATGGAACCCTTTTAGTTTTTCACGTCAGAGGTCAAAGCTTGTACGTTCCAATTAAGTTCAGACTTTTTTCGCTGAAAGAGTAATTCGCTTTTCCTCGATGCTCCTTTTAAATGCGAAGATGAAAGCCTACTTTGATGTAATTTATTGGGTTACGGGTGTTTATATTACATGACCACTCCATCTTATTGCCAAATATTATGGCTTTGAAGCGCAAACCTTTGTAATACAAATCGGACACTAATGAATTTATTTATTTGACAACAATACTCGTACATGCGAAATAGATGTAATGTTGTAGTTCTACATATACTGCATAAATGAACAAAGATCAGTGTTTATTGCACCAACTACCGTTTACTATAATTTAATCAACAGTAATAACCCTATTGCATATAAAATAATTAATAACGATTTTAGGTAGCAGCAACAACGTAAAAATTTGATAATAGTATATTATACTATTAGGAGCAAAATTTATACAATATGTGGCTTGGCTAGACGGTTTACAGCCAAGCACCATAAAGATGATTTTGCTCCGAACAACATATAGTATTTTTTCTTCAAACGTTTATAACAAATATTTATAACGTTGTGTACAAAATCCGAAAAATATTACTTTATCTTACAGTATTACCATACATTATACAACAGTTTTCAGTGACTAAAATGAAATTTTATTCACAAGTGAGTTTTCATTATTTATACTACTGCATTGTTGGTAGCACTGTCAAGCTATGTCAAATTCGTAATTTTCAGGTTAAGTTTTGCATCAGTCTGTGTCAAATAACAAACAAAACCTAACCTACGAACCTCGAATTTGACATAGACTGACAATACACTTCAGTACTGCCAGTACACTTCAGTACTGTCAAACGTATATCACAAATCATAGGCGACTAATTATAAATTTATTTCGCGACATATTCTGACTGCGCAAACTATTTAGGCATAAGAATTGCTACTTTAAGATAAAACGTCGTATATCACACGTGAGCGAAATGCCATTATAAGCTCGTGAGAAATTGTATCGCTCGTGCTGGAGCACTCGCGATTCAAAATTCTCACTCGCTAATAATGATGCATTTCTCTCACTTATAATATAATCTACTGTTATCTCGTCAGCGGAGATAATAGTTATTTTTTAAACGAGTGTGGAATGCTACACATTAGTCACGCAAGAAATATAAATTTTCTTAAGTAACTAATGTGTAATTTTACACGAGTTTAATACAAAATTTTATCCAACACCTCCATATATTGTTCATGTAGGTAATAATTTTTAAAATTTATTTGACAAATAAACGGGGCTGCGCGCGCTATTGCTCGGTCTACCCTATTCAATTTACCACCATTTTTAGGCCTATTACGTTGGGCCATTCCGTTCTGTTACACACTACGCCCCTGTTCCCCCTGCCTTCCAACCTGACCAAAGAAGGGGGACCTCGGGGATCCGCTCCTCTCCAAAGGGTCCTTGGTTCTCCGCCCCTTTCCAAAGGAACCCTTGGGGCTCCGCCCCTCTTCAAGGGGGGCCCTTGGGGCTCCTCCCTCTCCAAGAGGAGCCCTTGGGGCTCCGTCCATTTCCAAGGAGCCCTCGGGGCTCTGTCTCTCTCCAAGGGGGCCCTCGGGGCTCCGCCCATCTCTAATGAGGCAATCGGGGCGCAGCCCTCTCCAAGGGTCCCTCGGGGCTCCTCCCTTTTCCAAGGGAGCCGCCCCACTCCAAGGGGTCCTCGGGGCTCCGCCCCTCTCCAAGGGGGCCCTCGGGGCTCCGCCCCACTCCAAGGGGGTCTTCGGGGCTCCGCCCATCTCTAATGAGGCAATCGGGGCGCAGCCCTCTCCAAGGGTCCCTCGGGGCTCCTCCCTTTTCCAAGGGAGCCGCCCCACTCCAAGGGGTCCTCGGGGCTCCTCCCCTCTCCAAGGAGGCCCTGGGGGTTCCTAATATTAATTTGCATAAGAAATAGTGTTGCATCTAATTTTATTATTCATGGTATCTTTCTACATTCTCGCACTAGTGACTTTGTGAATATTCTCTCACTAGTGAGTAATATATCACATTACTTATGCAAAATCAACATAATAAGGGCCGGTTGCAGCAAGCAACGTTAAGTCTGGTGTTAGCTAACGCGACGTCAAAGTGAACAAAAACGAATCAAATCTTAAATATTTATGGTAACTAATACATTAGGAAACAAAATTTTATGCGATTTTGTTCACTTTGGCGAGACGTTAGCTAACACCAGACTTAACATTGCTTTCTGCAACCGGCCCTAATAGTGTTATTATATGGAGGTGTTGGATAAAGTGTTTATATGCTATGGCAGTGAAGTGACAGTTTAGCATCATCAATCAAGCATTATAATGTCACATTTTACTGACGTTTGAATAAAATAGTATATTATGTTATTAGGAGCAAAAGTTATATTTTATGTGGCGAGGCTGGACGGGTTATCTGCCGAGCTTGCGAGGCAGATAAGTACAGCCGAGCCACATAAAGATACCTTTGCTCCGAATAACATATAGTATTTTTTCTTCAAACGTTTTTATAACAAATTACTTACAACTTTGTGAACAAAATTCGAAGAAAATTACTTGATCTCGTCAGCGGCAGATAATATTATCTGCCGCTGACGAGCGGCAGATAAAGTTGTCAGCGGCAGATAATAACTTTATCTGCTGCTGACAAGCGGCAGATAAAGTCGTCAGCGGCAAATAATAACTTTATCTGCCGCTTGTCAGCGGCAGATAATATTATCTGCCGCTTGGCAATAAAGTGACAGTTTATCATCATCAATCCAGCAGTATAATGCCATTTTACTGCCGTTTGAAGAAAAACTATTTTACATGCACGTGGGCTGATTATATCTGGAACAGTAACTGATATAGCATAATATATATTTATTTATTTGATTATAAGCATTTGGAGCAATTAATACTGCGCTATTCGCGTAAATTTTTCTTGCGAAGTTGCTCGCGTGGGGTATTGCGATACGCCTATAGCTTTTATTATTTATTTACTAGCTTTTACCCGCGACTTCGTTCGCGCGAGGTTCGTTATTTGTGTATTAAATAATGTTCCGCCCCACCCCGCCCCGTCTCGACCCTTCCCGTCCCGTCCCGCCCCTTTCCCTCCCGTCCAGTCCCGTCCCTTCCCGTCCCGTCCCGCCCCTCCTCTTCCATCCCAACCCCTCCCCTTCCATCCCATCTTTTTCCTTCCCTTTCCGTCCCGTCCGTCCCGCCCCGCCCCGCCCCGTCCCGCTTTGCCCCGTCCCGTCCCGTCCCGTTCCGTCCCTTCCCTTCCCGTCCAGTCCCGTCCCGCTCAGTCCCGTCCCGTCCAGTCCGTCCCGTTCCGTCCAGTCTAGTCCCGTCCCGTCCCGTTTCTTCCCTTATGTCATGTTCACCGTCTTGGACTTAAAAATAAATGCCATTTTCGCAATCAACGTCCCAATAAACCTCAATAACGACACCCATATCGATTTTTAGGCTTACTTACCCCATTTCACCCCCTAAGGGGTTGATTTTCGGAAAATCACGAAATACGTGTTTGCTTATTTGTTTTTAGGAGTACTCCTACGAAGTTTCAAGTCGAAATGTCTATTTAATATTATTTTTCCATACAAAATTGGAACCCCCATTTTACCCCTTTAGGGGTTGAATTTCGAAATATCCTTCCTTATTCCTTGTATACATCATAAAGGGAACCTCTGTGCAAAATTTCAGCTTTCTAGGTCCAAGGGTTTGGGCTGGGCGTTGATGAGTCAGTCAGTCAGTCAGGACTTTTAGAAATATATATAAGATAACATTGATATTGTATTTTTCTGTTTTACATAAGGTAATGTTTAATTGAAGAGATATAAGTACACCAATTTAACTGGTGTCATTGTCAACCAATGGCATTCTTCAATTTAAAAATAAACTACCAATCGAACGATTATTTTAGTGACAATAATTCGAGGAGCTTTATTTCAGCGACAATATTTCGAGGAGCTTTATTTCAGCGAAGAAATTTTCTGTAACTATTTTTTAATGAAAAGTTAAATTGTCAAGACGGATAGGACTGTGGGTCGAAATATTGCAGACAATTTTTGCTCTTCAGATTGTCTCGTTTTTGTTGCTTTAGAAAATAGCGACTCGTGCAAGCACTCGTCGTTATTTTCGTCGCCGCAGAAACTCGTATCTGAATCGCAAAAATTATTGTCGGCAATATTTTGACCTCTCGTCCTATTATTACTGAAAATATTTATTTCATACCATATTACAAGAAAATGAAACAACATTGATAGTCAAATGTTTATTATTATTCCGAGTCATTTGTTTAATTTTCAGGTTCATTAGTGCAAGTTGTGCAAACAACTTGTTGATGGACTTCGCTTGCCCAGTTTTGACATTTATAGCCTACTATTGGCCTTTTATTGTCATTGGGATAAGGACAAATATGGTACCTTCCTCAACCGGTTCTTTGAACTTTTTCAGGTGGTTCTTCAGTTCGTTGAAGTAGAGTGTTTATTTAATTGTAGTAATGTTAGTCCTCTTTTACGAATTTGTGTTGATATGCCGTTTGGGTCTTTCAAATTTCTTTCAAAATTTGAGGTTTGGTGAGCTCTCGTGATAAAAAAAGAGAGTGTCTCCTTACAACTGCTTTATTCTAATGTTATAAAAGAAGTCTTAGGCAATAATTTTAATATTACTAAGGTATTGTTATGATATTGTGCCCGGTTCTGTTTAAGCCATCAGTTATTTTTAAAACTAGTAAATTAAAATAATAACAGAATTGGTTATATGTATATATCGTTAAAAATATTATTACCAGACAGAATAAAGAAGTATAATAAAACGATGAATAATATGTAAAGATAAGAGTTAATTTTTTTTTTGTGAATATGCTTGCCTTAGATTCGGAGCAGGTAGAATTTGAGCGATTAGAATTGAACAGGAATGTTAATAGATTGCTTCATAAGTTAACGCAAGATAATTAATCAGAAGTTTATTGTAAAGTGACCTTAAAGTCTTCTTCTTTTTCTTCGTCTCACAACTCCCAGGTGGAGCAAAGGGCGCCTTTCGACGTTACGGATAGAAAGTTTTTGGTGGTAGAGTTTCTAGCTCTACGCACGTCCGGTTCGAGTCACTCTACCTTTACCACTTTTTCCACAAATTCCTTCCACTTGCTTCTATCCGATGCCATATGTTATTTCTCCCCATGTTAGGTTTTGTTTTTCTAATTCTCTTTTTAAATTTCTTCGCCACGTTTCCCTTGGTTTCCCCACCTTCCTTCTTCCAGTAGTGTTGTAGTCTATTGCCTGTCGGGTTATACTGCTATATGGTTTTCTCAAAGTGTGACCTAACCATTTCCATTTCCGTCTCCTAATTGTTATTTCAACTCTTTCTTCATCTGTAATCTGCCACAGTCTATAGTTCGAATTTTTTTCGTCCAGAAGACTCTGCATATAGTTCTAAGGCATTTATTTATAAAGGTTTGGATCGTCCTTAGATTCTATTTGCTCTCTACCCATGTTTCTGCGCCATACAACAACACACTCTTCACATTTGACTTGAATATTTTCAATTTAGTTTCCCTCGATACGTTTCTTTCACTCCATACTTTCGGCAACGTGATGAAAACCTGTTTTGCCTGCGTAATTCTCCTGTCTATATCCTGTTCACTTCCTCCCTTTGTATCTACTACGGTGCCCAGATAACAGAATTCCGTGACTTCCTCTATTTCTTCTCCTTGCAGTCTTATTTTATTGTCCCGTTTAACTTCTTTCACGAGTAGTTTAGTTTTTTTGCAATTTATATTTAGTCCTATTTGTTTTGCTGCTTTTACTAATCTGTCCGTCTTGTTTTGTATGTGTTGTTTCTTTTCGATAATGAGGCAGATGTTATCCGCGAATTCCAGGTTAGTCCTGTTTTGTTGTCAATTGTTTGCTGCATAACCCAGTCTATTACTATCAGGAACAATGTTGGTGACAATATGCAACCTTGTTTTACCTCGCTACGGATATTTATGTTATTGGTGAGAATGCTCTCGTGTTCAATTCGAGCGGAGTAGTTTTCGTAGAGTATTTTCATTATTCTAATGTATTTGTTAGGTATCCCATAATGTGCAAGTATTTCCCACATCTTTTCTCGGTTTACTGAGTCAAAGGCCTACTTAAAATCTATGAAGTTGACGTATATGTCTCTTTCCATTTTTGCCGTTTGTTCTAAAATAATTCTTAGGATAGATATCTGATCGATGCAAGATCTCTGTGGACCTTAAAGTAATGCTTAATTATTATGTTAATACATATTAAAATTTATTTTGAATTATAAGTTGTTTAAAAAAAGTAAAGATGAGCACATACACAGTGTAAACGATTAGAAGAAAATTTGCACATAAATGACAACAATCTGTAGTTGGTTATAAGAAATAAGAAACAATGTAACATCAAGGTTTAGTGAAAGCGTGAAATAAAGAGAATTATTTAAATGTGTTTAAATGGATTATCCAATTGAGATATTTTTGAATTTATAATCGAATCCAGTAGTAAGTGGATATAAAATATATGAGATCCATTTGATAGGTAATTAATTAATTAAGAATAACAAGCTGGAGAATTGAGCCTCCAATAAGTAAAAAAATAGAGCTGGTTTCCAAGTAGAAACCATATAAACTTGCTATTGATTTGAATGGAGTTCTAATTTAGAAACGTTCGTTGACTTTATTTACGGTGCAATCGGGCGACAATAGGTGTACCAGTGGTGAACTGCACTGCAGTGCTTTGTCAATCTCCGGAGCCCAGCTGCATTAGAGGAGGTTATCTGTAGGATTTCACAGAGGTACAAAAGCTGCTGCTAAACCAGGACTTTACCGAGGTGCTTGATTATCATCTGTATGACCTATAGGTGCAGTGGGAAGTAACCTCGCCCAAACAGAAGGAGTTCTGCAGTATTGGTATGGTAAAGATCAACAGGCAAATCAGGTACCGAAGACCAATATTCTTATATTACTTACAAATAAAGTACAATAAGGTAATACTTACCTGAACAAAAACTTTTAATTTCCTACTTTGTTCAATAGTAAATGTGTAATTGTAAGAATTCTTAGAATTGACAGAGAAATGTCTTTTAAGACAAATTTATTCTAAATAGTAAGACGAAGTCTTGCCATTTTTCATTTGCATTTATATCTCATTGATTTTTAAATTGTATGTAATCTCGTAGTTAGGCCCTCTTTAAATTTTAATTCATATTTTGCATAATTCAGGAGACCGTTCAAAATAAAATGCTTATTTTAAAAAAAATGCACTTTGCTAAATTTAAATACCATATTGCGTATATCATGGAAGTTCGATAATATGAAAATGGTTGAAGAATAGGGTATGTACCTATTTTTCTGAATTCAAAACTATGGAGGTCAAATACGAAGTTACACCTACCTAAAATGTTTACTGGTTTTTCTTATTTTTTTCTTACCACCTTATGTATTATGGAAAATGAAATACTTCAAAGTTGACCTATTATCGGATGCGATATGAATGTATCGTCGAACTTCAGTTTCGCTCACATATCCACCAGAAATTTATGTTAATGGCAATTAGGGCTAAATAATTTTTTGTGCCCAAAGTTAATCAACAGATATTTAAAAACAATAGTAACACATGACCCTAACATCAACAACAATTCAGAAGAATAGATATTTAAGGGTAGGTGGTCACATAAAATGAAATCGTTGAAGTATCTCCCTTCATTATTATTTTGTATGTTTAACATTTATGATTTCTACACATTTGCTGTATTGTTACTGTAGTTCAAATAGTTTGCTATTAATTTTTTTGTAGGAGTATGTGTGTTCTACTTTGAACACAAAAATTAGATATTTTGGCACCTATCTCGATTAACGCAATTTTCCAGTTGCCAAGTGAAAGAAACTCAATCTGTTAATAACTATGCAATAATACACAAGTTGGCAAGAAAAAACAGGAAAACCAGTGAAAATTGTTTTTCAAGGAAGGTAGTTGTAATTTAATTATTGACAACGTCGTTTAGCCATAACGAACTGTTATAAATAGCATTTCTATGTATTTTGAAAAATAATGGTACTAGTCTTGGCCCATTTTTATATTTTCGAACCTTCCTCGTATCCAAGAGGGTGCTTTATTAATTTGACAAGATGCTAGAATAACTCTTTGCACCACCCTTAAACGAGAGGTTTAAACGGCCCTAGCCAGTTTTGACTCTCGGTAGAAAATATGGCGTGAGTAAGAACAAGGCAGCGATGTTTAGGGTTAAAACAATTTTGATGAAGCAACAACATTTTGGGGATTTGTCGTTAAACACTTAACAACATAATAAAGCTAGCTAAAAATCTGTTAACACCTAACTTAAAATTACGGGTTTCACTCCTATATAAAACCGATCCTGGTGAGGTTTTTAAAAATAAAAAATGCGGATGAAAACCTCTACAGAATGCCATCATTCGGAAGTGATGTAAAACCGTGGGCCCCATGTTACTATGATGTGTAGCATGTAAAAGATCCCTTGCTAAGGTTGGAACTTCTTAGTCTCAGCAAAATTCTAAGTGGGACTAAGGTACCTGGTACTCTGCATTTCTAGACTTTGTTCATGGGTTTGGCAAAAAGGATCTATAAAGGCCTACTTGCTAGACATGAGTCTCCCCAAAAATACTACTACTACTACTACTACTACTACTACTACTACCTATATAAAATTGCACTTTTCGTGCAGTGGGGGGGTTCATAACAAGATAAACACAGTAAATCGGCAATAGGGGCATTTAATTATCTCAACAGTCAACAGCAACAAATAATTAATTTAAAAAAACCAGTAAGGCTAGAATAGCACTGTACAATTGAAAGGAGTAGCCTATTGCATAAAAGCATAAATTGTAACATAGTAACGGGATCAACCCAATAACAAAATTGAGTCCAGAATATTGGCTTGGAAATATTATAAAGTTCGGAGGCAATGCAACGGTCCGAAAAGATATGTGAATGTTACTTGAAACTTCCGTTGATAGCAAAGACCAGCCGGGCGTCTGAAGGGCGCTTGCTGAAATACACATATGGTACAGGGTGTTTCCTCAAACTTTGACAGCTTCTAGCGACTTTATTATTCCAGATAGAAAAAAAATGTTCAAATAAAAATTATAGGGTATTATCCATACCGTTCGAATTTGCTACTTAAAGAAACAATTAAGCATCACGGGTGAACTTTTTGACTTATTGTATAGTTTTTTTAAATAGAATACCTTATATATTATGTATTTATTGGAGAGCGCTTAACATTCTCTTTTCAAAAATATATAAGTTGCTTTTAATTACTTCATCCATTGTTGAAATATCCGCTATTAAAGAATCAACATATTACTAATACTGTGATTTATATCATATAGTAAATTAGTAATATTTTGATTATTTAATAGCGGATATTTCAACAATGGATGAAATAATTATAGGCAACTTGTATATTTTTGAAAAGAGAAGTTTAATCGCTATCTAGTAGAGACATAATAATAGGGGGTTTCGTTAAAAAAAAGTATGCAATAAATCAAAAAGTTTACCCGTGATGCTCAATTGTTTCTTTAGGTAGCAAATTCGGACAATTTGGATGATACGCTACAATTTTTATCTAAACAATTTTGTTTCTATCTGGAATAACAAAGTCGCTAGAAGCTGTCAAAGTTTGAGGAAACACCAAGTACACACAAAAAAATCAGCGGTAAAAATTAATACTAATGCATCAGGCATTGCTAAAATAATTGATTGTTAATGCGTACAGTTTGTTAATCGAAAGCCTTCGTTGAACCGTAATTTCTTAGGAAAAAGCCCATTACCGACAATTAAACACAAGCTGAAGTTTGATATATGTACTTACGTTGTTTTAAGAGGCACTAACTAGCGACCTCACGTAGTTTTTGGAAGCAACAAGCCCGAATGTCGAGATCTTGGGGAAAATGGAACATCAGGGCGTGTTCTAAAATACAGCATTTACCAGGCCGTATTCAGGAGACTGTCGACACGAGGGCCGTGACTCCTAGGGTTGCTGGCAAGAAGACCATGATTTTTGGTACTGCCGGTATAGAAATCGGGGTTTCAGAAGCAGGCCTGATACCAAGAAATTTGCACACACATGAAAACTAAAAGGAAAAAACTCACCAAAAATCGGAATCGGCCTGAATGTGCAAAGAAAACGCCGCAGTGACATCGTCAATTGTTAACAAAACTCAAGCTTCCAAGCCTGCTGGATAAAACAATGCCAACCCTAGAGGTGACTTCTATGACAATATCGATCCAACCCAGCCGACTTGACTGCTGCTCGCTATCGAAAGAAAGGCTGCAATGAGAAATTCCTAGCAGGTGTACTTTTCAAGAACGAGCGTTTCTTGGGCGAAATTTAAAGCAACAATGCCAAAAGCGGGGATCGCGCGAAAATCATATTAGAAATCAAACTGCCTTGAGGAACTATTTAAATTGTAACGTAAAATGAAATGAGCGTTACATTTTCCTGGCCAATAAATAATAATTTGTTTTCCGTATACTGTCAAATTTTCGCCGAACACTGTATACAATATGTTTTATTTACTATTTATTTGTTTCTAGGAATGCTGACAATTGTAGCTCTTCCTGTGTTCGTGTTTGTCGGTAATTAACGAAACAATTAAATAACTAAACTTGTGTCAAGTGTTAATAAATTATATCAAATTTGCTGTAAACCGTTTAGCATTTGTGTTTTGAGTTGAGGTCTTCCAATATTCACTAAACGTAAAAAGTTGACTAAAGCACATTGAGTTGGATGTTTCTGATATAATTGAAATCCATTCCTGGCACATTACTGTACCGGGAGATTACTTATTTCATAAATGCCAATTCACTTTGATTTTGATCTTAGTTATTTTTGTAACCCAATGCCTATTACTCAGAGGAAAAGTCCGTTGCAATTAGCATCACGATAGTAATTTATTACAAAAGAAATAAGAGCAATTCCTGTTCCAATATTGCAGGTATTGATGCAAAAAATTTGAATCCTACTATAGCAGCGATATGAAGCTAATGGAAGTTACTGATATACACTATTATTAGGTATAAAAAATGTATTCACTGTACTTTCTTTAATGGAGATCTTTTTATATTTCACACTATTTTACCTTTGTGATATAAGCTTAAAAGTGAGTGATAGTTACATGTTGCTGAACCCTGTACTTTCTTGGCGTAGGGCTTGTAGTGAGAATCACACATGTTCCAAATTTTAGATAAAACACTGAAATTGTTCCTACTGCGTAATCACACTGGGTGGGCCATAAGTCACATTACCGTTAAAAAATTGAGGAACTTATTTATTTTTCATCGTTTGTTTTTTGCTAACTGTCAGAGATAGGTAAGTGGCAGTAGGAAAACTTGAACATTGTAATAAAATTAGTAAATTCGGTTTTAAATGTCACATTTTATTCCCAGACAATACAGCAGCTCAAGAACAATGTCCGCTCAGAAATTCTAGCACGAAGCTATCTCCATTATTACGCCGAGTAGTGCTCATATCTTCTTTGATTCACTTACTCTTAAAAATAAGTAAACTACTCGATTTTTCGGTGGTAACGTGACTTATGGATCATCCAGTATTTTAAATCAGTTTTATCTAATAGTGGATGGTAATATAGTGCTTTATTAGTTCGTTTTAGACAAGTAACCTGGCTATTACTAGCTCGTTTACATCAGAACCTAAGTTACCCTTAACACCTTGGATTATAATAAATAGCCCACACGTGACTTATAAGTACTTAACACAGTCTTGTGACTTAGAAATAGTTCGGCTTACAGTCAATTGATTTGCCACTTTTACGTTTCACAACCGTTAATACAAAATGTATACTCTTTTGGGAGTTGTTAGATACAATTTTGAAAGGCACGAGTGTGTTATTACAAATAATGCACTCCAGAAAACACCCCTCTCGACCTAACGCATCGAGGCATCAACTTTTCTCTAGTGGAGTAATTGTAATATAACACACTTGTATCATAAATAACTATTATTCGTAAACTCAGCTATAATATCTCTCACTTTCTATATTTAAATAGTGAAATTAATTAATAAAGTAAAAATCTAGACATGCCGACCTTCGAACAGGTCTTCTGAATTCAAAACATACTTTATTTCGTTTGAGTCTTGATACTTAACGCCCTTACGTCGCTTTGATCTGCTAATAAACGTTTAAGGTAAATCGGGAGAGGGTCCTAACAAAACAATTTCATTACAGGGATGGAAAAGAATCTACCGTAAAACCGGTTCAGTGCCTACAACGATTCGGATAACTCGCGAGGGCATCTCATGTAGGCTGCAAATATGCGAGCAGAAAGATGGAGAAAATTGATAAGCGGCTTCGAAAGGAAATGGACTTTTGCAACGAGTTCCTCGGGCTCCGGAAACATATTGCAAAGGGGAAGTTTGCAGGCAGATAGTAATAATAAAGATACGTTATGGTCTTGAACATGCTGCTTACACGTGTGCGTTTTAGGCATTATCCCGTACAAGCACGTTCTTATTTGAAACCGTGAAAAACTATTATCGTTTGTTTTCTTAGTTGTGTCTGTCTTGCTTCATACGTGATCTTGTGTAGGTTTTACTGCATTAGATTTTCTTTGGCTGGTGTATAAGTTTGAGGCTATAGCGAGGAAAGAGAATGCAATTACTAAATTTCACAATATTTTCGAAGTTCATACAATAATCATAAAAACGAAATGAAAGTTTTTATTACTGTCGAACGCACATGTGTTGAAAGAAAAATTCTGACACAAACATTGTACACAAAATTTATAATAAAATAATCCGATAGATCCAGTAAGCTAATAATTGGTTATTAAACACATTTATCTAGTATTTATAAGAAACCAATAGACACATTTACTTCTTTAATATCCGAAGCATAATATTAGGTTGAAATTAAATTTCCTGCCCTGAAAAGGGTAGGTATGAGAAAAATGAGGAAGTAGAAATTAAAGTATAAGTGGGTTGGAAACGTTAGAAATAAAGATAAATAATAATACCAAAATTATAATTGTTAATAATTATACATAAACTTTAACCAGTAATTGTTGAATGCGCATAAAACTTTTAACTTAAATTAGAGGATAAAGTTTAATCAGAAAATATTAACAAACAGCTTTCTATATAACTCAAAGATGTAAAAAATTGAGAAGGTGTATTTTCAAAACCTTTTTTTTTATTAAGCTGATCTCGACTGGCGTGATTAATACTAATAGAGAGACCTAGAGAAATCTAGAAGAAAAAATACGTGTATACTTATGGGGAAAAACCTGATTTACGAAAAGCCACAAGCCAAAAAGGTGATCGAGTAACTCAGTGAAGAGAAGAGAGAGGTTTGCTGGCTATGCAATAGAATCTTCCATCAGGGATATTTTTCCTGGGCTACAGCCAGAGCTGGGCAAATTACTTTTAAAAAGTAATTAATTACTAATTACCAATTACCGCCCAATGTAGTAATTTAATTACCAGAGATTCAATTACTCACAGGAAATAGTAATTCAATTACCAATTACTTATTAATTGTAATTTTACAATATCAATTACCTACTTTTTCAATTACTTTGAATAAAAATTATTGTTATATAGTTGTATTTAGTAGAATTTTCTTGCAAGTTACAACTATCATTAGTGTCGTGTCGATTCGTAATCGTAATCTAAAAATGCTTAATTTTTATATTTTGTTAACTATAGTAACCTACATATTTGATCACTCTTGAAGGTTTTTTGATAATTAAATCTTCTAGCTACATGCACCGTTCACCAAAACCAAAAGTTTTTAGTTTGTTTTGATGTAAGATGTAAGTAAATAAATAAATTCAAGGATAACAACTATACAGGGTGTCCCAAACAAATGGGACACCGATTTGGCATAGATTCCTTAGGTTATAATAAACCGATTAAACCTAATGTACTTTAGTACAAAGTTCCTGCAGTAAGAAGGTATAGGGACTTGGAAGTTCAAATCTATATTTTTTTGATATTAGTTTGCACATAAGTTATCACTGAAGTTGAGCTCTTTATCACGATTATGCATTTAGTTGCCGAGGCCCGTTGGGCCAAAGCAAATAAACCACACAAGGATTGAAATAGGATTTCCAGTGCCCAGGGGTACATTATTTTTTTAAATCGAGAAATCGCGAAATTACAATATTTTAACCAACTTTTATAGGTTATATTGACGTCGGTTGACGTTTACCTATCGCCCAGCCGCCTACAAAAAGTTGTAAAACAATGGATTACTTCACTGCCGATTTCTCGTATTTTATTTGACGATTTTGGCGTTCTTTACTGCCAATTTAAAAAAAATTCGAATATGAAGAAATGTCGAATTTCATTTTGGCTAGATTTTGTAATGATATTAGAAAAAATAGCACGCTGATATGTTATAAAAGTGATTTTTCGCTCGTAAATTAAACGTTGAAGAACTTGCACTCTTATTAACTTATAGAACAATCTACTATTAAATATGCCTAACATGAGGCTGAATGACGAAACTATGTAACTTACCTAAGTATACAAGGTGAAGCATTGGATTTCTTAAGTGTTTGGCAGGAAATTTCTCTTTAGATTTTGTAGAAGAACGATCCAATTGGCGCAACTTGAGCATTTTTTGTAGGCTCAGTTCGAAAATACTTTTTTTACCCCTTTATACGAAAGTGACATTTTCTGTCGCCTGTTAGGGGTTTCCCGAAAATATACGTTTGGTTCCCTGGTTGGTTTCTAATGGCAGTGGGAGGGAATATAGTACATTGACTGCCGTTGCTATTAGAGACGGGAGACAATGTGATTATGATTAATAATACATCAACTAGTCTCCTGATTTTCATATTTAAATATTTTTTAATGCAGCTGATTACAAGAGATAGTTTCATCATAAAATGTAAAAGTGTTGTATATATAACTCTGGACTAAAACGTCATTTCATCCCTCGCATGATTACAATTGATTAGGTACTGTTCTCGCAAACTCTGAAGAACTAAACTACATCTGCGGGAGGGTATGATACATGTTCCTCCCTAGTAATACAAATAGCTATAAAAAATGTGTTAGGTAACTTCTGCAATTTTAAAAGAAATATCAATTTGGTGTTGATCAGGGACTGTTGAAAGTTGACGGATGACTGATAAACCTAGTTGAAAACGGCTGATTGAAATAAGAATTCGCACTTTAGATATAAAACAGACATTTGCTCAAGCACGTAACAATGAAGTAATTTTTACATTTAAGTGACTTTATACCATGTGTTCAAAAAGAAATTACATAAGGGTTGGCCTGTTGGCCATTGTAAATAAAACTAATGTCGACAGCAAGTTTTAGAGATAGCAATTTTTAGAATTTTTAATCGCGATATCAGCGTATAATATAAACTTATGACAGCAACAACATGATGACAGTTAATGAATTCTAAAGCTTGCTGTTGACAATACCTTTATATTCCATGGCCAACCCTTAAGTAATTTCTTTTTCAACACACCGAATAAGAAAATTACTGTGAACGCTCTACAATTAAATTGCTCAGGTTGCTTTCATATTTTTACTTCAAATTTCAAAATATTATTAACATCTTTAATAATACCTATTGATTTTAAGTTTAGGGCTGTAAAATATCTGAAATTACGTAAATTGGGTCACTATACACTGTTCTTTAAAAAAACTAAATAGAATTTTGTGTAAAATCAATAAGAAGCCAATATTTGAATGTCTCGTAATTAGCAAGGGGGTTTTTAATAATAATCGAAGCTAACATGCTGCAGCAGTCCATAAAAATTATGCACTAGTGCCATTATACAAAGCAGCATATGAGCATTACAAGGCAAGAAAGCGACAAAGAATGGATAATTTACAAAATGTTCAATGCAAGAATGCGGTAAACTTATGCGGCGGCGTTTTTAAATTACCATGCCCCATACTGCATTTTTTGAGTCAACCAGACATGGGATTTTGCAATTAGGTACATTTTATTTGTGTGTTTTACGCTGTTTAAATGTTGTTATCGGATTTTGGCCGTTTAGTTCAATTCCTCACTCAAAAACGTAATTTTCTGGACAACGCCTGTTACACTTGCACGCCAGTATAGCTCTATGCTAGTACATCGTTTTAAACCAACAAATTAAAATGAATAAATAATTATTAAGAACCAATATCGTCTAATGAAGCTATTTAAAGTTATTATTTTACCGTAGGTATTGTAATCTGTAATGTACTTACCGCAAATATTGTTATAGCGTCTTACACTTAGCGTCTCTCACAATAGATATTAGTGTCACTATTACAAGCTACAGGTACACGCACTAATGCTCGTGTACGCGTCATACAAAATGCAGAAGTTGCTGTTATTCGAATCGTCAGAGGAAATAATAAATTAGGCTTATATTGCACTGGGAATACCCTATTAAGATTTGCTTAATATGTAACTTAATAAGATCTTATCTTGTTTTTTGCATTCTGGAGATTTGGCACCCTATCGAGGTCAGTAATTCAGTAATTGAAATACTACAAAGTAATTCAATTACCAGGAGTAATTTCAATTACAACAAGTAGTAATTCAAATACCTATAAAGTAATTTAAATACTTTAGAGTAATTTAACTACACGAAAGTAATTGAGTAATTGAATGCAGTAATTAATTACTTTTAAAAAGTAATTTTTAAGTACTTTCTAACAAAGATGGCAATTCCCAATTACAATTACCGCATTTTGAAAAGTAATTCAATTCCAAGGCAAATAAACAAAAAGGGAATTTAATTAGTAATTTAATTACAAAGTAATTAATTACTGCCCAGCTCTGGCTACAGCAAACGTGTTCACCTGCAAGATATGTGACTTATCTTGTTTTCCTATTCTAAAATAGTTATCTTACTTCTAGGATACGTGTAAGTGTATTCAGCTTCACAAATAGAATCATGGAAATACAATTTATGAAGAACATGTTAAAGTAACATGCACAAAATACATACAGGTTCGGCTCCAGCTAAAGACTGGTGGCCGTCAGAAATTATCTCTAAACCTACGTAGTGTTTTGTGACGTCACTTTACGCTGCACAAAGCTAAGGGAAACCTGATCATTTGTTTTTCCATGTACGATTGCACGTGAAAAGAGAATATTAGTAGCATTGCGGCTGACGCGAATGAGTTTCTTTAAGGCGTTACTGCACTTATAAACGGCGTTACAATAAAAACTTATATTTTCTGAAAACTGTCAATTCTATATTCACAACATGCATTACTATACTAATATAGCATATTCAGAGTGTCATCACTTTACAGCATGCATTAATTAAACAATATACATATAACTTATTCAACGTAGCTGGAAATTTAGCAGCTTACTTGGTGGCGTTGAATACAAACATCCGAATACGTTAATCTCTGGTTGAGCAAAGATTAGACGAACAGCGAGAATTTTGGGCTCGAAAATTCAGGGTTTGGGCTTATTATTAATGTCACGACACAGCGCGTCACTTTACAGGACGGTTTTGTAACGTTTGTTGGCGTGACCATTACATTTTTTTAAGTATCCGACCAAAATTGCATCAAAAGCCCGTTTGTGCTTCTAAAATGGCTGCTACATCACACACAACAATAAGACTCAACCACACCCTGCCGGATAGCAATCTTGCGCTAGTTCTCTACAGGGTGTCCCAAAATTAGTCTACCAAACTTTAATAGTTTAAAAGTTTGGCTGGCTAATTTTGGGACACCCCGTATATTGAATGGCTACTACTGGGGAAAAAGTTAAGTGGTCTTCTCGACACTTTCTTCGCGTGCATAAAAAAGCACTGACGGAGTAAATTTTTAAACCGGCCTTACAATATAGCCAATATAGACATCGCAAATTATCGGTTCGGGTGTAATTACATATTATACAGTAAGGGCGCGAAGACTATCATTGTAGCCCGAGGGCAATAATATACTACTTTTTGTACTACTAGCGCCTTAATTACTACCATTCGCACCTTGTAGTAAATGTAAAATTCTGTAATTTTCAGTAATTTTTTGTTACTAAAAGTCACACCATTAAAAATTTGCAAAGATTTGTAATTTTTTTGATGCATTACCAAGCAAGCTTATTCTGACGTTAGAAAAAATGTGGCGGCCAATAATTATATTGTCATCCTGTGATTATGAAGCCACGGTAGTTTTGTGAGATGAAATATACGTAAGAGACTTAAAGCTGTGGTAGTAACATGTGTTTCTTTAATTACTAAACTATGATTATACCGTTATATTGGCCATGGATGAAAATATGTGTTTTAGAATAATTACAGCATTTATATTTTTATGAGACCCATTAAAGTTTCAGTTGCTTACAAATTCTTGCATCCCCGCTATTTTCGTGGTGTAGAACATTGCTTTTATTGTCTAGTTTGTCATCTACATTTTCAACAAAGTCTTTGATTCAGGAAAAGTAGTTCAATGAATTGGTGGATTTATGCTCTAAAAACCGTCCTTCAACCTTTTACAAACAGCTTTTACTTCACTTTCCAATTGGTGAACAACTTTTTCAGTCATATTTAAATAATTCATAAAAAGCTTACACTTTACCCTTATATTGGATAAATTGTTTAACGAAATGACCCTATATTTTCCTTTTACATTAATGCGACAGTTTGTGGTGTAATTTTAAAATAAGTACAACTGCAGCAAGTTGCATTATTCTCTCGGGTATCTCATTGCCACCAACATAGGTATGAATTAACTATCATTTCTCCTCGGTGTTGCAGTTGCCATTTAACTCAAACTAACAAGAATACAAAACTTGCTTTAGAAATTTAAGCAGTCGTAGGTCGTAAATATCTAAATATACGTCTTTCAGGCCTTGTGAAATATAGAGTACTTGAAAATATGAACATTAATGGTATGACATAAAGAAACTGAGAAGCACAATAGAGGCATTCCACTAACAGCAACTGTAAAAAATGTAATGGTGCAGTGTAGCCGGATGAGAAAACAAATGAACGAGCAGAATACTTTCTTGAAATTTAATCAACGGAGCTTGCCGAGTTGGGTTATTGAATAGCTGTACTGTAAATAGTGCTAGCAGCTTAACTCTGTTATTGTGTTTAATATTAAAAAGCAGAATTGTATGATAAAATTTAATTTAATTAGTTTTTAAGTGCAACACGATAAGATCAAATATTTCAGGCGTTATTTTGAATGCCGTCTAAAAATTTACTACAGCAAAGCGACATTGGGGCTTAGATGAGTTTTTGGTAACGAAAGTTTTTTGCAGCAATAAACAATTAAAACATGAAAAGAGCAACTGCCATTTAAACGAAATATCAGCTGTGATGAGGATATCTGGAGAAAAATTGCTAACATTATAATTTCGAAAACAGAAAGGTGTTAGAATGTTTACTACCTGTCTCAATCTTATGCCTGTCTATCGTTCTGGATGAGGCAGATTGAGTTTTTATTCTTCTGTTTTACATTTTCTTCCATTTTTTTCTGTTTTGCGTCATTTCCTCGTGTCCTTCCCGTGGTAGGCTTTTTTGACGCATCTCCTTCTATCCCATAATTATATGGTCTTGTTGGTCTTCTCTTTATGTTCTTTTCTTGTATTTTTGTTTCGCGTACTCTCTTTGTGGGTCTCTCTTCTGGCAGGCTTCTGTCTACTATTTTCTCATTTTCAGTTGTTTTCTGTATAGCTAGAACTTTACTTATATAGCGTGTATTCGTGTTTTATGATCAGCCAAACTACATGTTCCACTGTTCTACTTATACTCGTTTAAAAAAATTGTAGATTATATGTAAAAGACAGATGCAGTTCTGACAAAATTACCTATATTATAATTATACAGATTGTGTTGTAGTTTTTCTTCCGAGTTCACCAATATCGTTTGCGAACATAATACATACCGTTAGTTGGGTGTCTTCAATATTCTAACTTCTTAATTTTATTTTTTTCATCTTTTTCTTTACCTCTCGTATTGCTCTCCGGATTTGTCAATACATAAATATTAAGTATTGTGTGTCCCACACAGTTGGGTATCTCCACCTTGACGAAGGCTGCTAGTCAGCCGGGTGTGTGGGCTTGTGTGCTTCAAGGAACCCGAGGGCTATGTCGGCGGTAGTTTTACTACTGGTAGGGTCTCCCATGCCGAATAGGCCTTGGTGGAGAGGCCAGACGAAGCGAAATACCTCCGGTCCTCCATGGTTGGGGGTTGTGCAGTGGGCCAGCTCCTCGCTCACGTAAAATTTGCAATTTTTGCAAACCTGCTAAAAAACCCAGTAAAATGCCTCGGAATACGGATGGTTCAATTGGAAAACGAAACAGGCAAAGAAAATGGACAATGAATATTGGAATATGGAATATTCAAGGCCTTAGAAAGAAACAACAAAATGTTCTCACGGAAATAACGGAAAACAAAATAGATATAGCAATATTAACTGAGACTAAAAAGAAAGGAAATGGATGTGAGGACCTGCAACACTTTATTCATTGCTACAGCGGAGTCGACAAAAACGAAAGAGCAAGGGCGGGCGTATCTATAATAATCAACAAAAGACTTAAGACTTATATCAAATCATGGGAAGCTATAAACGAACGAATAAGTAAATTACACCTATATGTAAGAAGTCAATCCATAGTAAATGTTGGAGTTTACGCACCGAATGATGACGCATTAAGATATCTTCTCCTTATTATGCTCGCTACTTCTTTCCTATTAGTTTGTTTTGTTATGTGAGAAATAAAACCGCGTGACAAGGCTCGTACACGAGTGATTTATCGCCGCTGGTCAATTTCACGTCCGTCCGCTTTCACTCCACAAACTCAACTTAACTAGGATTCAAAATGATACATACAGGAAAAACCTACAGATGGAGCCCGTAACGGAGAAAATAACGGAAGGTCAATTAAGGTGGTTCGGACATGTGTGCCGCATGACAAGGGACAGAATAACAAAAAGAGTGTATGAAACGCGAGTGCCGGGAAAAAATAAAAGAGGAAGACCCAGGAAAACATGGGAGGAGGGAATACGTGAGGGTGCAGCGAGCAAGGGAATAAAATGGGCAGGAATAAAACAAGTGACCCAGGATAGGAAACTATGGAAAGAAAAGTGGAAAACGCCATCGACGGAGCAAACTCAACCCCACCCGCCTTACACTTAACGGTAAAAAGGCATAGGACTAAGTAAGTAAGTAAGTAAGTATGATGACGCATCCAAAGCAACGAAAGACAATTTCGAAGAGATATTACGGGATGTAATTGAACAAGTACCTAATAGACACGAAGTTATACTGGCAGGTGACTTTAACGGTAGGGTTGGCAAAAGAAACAGGGACCCAGTAGTAGGTATGCACGGAGAAGACCACATAAACAATAATGGCGAAAGATTGTTAGATGTATGTGAACAATACAAACTAAAGATAACGAACACCTTCTTTGCTCATAGAGATGTACATAAATTCACATGGCACCAACACACAAAAGGTTTACGATCGATAATTGACTACTTAATAGTAAAGCAAACATCAAACCTGAAAATACTGAATGTTAGAGTTAAACGGGGGGCAGACTGTGGAAGTGATCATCACTTATTGGTAGCAAACATCTACATCCCTTACCGGCCACCTACTAATAAAGGTATAAACATTGACAGTGGTAGGAATGTAGAAAAACTTAACGACGAAAAATATAACTTACATAGTCTACAAAATGATAGCACTTTATACCTATACCAACGACGGCTCGAAGGAAAACTAATAATTAAGAACAGATCAACAGAGGAGGAATACAACCACATAAAAGAATGCATTCAAGAAGCAGCTCGAGAGTCACTAGGATTACACGCTAAGAAGGGAAAACCATACTGGTGGGATAAAGACTTGGAAGAAAAAATAACCAGAAAAAAGCAACTTTATTTAAATTATCTACAAAACAAGACCGATGAAAACAAAGTGGAGTATAAAACAATTAGCAGACAGATAAAACAAGAAGTTACCAACAAAAAGAATATTTCCTGGACAAAAAAATGTGAATATATTGAGCAATTTATAGGTGGAACGAGGAGCTCAGAGGCTTGGAAAACTATAAATCTCTTAAAAACTAATACTAATCACAAGGTGGACTTGCTGAATATTACTCCAAAGCAATGGAAAGACTATTTCCAGGATCTGTTACAAGAACAGAGACCGCAGTTTGTTGATAGACGATATACTTCAAATGCACAAGAACGAATACATTTAAATGGGACACAAATCGATGAAGTAATTAAGGGAATCAAGATAAGAAAATCGCCTGGTCCAGGAGGGATCTACCCGAATTAATAAAATATGGACCCCCGAAATTAAAAACAATGCTAAAAGACCTATATGAGAGATGCATAAATGGTGAACCTGTCCCAGTAGAATGGAAGACATCATGCATAACCCCTGTGTATAAAAAGGGAGCTAAAAGTGACCCTAGAAATTACAGAGGAATAGCAGTTATATGTTCAATTGGCAGATTATATTCCAAAATATTGAAAAACATGATAGAGAAAGATATAGCAAATGCGGAACCCGAAGAACAATCAGGTTTTAGAGCCGGACGATCCACGATCGATAACATTTTTACATTAAAAATACTACTCGAAAAGCGGCTACAAAGAGACAGAGAGACACATTTGGCATTGATTGACTTAGAGAAGGCTTATGACAGCGTCCCTACCGAACAGCTTTGGGAAGAACTGAGAAACACCGAAATAAATCCTACATTAATTGACGCCATTTATAAATTATATGAAAACAATACAGCGAAAATAAAAACAGGTAGCGTATTAACGGAAGAATTTGAAATAAACAAAGGTCTACGGCAAGGATGCTGTCTCTCTCCTACCCTGTTCAAAATTTATCTAGACCGATCTCTAAAAGGGTGGCAAAACAAGTGTAAAAACATGGGAATACGGATAGAGGACGATATACTGTACACTTTATATTACGCCGACGATCAGATTGTAGTAGCAGAAGATAGCGACGATTTAAGCTACATGGTACGAAAATTAAAAGAAGCCTACGAACAAGCAGGATTAAAAATAAATCGGCAGAAATGTGAATACTTGGTTACTGGAAACAAAGAAATTGAAAATCTTGCATTGGAAAATGAACACATTCAAGGAGTTGAAAAGTGTAAATATCTGGGTGTCATCTTCAACAAAAGTGGTAATAGCAATGAGGAAATAACAACTCGAGTGCGCAAAGGTAGAAGTGTAACTCGATCAATTAATTCGATCTTGTGGGATAGAAGTTTAAGAAAAACTACGAAGAAAAGAATATACACAACTATTGTCCAAAGTGTTGTTACGTACGGAGCAGAAGTGTGGGATGTCAGTAAATCTAACAAAAATAAGCTGTTAGCTACTGAAATGGATTTTTTACGAAGAAGTTGCCGAAAGACCAGATTGGATAGGGTACGAAATGAAACAATTCGAGCGAATATGGAGATGGATAAAGACATTATGGACGAGGTGCAAAAACGACAACTGGTATGGCTAGGCCACGTCAACAGAATGGATGAAACAAGATGGCCAAGGAGAGTATTAAAATGGATCCCAGCTGAAAAACGAAAAAGAGGACGCCCAAGACGAAGCTGGAGAGATGATGTAAATGAGGCTATGCAGGCGAGAAACTTAGATGAAGACACCTGCTATGATAGGAAGACATGGAAACTGGGTGCGGATAGACGGCGACAGCTGTAAACTTCCGCATATATATATATATAATTCGCCTTTAACCAAGCAGGGCTGAACCCAAAAAAAATGAAAATTTAAAACGAGAATTTTTTACTTTTTACAAGAGTCATTTCACCTATCCGGGGACACACTGTATACAGGGTGTCCGGAAAATATGTGTACAACGAAAATATTTTTTGTGGCTAAACCGTTCACCCAACTAAAATGTTGTAAGAGAGGAAATAGCTTCTAAATTAAAGTAACTATTCACAAAAAAAATTGGTAGTGATTAAACAGGTGCTCAAAAAAATATGGATGGATAATTTATTGTGACGTTTTTAAACACCCTGTAATTTTCGAATTTAAGGTTTATTCAACAAAATGCTGTAGTTTACTGGTAAAAACGCATGGCCAAAACATGAATAAAATCTATCAAAGATTTTTCGACTTACTTGAAAAAAATTAAAAAAGCTAATAATTTTTGAAGACCTCTAGCGGCTAAATTAAGCAACTTTGTATACAGGGTGTCAGGAAAGTCAACCGTGGAACTTCTGGAGATGATAGGGGACGCTATATGGAGTCGAAAAGTCCTAATCCATTTTTGGCTTAGAAGCATAATTTCTTCAGAATTCACTGTTGAAATTGGTACCGCAAATTTTGTGAACCGCTGTATGGTAACTACTGCATTTTTGTGTTTTTGAATGTTTTTTGTCAATTAATGTCAATGTAATAAATAATTGCGTGTTTGGCTTTTGTAGTAAAAATATACACCGTGCAGGAATATGCTGATATGTTTTTTGTGTATAGTGTTCTGGTGCTGTTGGGTCTGTGAGTACGTCGATATTTTGTCTTTATTGTTGGATTTAAAATTATCAAACTTCCTTTTAAAAGTGTCCTAAAAGCTAATAAATTATGTATGTAGACGGTATATGTCACAATTGTTTTCCCAGTCTATCTCAAGACACTGCGTCAAGCCTCCAATTTAAGGCAAAGTACAGCAGTTCTCAACTTTTTCTTTTTCATTTTCAACATTCGTTTTTACGAAAACTATGCTTCTAAGCCAAAAATGGATTACAACTTTTCGACTCCATATAGCGCCCCCTAGTATCTCCAGAAGTGACACGGTTGACTTTCCTGACACCCTGTATAGGTAAGTTGAGTTAAATCATCATACTTTGGGCCAATGAACTTGTGGTCTTTCGTTGTACACGTATTTTCCGGACACCCTGTATACAGTGTGTCCCAGGATAGGTGAAACGACTCTTGTAAAAGGTAAAAAATTCTCGTTTTAAATTTTCATTTTTTGGGGTTCAGCCCTGCTTGGTTAAAGGCGAATTTCGAACATTTCAGTTTGAAAAATCAAGTATGCCTTCGATGAAACCTATTTTACTGTAGGGTAGCGTGCCTTTTATGTAGAAAATACGACAAAAAGTTATTAAGAAAAATTGTTTAGAATCAACATCTAGGTTCATATACCAAAATTTTAAAATCCTTTGCCAACTTTGACCTCTCACATTTTCTTTTATGTTTAGGTCCCATATCAAAGAATTTTACTTTTAACAAAAACTGCTAAGGAAAAATTTCAATGCATGTTTCGTAATTATTTTTAAAAAATTTAAAATTTTGCTGATAACGGAAGTCATGTGACAACTTTTGTTTGGCCCATTTGTAATCACTTTGCAATTACCTCTGGTCGTTAGTGTTTGATTTTCCAAGAAATTCTAAATAATTTTTTTTCATTTGATGCCAGATTTTTGGCGATCACTTTATTTATTATTTGTTTATAATAATTTTCTTACGTAGTGCACACTGTGGTTTGCGAATTTAAATTCGGCGCCGAGATGGCCTCGCGCCGAGTTGGCTGGCGCCGAGATGGCTCCGCGCCGAGATGGCGGCGCCGAGTTGTCCTAGACCCCTTCTATAATATCCTCTCGTAGCCATTCATCAAAAACATCATTGTATGGCCCACAAAGATATTCAGTTCGCAATTTTTTCAAGGGTGTAGTCAACCTTTTCTTAGCAAGAGCATAATTATCAGGAATGGGTGGATGCCCTTCTAACCACAGCATTCTCACCTCATATCGATCTTCTATATCGGTGGAAGCTCTAACCTTCCGCCTTGCAGGCCAAGCTCCTTCATGGGGTGTTAGTGCCTCACCATTATTATTATTATTATATCGGTGGTGATATTCTGAAGGAAACGTTATTTTGCTGCATTCTCCATTTCCTCCCGAGATCTTTTTCTGCAGGCTCACTGATACCCAGAACATCAAGTTCCCACAAGTCTGCTATGTTAGCATTCTTCACGAAAAGTGACAATGCCGTCATTGCAACATTGGAACTGTGATCATAACTAGGTATCTTCCTCATCAGAGTCCAACCCAGTAGTGTTTGAACAGCCACCAGACCACACTTCAAAATATACCTTCTCCCAGTGTACAGTTTTCCTGCTACATCAGCGCCAATAAGAAGTTCGATTGGAGCAGAATCATGCACATCACTCAAACGAATATTTTTCTCTTGAAGTTCTTCCATCCAGCATCCATGGAAGATAGGAGAAATTTTATTGCAAATTACATTTTGATCGAGTAGTTCGAAACAAATAATGAATTATCCGTTCTGTACGTTTAGGCTTGTGACGCAGTTTCTCAGCAGCACTTCTCAGTACGTATGATCTCTGTGAACCACTGTCTATTACTGCTCGTATTAAACGAACTCCATGCTCACTGGTCATTTTCACCTGCAAAGTCTGCAGAAACACATGAGTGTTTGTATAATTTGCCAACGATTGTTCGACTGACAAATTTTTAGTCTTACCTGTATCAACTTTAGATGATTTATGATTCAGGGAACTTCTGTTCGCTGGTAGTTCTGGACACATCAAAGCTACATGCGGCTTGCTACATAAAATGCACTTCAAGCGCTCATGGCATTTCCTTGTTTGTTGTCCGGTCTTCAGACATCTGAAACACTCCTTTTTCTCAATGGAAATATTTCTTTTCTGTTCCAAAGAAAAATTATGAGCCTTGAAACAATTTTCGCTTTCATGTCTACCCCCATAGAATATATATTTAGCAAAATTGCAATTCATCAACCCTGCAGCAGTTGGTATGAGGATTTCCTTTGATACCTGCTTGTTTGACTTTTTATGTCGATTCTCTCCTAGAGTCAGGCCAAAACCTTCTGCAGCCAAAGAAATGCGTTCTTCATTTTCGACCTCTGATTTCAAGAATCTCATGAGGCCTTCTAGACGACTCATTGTCGATGATGTCAGACTAGCCTTACTTTTGGTTTCAGAAACCGAATCGGGAATTGAAGAAGAAAAATTCGGGGATCGTTGCCACGCAATAAATCTTCGGGGAGGCAGGATTCAATCAAAGGAAATAACATAGCTGAACAATTATGATTTTTAACACCTAGCGATTCCAAAGCTCTTAACTGTGTTTCGAGCTTGTCATACAAAGTTGAAAGTGTATTATTCTCGCTTGACATGGCGTTATTGATAACAAGTTTCAAAGGTTCCCTGACATATACCTCTATTTGTAAGTCTTTTCTTCCAAAACGGGATGTCAAGCTGTCAATTACCTTTTCATAATTCTAAGCAATAGGGGGAAAACTTTCGACTAACTGTCTGGCTCTACTGTTGTATGACGTTGCTTGTATTAGATACTGAAACTTGTCAGATGTGTCTGTATTCGGATCATTATTAATTTTCTTAAATTGACCCCAAAAGGAAAGTCAGTCACGTATTTCACCGCTAAACTTTTTAAATTTTATGGTAGGCAACTTGAACTTACGCCTACCTGTAGTTGTTGTAGTGGAAGCACCAGCTCCGGAAGAGCGAACATCATCGTCAAGGACTGTTATCTCGTGCTTTTTACGATAATTTTCGTAGGTAATCCTCAGACCGATTAATTTTCTCTCATGCCCTTCGGATGATTCTATTTCTAACATCAAATCGTCCTCACTTACGTCTTCTTGCAAAAGAGAGTCGTAGATTTTTCTGTTGGCTATCAACAAGTTCTCCTGTTTCTGCAATATAACCTCCCAAACGACGTGTGCTTGTTGTGGAGCTGCCTCGGTAGATAACAGTTTTTCAAGTTTATTTGCACTTTTAGTAAAAGCGGCACGAAGAACTTTACGATGCTTCTTCTGTTGGTCCATCGCGCACGACAATAACCCGGTTCAAAACCTGTCTGTTAATACGAACGACAAAAGTTTTATCTTCGCTAGATTCCAAGACCACACACAAGAGTTTTAATTTCTGTTTCACCAATGTCCAGTCACGGTCGCCAAAATGTTGTGACCCGAATGAAAAGCTACCAGCTGAACACCAGACTACCAGGTTCTTCCAATAGAGTATACAGACAGTTACTCTGTACAAACTTTATTTAATAATATATACTTTGATAAATCTAATAAAAAATTATCATGAGCAGTGCACAATTGACGTTTAGAGGTTAGTTATTTTTGACATTAACAGATTTTTCACATCTTAGCTCAAAATCCTATAGTCCATGAGCTAGTACCACAATGACTGTGAAATTAAAACATAAAAAATACATGTCTCCGACACTAAGCCCTACATAACGTCATGGTGCTCTATAGCTTGCTAAATATTCTCATCGGTGACCTTAGTTAACTATTTACCGGATTATTAATTCGTCAAGTGTGGATTTATGCAATCAATATCAGCTGAAAATAACAAACACCTTTTTCTCACATAAAGACATTCATCGTTACACTTGGGAAAGGATATCGATGAATCAAAAATCTATTATTGACTACGTTATTGTAAGACAGAAAACCTCTTTCAAGATAAATGATTGTAGAGTAAAGCGAGGGGCAACCTGTGGCACAGACCATCACCTGTTAATTGCGACATTAGTAAGTCAGTACACAAATATACAAGCAAAAAAGATGAAGACACCAAGGAACGACGAAGAAAAAGGTACACAACTTACACCAAAAAAGTACAAATTACATCTCTTGCAACAAGAAAGTATAAGAATGTTATATGAAAGAAGATTAGAAGCTGAACTTACTAAATTGGGTGAAAATAATGATGTGGAAGAGAAATATGAGGAAATGAAGTCAATCATACACAAAATTGCCAATGAAGCATTAGGAGAGCATAAAGTAAACAAGGGCAAGACACAACCCGTTTGGCTAACGGAAGAGGTGAAATTATTAATTCAGGAAAAGAAAAGTCATATAACAACTACTTAACTAACCGAACAAATGAAACCCACCAAGAATATAAAAATAGAAATAGGGAATTGCGATTGAAAATAAAAGAAGAAAGAAACAAGCAATGGGAGCAATGTTGCAATCGAATTGACAGTCTCATTGGAGGAGCACAATCCACAGAAATTTGGCGAACCGTTAAAACTATGAAATCAAATAACAAAGATACATCCAGTCGGTTAATTACTCTTAAAAAATGGAAAGACCACTATACCACGCTTTTAACTGAAACAAGAGAAGAATTTAAAGAGACGGGATTTGAAATTAATGTAACTGATACACTAGAACAACTAACAGTGGAAGAAATAAAGCAATGTATTAAAGCAATGAAAAGTGGAAGGTCACCTGGACCCGGGAATATTTATGTTGAACTAATTAAATGTGGCGGAATAGTTCTATTAGACCACATAACTAAATTAATGAATAACTGTCTTCAACAACATAAAATACCATCGGAATGGAAAACATCGCACATTGTATCACTGTACAAAAAAGGTGACAGAAGAGACCCTGGGAGTTACAGAGGACTAAGCATAAACTGCACGTTCAGTAGACTCTTTGGGAAAAATTTCCAGAAAAGGTTACGTGAAAACATTGGACATAAGATTGGAGAGGACCAAAGTGGATTTACGCCAGGACGTTCATGCACAGATAACCTCTTCACTATTCAACAACTTCTGGAAAAAAAGATAGCTAAAGAGGATGAGGTACACATTGCTTTCATTGATTTGCTTAAAGCCTATGATAATGTCCCCAGAAATAAACTGTGGAGTACTCTACAGACTATTGGAACTCATCACCATTTAATAAAAATCATACAAGAGTACTACGTAGACAATGTAGCTTACGTAAAACAAGAAGGTCGAATATCGGATCCCATATATACTTCCAAGGGCTTACGACAAGGGTGCAGTTTATCGCCCCTCCTTTTTAATATATATGTGGAGATGGTGCTCAAGAACTGGAAGCGTAGTTGCGTAGGAATGGGTATATTCATCAATGAAGCCCACCTATTTACACATAGTTTTGCGGATGATCAGGCTGTATTTGCTCAAGACGCGTATGATTTAGAAATCATGCTAAAGCGCCTATATGAAGAATATGCAAAATGGGGTCTGCAAATAAGCTTAACTAAGACGGAATATTTAGTAATAAATTCCAATGCGAAATTTGATGTACTTTTAAATGATGAAACCCATGTAAAACAGGTTAGTGAATTTAAGTACCTTGGTGTGACTGTAGATAGTAACGGAATAGGAAAACGAGAAATTAACGAAAGAGTTAAAAAAGCAAGAAAAGTGGTGGGTGCTTTGAATTCGATTTGGTGGGACAAAAATATAACTAAGAAAAATAAAAAAAGAATTGGGCAAGTTATGGTTGAAACGGTTTTGTGTTATGGGAGCGAGATCTGGACAATGAGAGAGGACGATAAGAGAAAAGTGCGAGCAGTGGAGATGGACTACCTACGAAGAAGTAGTAGGGTCTCGAGAAGAGAAAGAATAACCAATGAAGAAATAAGAAATAGGATGTCAGCTACAGAAACTGTAACACAGAGAATAGAGAGAAGAAGTTTAAAGTGGTTCGGGCACCTACTAAGAATGGAGGATGAAAGATGGCCTAAGCGTTTATTTGTCTGGAAGCCACCGGGAAGGAATAGAAGAGGACGACCCCGTAAGTCTTGGAACGAGGGGGTTCGAGCAGCCATGAGGGATAGAGATCTAGAAGAGCAGTCAGCTTATGATCGGGAGGTGTGGAGGTTAGGAGTGGGAAGGCAGCATCATGCTGTATGATTATGTATTATATGTTATATGTTATATGTAATGTATTTATATGATTAATCCCAATATATATATATTAATTCGTCAAACGATAAGGACTGTCTTTATCATTATATGAACTTTATACGAAGACTTTCAAAGGTGCGTCACTTTGCTTCCGCGGCACTATTTCACTTAGCAAAACTGATTGGCGTCTATATTAATGCAAATGTTATATAGTACCTTTCAGGATTCTGTCTGTGGTTTATGTTGCTGATGTCCTTCTAGAACGCGCTAGGACCTTATCGCTGCAGAAACTGCTGGAGAATTCGAGAAACCCAATAAAAACAGAATGGGCAAGCGGTGCTGAATAGAGTGAAGAGTTGGGTAACATGGTTGATTCCTTCAGCAGGAAATCTGGGAGTACTGCTAAGGAGACGATAGACGATACCATATTCCGACACGCACTCCTAAGTGACCCAGGTTAATCGGCTAGGTGACTAATCCCTCAGAGCGGTACGAGGAGATATCCTCGCAAAATTTGAAACGATCCTGGTCACACACACGTGAAAGTCACTCGAACCAACTGTAGAACTTGCTCCGAAACGGTCTCTTTCGAGACCCTAATTGGAATGCTCAAACGGAATTCTGAATGCCCCAGAAGAAACTCTTTTTCAAGATCCGGATACTGTGATACTAGAAAAGACTCTCGATTGCGGTTAGAAATAAGCAGATGTTTGTAACTATTGGTTGAAAATGGAGCAGGCGACTAATTCGGCAATGCGCTTGGCTGAAGCGCTACGGGGATGAAATATAGCGTGACCGATTTTTGGCAAAGCTTGCGTGAAGAGGTTTTTGCTCAACACGTGCGTTTTATGGTTCATATAGCAACCCTTAAATGACGTTTACTGCCTTTTAATACCCTAACGAGCGTTTTGATTGACATGCAAATTCTCGACAAAAGAGACCAGCGCAGCTGCGAGGAAGGGACTGTACTTATTTAAAAGCGGCTTGGCTACGCACATGCTCGTCCGTTTACTTGCTTCATTTATGAGAAAGAGGCTTCGGTTATCAAAGAATAAGCAGCTAAAACACGTGGCTGATGGTTTGGGAATATGTGCGGCTGCCGGAATTTTCGCTAGCTTGCGTTAGCCCGGAAAATTCAGATAACAAAGTTCCTTTCAAAAGTGGGTAGCGTTCACCTTTGGTTATCGTCCATTAAATAATGAAAATGGCCATAAAAGCTGTCAAAATAATTTTTGTAGAACATGTACCTGTTTCTATGATATTTCTTGTTCTACAAGATGTATGTTATCCCTTGGGATCTTGCTTATTTAAAGAGATATGAGAATGCTTACATTGAAGTGAACTTCTAATTTGATTGTTTTATAACTTGAAAACAAATTTTATCTATCTCTATTAGTTTCTGATGTAATGAAAAAACCTAATTTTGATTTTTTTCTTGCTCGGGCATTTATTAGTCATCGTTTTACTTCAACACATTATGGAGACAATTCTTTATAGTGAATCTAATTATAACTATGCGACCATTTATTTTTTATGGATTTCAACCTAGACTGTGCTCATTTCTTCCGTAATATTGTTACTCTGTAAAATAGATCTACGACAATTAATTAAACCATGATTGCTCCCAAGTAGCCACAGAGGGACACAGGCGCGTTTCTATTTCGATAGCGTGGTTGTTTTTGCCTAGATCAATTCAGGAGGAACGTAGAAAGTAGGTAGTTATTTCTTGCCGGATTCCAATGGACTATGAATCCTAGCCGCAAGGTGTGATTGGCATTACCTGTACAAGAAAGGAACGACCTTGGCAAAAGGGGGAGGAATTCTCATTGACATTGGTGCAGCTGCGGACTTACCAAGTCTCCACCTGTTAACGTGGAATACGCTCATTAAAGCACCTGCATTCATTGGTCTGGCAAATATACTGTACAACTAATAAGGTACATTGTACACACAAGACTACAGGGCAAAATATCCGGCGGCAACCGGCGCTATGCACTTTATTGCTATTTGAAAAAAATGGCCCTAAGGTAAGGTAACGGTTATACTATAATCAAATCTAGTAGGCTCATCACTATCCAACCTGTCTATTGCCAATGCTCCAACCCTCCATGTTGAGGATTGCATGAAATAATACGATATTTAGTATACTGATTTTTAACTCTCTTCGTTGTTGTTTAACTAAATTAGAGTACTATTTATCTGTTGTTGCTTTGGACATGTCTATATGTTCGGCTTTTGACGCATTTAAAATCTATTTTTATCTTCTGCTGTCATTAAGGGAGCTTATTCGATCATCGCCACTTCGAAACTACCGTTTTCTCAAAAAGCTTTATAAATTATGTAACGGCAACTTGGCCTTGATTGCTTGAGCGCATTTAAATTAACCTGTTAATATACATTAAATTTTCATGCTATTTCGATGAGTATTTCGCCACACTACAAAATTAAGAAATATGGAAAATCAAGGTTTGGGAATGCTGTGAGTGCGTTTCTAAATTAATTGTCAACTAGTGATATTCCTAAGAATCTCAATTGATATAATAAACGTAATTGTTTGAAGGATCGTATAAGCTAATGAAATAATGCTTAACCATCTATGCATAGTTTGTAATGTGATTTTCTGAATTCAGTCAATTTATTAAATCACTAACCACCTCTTTCCGTTTTTCTGTAAATACTCTGCAGAAATTGACAAACGGAAGCCCTGATTTACCTTTTTCTATTGGCCACTGACCAATAAAAGGCGCCTTGGCTATTATTATGAAACTAGTTTGTGACCTGCGACTTGCCGTCGAGCTACGTTTTTCCAGTCACGTCATGTTTTTATTAAATTTTTGTCGCCGCTCAGACTGCACCACGATACGTGTTGGCGTTTAGCTGTCCGCCAGTCAGGGATATTTTTCGAGATATTTCGTTGATAAAATGGATCGCCACTAGGCAGAAACCATTATTAATGAAATATAGTCAAAGATACCGTCGATTTTAATCATGGAAGAGGAATGAAAACGCGGAAAGCAGCTGTAAACTTTGATTCACTTTGCCTCAACTACTAAACGAGTTAAGAGGTTGTTTTGTTTACTTGTCGCCCCAAAGCGCCTTACTTTGAAATATAATCTAAGGCGGATTTTTATTGTGCAGCTGTGCAGAAAATGTTGTAGTGCTTGACTTCCAAAATCAGCATTTTAGCAAGTTTTTAAGTTTTTTCTGTCTTGTCAGTAAATTAACATACATCGGGGTCATCCAAATTTTGTACCAATTGTGCTCGTCGTATGGCGTTTGTCGTATCGGGGAGCCTGCTAATTACCTTTTGGACCACTTTCGAACCTTTTTGAAATGTGGCCGGAATAATCCCGCTAATGAAGGGAACCACATGTGTGTTCCCCAGCCGTCGGTATATGCTAATCTATCAGACAGCTAGTAGCTCTCCGTAAGCGTTTGTTTAATTAACATCGAACTTGCAACGTGTGTCTAAGCTGGAATAATATGAACTGCTTCTGTAGAGCAACGGGGAAAATGCAAAAGTTGGCGGTTTCCAACTAAATCGCTTTAACAGGAAAATACAATCTCATTCTACGGGACAAATGTGCTGTTATTTAACACGCTCATCATACAGAATGGAGGCAAAGTTTCCATTTCTAACCTGCACTCACTTAAGATTCATTCAACAGGCTAATAAATTCTAATTCTGAGCTTTGGGTACAATCATTCAACGCGGTGAATGCAAAACTGCGGTTTCAAATTGCATACTTTGTGGCTCATTGGAACAAGCTGAATGTACGTCCATTCTATGCGGCGGATGCAAAAGTGGCGGTTTCCACTCGCATTCTTCCATACTTCATTTATTCAAGTTGAATCCACTTTTATTCCACTCGATGGGTGCAATGTGGCGGTTTTCATTTGCATTCCTCCAAGGTTCAGGCATTCTACGTGGAGAATGCTAAGGTCGCGGGTTTGACTTTCATTCTCACAACATTTATTCGACAGAGAAAATGTAGGCTGCGGTTACCAGGTTACACTCTTTCAGGTTATACTAGTAGAATATACAGGACGCATGCAGGACAGCATTCTCCAAACACACACAATCATCCAAGCTTAGCCCGATTAAGCCTACTATTATCATGCCTTCATCCGGGTTTAGGGCGGCAGCATCAGGCTTCAAGATAAGATACCTGGCCCATACTTACTCTTTACTAGGTGCGACTTAGCACATTCCGGCGGCGGCGGTTTCTATTTACATTGTCACATGGTTATCCATTCAGGAATACTGACATTTACTTATCAGGATTAAGCGGAAAAAGACATCTTGGGGGGGATCTCGTTTCTTCGGGTGAAACAATGTGTTACGGTCTAATGCGACATTTACGACACCGCGCCAGCTCATACAAAAAGTCACGAAAAAGGTAGACCGCCAGCACGCACGATATTACTCAAAATCGGGACAAAAACTTACATAGGACCGTTGCCCTGTCCGTAACAAGAAGTGCCGACTAGACTCATAGAAAGAGGGAGTGGTTCAAAACGAGATAACTTAAGAGAAACGGCCTAATTAACGGTAAACAGTGATAAATTAGATTGAGAGCCACCCAGTTCCATCAATACGAACAAAAATACAAAGGTAAGCCCAACGGCAAAACGAAAAACAAATGAGCCTACCTTTCAACTTTTTACCTGGGCAAAACCCAAAAGCTAAACGGAATATAGTAGAATCGGTATGCAGCCTGTGACTCTCAGCACTGCGACGACGGAGCGCCCTGACCTACTATTGACGCTTACAACTTCTTTCAGGCTCCACCTCACATCGATTTTACACTGCTGACAACTCAGCTTGAAAATATGCATGCAACAGGCGCGGGGAAAACACAAGACAACATATAACAAACCGATCTATTGGTCTAACATACATATTGTATACATGGTTCAAAAGTACACCGACACATATAGTTGTTGCCGTTCGTTAGCGTACAAAATAGAAAGGGGCAAATATGACTCTTAAATCGGGCCCAGAATGGGTCACTAGCATTAATTTAGTGCGTGAAACATGATAGCTGAACACAGATTACAGTTATTAACGTTAGTTAGCGCACAAAATTAAAAGGGCAAATATTACATGCACGTGGCAACTATATAACGGCTAACCTCTACAATACACGCTACCTTGATTATTTCAGTATTACCTGGCTCTTAGTTCGGTGGCAGGACTTTGCCTCACAGCATCGAAATGTCGCAAGGCACAGCTGCTCGTTGGTCACGTGTGTCTACAGACTCCAGGAATGATAAAGTTAAATCAGGAATGGCTTTAGGCCTATGAATAACTACCCAGGGCTCGGCAAACAAAAACGCTCGCGACGCCTGCTTAATGGCGTGACCTTTTCTGGCTGGTATTTGCTCGATGAGTGCCGACGAAAGTGGGAATTTCCCCGGTACTTTTTCGATCTGCTGGTTAACTAAATTCAAATGATAGCGGCGCGGCGTTGGGAATCGCGGTGAATTATTCTGCCGAGCCAACTAAATGTTAATAATTCTGGAGATAGATCTCGGCGTGGTTTGTTACTAACATCTAAACGGAAAAATTTGGCATTGGAGCAGCGAGCCCTCTACAGAAGCTCGATTTCAACTGTCTGGTTTTATTATCGATTTGGAGCGAGAGGAATTCTGAGAACAGCCGGAGAATCTTTAATTATTAGGGAAAGCATCTTCAGCCAGGCCCCAAGATGTAGTTTCGTAGCTCCTTTTGCTGGAGCAGGAAGAAATGCTTAGCCAGGCTGCAAGATGTAGTCCCGTAGCCCTTTCGCTTTTAGTAGGAAGGAATGGTTTATGGATAGGGTTGCTTTAAAAGCAGCTTGAGTAATCCAAGGAAGCGAGGTTGCAGGTCAGGTTTAAGGGTGTCCGGCAGTTCAACTTAAGCATAGAATCGTTCTTACATGATTGAGTTTATGGAAACAATAATAACACGATCGCCTCCAGGTGGTAGTTACAGAATGGTGGTCTTCTCAGTAGCTGGATGGGGGGTGACTGGTGCAGCCTTTGAGGCAGGTCCCAATGCAGCTAAGGCTCAAGTACTGGTCTGGAAAAGAACGGGTTACATTTCTCTGAAGACTAGCCGGGCATCGTTCTATTATAATACTCCGCGATCCCTATGTCGTTTGTCTAGGAAAATCTAAGTAGAGCTAACCGTGATAATTTGGTGCGGACTGAGAATATGCATAAGCGGATCAAACGACGACGCGTAGCTTGCTCAGTTTTACACCTAGAGACAATCGGCAGAAACTCCGACGGACTTCTGGTTTTTCGCAATTCCTAGTGGAACCGAGATGTTTACTTGTAGGGACTGGATAGCTTAACTGCTATAGCGCCTACAAATGGATAACAGCAATTAAAACCTTTTAAAACAATTTATAGGCACGCGAAACTTTGCAGAACTGTCTTCCCGTTGTTTACAGGGATCCCTCATTTTATTTGCTATGTTTTTTACCGTATTGTCTACTCACACTTCCAACTTTTACAACTTGTTTTATATATTGTAACGGTAGTTACATTGTAAATCGTTGTTTGGAATTTCTAATCACCTTTAAATGTTTAATAAACCTCACTTGCAATGTTTTGGTTTTTTTTGTCCTGCAGGCGCACTGCATTTAAAAGTTGTGTTTAACCTTGGGATAGTATATTGTTAGGATATTGTATAAGGAAAGTTTAAGAAGCCGAATAGCGCAGTTGGGAAAGCGCCAGACTTGCATTAAACAAGTCGAATCCTGCGGGGGCCAGAAATTTTCCGCAGCTTTGGCGATTGGAGTCGGGTTCGGTGATAGCATCCACAGTTGGGCACCAATTTAAGTGTGCTCTACTCAGAACCACGGACCTAAAAGCAAGAGATTATTTTAAATACACGGCAAGATAAAATGTGGTTACCCACAATACATACAAAAAGAGAAATTGCACTTTAGCAGGTGAAACAATTAAGTATGTAACCCACAAACACCTAACTATCCGTTTTGCACCAGACCCAATCCGATTCCGCCATGACCGGGTGGATTTATCAATCCATGAGTTGAATTTTTCATGGTGGGGTAGTAGTTTTCTATTTTTAAATATCCCGAAACAAAACCGGACTTCATCAGTACCGTGGACCTCCCCACGAGATAGGTGTGGACAATCGATAATTTAATACTGCTGTCATCAAAGCAATTTCGACCTGCGATCCGTTGTTGTCTTACAGTCGTATTTTTGTTATTATTAGTCAATTGTAGCTAATCAAGTTAGTGAAGCGATTAAAAGTGGGGCGGCAGCCATTGTTGGTTTAAGTGCGCTGTGATTGCGCATACCCCAGTCATGCGCTGGCGCATTGCTCGTCAGAGTCATAGGCACAGATGCAAGTAGGGAGACCTTACCTTTCATGGTGTGGCCGAGCGTCAGTTGAAAGTGTGCATTTCTGTAGAACTCCTAGGACCAAGAAGTATCACAACACGGGCGTGTTAACTTCACTTATGGTTCTGAAGTCGTGTGTATTTGGTGATTCAAATAAACCGAAAAACATAGTGTTCACGTCCTCAAGTGATGTTACAGTAGAGGTATCGCCTGAAATACCTTCAAAGAATAGATTTTCTTATATTATCAATACCCATTTGTTTAAAAATAACTAAATTATTATTCCAACCAGAAAATAGTGTGATTCGTTTCGAGGAGATCGACTCCAAGGCGAATAAACTACGAAAATTTTGCGAACTTCGTTACATTAACATTTTATATTCTTTATTGGATATTATACATTGCCGTGTTTTATAAATTCCAGTTCCTATAGCTAGTAAATGCCGCCCGTTATTTTTAGTATAAATCTGTTGAACTTAGAAATTCTAGTGAAAATATTTATTGATACAGGGTAGTCGTCACAGGTAAATGAAGATAATATTCCTGAAATGATCAGTATAGTATTTAGGACAGACGTGTAGTTTGTAGTACCTACCAATTATCCTTCCATGTTGATACAGAGGACCATCGAAGTAACAACCGCCTTGCCCCCATCCATGAGCGCAAACCTTTCTAGAAGTTACTGTATGGTTCCTGCAGGATTAAAGTTACACTTAAATACATTCTCAATAATTATGACTGTTCAAGGAACATATTATTATGACGAAAATGATTAAATTTTAAATAACTGACCTCATCGTAGCAGATAGAAAATACTAGAGTAAAGGGTGTACTCGGCTTTTGTACCACCTAAGTACTAAGTGAAATAAAAATTGCACTTGTACACCGGATTATATTTACAGTCTCACATGTGTTATTCAGTGATTAGGTGAAAATTGTGTGTTGCCAGCAATGAATATATTTTTTTCTGAATACGTTAAATTGAAAGATCGTACCAGCGAGTTGCCTTAATCTATATTTTTACTTTTTTGTACTAACTGATGTTTTTCATTTAGGATCTCCTTTTATTAATTCTTGCAATAGGTTACATACTACGCTTTGTTCAATTACACTTCTTTGTTCGTTTAAAACCCGTATACTATTCGTGCATCGACTCCATGTGGCTCTGTTCTGGCTACATTTTGAATATACGGACCGGGTGTTATTAACGCTATAAGCATCTCTAATTGTTTTGTTTGAAACTCGGTCCGTTTTGGATTTCTATGTCAAACCACTTAAAATTTAAATTTTCGGTTAATACGTCGCAGTCAAATTGAGATTGAGATTTGTGTCGTATTATTTAGATAGAGTTGGAAATTTGTGTAATTTTCGAGTTGCTGTTCATTTAGGCCCTCTTAACCGATCCGTTTGGTATATATTATTTTGTATATTAAGGCATTGTTTATGTTTGACACTGTTCGTTGTTGTTTTTGGTATTTATATCTCCTTACAGCCTGTTTTGGATCATAACCCATCTGTCAAGGTGGTAATGATCAAGAAGAGAAGCTCTTACGTTCCAGCCCGACTGCTCCGTATAGTTCAATAGGGCGTACCACGGTAAGTTGTTGAACTTGGAGTTTCTATCTGCCACATTATTATTGCTCATAACAAGCAGATTAATTTGTTACCGATTTTTCATTCCCAGGAGTACGACATACTGTTCGAGTTAGTTGTTTTGGATGTAAAAAGTTACGGCGTTGATATTGGGAAGTTTCATTTAGTGTTACGTTTTTATCAAAAAATGTTGTTACAACCTTATTAATAGTAGTAGGTGACTGAGACACGTATAAAGTCGAGATTATCACAAGTAGCTTTTTAACTATTCGTCATTCTCGCTAAACTATCTAAGACGCATAAATATTTCATAAAATTCTTACTTGATAAACATGCTTTTACAGGAACTCTGGGGTGTAATGTACACTTTAACACGGCGTAAACTTTGAAATGTGTAAAATTCGTTGCCATAACCTGCCCAGCTAAGAATCTGCCCAGATGTGAAGCTTCTGTACTGTAAATATCAATTAGTTATTATTACTTAAATTTTTTATAAATACGTGTATATTATACATGTATATAAATAAGCAAAGCAGCCATTTCCACGTCAAAGATATCCACCCTAATTATACAGTTTATTTAAAATACACAAACAATACAGCCTTCTGAGATTTATTGTTGGTAATGGTAGGTTATTCAACTTTGATTTTACCATTCACATAGAAGGAAAGCTTTAGACTGCGTAATAATAATTGTAGAATGGAGATTATTATAATATGAAATTTTAAATCAAAACGTACTATCCTAGCATATTAGTAGATATCGGTAGATGACATTGATCATTATTTTTCTGTGATCCCTTTCTAGAAAGTTTGGAGGTTATGTGGAAGAGCAGAAATCGTTTGAGGTAACTGAATTTTGCCTAGAGGTTGCTTTGTTTTTTTTTATGTTCCATAGGTATTTTATTGCTATGCTATTAAGCCAATGAAAATGCTATTATTATTATTATCATAAAAATATTGAAATTATATCTGACCGTGGTGTATTTTTTGTGAAGTGAAAATGTCCACTAGCAAAAGAACGGCAGAAATACGAGCAACTAGAAAGGGCATACAGGATTTAGATAATCTTAGCATACTTCAATCTACAATATAATGACATCGTGGTGCAACAGGGTGAATAAAAGATGGACGTTCAGCAGTTTTATATGCCATGGCGAGAAAACTTCAAAAATTATAAATCAACACGTGTTATGTATCGCAATAAAGCACATAACGATCTGTACTTACTGACATTCAACTTTTCGCCGCAACAGGATGAATAAAATGATATGGAAACCAAGTATTCATGCCATACTATGAAAAAGGACGAATTTGCTTACACCAGTAATAAGCAAAATGCGCCGTACAAAGAAATACATTGAATTCTGCTTCCAGCTAACAAAACCGGAATAACACTCATAGTTATGAATAGTATGTTAAATATGTGTAAATATAGTACGAGATTCAAACCTACTTACTTTATATGAGGGGTCGGCGAAAGGTACATATTTTTCCTCTATTCCATTGAACTCCCTGTCAACCTTTACAACTGATATGTCGTAATCAAGTGTGATCGTATTATACCGCTCGTGATTGTAGAAAGCAATAACGTGACGCCTCTCTGTATCGGTTGTATTCCAATATGTGGTATTCGAATGCGCCACAAGGTGCCCTTTTTTAATATTCGAATCCTAAAATATAATCCTTAGTACATCAAAACTTTATGTACTATGTACTATAGGCAAAATTAGCCTTAGTTAATTGCATATTACTATATACCCAGTTAACTCTGTAAAGAGGTACAGCCCCCTAATGGGAGTACAATATTATTTTATACCTTTAAAAATAATAAACTTTTTCCACTGCATATTTCATATATATTCCAAATACCGAAGTCCAGAAAATCAGTCAGACATCAGTGTATACACTGCATCCTACGTAAAAGGAAAGGTTGCAATAGTGCATCGCAAAGAGAAGAATAATCATAATTAAGAAATGCCCTATACCAATGTTGAAGATTATAGATCAATTTGTTTTTAACATGTAACAAAAAATTGTTTGGGCCCAATCTATTTAAAGGGAATTTCGTCAAAGATGTAACTTACAGATTCTCAAATCGAAACTATGCTAAATCTTTAAGTAGAATTCTGCAAGCAGGATGCCCGTTTTTCGAGTTAGGTATTTCAAGTGATACGATATTAGTTAAATTTGGGCGAAGCTGAAGAGTTTAGTGCTGTTCAATATTCTAAATTTGTACATTATATAAATAGGCGAATATAAATTTATCAACAACGTCATTTAATTGCCACAATGGATTAATTTAGTTTGTTTAAAGCCAGCAACAGTATTTTAATTAAATGTGAGCGTCGACTCGCGCCATTTGTTGAACACAGGCAAAAATGAATAATTCCATAATACTTAATGTGTCAAAATTAGTATTATGGCATAAGTTAGGATGTTTCGGGACGACGCGTAGCGGAGTGCTAAGAGAATAGCTTTCCGTGATCGGCGTAATCTTGGTTTAAGTGAGCATTAGAGTTGAGGAGGGTAATAAAATGTTTACATATCAGATGTAATTTATTTTGGCGTCTACAAAATTATGTAAAGGATTTTTGAGCCAGCGAAGGTTGTGACTCTATGAGCGTAACTATAGTTGATAGTCCGGTCCCGCTAATGCCTTTCAGGCGTGTTCTTATTAAATTCTGGCTTATTTTCCACTATATTTCGTGAAGTTAGACGCTTGTTTGCAGTTTGCAGATTTGGCGCATTCGCTTAGACACTTTCTTATGCAGCTAGGGATGTTGGTGCCATTTCACAACACTGTGGTGGTAAAATTGTCTATTTTGTTTTGGTTTCCAAGTAAACGACCTCCGGATTTGGGGGAAAATATAAAAACAATCCGTCGAGATCGATACAGACTTTATATCAGACCCGTTCTGGAAATTTGAAACGAAGAATTGCTGCATATTGTAGTTTTCCTTACGTTAGTGTCAGTTATTAGAAGTAAATCTGGAAAATACAACATGTGTATGCAATGGAGTTAGCAGGGGCTTAGGTAAGGGCGTTCGTTGAACATCAGAGGTCATTGGTACTTATGCAATTTGAATCCCACTTTTAGATGTTTACACCTCCTGATTACGCTACGTAATACTGGAAAGAAAACCTTAAGCCAATCCACGAGCAAAGTGAGGCTCGAAGGCTAATTGCGATTTTTTGTTACAGGGATTTTCTCTTTGGTTTGACGTTTTCAACATCTCTTTTTATGTTTATAGACCTTTAGTATTGAAAGTTTTTCATTTGTGAGTGGTTTAAGTGATTTTTGAGTTCTTGTTGAATAACATTTTGTCTTTTCGTTCGGTCAATGTTGCTGTCATCTACTACGGAAGCTATGTCAGATCTGAGCCATACCAAATACATTAATTGGGACCTGGCGGAGCCCATATCCAATTTTAATCAGTTTAGTGTTAAGTAATCCCTTCTTTGGAGAGTCATTATTAGATCTGGAGAATTGTTATAGGTGGTTCAGCTTCGTTATTTTCATTTAACCACCGTTTATTAGGGTTTAGTAACCTTAGCTCACCAAAAGCTACCAACAAGCGAAAACCTTGATTTCTCGCTTTCTATTATAGAGAGAATCAACAAAGAAAGTAGAAATGCAAGACACACCGAAGATCCAGCTAATTAGGAAATGAATCTGTTTTGGAAGCAACTCACAACATTTACCAGTTACATGATAAGCTCTCTTACAAAAACCATAACAATAAGGAATGAACGATTGACATTAACATCGCATGCTCTACGCTTATTTTTTATTTTCCAGGATTATCCAATTGTTTATCGCGATAGATACTCATACTATCGCATACAGTAGATATGACTAGGTACTTCATTTATGAGCTACACCAAAATAATAATTTAAATATGCTGTTAGGCGAATTATTTAAAATTCTGATAACCAAAAGAACTTGTCTCAAACTACTTTTGTAAACGAAATGACTGTTCTTAGATTCGATGTTATGCAATAATTTTTTTTATTTAATGAAGGATTTCAAGACTACATATGAAAAAGCTAAACCAATCTGTCAGGTCATTTTCTAGAACATTGAGCAGCACCAAATTCTGCACGTTTGGTCCAATTTAACCAACAGGGAGAGATAGGTCTCAATATAAACGAAATCTTTATTGATAAATTTGGAAAACCAGCACCCTTTATACAGTTTATTGTACAAATAATGCAGTAATTAGCATAATTGACAAGACATATATTTATTTATTTAGTTGTTATAAATCTTCAGATTTTCCTGTTGTTTAAACAATTTTACCTATTGTTATCAAATTGCAATGATAATACATGAAATACTCTGTCACTCACATAAAATTTAAAACAACGGTCAAAAAAAGCAGTAAAAGATAAATAATTGATGCTTCGTTCCCAACTCTTCTCAAGGAAGTTTTGCTAATTTCGCGTAGCAAAATATATAAAGGAATAGACTTTTAACAAAAAATCTATATTTCTAAGAGTATAAAATACCTTCGACATCGGGTTATTATTACTAAAAAATACTTTACCCAAGTAAAAAAATTTCTATTTCAAATCACATTTATCAAAATGAATTGCATACAAAGCAGGGACGAACTCCTATATATAAAATTAAAATCAAAATCCCTTTGTTGTTCAGACGAGCCAGGTCAATGTTTTAATTTGAAAATAGAGTGGTAGACCGCTAAATATACTTACGCTTATATTTCGATCGACATTAATGAAAAAGTGAGCTGCAGCCAACACCCACACTGTTCCAATGATTGAACCTACACCAATCGGATTTCCCAGGTAAGAATCCAGTATATTTACCACAAACGGATAGTCTTCAATTTTAGCTGGTTTTCCATTAACTTGTTTATTCGATTTATGCCGACGCCGGACATAATCAAAGCTTTCTAAGAAAATGGAATTGTAAGATGGCGTCTCGTCAGTAGTACAGGCAGCTGCACAAGAAATATTGCTTAAGATTATTGCTAAAGCAGTTATAGGGACACAAAAGTATGCATAACGTCTTTTCTGATTTAATACTACTTTAACCGTCAATTTCAGCTCTTAATATTTGTAGTCAGGAACATTTTAAGCAATAGGTGACAACTTGTCGTCTTTTGAAAGCAGAATACCTTCCTGTTCTGCGAAAATGGGAGTATTTATTTATGGATATAGTTTACACCACACCCTAAAAACCCATTTCAAGCACCATCGTTATTATAAGAATTTCACATTGTTACATCTGGGATGCTGAATGTACTTTTTGCAATAATAATAATAAACTAATCTTAAAATATATAAGTACTTTTTGGAGATTGCAGAGTTTGTATCAATTGTGTTGGTAAGGCAAGATAACGTTTAATATTTGGTCGCGTGTGAAAGAATTTAACCGAAGCAGAAATCCTTGAAATGTAAGTGAGCGTTAACTGATATGCAAATGCAAATTTACTAAATTAACAGCATTCTAAAACCCGCACATTACAAAAAGACATCTGCATATAAGTCAGAAACTATAGCAATAACATAAAAACAGCATAAATGCTTTGATAATCTTCGCAGGTACTCGATCAAGATATATTATTGTCACATAAGATCATAAATCCCAATCCGTTTACTGTTATTGGGAAGAACGCTGCCGAAAGATAGTTATTGTTACCAAATTAAAATAAAGAAATAGAACTAAAGTCTGTGATATATTTTAATTCAAAAGGTGTTTTTTGCATAAAGTAGCCTATTATTTACTACAAGAAAGCGCAAGTGATAAGACGATAATAACAGTGACAGGTGTAAAGAATAGCTAAATAGTACCTCGTTATTAATCTAG
>OW679196.1:97707888-97769057 GCA_940337035.1 Agriotes lineatus | reverse complement strand
GCATGGAAAGGGTTTCACCCCACACAAAACCCAGATGTGCTGCATGAAAGGTGGTTCCACAAGCTTACTACACGTATGTGTCATCTACGAGAAGGAAATTTTATTAATGAAGGAGTGTACACCTAACTTGACGTGATTCTCCCATCCTCCAATTTCGCACAAAATCGAAAAGTCCAACAGCTCTGCCAGTGGATGAAGGCTTCAATATGTCCAGCAACACCGTCTCCAAGTAACTATGTACCTACATTATACTGCACGTCCTCCTCATGGAGCATATTGGATGCAATAATTGATTCGTAACATCTTCAATCTCACCGGTACGTAATTTTCTAGCTTCCCTGTTCACAATATTAAATTTTCTCTACTTGCAGCCCCCCTCCGTCATCTTTAAAACACACATGCTCCTCAGCTATGGGCCGTATACATTGCATGTTTAGTTTCTTATAAGCCGAGTTAGAAACGATCAGTGCATCGCACAAAAATGTGTCAACAATGTTCTATTCTGTGCTAACTGATGCTATTGTGTGGCTAAAAATGGTATTTCTAAGTATATTTTTTTAGTTTTGTTTTGCCAAATTATAACCCCAAAATCTTCCGGAAAAGCATGAGAGAATTCCGAACGTACTTGGTGTTGTTTGAAATGAACTTAGCATGTGTGCTTGGATTCAATTATTTTATTTGTTGCAAAGCCAAAGTTGTCTTCCTTAGTATGTGTCATATTGATAAATTTAGTTGCTTGTCAGTTTGACATTTTGAATAAATGGTTGATTCCTAGTTATTTACAAGTGAGGAACAAATAAAATATTCAACAATACACGCAAGGTAACAGGTTTTACTGGCTCAAGAAGGTGACTGGCTCTCCTGCGGCTCGCCAATCATATCCTTCTATTCGCCAGTAAAAACCCTCTTACCAAGCTAGTAATGTTAAATACTATAAGAGCTATGTGGCTACTATTCACAAGAATCTCTTAAAGTTTACCTTTGAAAAACATTTATGCCCTAAATGTGATTATTTGCAAACAGTCGAATAAATTTTACTGCAAGGAAATCTGTTTGTATGGGCAATTTTCTTTCTGCAAAGGGAACTTTGTTAGTCACTCATTACATTAACCATTGTCAAAATGTTCAACGTACACGCGAGTGTCACAGCAGTGTATAGGCTGGTCACTAGCTAATGTAAATACCATAAGTAAATTCCGCTTCACAAGGAGTGATCTGAATATCGCTGCTGAGTGACCAAAAACACGATCAATTGTCATGCACGGCAACGACACAATCGCTAAAAAAACACAAGTAAATTTTCAATATATTGTTACATTTACTGAGTGAAAGCTTTTACACGTTACCCCCAATGAACTAAACCTTATTAACCGAGGGTGTTTTAAAACCAGGTACCCGGTTTTATTAAGCCCTAAAGTACTGAAGCAAAATTTGCTGGCTAACACTCATCCAGCCGGTAACTAGGATCAAATGTTGGGATACAATAATTTGGGATAGCGTGATACGAAGTGTTTTCAGTCAACCGTTCCAATTCTAAAACCGTTCAATTAATTTGAATAACATGTTATCTTAACAACGTGCTATCCAAGGCCAAAACCTTTACATAACATGGTCAAGCCCCAAGTAATTGACATAAAACAGAACATTAGGTACTGATAACAACATAAGGTGGAGCCAAAGATCACTTAATCAATTAACCAATAGCACTGCTTCCTGGGGATCTACTGGATGACATGGTATCAGTTTACTTACCTCAAAAGCGGATCAGAACGCCAAAGGGACACCCCTGAAATCTCACGGCCTCGAATGATACCTCTAAGTAAATCTTTCGCAGGAACGAACTGCTGTCCTGAATTTGCTGAATGCCTCGCATGGAAGTTTACTGTGCTAAAAATTCTTCTACGGTGAAACCAACAAGCAGCCAAAGAGAATTCGAAACTGTCTCCAACAGCGTTTTGAGAATTCGCTCTTGTAAAGTTCACCAAAGGATAAAAGGCAGATGGATCTTCATCTTATCAAATACCAACGAAAATTGGCTGGGTTACATCCACATGGCGTTTTTAAGGTTAACCTCCGCGAACATCTTAGAATTCCTTTCTAATTCAGACAATATGTACAAATAAAAGCTCTTCGCTTGAAAGGAAACCGATTTTTTTTTGGTATTGGAGGATCCAGAAAAGCTTAACTTAAAGTTGTCGACCAAGATTTCCTATGTGTTATTTCCGTCATTTTGAAAGAAGGTGCGTATTTATTTGCGATAACGTGTTTCCCGTTAATGCTACTTGAAAATAAAGCAGAACCTTTTTGTAATATTTTTTGTGCCCTACAATTTGTATTCCATTACTTTTCCCGTGCGAGCTATGTTTGTCGAAATATAGAACTCGAAAGAAAATGTGGAGGAGTCGACATTTCTTTTGCGCTTCTTCGCTTGTGCCTCGCTTTTTGTCCTATTTAATGAAATAGTAGTTATTAAAAGAGGCATTTTATATATAAGGGGAAAACTTTAGCTCACTGAGCCAAGCTGAGTGAGATAATTTTTTCGAATGGATAGTCTCCTTATTCACGTGTGGTATATAAAATTTGTTGCAATACCTAAATTTAGCTATATAAGTAAGTTTTAAAATTGAATGAATAATTGTAACTAAATATCACATTATCTGTTTTGTACTGGTTACCACGGTAAGACTTATTTATTTTGTTAGTTGCTATGGATTATGGACTATTTTATTCACTAGTGAGTAGAGCAGCATTTTATTTACCCTCATCATTAAAATGTTACTTTACCATGGAGATTTTCATAGATAAAATACAGCTTTCCAAATAAGTATTGGAAAAGGCTTTATTCTGTTTATAAAAAGTGACTGATATACGCTAACAGCAGATCAGCCATGATAAGTGCCCCAGCTTTCACATATTTTTTCTAAGACAATTTAACTGGTGTCATTGGCATTCTTCAATTTAAAAATAAACTACCAATCGAACGATTATTTTAGTGAAAATCGAACGACACTCATTAATGACCAATAGAAAAATTAGTTCACGAGCCGTAAAATTGGAAATTTTGTTGTAGGTAGACCAACCCAACTGTGAGGGTTTGTGGCGTTACGATTTTCTTACCGAATCTGCATTCGAGCATTAATTCATATCCGGAAATTATTTTCGTGCATTCCAACAACGTCCTAATTTGCCCTCGCGTCCCGCTCGGGCAAATTAATACGACGTTGTTGGACCACACTCATAAAATTTCCGGAAAGAATTAATGCTCTTATGAGATTATATGTGACAATAATTCGAGGAGCTTTATTTCAGCGACAATAATTCGAGGAACTTTATTTCAGCGACAATTTTTTCTGTAACAATTATTGTAGTGAGAATATTTCGAGGAGCTTTATTTCAGCGACAATTTTTTCTGTAACTATTTTTTAACGAAAAGTTAAATTGTCAAGACGAATAGGACTCTAGGTCGAAATATTGCAGACAATTTTTGCTCTTCAGATTGTCTCGTTTCTGTTGCTTTAGAAAATAACGACTCGTGCAAGCACTCGTCGCTATTTTCGTCACTGCAGAAACTCGTATCTGAATCGCAAAAATTATTGTCGGCAATATTTTGACCTCTCGTCCTATTATTACTGAAAATATTTATAGGGTTCTTAGGTGTAAAAGATTTAATAAGTTGGAGAAACAGTTATAGAGTTGTTATAAGTAAAGAAAGTTTCCAAAAGTACCTACATCTTTTTGTGTAAAATTAAACGGTGACTGATTAACTGATAAGCGCTAGATTGTTTACTAAAGTTAAACGAAACCCTGCAGAAGTGACACTCAAGATAACGAATTTTAGAAGGAGAAAGTTCGATAATATGCAACCCGCCGACAAATAATGTATTGCAGACTGCTGGATCCATAAATGTTAACTAACAGCAACCGGAGAAAATTTAATATGGAGTAATGGGTGGCAGATATTAAATGCAAGCGAATTAAAAGGTTTCGGCAAACTACTAAAAGGCTTCAAGAAGAAGTGATGAGAGAGAAGACAAGGGAAGAGGAATACTAAAAAGCAGTATGTCATAGACAAATATTAGAACAAAACGTGAAGTATAAAAGAATAGATAAAAGGTGAACAAAATAGTCTATACCGAGAGCGATCGTATGGCCAAGTAGCAAAGTGGGTTTAAGAAAAAAAGCTAGAGCAAAAAGAATAAGACGGAAAATAAAGTTGGCTACAATAATATAACTGTTAATAATAAAGAATACAAATGGAAACGAAATTGCCGAAAATGGAGAACAAAGTTGTTTCATCAGTACAACAAAAAAGTGCCAGAGAATAAAATAATGCCAGACCTTATGATGGCAACACTTGCTATGAACAACGAAATAGAAGGGACAAACAAAGCCATACAGGTACTGTTAAGAAACAAATTTCTAAAAGAATTAATCCACAAATGTAGTACAAAGCGTATTATAACTACAATATAATATAAGTCGGAGGAGCATTTTTGGACATTAATATTATGTTTATCAAATTAACGATCTTCGATTTATATGTGATAATTTCAACAAAATATAAATATTTAAAACAGAATGCGTATATTGATAATAGCTATATGTGATGCAAGTAAATAATGAGGATTTTATTCATAAAGGGAAAACTTTAGCTGATAAGGCAAAGCCCAAAGAGATCCCGAATGTGTGGTATCTACAGGGTGTTAATTAAGTACGTAGACAAACTTTAAGGGGTGATTCCTTTATCAATTCTAAGATAAAAAGTTCATACAAACATGAGACCTAAACGGCTTCCTTTTCGAGATACAGGGTGTTGAAGTTTAAACAAAAACATTTTTTTTCAAAAATCTGGAAAACGGATAGAGGTGTTCTAATGAAACTTGGTGTAGGTTAGTATTTCATAAAGTGGCATAGTTTGGTCAAAATAAATTTAGTTTATTTGCACTAGTGGCGTGCATCGGGACGACCTCAGTTATCTAATTTTAGAGAAATCTGGTACGCCACTGTTTTTTAGAAAAAAGTTTTGTAGCTATTGTAAGATTGTTTTTTATTAAATAAAATTTTTTAAAAGCATGTTTAAACTGTATTTTGAAAACGAAGCTGTCTAGGTCTCATTAACGTCCAATGTACGAATTTGCTGTTACAAATCTTTCCATTTTTCTCGAAAAATGTTTATTGTATGAAAAAATTAAAAGATACATCTTTTGTACAGTTTTAATGGATAAAGCTAAAAACTTGTCGTATTGACTAAAAAACAGTGGCGTACCAGATTTTTTTGAAATAAGGTAGCTGAGGTGGCCCCGATGCACGCCACTGGTGGAAATAAATTAAATTTATTTTGACCAAACAATGCCACTTTATGAAATACTAACATACACCAAGTTTCATTACTATACCTCTAGGCGTTTTCCAGATTTTTGAAAAAAAATTGTTTAAATTTCAACACCCTGTATCTCGAAAAGGAAGCCGTTTAGGCCCCATGTTTGTATGAACTTTTTATCTTAGCATTGATCAAGAAATCGCCCCTTAAAGTTTGTCTACGTACTTAATTAACACCCTGTATATATATATATATATATATACAGTGTGTCCCCGGATAGGTGAAACGACTCTTGTAAAAGGTAAACAATTTTCGATTTAAATTTTTATTTTTTTGGGTTCAGCCCCGATTGGCTAAAGCCGAATTTCTAACAATTTCAGTTTTGAAAAATTAAGTATGCCTTGGAAATTTTCAAAAAACCCATTTTTCTGTAAGGTAAAGTGCCCTTTATGTGACAAATACGACAGAAAGTTATTAATAAAAGTTGTTTAGAATATTCATCTAGACCCCTATACGAAATTTCAAAATCCTCGGCCAACTTTGATTTCTCACATTTTCTTTCAAGTTTATTTCCCAAATCAAAGAATTTTATTTTTAACAAAGTTTTTTTTATTATTAAATAAACCACTTTGTTAAAAGTATTGGTTTTTCCAATAAAAAACTTTGCTAAAAGTAAAATTCTTTGATTAGGGGCCTAGATGTTGATTATAAACAACTTTTATTAATAACTTTCTGTCGTATTTCTCACATAAAAGGCACTTGACAGAAAAATAAGTTTTTTGAAAATTGCCAAGGCATACTTGATTTATCAAAACTGAAATTATGTTAGAAATTCGCCTTTAACCAAGCAGGGCTAAACCCCAAAAAATGAAAATTTAAATCGAAAATTTTTTACCTTTCATAAGAGTCGTTTCACCTATCCGGGGACACACTGTATATATGTATTTCTTTTTTAATATCTAGAAGTAATTATGTAAATAAATAATTCTAAATAGCTAATCATATTACTTGGTTGTCTACTAGTTACCAAGGTAAAATATATTATTTGGTTAGTTGCTGTGGATTATATATCTGTTCTCATCATGAAAATGTTACTTTACCATAGAGGTCTTTATAGATAAAATACAGCAATATTTTCTGTTTGAAGTTTATCAAAATCATTTAACACGTATGCGCATTAGTCAAATTTCTTCGGAGTTTAGTTGTCATAAATGGACTTTAATAAAATAATGTTCTAAGCATTTATCAATTTCAATTACATTTCGCTTATGAGTAAGATACGTAGGTAACCCGGGCTGCGTAATGGCATTGTTTACCATTACACAGTTCATTAGTGTTCTAAAACGCAGTAAGAAATGCACGACAAAGATTGCTGAAAATTAACTTTCTAGTTGTAGAACTTGTCCTAATCCCACACACTTGATTTAGCGATTTCGAGGCGTTTTCCTAGTTTGCAAAACAGTGTTTTAGTGCCTGTATCTTGGTGAAAGACTTTTATATTTCGATATATTTTACCAGAGCATAGCATAGAGCGATATCGAACAGTCACTCCGCCTCTGTATAATGGTATATATAGTCCGATATTGCTGGGTGTAAACGAGAGAGAGGCCATGAGTGACAAACCTCCTGCGAGGAGAAAGCGGGTGAATCCGGTCAAGGACGGCAACGGCAGCAGCAGCGAGGGCGACTCCCTGATGTCCCCAGTTGCGGAGACGAGGAAGAAGGCAAAAGTGTTGGCCGAGAAGGTAATGTAGTGTCCAAAGCGGTAGAGACTACCACGAAAGCAGAGAGTAGTAGCGAGGAGAGTGTAGTCGCAATGTCGACCGAAGTCGAGGGCGAGTCATCTGGAGACGAGACCGGAAAGGGTAACGTGAGCATAAGAGAGGCAGAGGGAGCCCGGCCTAAGGGCCATCCGACGCGGGCCGGTGAGAGGACGGAGGTAAGAGCAGAGAAGGAGGCGGCGAAGGCCACCGAGGCCGAGCCGAGAGAGCCGACAAAAACAGAACAGGCGTTTAATGGGCAGATGACCATAATGGGTGAATTACACAAACTCGGGGACAGACTGCCACGGGCACAATCCTAGAGGTGAACGCAGTACTAGCTCGGATGGCGAGTCTCGTCGCAGAGGCCGAACCGGAGAAAGCGTATCTAAAGGGGATTATTGAGGGCAAGAGAGCAGGTACGGGGGGACACCAAGCAGGAACAAGAGCAAAGGTAGGCCCGGCGCAGACCAGGGCCAGGAACGAAGTTAGGGCGCCAAAGACTCGGAGTTACCCGGATGCTGTCGACGGCAACAGACGAAGAATAGGGAACGGCCCGTGGTCATCCTTATGCAGAAGGAAGGTGAAAAAGAGGAAGTTGATTAAGCAGGTGGTCGTCGACCAAGTCGACATTAGCAAAGAGGCGGTAGAAGTCAGGGGGATACGCTTCATAAAAAACTTAGGGATCGCGATAGAGGTCAAAAATGTTAAGGAGGCGGAAAATCTCGCAAAGTCGGAGCAGTGGACGACAGTAGGACTGAAGGCGGCAAAGGAGGTTAGGATGAACCTGTATATAGTTATACATCGGGTAGAGGAGCGTAGCGAGGACGACCTTATAAGGGCTACATACAACACGAAGGAGGCATGTAAGGAAAGGAGAACGTTAGATTAGTTCAAGGGGGTATTCAAGCCCGTTAGGTCCTACACGAAAAGGAGTACTCGGGACTGGGTCGTGCTCGTAAACCTAGAGCAATACACGGCGCTCATAAAGCGAGGACGGATTAGCCTCACGTGGGGGCAATGCAGAGTTAGGGACCACATCGAGTTAACTAAGTGTTTCAGGTGCGGGACCTATGGTCATATAAGCAAGGAGTGTACAAAGAAGGGAGACATTTGCTATAGGTGCGGAGACGAGGGCCATAAGGGCAACCAATGCAAGAACGAGGAGACGTGCGCGCAATGTAGGGAAGCGGAAAAAAATAGTAGACATAGCATGAACGGAGCAGAGTGCCAAATAGTGTGGAGAATGGTGCGCCGGGAGATAGAAAGGACCAATTATGGCAGATAGGCCGTTAGGAATAGGACAGGCGAATAGGTGGTACGGAAGGCGGAACCTGGGACGGAACCCGGCAGCGGCACGTAGGGATAAGATATCGCTAGTGCAGATAAATCGAGGTAGGGGATCGCCGTACGAAACCGACAGATTTATATGACACACAAAAAGTTATAAACATAAACAAGGAGTTTTAAATATATATAAGATTCAATCGGGAAACGACTCATGATGGGATTTCGTTTACTACCGCGTGGAGTAATCTTTGCCAACGGGCGTAATTTTGTAAACCACAAAATTTCTTTGGATGTGCGAGGCTCACGTTGCTTGACACTCAATATTAAAGAAATCTAACTTTGATGGCAACGTTTTACGATGATGAAAACCTGAAAACTCTGCTGCATCAGGTGGCCAATCCTTCGCACAGCGGGCGCATCTAACGATTTCAAGAGACTATGGGCTCTTGCTTCTGCGGCCATCGCTGGTACCCAAACAACCGCAGTAAAACTGGAAAATCAAGAGTAAAGAAGGATGGCGACAAGTGAAAAGAAAACAAGTTTAAAACGACAACATTGTCTCAGATGGGTGGCCAGTTGACGGTTTGCTTCTAAATAAAAAATAGCATACCCAAAAATAATCACGTGGTTGCGGCGATCCAACAAAAGCAGCGACACTGCGCTTCTAACGACGATTTCGTCGAGAGAAATTTGCACATGATGTAACACCCAAATGAAGTCTCATACAAACACGCCGTGTAGCTTCAGAAGCAAAAATAAAAAGTATGTGTATTTCTTTAAAAACGAAAAATGGCGGCCAAAAGCTCCATCAACTTTGCCACCAAATTGAGCTCTCGAAAATTTACATAAACAATAGAGTGAGTGCGGTTAGTAGGCTGTACTATGGCACAAATTAAGGGTTTATAAATAAAAGAAGTGTCTACTACTAAAATACAAGTGTTCAATGCAGTAAACTTACCGAACTTAGTATAGAAATTGGAATTATGAACTCTGAATAACAAGGAAACATGTAGAGAGCAAGCAACGCAAATGGTTTTGGGAAAGGTAAGGATTGATAAAATCAGGAATGAAGACATTATGCATTAGTAAAGATCGAACAGCTCCCAAAAGAATTAAACACGAACATGTCTGCCAATTTTGTATGCCATTGAACAGATAAATAGAAAAAAACGAATCTTTTCGATCTACTGGTTGAAGAAATGTGCGTCTTGCTACCACCGCAATTCAGAGCAACTAAAAATCTTTTAAATAGTTTACCACTATTTGTACTATGAAAAACTGCCCCTGTGTGCAACAGTAAGGTCTTTTTGAGAAATTCAAGCGTCACTTGTCTTCTGCCAAGCTGGTCGAACATTTAATCCAAAACGAATCCTCAGTCGTACTTCCGTAAAGTACTTGGCACGTTCAATTGCCCAATAATGTTGATCTAGGCACGGAAGGGATATTGCGTATTTAAAATAATTGATTTCAAATTAATCCTTCTTCTTCCTCTTAAGATAGGTTGAGAGTGTGGTTTTATAAGCCATCTTAAGCTGCGGCCGGGGTAGGTAGCTAGCCTAACCCCTTGAATTAAGGAAGAATTCCCTCACAGGGGTCACGATCACCAGAAATGTTCGTATGATAGCCCGAGACGTTCGATATTACCAATGTACGTGTGTGGGGCTCGAATAGTCCAGTCGTTGAAGGTAAAAATATGCTATTTCCTCAGAATTCTTTGAACCTTGACCGATTGAAATGGAATTTGGTGAGTGGTTAGGGGATGGCTCAAGGAGCAAAAGTGACAGAGCGCCAATGTGCGCTTTTACTCTGAGAGTGGATGCCACCTCTTCTCGGGGGTGAAAATGTGTTCACTCAAAATAACCCTGGAAATGGATAGAGAGATAAATTCTAAGTAAAAAATGTTCTATATAGTTTCTTCAATAGATCGATATTTTTCGAGCTATTCGCGATTGAAAACTTAGATTTTTCGTTATAAAAATGCATGGTTTGAACGGTTTTTCGCGAATAAGTCGAAAACTTCGCGTTCTATCAAATATGTTGCAATAACCAAAAATGAAGCTTAGAAAACAGCAAAGAGATTGTTTTTTTTTTATGAATGCTCTAGGTCCAAAATAAAAGAAGTTAAGGCTCTTTGAAAAAGATTTTTTTTTGCAACAACTTGGTTAGAAGTAATCAACGTTAATTAACGAAAAACCTATGCATTTTTTGGAAAAAACTTATAGAACATTTTTTGTAGCGATTGAAAAGACCTTTAAAATGAGGACTGTTAAAAGTCGATTGCATTATAACTAAGCGAGTTACGATGAAAAACGGTGGGCCACTCGAATTTTTGAAAAAAAATGAGCGCTAAAACCCCAGCAATTCCACCAAAATTGATATTGACCATTATCCCTTTAATTACTTTATTTTAGTATTACTCATGTAATCCAAAAGTTTTTCGACATGCTCAGACTTTGCATATTCAAAAAGTAAAGGGTTGAAGGGCTCGGGAGTGGTGGTCCGCTCACTATAATGCAAACTAAAAAAAACTAAAATGTTCGTTAAGAAAAAACCCACATTTTTGTACTATATTATTTTTTAGGTTTTTTTTCTGTAGTTTTAGTTATTTTCAAAATAAGGTATTTTTTTAAGAAATTTGAAAAATAAGTTTTCCATTTTCATCATATTTTTTTCGAAAAATACGCATTCTAACCCGCCCAAACTTTTTGATTACATAAGTGATACTAAAATAAAGTAATTTGTAAAGGGATAATGGTCAATATCAATTTTGGTGGAATGGCTGGGGTTTTAGCGCTCATTCCTTTTTTCAAAAATTCGAGTGGCCCACCGTTTTTGCATCGTAACTCGCTTAGTTATAATGCAATCGACTTTTAACAGTGCTCATTTTCAAGGCCTTTTCAATCACTATGAAAAAGTTCTGTAAGTTTTTCCCGAAAAATGCATCGGTTTTTCGTTAATTAACATTGATTACTTCGAACCAAGTTGTTGCACAAACAAATCTTCTTCAACGAGCCATAACTTCTTTTATTTTAGACCTAAAGCATTCATAAAAAACCAATCAACTTATTTGACAGACGCGAAGTTTTCGAATTATTCGCGAAAAACCGTCCAAAAACATGCATTTTCATCACAAAAAATCTAAGTCTTCAATCGCGAATAGCTCGAAAAATATCGATCTATCAAAAAATCTATATAGAACATTTTTTACTTAGAATTTGCCCCTCTATCTATTTCCGGGGTTATTTTGAGTGAACACATTTCCACCTCCGCGAAGAGGTGGCATCCACTCTTAGGGTAAAAGCGCACATCGGCGCTATGTCACTTTTGCTCCTTGAGCCATCCCCTAACCACTCACCAAATTTCACGTCAATCGGTCAATGTTCAAAGAATTCGGAGCGGAAAACCTTCAACGACTGGACTAGAACCCACAACCTGCCGACTGCTACGCAAGCACTTTACCATTCGGCCACACGTTTTCATTTCAAATTAATTGGAGAACTAAAAATAAAGGTTCCCTGTATTTAAACCATTTTTTAAACAGAAGCTGCGCGATTACTGCCGTTGCTCAAAACTTACTTCCATATTCGCGTAGGTTTCTGTAAACTTAAAAAAATTAATAGATGTGGTTGTCGTTATCTTGTATGTTTGAGTTATCTTTCCGCAGCATATACAAAGTTTTCATTTGAAGAACATACTTGGCTTTTCTTCGTTAAAAAATTACATTTTTCAGTTGTCTGAATGTCGAAAAAACCTATGCGATGCAAGCTAGTAATTCACAAGTCTAGCACCTTGGGCAGCAAAATATCTAGTTGCGGACATCTTAGAGATATCAGACATTCGGTTAAGAAAGCAGACAATATAAAGTGTTAATGGACATCGTGCAAACACTTAAACGCGCGTGGTTTACTCCAGACCTTAATGATAAGTTAATACGTGATATAATGTTTCCTGTAATCTTTGGAAGAGTTTAGATTATTATCAAGTCTATAACAATTTACAAATCCTTTATTAAGCTAACTAAATTGATTCTCATGCGACGTTATCTACAGTCAAGCATTAATTTTCAACTATGATGTATATTTCCCCTACTAAATAATTTACTAAGTAACAAACGACGTCCGGGATTGGACCGTGTCATGATTGTGATCGAAGAACTCAACGTTTCGCCCACTTTCGTAAGGGGCTTTATCAGGAGGAAAAAGCAAAAGAGCACGGTAACTCAGCGTGTTAACCACGCCAGTGGCGAAATCCTTTACAAGGGAAGAGACAGAAGAGCACGATAACTCAACGTGTGAACCACATCAGAGGCGAAACTCGACTAACTATTGGAAGGAGAACGGCGAGAATTTATAGGCAAACGCCGTCGCGGTTCAGAAAATGCCGCCGCGGTTCAGTGGCGGCGAGCGGAGCTTAAGAATTCGCATTTTCCAAATAGAAGGAAGGAAAAAGCCTTCATCCCGATTGAGATTATTAGGGTGTTTGTAAATATCAATGGCTTTGTGAATTTTTCTGCTAAAGAAGAATGGGAATTTGCAGGTGATGGAAGTTTCATCAAAAAGGATCTTATGACCAGTATCGCGTTGGTGTTCGGCGATGGCTGATGATGAAACGAGACCCGACTTGAGACGGCGCTGGTGCTCAGAGATGCGAGTTTTCATTGAATGACCTGTTTCACCAATGTATACGGCATTACAAAAGCAAGGGACTCTATAAGCACCTTTAATGACATAGTGTTTAATTTATCTTTAGATGAAGAAAGAACCTGTGAGATTCTGCTCGGAGGTTTGAATACCGTTTTGTAACACTGTACCCTTCTTATAAGGGTGTCAAAATTACTGCGAACGGGTAGCTCACAAGTCGGAGATAATGCTCGCTCAGATATATGATAGATTAACACACAAAACATCATGGAAATACATTTAAACAATTTAATTTGTTTAGCTATAGATACATTTCGTAATCAGCAGAAATTTTTTAAATGAAATTGTATATTACAGTAAAACAAATTTTCTGCCCTAAACCGGTGTTTCGTTTCCCTGGAAGAACCGCAACCGGTGAAACACGGGCGGATAGAGAGTGTTTTCGTCTAGCAGGAAATCTTCGGGGTCAATCGGGTGCTTCCTCGCTAGGCTACGGGAGCTCACGCGGCGTCGGCGTCTTGGGGAGTTCGTGCTGTCAATTTCGCTTCCGTACTATTTTGACGTCTGTAAACACGTGAAGAATCTAGGTTAGCTACTGTATTTCCTTACTCTGGATGGGCAACTACAATTGCCCCGGGAAAGTCTCGATGGCCGGTGAAACGGGAGTGCGTTTTAGCGCGATCGTCGGTCCTCGAGCTGCGAGAGTTCCGGGTTCACCTCGCTGCAGGATAATCTCACTGGCTGTGGGAATCTTCGCGCCTTGGAGATACTATTGTTTCCGTGAGCAGCCCAAGTACGTAACTAACTGTAATCTCAATAATTAGTAGTAGTTTGCTGGTTTGCACAAATTTACAGATCGAATGCGGGCTATTTTAGTTATGCATTGAAATTAAAATAAACTGTTTCGAGTTGAAACTCGAAAGTTTCGGCAGTTGTCTGCGGGGCAAGAAATTAATCTCGCGGCGGCTGATAGCGGACTTGAGTTAATGGGACTGCTAAGCTTGATTAATGTCCGGATTATTTACAGGGGAATAATTTAAGCACGCAAAGTGGGTTTTCTATCGAAAGCGTTCACTTCTACCGAGCCCCAGGTTTATTAACAAGAGAGACTTTTAGGTCCGCAAAGTGGGTTTTCTATTGAAAGCATCCACTTCTAGCGAGCCCCAGGCTTATAAACAAGAGAGAGTTTTAGGTACGCAACGTGGGTTTTCTATTGAAAGCATCCACTTCTAACGAACCCCAGGTCTGGTCTGGTCTACCAGCGGATATCGGAAGGAAATCAGGAATTCGAAGTAGAAGAATAATTGAGAATTCGTCTGGGCCGGACAGGTAAACAGGACGGGGGATCGGGGACTGGAAGGACTGGAGAATCTGTCAGGAAAATCTCTCTGGGGAATCTCTGTCTAAAATTATCTCTGCAACCGCTTTTATACGGCTCGCTTGTTCATAGGTGGGAGAGGAACGGCGCGCGGCTCGCCTTTGTCTAGCGCTGCCGTTATCTTTGGGTGCGGCAAGGGGCCGCGCCCGTTATCTTCTGGGACATTGACATGCCGTGTTTCTTGATAACGCTAAAGGTCGGCGACTTTTAAATTTGTATATATTATTTAATATTGAATTAATCAAATTCAAACGGAAGCTAGCGTTACAGTTTTATTGTTTTGTTTTCGAAGAAACTTTCCTCTGCGGTCGGTGACTTAGTGGATATAAGGAAAACAGACTATTTCTGCAGAAGGATCGAGTTTTAAAGGTTTGGGTGGCCGTGGATGAAGATGGCGATTGATGGCAGACTGTATATCTCTAGCACGGTAATTGTTATTTCTAAGAACTTTCCGTATGTGGTTTAATTCAGCGTGGACATTATCGGATTGAGATATGGAAACAGCCCGGTGTACAAGCGAATTGATGACGAAAAGTTTTTATGTGGGATGATGGTGGGAATCGGCAAGCAGATAGCGATAAGTGTGAGTGGGTTTGCGATATACAGAATGACCAAGTTTGCCACTGGGTTGGCGAGAGACCTGTACATCTAAGAAAGGAACGGAACTGTTAGCTTCTATCTCCATGGTAAAGTTAATGTCTGGATGTTGACTATTGAGATTATTTAAGAAGACGGGTAACGTGTCTTTACCATGTGGTCACATAATAAAGGTATCGTCAACGTATCGGAACCAAGCTTTAGGTTTCAATTCTGAAGATTCCAGAGCTACGGTTTTGAAAGCTTCCATGCAGATATTGACAACGACAGGTGAAAGAGGAGAACCCATGGCCGCACCAGATATTTGTTTAAAGAACTGGCCTTTATATAGGAAATAAGTAGAAGAGAGGCATTTTTCTATCAGGGTAGGTAGACTTGAAGACGTCTCCCCATGCGGTAACAACTGTTGGATTATGACTATGGAATCGGGAATAGGAATTTTGGTAAAAAGGGAAGTGGTATCGAAACTCACAAGTAAATCCTCAGGTTCAACGCTTATATTGGATATAAGTTCAACGAAATGGGCTGAATTGCGAACATCCGAGGGAGACTTACCAGTGAATTTTCTGAGGATAGTGGTTAGGTACCTAGTTAGCTAATGAGTAAGTATGAAACTGACAATGAGCCTGAGGGAAATGTCTTGTTTACGGATTTTAGGAAGACCATACAGCCGAGGAGGCTTTGAAGCGCGAGAAATCAACTTCCGTTGAATATCAGTGGGCAGATCTGAAAATTTTATGAGAGAAGTGACTTCCCGTTCGATTTGGAAGTTGGGTCGCGAAAAAGTAGGGCATAAGATGAATCTTGGAGTAAAGACTTAATCTCAGTGGTGTACTCTGTTCGATCCATAACTACCGTAGCATTACCTTTATCAGCGGACAAAATTGAGATGTCGGAATTGGAACGTAAGGTTTTGTGAGCATTCCTTTCATCTTTTGTAATGTTAATTTTAGGTGGTTTAGATAATCGTAAACACCCGACAGTTTCGAAGCGGATAAGATCGGAAACGTCCTTAGGAAGCGTTCTCACAGAAGATTCTACCGAACTAATAATCTCTACCGTAGGAATGCTTTCGGGGGCTAGTGAAAAATTCAAACCTTTGGAAAGTATAAAATTTTCGCTAAGAAAGAGGGCATAAGAAGAAAAATGTATGACCGCCTTAGAACCACTTTGATCTGTAGAGATCTTAAACGATGACATCAAGGATTGAAACTAATGAAGATGAATCGCAGTTGTCATTTCTAATGCTTTTTGGGCCTGTGTGTAGGTGATTTAATCGAAGAGAGACTAGTCAAGAAAGCTAAGAGTATTGGATAATTCTAAATAAAGATCTAACAATTGTTTGGAAATGGTATTGAGATTGTACCTTGTCTGATGAATGCGTTCATGAAGTAAAGCAAAGCTAGTGCGACGAAAAATTGTTTGAGAAGAGTGGGTTGAAATGTGATGTTTGGCTTTAAGAAAAAAAGGTATGACTTTGTTGTCACGACAACGGGAAAGAAGCGCTAAAGTGCAAAGGAGTTTAGATGACTTATGTCGAAGTGTGGCAAAAGTAGAGGCTTTCAAAGAAATATCCTCCCCGTAGAGGTTATTTAGATGATTTTTGAGGCTTTCACGGCCATTGTCACTAAGTAACAAACGACTTCCGGGATTGGACCGTGTCATGATTGAGATCGAAGAACTCAAGGTTTCGCCCACTTTCTTAAAGGGCTCTATCAGAGAAAAAAGCAAAAGAACACGGTAACTCAATGTGTTAATTATGTGTAATATGTAATGCTGTATATATTGGTGAAACATCCAGTTTGAGTATCGCGGAATTTCATATCGATCTCTGTTCAGATAGATACGGTGCTTCATAGCATGCAAGAAATACTCGGAGAAGTATATTGTTATGACTTACACGTCTTGTATGTGTAATGAATGCCATGATTTGTAAAGGTTATTTTAAATTAGAAAATTAATTATTAGGGTAAATTACCACACAATTCTTAGGTTGATTTTTATACTGTGCTCACTTTGCTGCTCGATAATTTAAGGCTAGTTAAAATGAAATGTATTAGCTGATGTTTAAAATAAAATGGTTGAATGCCCCTTTCTTACTATTTTATTGAACTGCATTATTATTTAAGCTAGCTCTCGGCAAACACAAAACTGCTTATCTCAGGTTGGCTCAGAAATTCACTATATTCACAAATTAGTAGTTTATTTTAGATTAATCGTCCTTGAGGAGCTTATATACGCGGTTCTAGTAGATAAAAATTACAATCTGTCAGATGACACAAAACTTCGCCAGTGCAACATCGATTACATTAATGTTTAAAAAAATATTGAAGTTAACCAGGAATCGTCAGGTAATTTGATTCAATTATCGCTTAGCAACACAACATCCACTGTATTGTTACAGGAATGACGTAGATAGGACGCCATCCATTCACTTGTTTTTGCTGCTTCGAAATCCACCTATTTCACAAAATTTGTTGAGGCTATGAAATTTTTGGATTATTACTGCGTAGCTGGACCCTTGGATATGCAATACGCCTCTTCAGTAAAGTTGAATCTCGTATTTTAATAAGTTTTCCGATCGCGAACGCTTAAATTTACAGATCTTCCTACCTCGTACAGATGTCCAAACTTGGCACTAAGATGATCGGAGAGGACGCTGCTGGAATTTCTCTGCTGGAAACTCTCCCCTGGCTGCAACTTTCACTCAGGATGCTCCTGCAGACCCCGCTGATGAAATTCCGTGCAGACCTCTGGCTTCAGCTGCTTAATTGTGCCGGAATCGAAGTTCTCAGTTGTCGGCGGCCGATCTTCTGTCGCAGATGCGGTTCGAAAATTTTTAATTTTATATCGTGGCGGAACATGCCACAAACACTGGTAAACACTTTTATTCTCGTCAAAAACATTAATTTTCAGCTAGTACAATTTTGCCCAAACTGTCTTAATTGATCACTTTAATTGTTCTTTTTATTTTGCAAAAACGCATTGCGTTGATGTTACCGCTATACTTTTTGTTAATTAGAAATTAGTTTTGTTAGCAAAATACACAAATGGAGTAAAGTTTGACTACATAAATCTTAAATTAACATTTTCTTAAATCAAAAAAAGATGTCGTTTGCCTATAACTATCATTGTTTCTTCCGTTACGCACACAAATGTTTCAAAATCACTGCTCTACTTTTTCATTTTGTCTTATTAATGCACTGGAAATTGAGTTCAAATTTACACACGTTGCTCGCTGTATTTTTTTTTCGTTGCTTAATTTCGGGATTGCTCTTTGCAATTTTCTATTATCTTTTATTCTAAACTCATTTACCTTTCTGATTGCTTGCCATTCACCGACCTGTACTTTTATTAATAATTACGCTCATTTCGTCCGCACATAACAAACCTTTTGAGTCAATGAATTTTGTTTGGCTTGGCGTTAAATATGCACAAACCTATTTCATTTAATTGTATTACTTTATTCAAACTTTCTGAAATATGCTTTGCTTATGCGTGCCATTATCCGTTTCATTACTACTTCTCGCATCCCATTACCAATGCATTTAATACTTTTATTATTGTTTTTAAATTTAAATTTTATAAAATATATTAGCTCCGTGCTTTCTTGACTTGGTTAAATATATTACACTGCAAACAGAGCCAAGTTGTAGGCTTAAAACCATCTCACTATAAAGGACTTGGAGATGAAGAGAAAACCTTATATAAGCAGATGACCTAAAACACTTAGTCGCCAAATTATAGCCCACTCCGTGTTCCAAAACATCTTGTCAATTATATATTATTAACGTAACATTTTAATATATCTTGTACTCCGAAGTCGTTCATGAAATTTTTATATTGTCTATAAAAAACAATATAAACATCACCAGACGTTTAAATAGATCTAAAATTTTAGACAACGTTGACTAGTATTAAGTAGTTTACGTAGCCCTTCGCTGGGCAGGTTCCCCCGCATGCTAATGTATTATGTGTTATTATGTTCTGTAACGCTAGCTTTCGCATAAATTGTAAACAAACATTAAAAAAAGTATTAAATCTATGCATCGTCCAGTCAAGTGTTATCTCGGGCTATATCTTGCCGACGCTTGAAGAAGAAATAAGGCCCGATCTGCGCCGTAGAAACGAAGAGTCGCTCCTCGCGCCGCTTTCCCACCTAAGAATGTCCGAAGTGGCTGCTTTGATAACACGACGCAAAGCATATAAAATCAGTTTCCGCGACCACTTCAATGCAAGAATTCCGCCATTATTCCGAAACTTGAGTTTATCCCGAGTTGAGCTTACCTGGCCCCGTGCCGTCCTGTTCCTGTCTCGTCCGAATCAATCTTTACCCTTATTCTATCTTCTAAAGAATATTCCTGAAGATCCACTCCGAAATCAGCCTAAATCCTGGTTTATTATTCTGAAGATCCGTTTCGAAATCAGTCTCACTCGGCGACTCGTAAAAGGTGCCCGAGTCCTGATTTGTTAACCTGGAGATCCCTTCCAAAGTAAGCCTGAATCGACAACCCGTAAAGGAAGCCCATTTCCTGATTTAATAACCTGAAGGCCCACTTCGAAACCAGTCTGAATCGACGACTCGTTGAGAGTGTCCGATTCCTGGTTCGTGTTTTTAAACACCCCGACAGAATCCGCTGTGTAATTTACTCCGCAATAAGCACAACAAATATCGAATTTTAAAGCTTCTAGGCGCCGTAAATTTCCGGCCGCTCGAACACTTATTAATTACTTTAGCTACAGTCGTTCACCTACCTGAAGGTTCCCTGAGACGTAGAGAGCCATCCGAATCGAGCAGAGGCGATCAGTTTCCTTACAATCATCACCGCCGAACGAGATTCCTTCACGAGCAGTTCGAGGTCGTTCGCTCGGAGGCAGCTGATTTACGCCGGAAATAGCACAGTTGAATTCCGCTTTCGTTGCAAATACAGGGCCACGCAACGATCTCCCGTGAAACTCGCAGGCGTTTTCAGCCGGTGTGGTAAGCACATGAAATAACTTAATTGCTTCTGTAATTCCAGCCCCGCAAACGATAAAACAAAACTGAGATTTCGACGTTAAGAATCGAGCCATTCGAACTACCATTTAAGCCGATGGTTTTCTGGAGCGGTGCGTTCTAAAAAGCAGTCGGGGAAGTCGTTCGACGAGCTGGATCCGTCCTCAATACACTGGCTCAAGGAAAGTTGACGCGGCTGCAAGACCAAACTGAGAGCGACGCTATAGGCGAAATTATTATTTTGTAAAATATACATTTTCGTTTAACATTCGAGTGAGTATTACGTTTGTAACTATAGCTAAATAAAATAAAGCTACCTAAAATAATTTTCTGGTGTTTGTTTGCTAAAAAAATATATATCTGGCGGGACAAATCTCTCCGATATGAGATAACCTGAGGTAGTAACTTTGACGCCCTTAGTAAGGGGGTAAAACGTCATTAAGCGCCCTTCGCAGAGACTTTTCAAAACGTCACATATCGCCCGAGATCAGGGACGCAAGCTCAGATATATATATATAGAATAGCAAACACCAGGTATCCGATCCAGTATTCAGATTGCTCCCGAGACCAAAAAACCCTGAAAAATATAGAACCAGAATTTTGTTGCAATTTAAATAATGTTAAAACCTGTTACAGCCTAGCCGTCCAGGAAAATCTACCAGAGCCCAGAACCAGTGATGCAGAAGTCTAGAATTCCGAGATCCCCGTGCAGGTCCTTTCCCGATAAGATCTTCCTGAAATCCTGCCTAGTCCACAAAATTCTCCTGTAACCCTCAGGGACCAGTACCGGTACGGGGTTAGCAACCCCGAGGCACCCGAGCAGATGGCTGAAGAAACCACGGACCGCCCGAAATGCCTGTTGTACCTGCAGAAATTTCCCAGTACCGGATCCGCCTGTAAACACCTAGTGCATCTGTAAATTATGCATGTAAGTGTGCCGCCCTAGTTAGAGCGAATGTTTTCCCTTCTGAAGCGGGCTCCTTTGTCACCGTAAACCCGGATGTTAGCAGGAGATAGTAGGCTGATAGTCAAAGCTTGAATATGAGAATGTGTTTTCCGTACCAGAATTTTGTTCACTGTTTTCCGGAGATTGTGCGTTGGTCCCCGCAGCATCTACAATTTTCCTAGAGAGACAGTTGTGTCAAAATAGGTTATCCTGCAACCTGGATGTTTTCGCACGCTGAGAAAATCCCGGAATAAATGCAGGTCTAAACCGCAACCTATTCAAAAGTTCCACAGAGCGTAGAGTAGAATGCGCCCCATAGAAAGTGGGTATGAATGCACGTCGAGACCGCGGTGCTGCATCTGCTCCAGATTTAAATATTGAATGTTTGAACGTTTTGAAAGTTTGAACGTTGGCCGAATTGCAAACTGACACCGCAGTTTTGCATCCGCCTGCAACTTGAGTTCGTGTGCACGTCGACACTGCGACTTCTATGTTCATCCCGTATCGTAGTTTATAAATGTTTTGAGTGGTAGTTGACAAGATTGTGGAACTGACGCCGCAGTTTCACATCCGCTTAAATGCTAATCTGTGTGAACCCGTTTGAATGGACCTAGAACGTTACATTCGCCTCAGGCATAAAAGAAACTACTTAAATCACATTTGCTTGTTAGCCACTCGGCTATTTGTAAATAAACAGGTTATTGGGGAATTGCTGTGTATACAACATTCTTGCTGCAATTATACTACAGTCCATACGCAAAATTGTTATTATTGTTTTTGTAATAATGAAATATAAATTACGTTTTTATGCCCAAGACGTATTAAATAATAATATTTTTATTCTTGTGTAATTTCATTAGATACCCAAAAATCCGGCTAATTGACTCTTTATTTATTGTTTAGAAAAGCTGGGTAACGCAGTTGGTAGAATGTTAGTTAGATCTTTAAATGCTCATTTCACCAAATACAGCACAATGTTCGCTTCCTTCACTATAGAAATAATATGGTGGAACCATTTTAAGTCTGCAGATATTGTGATGCCTAGATCCAGTTGCACGTAAACTTTTTTCATTGTAACTCCTTGTAAAGTGTAGTCTAATCTAGGATTATTGAAACCTACGAGGGCAGTCCGATTTTAATGGTACAGGTGGCTGAGAAACTAACACCGCAAGCAAAATATTGCTGTCATATACATATCCAGACAGGTTGAAGCGCGGTAGTAGAGTCTGGAGCATTGTTGTGTGTAAGAGTCAATTTAGTAGCTTACGGGAAGCAAACAAACATGCGTGTGTAATCACAGAGTATTCCAAGTGTGAAGTGAGTGTGGTTATCCGATTTTTGCAAGCGGAAGAAGTTGACCAGAGCGAAATTCATCGCAGATTAGAGGGCGTTTATGGCCCGAAGGTCTTAAGCCGAAAAGAAGTAAGCGTTTGGTGCAAAAAATGTAAAGATGGACGAACGGACTTTATTGATGATCCGGAGAAGAACAGAGGCAGACCAAGGACCTCACACACAGATGAAAACTGCTCAATTGTTGAAGGTTTGATAAGGTAAGATCGTCGCGTTAAAGTTCGTGAAATTGCGGAAATGACTGGCATTCCTAAGAGTTGTGTCCATGAAATCAGGTAAACTACCGTGAAGGGATGTTCAAACTACTGTCACGCTGGGATAAATGTCTCAATCTCTATGGAGAATATGTCGAGAAATAAACAAAAGTAGGTAGTTTTTTTGTAGAATGTATTAAATATTTTCTTTAAATATATATGTTACTAAAATTTTGGCTTGTACCTATAATATCGGACAGCCCTCGTATATGCAAAATAATGCACTTTTCTTCGTTCACTGTTCAAAGCCAATTTGATGACCAACTTTCAAGTTTTTTCAGATCTGATCTTAATATATCAGCATTTGTCGTGCGAAAATTAAAAAGTTTGTATTATCCGCCAAAAATGTTGGATTAGAATGAAGACAGGCTGCAAGATCGCGCTCTTATAATAGAAAAAGTAACGGCTCTAAAACCTTGTGGTACGCCACTTGGCACTGCATATTTGTCAGAGAGTTCAGCTTATATTCTGACCCTAAAATACTTGTTTTTCAAAAAGTCTTCCAACCAGCGCAATAAGTTTCCTCTGATTGCACAGTGTTTCAATTTATAGAGTAATCTATTGATGGGAACTCGATCAAAAGCCTTCTCAAAATCAATATACACAACATCAATAAGGTATCCTTCATCGAAAGCTTTTGACCAAACATCAAGATTTACCAAAAGCTTTGTAGTAACTGATCGCCTGGGCATAAATCCATGTTGTCCCTTTGGTATCACGTCGTTTGCAATAAAGAATTCCGTTAATTCTTTTGCTATTATTTTCTTCATACATTTATCGAAGACAGATGTTAGGCTTGCCGGTCGATAGTTTTTTGATAAAGGTTTATTTTTTTATATATTGGAATTACTGTGGCCTCTTTCCAAACTGTAGGAACCATTGAACAGGTAAGGGATTGGTTCATTAGATATGCCAGTGCGCTACTCAAAGTCGGAGCACATGATTTAAAAAAATGTGGAGACGGTTCGTTATGTCCAGGGCTAGAGTCCGAATTTAGCGACATTAGCTGTTTCAGCACCTCCTCTGCAGTAAAGTGAATGGATTTAATACTTTGTGTGGTTCGGGTAGAATTTGGTAGAAAAGGAAAGTTTTCTAGAGTTTCTCGCACATAAGCACTGTGAAACATTTCAGCCACACTTTGGGGATCAGTCTGTAAGTTGTCATCTTCTACCTGGCGTAGAATCGTGGGCGATTTTCTAGGTTTCAAGACTTTTTTAATATATTTGAAGAAAAGTTTTGGTTCAGTATCAATAATGCTGGTTTTCATATTTACTTTTGGATGTTCTTAGTTGTGCTCTCAGAGTGTTTGCATGAAGACGAAAATTCCCACATTTCCAGTTCTCTTAAGAAATACAATCGACCCGTATAAAGTCACCAAACTGCGAATTTTACACAAATATTAAGTTTGCGGACTTTATGATAGTTATAACGTTTTCCCTATTTAGCAACCCCCAAATACACATAGGTCACATAATTCCCACACACCGGAGTCTCTTAAAATAATAACCAATAGAAAGTTTCCAAACAACGAATTTCACACACATGTTGATTTTCAAGTTTGTCTGATAATTATAACGGTTTTCCCTATTTTGCAACCCCCATATCCACCTGGGCTGCAAAATTCCGATATCCCAATTTTTCTTAAAAACTACAATCGAACAGTAGAAAACCTCCAAATAGCGAATTTCCAACAAATATTAATTTTAAAGTTTTTTCTGATAATTATAACGTTTTCCCCATTTTGCAGCCCCAAATTCGTGTAGGCCACAAAATTCGCAAATCCCGCATTCTCCTACAAAATGAAAACGCTAGTAGAAAGCCACCAAACAGATCATTTCACACAAATATAATTTTTACAGTTTTTCTGATAATTATAACGTTTTCCACATTTTGCAACCCCCAAATCCACCTGGGCCGTAAAATGGCCACATCTCGAGTTCTCTTAAGAAATACAATCGACCCGTATAAAGCCACCTAACAGCGAATTTCACACAAATATTGATTTTACGGTTTTTCTGAAAGTTATAACGTTTTCCCCATTTTGCAACCTCCAAATACACATACGTCGCATAATTTACACACCCCAAATTCTTTTAAAATACACAACAGACCAATAGAAAGTCGCCAATCACTGAATTTCATACACATGTAAATTTTCAAGTTTTTTTGATAATTATAACGGTTTGCCATATTTTGCAACCCCCAAATCCACCTGGGCTGCACAATTCCCAAGTCACGAATTCTCTTAAAAGTACAATTGGCTAGTAGAAAGCCTCCAAACAGGGCATTTCACACAAATACTAATTTTACAATTGTTCTGTTAATTATAACGGTTTCCCCATTTTGCAACCCCCACATTCATCTAGGTCAAATTCCCACCTCCAAACTTTGTTTAAAAAATAAAATCGACCAATAGAAAGTCTCCAAACAGTGGATTTAACACAAATATTAATTTTACGATTTTTCTGGTAATTATAACGCTTTCCACATTTTGCAACCCCTAAACCAACCCGAGCCAAAAAATTCTTAGAAACCCATAGAGTCAGCCACTGAGCTATCAGACTATAAATAGTATACTCTCCATATCGTTTTAGCATAACTAAAAGGTTAACATGAATAAAAATCAGTTCAATACGAAGACAATATTTAAAGGTAAAAAAGTTTTGTTTATTTTGTACCACTGGTTATTATTAATCGTTAGACTCCTGTATTTACAGACGCAAACAATTGATATGATGAATCACTATATCTTAAACTTGACATTGGAAAAATGCTTTTACCACTTCATTTTCAAGTGAGAGCGTGTCGGTTCAAGTATAGGTGATTTAAAATTGAAATGTTTCCTTGAAAGAACTCTGTCATTAAATACCTTGAGTACTACAAAGAACTCGTGTCAAATAAAATATCATGATAAAGAAAATCTAGAAGATATAAGTCATGGAAAATTTCAAGCAGGTTTCGCAAAAGTGGAATCTAGTGAAATAAGCAACGTTATCAATGCACACATATTTGCCTTAGATGTAGTACATTGAAGATGTGACGCTAGTACGGTGCTTTTTTAACGATTTGTGTGACACTTGGAAAATGCGCAGTTGTACGTATTGCAGGTGAATGTTTTTGGTGTTATTTTGAAGATATCGTCAAGATATCGTCGAACCTTCTGGATAGGTTGTGAAAATGTAAGATTCGAGGGGGCGCAAATACGGGGGTTAAAACGATTTTTTGAACATGAAAGCGATCGGTGCTGCTACATCGCATACTTTTTGAAAGATCCAAATGTGATTTCGAGCTAGTTGGAATGAGAATGAACCAACGCTCATCGTACTGGCTGGTTTTTGTGGTCTGCAATGCACGGGGGCGAAGTTACAGGGGTAGATAGCTGAGGTGCAGTTGTAGCAAGTTGGATGTTCGCATAAACCGGAGGAAAGGAAAAAATGTAGAATTTTGTTTTTGACAGTATGTGACTGACTCTATGGGTTTCTAAGAATTTTGCGGCTCAGCTTGGTTTAGGGGTTGCAAAATGGGGAAACCTTTATAATTACCAGAAAAATGGTAAAATTAATATTTGTGTTAAATCCGCTGTTTGGAGACTTTCTACTGGTCGATCTTATTTTTTAAAAGAATTTGGGAGATGGGAATTTGACCCAGATGAATTTGGGGGTTGCAAAATGGGGAAACCGTTATAATTATCAGCAAAATTGTAAAATTAGTATTTGCGTGAAATGCCCTGTTTGGAGGCTTTCTACTAGCCAATTGTACTTTTTAAAAGATTTCGGGACTTGGGAATTGTGCGACCCAGGTGAATTTGGGGGTTGCAAAATATGGCAAACCGTTATCAAAAAAACTTTAAAATTTGCATGTGTATGAAATTCAGTGTTTGGCGACTTTCTATTGATCTATTGTGTGTTTTAAAAAAATTTGGGGTGTGGGAATTATGCGACGAATGTGTATTTGGAGGTTGCAAAATGGGGAAAACGTTATAACTTTCAGAAAAATCGTAAAATCTATATTTGTGTGAAATTCGTTGTTTGGTGACTTTAGACTAATCGATTGTATTTCTTAAGAAAACTCGAGATGTGGGAATTTTACGGGCCAGGTGGATTTGGTTGTTGCAAAATGTGGAAAACGTTATAATTATCAGAAAAACTTTAAAAATTATATTTGTGTGAAATGATCTGTTTGGGGGCTTTCTACTAGTGTTTTCATTTTGTAGGAGAATGCGGGATGTGCGAATTTTGTGGCCCACATGGATTTGGGGCTGAAAAATGGGGAAAACGTTATTATTATCAGATAAAACTTTAAAATTAATATTAGTACGAAATTCGCTATTTGGAGATTTTCTACTGTCGGATTGTATTTTTTAAGAAAATTTGGGATATCGGAATTTTGCAGCCCAGGTAGATTTGGGGGTTGCAAAATAGGGAAAACCGTTATAATTATCAGAGAAACTTGAAAATTAACATGTGTGTGAAATTCGCTGTTTGGAGACTTTCTATTGGTTATTATTTTAAGAGAATCCGGTGTGTGGGAATTATACGACCTATGTGTATTTGGGGGTTGCTAAATAGTAAAAACGTTAGAACTATGTAATGTAAATAAAGCTCCTCGAATTATTGTCACTAAAATAATCGTTCGATTGGTAGTTTATTTTTAAATTGAAGAATGCCATTGGTTGACAATGAAACCAGTTAAATTGGTTTACTTATATCTCTTCAATTAAACATTACCTTATGTAAAACAGAAAAATACAATATCAATGTTATAAATAAATAATAAAAGCTATAGGCGTATCGCAATACCCCACGCGAGCAACTTCGTAAGAAAAATTTACGCGAATAGCCCAGTATTAATTGCTCCAAATGCTTATAATCAAATAACTAAATGTATATTATGCTATATCAGTTACTGTTCCAGATACAATCAGCCCACGTGCATGTAAAATAGTGTTTATTCAAACGTCAGTAAAATGTGACATTATAATGCTTGATCGATGATGCTAAACTGTCACTTCATTGCCATGGCATATAAACACTTTATCTCCGCTGAGGAGACAACAGTAGATTATATTATAAGTGGCAGAAATGCATCATTATTTGCGAGTGAAAATTTTGAATCGGGAGTGGTCCAGCGCGATCGATACTATTTCTCACTAGCTTATAATGGCATTTCGCTCAAGTGTGATGTACGTTTTATCTTAAAGTAGCAATTCTTGTGCCTAAATAGTTCGCGCAGTCAGAATATGTCGCGAAATAAATTTATAATTAGTCGCCTATGATTTGTGATATACGTTTGACAGTACTGAAGTGTATTGGCAGTACTGAAGTGTATTGTCAGTCTATGTCAAATTCGAGGTTCGTAGGTTAGGTTTTGTTTGTTATTTGACACAGAGTGACGCAAAACTTAACCTGAAAATTACGAATTTGACATAGCTTGACAGTGCTACCAACAATGCAGTAGTATAAATAATGAAAACTCACTTGTGAATAAAACTTCATTTTAGTCACTGAAAACAGTTGTATAATGTATGGTAATAGGCGCTACTGTAAGATAATAGTATATTGTGTATCTAGGACGAAAAGCGTAACATTCCCAGACGACTGTGAATATTGTTGGTCGAGGCGAAAGCCGAGCCCAACAACACAGGAGTTATTCATAACATTATTTACTGGGGCAGGTACGTCGATGATATCCTGGTTATTTTCAATTCTAATAACCCTAATACTGATGATTATATCCCCTGGCTAAACTCAGTACATCCTAATATTAAATTTACTCTTGAAATTGAACACAATAATTCTTTGCCTTTTCTAGACATTTTGATTACTAAAAACAATAGTTCCACAACTATTTTTTTAAATTTCAGCATTTATAGGAAGCCCAGTTGTACTGACCATACTATCCCTTATTCTTCCTTTCATCCCTTATCTCATAAACTTGCTAATTTTCAATTTTTGTTCAGACGTTTACTTTCAATTCTTATATCCATAGAAAATTGCAACAATGAATCTAACATCACTAAATACATTGGTATCAAAAACGGTTATCCTCTTCAACTCATTTTACCTATTTATTATAAACTCCGTATTAAATTTTCTACAAACCTAACCCCTATCAATAACCTCGAAAACTTTTTATTCAATCCCTTATTACGGTATTATCTCGATGTCCATCAAAAACATACTTAGCAAATACAATTTTCAAATTTCTTTTTCTACTACCAATTCCCTTCAGAAATTGGTAGTCTTCAATAAAGATCCTACCCCTTTATTAGATAGATCTGGTGTCTACCGTCTTGACTGTTCGTCATGCAACTGCTTTTACATTGGTCAGACTGGACGTACTTTCAGAAAAACAAGCAAAGAACATTCTGCTTGCATTAAAAACAACAACTTTAATATCGACCAACCTAATAAATCAGCTTTTGCTAATCACATTTTGGAACATAAGCACAACTTTGATCCTAATAAAGATTATAAAATTTTAATATAGCTAACAAGGGTAGGTTGTTCAATTTACCCGAAATTTTTAAAATTATGTCTAACAATAATGAATGCAGACTCAATGAAGTCACAGATTTTGAAACTAATTACATTTTCCTGAATATTAAATAGTTGTTTTGTCTTTGGCCATTTTTGGTTTTAAATTTGTTCTTTTATTTTCTGACCTTTTCTGGTAGTTTCAGTGTCATTGAATTTAGGGACTTTTGATCGGGTTTCATTACTTATGTACTGACTGAAAATACCCATTCTAGTGCCTTCTCCTTCAGTGGATGGTTGCTATTTTACTTGCCGTTTTTTAATTGTTAAATTTGATGTAATAACCAGTACAACCATCTTTATAACGTAGTTTACTGGCTATTGAATTGATTTTCTTCTCCAATGTGGTGTTCTTTGTGAATTTTTATTACTACCTCGCCTTCAGCGCTTAACCTCAATTTAACCTATAATTTGGAACACCTGGTTTTACCTGTTTTATAACCAGTAAGTTAATCTTTTTACATTGTACACTATTGTTAACCATATGTCTCTGTAGATGATCATTTTGGCCTGAAGATGAAGCCAGTTTGGCTTCGAAACATGTCGCCTTGTTAATAAATGTACGTGGAGAAGACTACTGCGTTTTATTACTTCTTAATACAGCTGTGTTAATATCCAAAAACTGGAGTGAACTAACTAATGCAATGAATCTATATTTCATAATTTTTTCACCTTAAACTTTAATGGCAATTAGTCATTATGGTCCAAGTTCTACTAGAATTTCTCTAAGCCCAAGAGCAATATCCCTAGCAAGGAGTTTTTACATACGGCTAAATCACGGCTTTGCAGTTCGTCAGGATGGTGTGCAATAGTATATTACACACCTAGATAGAAAATGTTGCATTACAGTCGATAAGATAAATTACCGAGAGGCAGAGATAGTAGGCTAATAAAAGCCTATTTTCAAAGATACAGGTGGTTGTAATAAAGTTTCTTAATTCGGAATTCGAAAATTCCACAACTAACATGCTTAATCACTGAGCTATCAAGCCATATATAGTATACTCTGTACATATCGTTCTAGCATAAGTAGGAAGTTAACATAAATAAAAATCCAATACCTTCATTAAACATCAGACAACATGCGAGGTCAATAATTAATCGTAAAAAATTTTTTTATTTTGTACCACTGGTTATGATTAATCGTTAGATTCCTGTATTTATAGACACCAACAACTAATATGATTAATCACTATATATCTTAAACTCTACATTGGAAAAACGCTTTTACCACTTCACTTTCAAGTGAGAGCGTGTCAATTCAAGTATAGGTGAATTACAATTGGAACTTTTCTTTTAGAGAACTCTGTCACTAAAATTATACCTTGAGTACAACAAAGAACTCGTTTCAAATAAAATATGATAAAGAAAATCTAGAAGAGATATGTCATGGAAAATTTCAAGCAGGTTTCGCAAAAGTGGAATTTGGCGAAATAAGCAACGTTATCAAATATTTGGCTTAGATGTAATTCATCTATATATTACTACCAGTCTTCATTATTACAAAACCTGAATAATTAGCCGAAGTTCACTTGCTGATTATCTTGAAGAAATAAAGTTTGCCAATAACATTTGGGCCATAAGCAGGAGTTGCTAGAGAAATGCAGTAAATCAGATTCGGCAATACTTTTCCAATAGTGTAGAAAGTTGTGTTACAGTATAATTTTTCTTGTATCTCTACTTGCTTATAGCAGATCATTTCTAAGCATGCATGCGTTCCCAATGTAACACATGTAATAAATGAAGTAGTTCTATTACAATTCAAGTGAACGTATTGGAGGGATTTATATTTGAGGGCCAACGAATAAAAATGTCAGACATTTTCTAATTAATCTGACAATGTTAAACATTTTGATAATTTAGCCAAATCTCAGTTTCAGGACAGTTTTGATCCCCATGCTCTATTTTATGATTTATTTAGTATTACTAGCCCAAACCCATATGTATTTGTACAGGGGTACGATTTTAATAAGTAGGAAAGTTATTTACTATATCGGCGAAAAACATAAACCATTACATATAGGACCAGTATCGTATCAGAAACTGGTACTTAGTACATTTTAATAACATAAATATTTATACAAAAGAAATGAGAAAATTGTAGGTACTTATATAACACATGTGAATTCGTACTGTAATTCTATAAAACAAAGTAACTTGAAAATTATAGTTTAAACTGTATTGCGCCCCCTTAGCAGCAACAACAGCTTAAATCGGTTTCACCATGGTAAATAAAAGTTCAGGTATGAAATTATCAGTTACACACCTCTTTTATCTTAAATGCGTTGTCTCATTAAAAGAAACATGCGTTAAACAAACACTATACGCTTTCTTGGTATAAATACGACGTATTTCGAGTAGAGACTATAATGTTTTACAATAGCAGGGAATTTTAATATGTTCGGAAATTCTACTAAGATAAACATTTACAAACAAAGCTAACTGTACTATAACAATGTTTGTTAGCAGCTACTTAGACCTTTCATGTACATCAGTTGTCTAAAGAGTTTGATAAGATACGCTGACATGGTTGCTATTGAATAGGTGTGAAGCCATCCTCAAGTGGGTGCATTACCTGGAAGTATTTATTATCATATCATCTTGGCTTGTTTTTACTTATCTTCGCATTCATATTGACCTTGGCGGTTACACAACAGTCGCAAAAAATATTATCACCCCTATTACAAACAGCGTTCTCCCTCTTTGAAATGAACATCTTGCTTTGATTCTTGTTTTAACTTGTAAATAATCATAATGTTTCACATCAGGATCCGGCAGTAGTATAGGGGCACCTTGTTTTTGATAGCTGTCAATCAAATTTTGATTCGCGGTGTAATTCGCGGTTTTATTCGCGGTTTTCGCGGTTTTATTCGCGGATTTCGCGGTTTTAATTTTAATTCGCGGATTGACCCAATTAATTTCGCGGTTTGATCTAATTAATTTCGCGGTTTGATCTAATTAATTTTCACATGTGCTACTGATTAAATTACGCATTAGCTTCCGATTAAAATTACGCGTCGGACTTCGGCGGCCATCTTGGATTTCTGGCGCGAATATTTGAAATTTAAATTTTTTTCAGATTTTTTTCTAAGTCCCAGTTTTTGAATTTAAACTTCGCGGTGTGTCGTCCATCTTTGTTTTCTGCGCGCGCACTTCTCACAGGTGTCGTTTTTAATTTAGAATTTTCGCGGAAATATTTGAATTTCAAACTGGTAGATCTTCCGTCTCCCTCATCGAAGCTACTCTCTCTCTCATGCACGGAGGCCATTTTAATTTCGCGCGAATATTTAAATTTTAAATTTTTTTCAGATTTTTCTAAGTCCCTGTTTTGAATTTAATTTCTCGGGTGTCGTCCATCTTGGTTTTCTCACATTTATTTTAATTTAAAAAAAGCTTCCTGCGATGTCCCATGGCTGGAGTCGAACCAGCGATCACAGCATTACGAGTACGAAGCCTTAACCAACTGGGCTATCGAAGCGATCGAGGTTAAAGGAATTAAACATAGTCACTTACGTGTCACGAGCCCAGCTTTAAACAAACTATTTTTCAAAAAAGGTTATTTATGAAATTGGAAATGCATTACCTGTGTTGTTAAATGACTTGTAGTAATTTTAAAAAACTGATTTTACGGTTGGATGTGTCATAATTAATAATTTTATAATTTGTGCCTGCTATATGGCTGGATTAACGAGATCCTCATTGTCCCTACCTACTATTGGAAATTTCCGTCTAAGTTCCCTTTTTAAAACAGGTCGGTGCCTGTGATTTGTTTGGTTTTAAAGGTTTGAATATTGTACCACTTAGCTGTTCTGACATTACACTTCCATATTCATATTATAAATAAATTTTAAATGTTATTTTCGACTGAGTTTTAGCCGCTTATAAATTACAACAGCTAGTTTAAAATTAAATGGGCGATCGGTCACAATTATATATATCAGCAATAACATGAACAAGAAGATATACGTATTGCTTGAGTAAGAAAGAGATAAACATATAATCCGTTCACGACCTTTTTGGGACAGAGTTGGCTATTATTTTTCTTTTCATGTTGGACTAACTGATTCGGTGATGTAGCGGATGCAACTTTTTTTCTGTCAGTGTCTGTTCGACATTTTCTTGCCACCACATTGCCAAACTTATTATTTTAATATTCGTAAGAAAATAAATGCTTTATCAAGTGTGTAAAAGTAATTTTAATTTCCGTCAAAGGAAAAATCAAAATGCCCAATATAATTTTGTTACAACAAAAAATTTCCATTAAACGATGCTAGTTGCAGTTTAAAAAGGACAGACCAGATATAAAAGAACACGAGTTGATGTCGAGACTAGCGAGAGATCAGGCAACAATGTACCTATTCAGAAAATATAACCTTAAACTGAAAACAACCTAACCTAACAGAAAAAGTGCCAGTTTGCATTAGGGAGTTTAGTTGCCGCAGAGGTACTGCCAACAAAATTACTAGATGGTCATAGCCTCACCTGACCCAAAAAGATCGTGAACGGCTTATATTAGCAAGTATTGGAGAAGGCTTGACTAATTTTAATTATGACATTTGTCAACTAAACATAAAATAAATTTGAATAAAAGCACGCAAAATTACGAAAATACGTAGAAAATTTATAAAAATCGGCATCTTGTCACATTAAATTCTGCAAAAACGACAAAAAACAATATTTTTTTACAACTTTTATTGAAAAAATAGTAAAATTTTACGAAAATACGTCTGTGTTGACGACCAATGAAAATAAATTTGAATAAAAATACGCAAAAATTACGAAAAGACGTATGTGTTGATCCCCAAAGTAACAAAAATTTGAATAAAAACGCACAATTTCGTTGAAAATCTTTACAAAGCGACTTTATAGTACCGAAAAAATGATGTAAAAAAGTTTTTAAGAGTTATTTCTAAACATAATTTTGCAAACGTTTAACAAATAAACCGTAATTTTTTAAAGTACATCACACAATTATGAAATCGTAGTTCAGTTTATATGAATTTTCGATACTTTGTATGTGAAAAAATAGCTTCAATTACTAATATTTGAATAAAAACATGCAATTTCCAAAGCATTTCGATCAAAATTTTAGAAAATCGACAGCATCTCCCATCAAAATTTATAAAAATCGGCATCTTGTCACATTAAATTCTGTAAAAACGACAAAAAACAATATTTTTTTTACAACTTTCATTGAAAAAATAGTAAAATTTTACGAAAATACGTCTGTGTTGACGACAAATGAAAATAAATTTGAATAGAAACACGCAAAAATTACGAAAAGACGTACCGGGTGGCCAATTAAGAAGGGCACTCGGCCCTATCTCGAAAAGTAATTGTCGTAAAGACTTGGGGTAAAAAAATTTACGACTAAAGCGGCTAAGAGAAAATGCTGGAAATTATTTTTAAGTTTCTAGAATGGCCGCCAGGGGGCGTAATCGTATTCTTGAATTTTAATTCCCGTTTTTTGAGAAATATTCTTATATTACAGATAACTAAAATGGACACCGTTTTAAAGCTGAGATAAATTCAATTCTTTTTTGTTATATACTTTTTGCTCTATCTCTTAAGGGAAAGTGGTGGGGGGTGTCTGAACATTTTCGGAAAGAAATGTCAATAACTTCAAAATGGCTGACCGGATTTTGTCAAACTTGGAGTCGTTGAAAAGGGCTTTTCTTAGGCTATCAACGCTGCCTTGAGCGGATTGATTTAGATTGCTTGTGTCGCCGCTAGAGGGCGTTTTGTGACAACACTACAAATGAAATAAATTTTCTCAAAAAAATTAAATGCAACGATATCACTTTTATTGCAACAAAAGATAGCCAAATAAGGGTCTAACACGCTAGTGAAAACCGCATTTCGATATTTGTTTCCTAACCTAAAATATCAGTAAAGGAAATTAAAACTCGAAATAATGTTGCATCTTTGGGAATGTTTTCAGTATACCTGCCATTATTAACTCCTAATTATCGTTCTTTTAGCAAAATATATATAAATTTACTGTTAAAATACCAACATTATATTTAAAATGTCAATAATAATTAATACTCATTCAATATGATTGAATAGTGCCTTTCTGTCCACACGAACTTCGAAATTTTTAAAATGCAAGTGTGCTTTGGAAAACCAAATAGCAAAAATTATAATGGTGCTGTTTAAGTGTCAATCATATTAAGATTGCAGCTATTTATAGTGCATTTTGGTTGCCTTATTTGTAAAAAAATGCCTTTTCCACCTGTAGAAGTGTTTGATATGTTTCGTGTTTATTTTCAAAACAATGAAAACGCAACTGTTTTTGTTAGAATATATGCGATGGAGTATCCTGATAGGCGCCATCCAACTGTTAAACTTTTTCGTGTGGACAGAAAGGCAATATTCAATCATATTGAATGAGTATTAATTATTATTGACATTTTAAATATAATGTTCGTATTTTAACAGTAAATTTATATATATATTGCTAAAAGAACGATAATTAGAATTTAATAATGGCAGGTATACTAAAAATATTTCCAAAGATGCGACATTATTTCGAGTTTTAACTTCATTTACTGATATTTTAGGTTAGGAAAGAAATATCGAAATGCGGTTTTCACTAGCGTGTTAAACCCTTATTTGGCTATCTTCTGTTGCAATAAAAGTAATATCGATGCATTTAATTTTTTTGAGAAAATCTACTTCATTTGTAGTGTTGTCGCGAAACGCCCTCTAGCGGCGACACAAGCAATCTAAATCAATCCGCTCAAGGCAACGTTGATAGCCTAAGAAAAGCCCTTTTCAACGACTCCAAGTTTGACAAAATCCGTTCAGCCATTTTGAAGTTATTGACTTTTCTTTCCGAAAATGTTCGGACACCCCCCACCACTTTTCGTTAAGAGATAGAGCAAAAGGCATATAACAAAAAAGAATCGAATTTATCTCAGCTTTAAAACGGTGTCCATTTTAGCTATCTGTAATATAAGAATATTTCTCAAAAAACGGGATTTAAAATTCAAGAATGCGATTACGCCCCCTGGCGGCCATCCTAGAAACTTAAAAATAATTTCCAGCATTTTCTCTTGGCCGCTTTAGTCATAAATTTGTTTACCCCAAGTCTTTACGACAAATACTTTTCGAGATAGGGCCGAGTGCCCTTCTTAATTGGCCACCCGGTATGTGTTGACCCCCAAAGTAACAAAAATTTGAATAAAATCACGCAATCATACAGCATCTCACATACATTTTCGCAAATATCGACATCATGTCACATAAATTATACAAAAACTGTCATCACGTCACTTGAAATTATACAAAATACGATATTTTTATTCAACACACAATGAAAATTGAACAAAAATCACGCAATCACACATCATATCACATAAATTTACACAAAAATCGACATCATGTCACATAAATTATACAAAAACTGACATCATATCACTTGAAATTATACAAAAAACAGTATTTTATTCAACACACGATGAAAATTGAACAAAAATCACGCAATTACAAGCCATCCCACATAAATTTTCACAAAAATCGACATCATGTTACATAAACTATGCATAATTTTGCAAATGTTTTACACTTTTTATAAAATGCATCGCTCAAAATTAAAAGAAATAGCAATTTCGTTGAAAAATTTGCAAATGTTTTACACTTTTCTATAAAATGTATCGCCCAAAATTAAAAGAAATCATAATTTTTTAAATTATATCACGCCATTATGAAATCGTAGATTGATTTTCACAAAAATCGACATTATGTTACATAAACTATGCATAATTTTGCAAATGTTTTACACTTTTTATAAAATGCATCGCTCAAAATTAAAAGAAATAGCAATTTCGTTGAAAAATGTGCAAATGTTTTACACTTTTTTATAAAATGTATCGCACAAAATTAAAAGAAATCACAATTTTCTAAATTATATCACGCCATTATGAAATCGTAGATTGATTTTTTGAAATTTTACACTTTGTAGCGGTAAAATAACTTTAAATACTAATATTTTAGCTTTAGATTTTGTAATTATTTCAGATTCGTGAAAAACAAAAGCAGAGTAGAAATAAAGAAACACAAACACTTTGTAATAAACAAATATATTGTTCTTATTTCGTATAATACTTAATAATATAAATATAAGTGTACAGCTGAATGGCTTATTTTCTAAAAATTCTCTAGCAATTTACAAAACTGTAGTTTGAGGTGCACAACATTTCAAATTAAAAAGGCTGCAAGTAATAAAATCAGAATTTCATTGTGTCATTTTAAAGTTTAAGATGCACCCAATCTAGAATTCCCTTCGTTTTTGGTGTTGATGACATCTGCCTTAGAGGCGTTTTTCTAACGGCCCTTTTTTGGAGGCGTTTCCTTATCGGCGTTCTTCTGACTGAACCTTTTTGATGTGGACTTGGATGAGTAGCTGGTGTTTTTAATTTATATTCTAAATCGGACTCGCAGTTATCAGTTTCCATTTCGTTTTTTCCTGTAGTACCAGTCGGGGTTGGCTTCTTTTGCTGTTTAGGTTTAGCTAGCAGCACATTAGCAACGTTAAGGTCTTTGATGTAATCAGCAAACTGTAGGCGTCCGGGTGGATTAATAGTTTTTCGAGGCCGCAGAGTGTCGTGAATTAAATCGACTATGTTAGACGCCGGTAAAATTTCACCCTTTATAGTAACGGTACCCTTGTGATCCCAGCTCACATCGCTTGAGGTACTCAAAATGCGTAGGAAAACTTCAGCTTTTTTCTTAAAAGTTTTGGGAAGTGTAGATAAAATAACGGCCATTTGATAGGCTGTCACTGGTTGTTTCAATAGGTATTTTGATTGGCTGCCTCGCCTAGTTTGTGAAATGAAGGAATCGTTGTAACACTTGATTGTACTGGATCCATTTATCGTGATCAGTTAATTTGGACTTTAAAACTTTTTGCATTTCGTCATCAAGCTGTGATAATATATTTTTCTCCGCATCATCGCCAGACTTAAGACGTTGGACAAATTCCGGCGATACAATCAACATCTTCCGCTCTTTGTCCATTTTAGTCGAAAAGGAGCTCAGTCGTTTGTTCTGGTAGAGCCGTCGTGAATAAACTAGCTTAAAATCAAGACTTTCATAATAAATATATAAAAAAATATGACAGGTACGGGAATCGAACCCGTATTCTCTCTCGAGATCAGAGCTTAAATCTGACGCCTTAACCATTCGGCCAACCTGCCTCCCTATATAAACGAGCACTCTCTGCATAATTAAGAAAACATATAGTTTAAAACCCTTCTACATGCAATTTCAAACAATATTTCATATAAATTAAGCCATGTACAAATTTCTAAATCGGTTTTGATATATATTTTATCGAAAGACTTGACCCTCAGCTGCCGTTTTATTACTATTTGTCGTGATGCGTCATCGCTGAATTTTACAAGTGCCAACCTGTCTGCGATGTGACGCACGCAGTGTTTCCATACCTTTTTATTTTAAAATTTTATAAAACCAGAGGCCCGACTGATGCCGCACTAACACGTTTTAAACCATTGTACTCTGTTACCTGATGCGGCAGCAGTTTGGACCTCTGGTTTTATAAAATTTTAAAATAAAAAGGTATGAAAACACTGCGTGCGTCACATCGCAGACAGGTTGGCACTTGTAAAATTCAGCGATGACGCATCACGACAAATAGTAATAAAACGGCAGCTGAGGGTCAAGTCTTTCGATAAAATATATATCAAAACCGATTTAGAAATTTGTACATGGCTTAATTTATATGAAATATTGTTTGAAATTGCATGTAGAAGGGTTTTAAACTATATGTTTTCTTAATTATGCAGAGAGTGCTCGTTTATATAGGGAGGCAGGTTGGCCGAATGGTTAAGGCGTCAGATTTAAGCTCTGATCTCGAGAGAGAATACGGGTTCGATTCCCGTACCTGTCATATTTTTTTATATATTTATTATGAAAGTCTTGATTTTAAGCTAGTTTATTCACGACGGCTCTACCAGAACAAACGACTGAGCTCCTTTTCGACTAAAATGGACAAAGAGCGGAAGATGTTGATTGTATCGCCGGAATTTGTCCAACGTCTTAAGTCTGGCGATGATGCGGAGAAAAATATATTATCACAGCTTGATGACGAAATGCAAAAAGTTTTAAAGTCCAAATTAATTGATCACGATAAATGGATCCAGTACAATCAAGTGTTACAACGATTCCTTCATTTCACAAACCAGGCGAGGCAGCCAATCAAAATACCTATTGAAACAACCAGTGACAGCCTATCAAATGGCCGTTATTTTATCTACACTTCCCAAAACTTTTAAGAAAAAAGCTGAAGTTTTCCTACGCATTTTGAGTACCTCAAGCGATGTGAGCTGGGATCACAAGGGTACCGTTACTATAAAGGGTGAAATTTTACCGGCGTCTAACATAGTCGATTTAATTCACGACACTCTGCGGCCTCGAAAAACTATTAATCCACCCGGACGCCTACAGTTTGCTGATTACATCAAAGACTTTAACGTTGCTAATGTGCTGCTAGCTAAACCTAAACAGCAAAAGAAGCCAACCCCGACTGGTACTACAGGAAAAAACGAAATGGAAACTGATAACTGCGAGTCCGATTTAGAATATAAATTAAAAACACCAGCTACTCATCCAAGTCCACATCAAAAAGGTTCAGTCAGAAGAACGCCGATAAGGAAACGCCTCCAAAAAAGGGCCGTTAGAAAAACGCCTCTAAGGCAGATGTCATCAACACCAAAAACGAAGGGAATTCTAGATTGGGTGCATCTTAAACTTTAAAATGACACAATGAAATTCTGATTTTATTACTTGCAGCCTTTTTAATTTGAAATGTTGTGCACCTCAAACTACAGTTTTGTAAATTGCTAGAGAATTTTTAGAAAATAAGCCATTCAGCTGTACACTTATTTTTATATTATTAAGTATTATACGAAATAAGAACAATATATTTGTTTATTACAAAGTGTTTGTGTTTCTTTATTTCTACTCTGCTTTTGTTTTTCACGAATCTGAAATAATTACAAAATCTAAAGCTAAAATATTAGTATTTGAAGTTATTTTACCGCTACAAAGTGTAAAATTTCAAAAAATCAATCTACGATTTCATAATGGCGTGATATAATTTAGAAAATTGTAATTTCTTTTAATTTTGTGCGATACATTTTATAAAAAAGTGTAAAACATTTGCAATTTTTTCAACGAAATTGCTATTTCTTTTAATTTTGAGCGATGCATTTTATAAAAAGTGTAAAACATTTGCAAAATTATGCATAGTTTATGTAACATAATGTCGATTTTTGTGAAAATCAATCTACGATTTCATAATGGCGTGATATAATTTAAAAAATTGTGATTTCTTTTAATTTTGGGCGATACATTTTATAGAAAAGTGTAAAACATTTGCAAATTTTTCAACGAAATTGCTATTTCTTTTAATTTTGAGCGATGCATTTTATAAAAAGTGTAAAACATTTGCAAAATTATGCATAGTTTATGTAACATGATGTCGATTTTTGTGGAAATTTATGTGGGATGGCTTGTAATTGCGTGATTTTTGTTCAATTTTCATCGTGTGTTGAATAAAATATCGTTTTTTGTATAATTTCAAGTGATATGATGTCAGTTTTTGTATAATTTATGTGACATGATGTCGATTTTTGTGTAAATTTATGTGATATGATGTGTGATTGCGTGATTTTTGTTCAATTTTCATCGTGTGTTGAATAAAAATATCGTATTTTGTATAATTTCAAGTGACGTGATGACAGTTTTTGTATAATTTATGTGACATGATGTCGATATTTGCGAAAATTTATGTGAGATGCTGTATGATTGCGTGATTTTATTCAAATTTTTGTTACTTTGGGGGTCAACACATACGTCTTTTCGTAATTTTTGCGTGGTTCTATTCAAATTTATTTTCATTTGTCGTCAACACAGACGTATTTTCGTAAAATTTTACTATTTTTTCAATGAAAGTTGTAAAAAAATATTGTTTTTTGTCGTTTTTACAGAACTTAATGTGACAAGATGCCGATTTTTATAAATTTTCATGGGAGATGCTGTCGATTTTCTAAAATTTTGAACGAAATGCTTTGGAAATTGCATGTTTTTATTCAAATATTAGTAATTGAAGCTATTTTTTCACATACAAAGTATCGAAAATTCATATAAATTGAACTACGATTTCATAATTGTGTGATGTACTTTAAAAAATTACGGTTTATTTGTTAAACGTTTGCAAAATTATGCTTAGAAATAACTCTTAAAAACTTTTTTACATCATTTTTTCGGTACTATAAAGTCGCTTTGTAAAGATTTTCAACGAAATTGTGCGTTTTTATTCAAATTTTCGTTACTTTGGGGATCAACACATACGTCTTTTCGTAATTTTTGCGTATTTTTATTCAAATTTATTTTCATTGGTCGTCAACACAGACGTATTTTCGTAAAATTTTACTATTTTTTCAATAAAAGTTGTAAAAAAATATTGTTTTTTGTCGTTTTTGCAGAATTTAATGTGACAAGATGCCGATTTTTATAAATTTTCTACGTATTTTCGTAATTTTGCGTGCTTTTATTCAAATTTATTTTATGTTTAGTTGACAAATGTCATAATTAAAATTAGTCAAGCCTTCTCCAATACTTGCTAATATAAGCCGTTCACGATCTTTTTGGGTCAGGTGAGGCTATGACCATCTAGTAATTTTGTTGGCAGTACCTCTGCGGCAACTAAACTCCCTAATGCAAACTGGCACTTTTTCTGTTAGGTTAGGTTGTTTTCAGTTTAAGGTTATATTTTCTGAATAGGTACATTGTTGCCTGATCTCTCTCTAGTCTCGACATCAACTCGTGTTCTTTTAGATCTGGTCTGTCCTTTTTAAACTGCAACTAGCATCGTTTAATGGAAATTTTTTGTTGTAACAAAATTATATTGGGCATTTTGATTTTTCCTTTGACGGAAATTAAAATTACTTTTACACACTTGATAAAGCATTTATTTTCTTACGAATATTAAAATAATAAGTTTGGCAATGTGGTGGCAAGAAAATGTCGAACAGACACTGACAGAAAAAAAGTTGCATCCGCTACATCACCGAATCAGTTAGTCCAACATGAAAAGAAAAAATAATAGGCAACTCTGTCCCAAAAAGGTCGTGAACGGATTATATGTTTATCTCTTTCTTACTCAAGCAATACGTATATCTTCTTGTTCATGTTATTGCTGATATATATAATTGTGACCGATCGCCCATTTAATTTTAAACTAGCTGTTGTAATTTATAAGCGGCTAAAACTCAGTCAAAAATAACATTTAAAATTTATTTATAATATGAATATGGAAGTGTAATGTCAGAACAGCTAAGTGGTACAATATTCAAACCTTTAAAACCAAACAAATCACAGGCACCGACCTGTTTTAAAAAGGGAACTTAGACGGAAATTTCCAATAGTAGGTAGGGACAATGAGGATCTCGTTAATCCAGCCATATAGCAGGCACAAATTATAAAATTATTAATTATGACACATCCAACAATAAAATCAGTTTTTTAAAATTACTACAAGTCATTTAACAACACAGGTAATGCATTTCCAATTTCATAAATAACCTTTTTTGAAAAATAGTTTGTTTAAAGCTGGGCTCGTGACACGTAAGTGACTATGTTTAATTCCTTTAACCCCGATCGCTTCGATAGCCTAGTTGGTTAAGGCTTCGTACTCGTAATGCTGTGATCGCTGGTTCGACTCCAGCCATGGGACATCGCAGGAAGCTTTTTTTAAATTAAAATAAATGTGAGAAAACCAAGATGAACGACACCCGAGAAATTAAATTCAAAACAGGGACTTAGAAAAATCTGAAAAAAAATTAAAATTTAAATATTCGCGCGAAATTAAAATGGCCTCCGTGCATGAGAGAGAGAGTAGCTTCGATGAGGGAGACGGAAGATCTACCAGTTTGAAATTCAAATATTTCCGCGAAAATTCTAAATTAAAAACGACACCTGTGAGAAATGTGCGCGCAGAAAACAAAGATGGACGACACACCGCGAAGTTTAAATTCAAAAACTGGGACTTAGAAAAAAATCTGAAAAAATTTAAATTTCAAATATTCTCGCCAGAAATCCAAGATGGCCGCCGAAGTCCGACGCGTAATTTTAATCGGAAGCAAATGCGTAATTTAATCAGTAGCACATGTGAAAATTAATTAGATCAAACCGCGAAAAAATTAGATCAAACCGCGAAATTAATTGGGTCAATCCGCGAATTAAAATTAAAACCGCGAAATCCGCGAATAAAACCGCGAAAACCGCGAATAAAACCGCGAATTACACCGCGAATCAAAATTTGATTGACAGCTATCAAAAACAAGGTGCCCCTATACTACTTCCGGCGATATTTTTTGTTTGTACTTTATATTTCTTGTATGGTTCTCACATTCATGTGCTGCATCCTCTATTCTTTACTTAACATTTACAGAATTGTTTTGATGGTCGATTAACAGGTCTTGAGGGTATTTTTCCATCCGTCTTATGCAACTGGATTAATCATAAATTCTTCTTTTTCATTTGTTTGGCCAAGAAGCCAAGGGATCAACATTTGGAACTACAATATGAAAAGCATCTTTTACAATAGATATTCTCTACTGACTTGGTTCGGCTTCTCGTTATATCTCATCTCAGATTTCTGACACGCAGGTGATGCAGCTTTCTGTGAGAAGCATAATAGTATTTTACATTACAAGCCAGGTAAAACAGTTTTTACTGGCGATAGGATTGGGATGACTGGCGAGCCGTTAGGCGAGCCTGTCATATCCTTGAGCCAGTAAAAATGGTTACCTGGAGTGTATTGTTGAATATTTTATTTGTTCCTCACTTCTAATAACTAGAAATTTACCGTTTATTCAAAATGTCAAACTGACAAGCAACTAAATTAATCAGTATGACACATACTAAGGAAGACAACTCTGGCTTTGCACGCTATCATTTATCTATGAGCACGCTTGTAAAATATAACTGGCTAGCCAGTAAAAAATTTACTGGCTAGCCAGTTATGAAACATTTTCAAAGTGAATACAGTGACTTGATAAATTGATGTTTACAAGTGAGGAACAAATAAATACTTTTATTTGTTCCTCACTTGTAAACATCAAGTAATCAAGTCACTGTATTCACCTTGAAAATGTTTCTTAACTGGCTAGCCAGTAAATTTTTTACTGGCTAGCCAGTTATATTTTACAAGCGTGCTCATAGATAAATGATAGCGTGCAAAGCCAGAGTTGTCTTCCTTAGTATGTGTCATACTGATTAATTTAGTTGCTTGTCAGTTTGACATTTTGAATAAATGATAAATTTCTAGTTATTTACAAGTGAGAAACAAATAAAACATTCAACAATACACGCCAGGTAACCATTTTTACTGGCTCAAGGATATGACAGGCTCGCCTGACGGCTCGCCAGTCATTCCAATCCTATCGCCAGTAAAAACTGTTTTACCTGGCTTGTAATGTTAAATACTATAATTCACAACCATATATGTAATAAGGTCATTACTGACCTTTAAAAAGTTGGAGAATGAGCCATTAATAACTTTTACTTCCCACCCCGGGCGGGAAGTAGATTACCATGAGAGCCGGAAGACATTGTTCCTCTTGGGTGGAAAATTACAGATCAATACTTCCATCTCTTGGTCGGAAAGTGACATTTCTGTCAATTCTCGAAAACATCAAATGTTAGTCACAACCTGTTAAATAGTTTTTTACAATAAAGTGGTTGTGAATAAAATAGTATACATACCACGGTGAAAAGTTTCATTCGTGTCTCGGTACTACGAATGTGTAGGCAGCAGATGGTGTTATAAAGATTACAAAAGACAACATAATTCTTCTTGCCATGGATATCTCTGATCTGGAACTTTTGCAATATACTTTCACAATTTGTTTGTTTTGGGGTATATATTATGTTCCCGTTAATTCAATGCCAATGGCTGCCAAGGGCAAACATTTTTATTGTTGTTCGAATCTATCTTCTAGCAGTTGGTACGAATTTTAGATACTGATTTTTTTGCTACAATAGGTTAGGTCATCAAACTCTAACTTAGTGATCTCACGAATGTTGTGGTTATACGTCAACACCCCGCCCAGTTAAAAAAAAAATTGAAAGTTTAACTGTATCAGCAAAGACAGTCAAACTAGAGGGGGTGGGGTTGGTATGTATATCAAAAGTAATATCAACTATTGTGCCTTTACTTTTTAGTCTAATCTTGAACAAATATCCCTATACTTTATCGATCTCCTAATTAATACCCACTCGCGACTATATTGTATGTTTAGGTGATCTACACAAGATTAATGACACTATAACGAAATTTCATACTCGCTTGGATACATTGGGCATGGTGTGAATAATTCATGAACCTATAAGGATTATTAAAAGTTTAATAACCTTACTTAAATTGATAATAATTTGCAGGAACAAGCTAGAAATATTAAAAGTCGCAGATCATTGTAAGATACTCTGCACTTCACTGCTATCAGTAAAAGCTGCTCTTCAACGTACTATTCGTAATTTTAGAGATTTCTCAATGCTTCACCATGATCTTTTTTATTCCGGACTTATATGCTGTTCTATGGTTCACTATGTTTGGTATTCAGAATATTAAAGATAAAACACATTTTCAGCAAGACCTAACTCTATTTAAATCTAAAAAAAAACAATAAATTTCATTCATTTTGATTATGATGAATCACTAAGAAATCTTGTTACTGTCACAATTTTTAGAGAAAGGAAAGGGTATGTGCGTTTAAAATTTACTAACAATAATAGCTGGAAATCTATTTGGAACGAATTTCATAAGTTGAATATCACTAATAATCACAATTCTTAAAAATTGCTCGTAAATACGCAAAACTTAAATTAAAGACATTTTTCAGATTTCCTCTAATCTTGAACATTTTCCACACACTAAACTGTAAATTTCACTTGTACCCTAACGGTATACAGCTATATTAGTCTTTCTTTCCGGATTTATTAAAAGAGCCTTATCAGAGTAAATTCTCTTCTCTCAATTCCCACATGTTGACTCTTTGCATCTTCACCCACGTATTACCAAAGAGCGTTTTCTCGTTCTTTGTAATGTTTTTCTTATTTTAATTCTGCAGCACCAAATTGTTCGCTTTACTAATTATACTGATTCTGCTTTCGACTTCGTTCTTCAATTTAACAAGTTTACTAATTTATCTTCTGTTCTTACTTAAATTTGTGATGGCATTGTCAATTATCCAATAAAAGCTAGTTTGGATATTTATAATTACATTTAATTAGAATTTATTGTTATCTCTATTGATCTTTATCACCCAACAAATTCCTTAATTTTTAATCGCATTGCAATATTGTCATATACATGCCATATACATTACTCACACTTTAAAAATGTACACCGTTAATTATAATATTAAACGCAAAATATCTTCCAAATTAATTAAATTTGAATAATGTCTCAAATTAAATCTTTCACTGTAATCTGAAAAATTACATCATCATTAGAATATAATATAAATTGTTATACTTTTTTTAATTATTAATACTGTATCCGATGGGTATAATAAATTTTTAAATAAATCGGCCCTAATTATTTTCAGTACTTGTAATTTGCCCAGCTAGTATTTTTTTTCTAAACTTATAATTAAATCACTCTATCTCAAGGTTAGGTCGCTACATCCAAACTAATTACTACTATGAACTGGCTTCTGCTATGTAGTCCAATTTTATACAGCAATCGATTCAAGAAGTGTCCGAGAGTTGCAGTCGATCACCAGGTTCGGTACGATTCTACATTCCTGCCTTGCTGACAGCAGGCGTACAACGGCTAATGGTCCGGAGCATCGTGGGAGCTCCAGCGAGGCTGCAGGTACACCGAGATCGTCTTAGAAGCCATCAAAAGAACATATTTTGCCAGTTAAAAAGTGTCTTTTTGTGATTCTGTTCGAATAGCGTCGGTTTGCGTTTAACTTTCGGTAGTGGCGTCTCTAGAAGTGTTTGGTTTTAAGACGCAGTTACTTTAAATTTTTCTGTCATAGCAACAGAGTGTAACTAGAACTTTCAATAATTATAAGCAAAGTTGGTAGCAAATTAATTTTGGATGCAGCGACCTAACCCTCTAGATAAAGTCATTCTATTAATTATAAAGATAGAATTACAATATTAGCCGGGCACTTTACAAAAACCTGTTGTAGATTTATAGTCATTTAATTAACGGAGACAATTAATATCATCACAACGTGTATATATATATACAGGGCGATTTATAACATACGGAGGAGGTTCTTAGAGTAGAGGGGACTAAAGCAACATTAATAAAATTTTTAGAAAATCCCAATAATTAAAAAGTTGAGAGTTACAGCTTAGTTAAATAAGAAGTAGTTTATGTTTTAAATTTAAATTGGGGATATTTGATATAACTGAACCACATTTAGTTAAATATATGATTTAACTGAACCACATTTAGTTAAATATATGATTTAACATAAATGTAAAATAGATACTACCGCTTCTTAATTTTTCCTTTTAATGCCTAATACTTCTTGTAGCAACTATTGTGGGTTGCTGAATAATAAAAAAATAATAGGCAAGTTGTTGGAGAAATTTGAGAAAGTGTCAAATTGACATTTCAGTAAATTGGAACACATCAAATTTAAGATTTATTATTAGTGGTTGTTATTAAGTTATTAGTTCGGATAAACTGGTGAATTACACTAACGATGAATACATGGACATGATAATAGTTAATGGAGCTGCCGATGAAAGTGCTGCACGAACACGACGTATGTATTTAGAAAAATTTCCAAATCAACCGACCCCTTCCGGAAACACATTTCTCCGGGTTATTTAACGGGGAAGAGATACTGGGAATTTACAACTGCAGAAGGGTCATGAAGGTAGAAGACCAAATCGACACGCGAAAAAGAATGTACGGTTTGTACCCTTTTCATTTCCAGAAGGTACAAGTACTTACTCCCAACGATTATCCGTTGCGACAGCAGTTTTGTGAGTGGCTGCTGAATCGTACGGAAGCAGAAGCAGGTTTTACAACAAACACACTGGTAACTGACAAATGCTGTTTCACAAGGAATGGTAAGCCCAACTTCCACAATGTTCACACATGGGCTGATCAATATCCTCATGCGATCTGCCAAAGTAACTTTCCGCAACGTTTCGGTTTCAATTTATGAGCTGGAATTGTGAACGACACCTTATAGGACCTTTCGAATTGCCGGCGCGTGTCAGTAATGAATCTTACTTGCATTTTTACAAGAAGTTTTACCAGGACTCCTAGAAAATGTTTCATTGGTTGTGCTACATAACATGTAGTTTATGCATGATGGCTGTCCATTTTAGTCGTCCTGTAAGAGATTATCTCGATCATACCTTTTCGCAACGGTGGATAAGCCGGGGTGGATTTATTTAATGGCCTCCACGCAGCCCTGATCTCAACCCACTAGACTTCTTTTCATGGAGATACCTAAAATACCAAGTACATGCAACTAAAGTTGATACCATTGAAGAGTTGCGTCATCGAATCAACGTTGCTACAGAGGACTTGCGAGAACAATTTTCGTCCATAAATTATGTTTGTCATCTGTAATAAGAGCATGTATTTGCCTTATCACTTTCAAGACCACTATAGAATACTCAAGTGCTATATCTTTCATCTTAATTTGCATCAAATTCAAATTCTATTAATGACTTTCATTTAAACAGCCAGTTGATTGTATTGATCTTCCAAATTCTATTTTTATATTTAGCTTCATCCAAAATCTGCTCTTTATGTATCACAGCAGAGGAACGACTAGACTCAGGCGATTCTGTTGGTTACTGACGACAGAGATTGCTAAAGTAGGAGCTAAGGAAGAAGAATATTAATTAGGGATCATCTGTGATAGTAGCAAACTTGCCGTGAAGCCGTGAAAACGAGGGAAGCTCTGGAAGGTGACAGTAGCGTTGGTGAAGTAGAACAAGTAGACCATTCCTGGTAGCAGCCAAGCGTTTGACAGGTTGACAGCTGTTTGTCAGTAAGCAGTGCATCACATCAGGATTAACTGGGGATCCGGGCTGTGGATATCAGAAGGAGTCCTTTCTTGGCGGTGACATTGAAGCAGGGAGAGTAAGATCAGGTCAAGGTGGATTTTTAGTTTGTCCTATTGAAGCTATAATAAATAAAAGACAATTAAAAAGTGTAATAAACTATAATCAAATACTTACCGTACAATATTGAGTCAATAAGAGGTGAATAGAAGTTATATTTGATAGAAACTATTAGTAGAGCACTGTTTGACGTACAAGGTGACAGTTCGCGTCATTAAACAATATAAAGTCATTATTAGAATAAAATTTCAGTTAATAAGCAACTAGATAATCGAACCAACCCTGAAAAGAGTCTCAAGGCGCTATCGATTTTAATAAGTAAATTATATTGAATTTCAAACTATACAATTCAAGTTAAAAAAAATGTGAGAGGAGTCAATATAATATATAACTATGTTTTATTTAGTTGAATAGGGTTATTTAAAATATCATAAATGGGCTTAATAATCTTAAAATGAGCTCTTATCTTATATGGGTCGGGTCTCTACATCCAGGCAAGTACTATTTTGATTAGTATTGAATTGCAAGAAGTAATTTGCCATCAAATCGATCATAGTGTTATTATTTTTAGTAATTTAAAAGTAAATACTTTGTGTATTAGTAATTTAACTAACGGGATAGCAGGATATTATTTAATTACTGGGAACATGAACTTAAATATGGCGTTCGAACATCACAAATCGCAAAAATAAGTCCGCTACTAACCGAAAATTGTTTGTGATGACGTAATTGAAGCTTTTCCAAGGTGATAACAAATGCCGTAAGTAAATATACGTCAAGAAACAATGCACTCAAGGGACGCCTCTGTCGGAAGTGCTTATAAAACCGACGCCACCAAGAAATTCGCTTTATGACCTATTTGTTGCCCTTGGAACGGAATTAGGGCACAAGTCGAGCTCCTAGCGTGTTTCACGATACTAGCCCCCTCTTTGTCCTTTGGCCAGCCTCTGATCGCGTCCGCAGAACTATTCCTGTAGCTGTACCACTATGACGCCAAAAGCTGCTTCCAGCTGTCCGCATTGCTCACACCTAGGGATGCACTGCTGTACACCAAGATCATTGCCTATCTTCAGCTTCCAGGGGCTCTAATTACTAAGCTTGGATGTCTAAACACAGGCACCTGAATACAAGCCTAAGCTCGATGCACCGATAAAACACTTATCAGTCTTCTGCAAAGGTTGTACGGATGAATGCACTCCACCACAGCACAGCCACGAGACATTCAATTAATTTTTAAACTCATTTATTGATCTAGCCAAAATAATAACACCTTCCAGCTTGGCTTCCTCCCCCCAACGGTTCGTCAATGATACTGAATTGCTTTACAGTGTTTCCAAGCCTACTCCGGTAGCATTTTGTTTAAATCAAGGCTAACACTTTTTTCAATACAGTTTTACATTTGTTATGAAAACCAATGCTATTTCATACTATTTACAAAAATTAAACTAGCACTTTCTGGTATATTATTAGAAAATACTATTTCGGCTCTCAGGAGCGGTAGATTGTCTCTTTTCAGGTAAAGTATCTTTTATTCTTTAAATACGTCAAAGTATCAGCAAGAAAAGTTGTTCAAAATATAAGATTATAGTCCAATGCCACATTTTAAAAATATCGGCTTGCTTTTATAAAACCGTGTTACCACAAAATTGTTTCATATAATACACACGGTTTCATAAAAGTAAACTCAGAAAGACCAATCTAACATTTTAGTATTAAGGTTATCTACTCAGAAATTGACGAATAATATCACCAAGTGTTTTGTTTTTCACCATTTTAGATACACTCTTATAGACAACATGAACGATTTGCCTTATGAAGTGTAAATCTATTCTTAAATATTTTAGAAACTTTGCTTATCATTCAGCAGGAGAATTCAGCGAATTTGGTGGAAATCGGTAGTCAGAAGGACCTGTACTCTTGACAGCACTAGACTGTCAAGTATCGATAGGATGCGGATAACGTTATAATCGGTATGGGATCTATATAAAAAGCAGGTAACTTTAACAAGCCGCATTAGTTGTAAACGCAAACGCCAACTAGTACATGATGATAATATTAATGTTATGGGTAGTATTTACAATTCGTGGTGCTTGTGGTGCGGTTCAATCGGATATACCTTATGAAGATCTAAATCTACTTGCATATAGAACAGAACAAATTCTAACAGGCAACAAGAGTCTTCGTATTTCGACATCATGCCAAGCTCATCTAGACCAGTTTCGCAAGAGTTTGATATCTGGAAAGCAAGAAGATTTGTGGGCAAAACGAAGTAAGATTTGACCTTATTTATTTAAAGTACATTATAGAAGTTTTCATTTCGCACCAAAAACGTATAGGATTTGAAAAGAAATCTCTTAGCAGGGTCTCGATTAAATGTTCATAATTTGTGTTAAACTACCAATAAATTATTCAAACTGAAGGTTCTATTTTATGTCAAGGCATATGAATATAAGCTTGCGATCACAAACGCTATATATTTTGAATTTTAATTTATCGTCATGCAATTTTTGTTAGGACAGAGAATGGCAACCGATGATTAAACGTGCCTTGTTTTATATAGTGTTCGACGCACGCGCTAAGATTCCCAGCGGATTGTTAGATGGAAATGCCGCTGATTTTGGATCTTTTGATGAATGTATGAGTATTGAAGCACACATTTCCCAATCCGATGCAATTTATGGAAAATATTGCGTTGGCGTAATCCCCGTGAATCTAGCAGGGCTGAGGTTAGCAACACCTCTAGGAAGAGGAATGGCTCCTGATAGTAAAATGGGAATATTTCTAGCCACGTGTTTACCTCACAGTTGCTCTGTAGCGGATGCGCACGAAATCTATTCCGGCATAGGAATGCTATTTTATGAGCAAATGTGTCAGACCAAATCGTCCCAACCGGAGCTAGATGCAGCCAGTATTGCAACTATGTAAGACACTAATAAGAATATCTTTCTGCTTAATAAAAAGTAATATTGCAGAGTTTTTCTTGGCTTGGTTTTACTAATTATGGTTCTGGCGACTGCTTATGATTGTATACTTCACTACCAGAAAAAAGGTGAGTTATTTAATTTTTTATCAATTTTCAATAAACTTATTTTATTTTCGTTCACATCTGTTGCCAAGTTTTATATCGACTTATTTTTGTAATGCTTGATTTCACTAGTTATCATCGAAATTAAACCAGAAATATATTGTAAAAGGCGTAATACAACTGTAGACCTTAGAATATGCTGCTCGCTCAAGGTACACGCTTTGCAATATTTTTAAGTGAATAAAAACTTCATATCAGTAGCAGCAGCATTATGATGAATGTTGTACCATCAGTCGTAGAGTTGTAGAGATAAGAAACCTGAAGGGCAACCTTAATCTCTAATTTGATCTCCAATGTTAATAAGTTGAGCACACTTCCCACTCTCAGCTTTAATGGAAAACAAAGTGTAGTCGTGAATATTGCACAGATCATAATCACTAGGTATAGGTCTATTGACCTATTCCATCTTAATATTTATTACATTTTATGGTCTATCCACCCTGAAGATCTGCTTTATAGTTTCGTAAACATAGTTACTTTTATCAGTTTTGTTTCCACTCTACATCGGTAGTCTAAGCTGACTTTCTGCTCTATGGGACAATTGTTGATTACTACTGTTTTGCATTGTAGGGCTTTGGGTAAACTACCTTCATTTTTTATTTGATATTGTTCGGCCACGATAATTGTTTGCTAAATTCTCGGAGTACAGTATAGATGTCATTGCAAAAAGATATAAGTTTAGTTCCATTTTACACTGCCATCTGGTCACGTACGTACCACTCCAAAAATTTAATCTCGGTACCACAGATACTTCGTTCTTGACACTCACTTAGTTTACTTAATTACTATACATCCATACGGCGCACTCACCAGTAATCACAGCAAAAGAAAATGAGAATTTTCACTGGAACTTTTTCCCCATGCTTTCCTTGTACCTGGACCCCTATGGCTTTAAACGCTTCTCGAAAAACAAATGGTCGAAAGAAAACGTTTGTTTTCTAATGATGAGATCATAATTGAAGTTGACAAAGATCTTTCAGAAGTTACTATGGTACTTAAGTATCGTTAGACCAAACCTTTGGAAGGCTTATGTTAAGATATTAAAAAAGGGTATCCTATTAGCCTCATTCTTCAATTCTAATCCATAGATCTTATCAAACACTGCTGGTATATTCGATCGTTACTTGATTTAATTTATACAGTGATCGCCAAAAAGTTGGCATTAAATGGGAAACATTTTTATTTAGAATTTTTTGGAAAATCAAGCACTTACGATCAGAGCAGTTGAACAAAATTACAAACTAAAACTGTCACGTGACTTGCGTCATCTGTCAAATTTTAAATTTTTGAAAATAATTGAGAAGTATTAACGTATTAACCAACATAGAAACAAATTTTACAAAAAAAGTTGGTTACGATATGATTTTTTATCGAAATGAAACATTCTGTATCAAAATTTAAAAAAAAGATTCAAAATTTTAGAACATGTCAACTGAGTAAAGAAAAATCGCATTTAGGTAACTGCAAAGAACATTTCCAGGATTTTTGTTAAATTAATGTATTAACAGAGGTAGATTAACGTTTTAAGAAACCATTTAAATAGATATTAACTATAATTCAAAATATTTCTTCTAAGAAGCGCCTTGCACATAAAACTTAAAAATTACGCAACGTTGTTACTTTTCTGTAAATAATTACATTTCTAAAGGAATAATTAACATTTACTATTATTTTTTCCAATAAGAAATCTTAAAGTATTTATCTACAAAAATTTAAATTTTGAAATTACGTCTTGGTATGTGAAATTCTGAAAAACAGTGAAAAAACTGAAAACTAAAATTTTTGTGGAAGTTACAAATAATTGAAATTGTTCAGTTAGCTCAAACTATTACAGTATAAAAAAGTCTCCTTGAAATTTTGCTTGATATCTGAAAAATAGTACTTTTTGGATTTTGACAATTTCGAAACACTTCATTTTCTAAGTAAAACTACTATGTATATCTGATAGGGGCTGAATAGGTTTTCAGACAAGTACTAATTATTACCGTAAATTTTTTTTATGAAAAATCAAAAATAAAAATTTTGCTCGTAACGAACATGTGCTGCCCCCTATCGACTACTAACTTGGTCTATACAAATATTAAATAAAATGGAAGAGGAAAGCCACACACTTCTTTCACTCCACAATTTCTTATGTTAGGTATTATCCGTTGTCTGAATGTTGTATTGATTTAGAGGTTCATTTGTTGGGGAATCTCTTACCAATGAATATATCATATAGTTTATTTCTTTTCATCTTTGGTGTATAGTTCAAAGAGTAGCAGGTGTCTACTTCAGGGAAGCGAGCCTTGTTTCTCTGCCTCCTTTTATTACTGTTGGGGTTTAGATGCCAACCTTCATCCCATCCACGTGTGATGTATTCTTCTTATAATCCTAGTTCTCTACCAAGCTGCAACGGCCAGCGTGGTAGAATACCACCAACTCCCTTCAAACCAAATAAAATGGCGATTCGTGAAAACAATCCCCAGGTGGGTCGAGGGGAAAGTTTGTAGTCCCACACTGTCAGTCTGCTCCATAGGAATAGCAAGAAGTATATTAATTAACGAAGTGTTAGGAAGCCTATGGAAAGATGCATTGATGATATTCACCTGACAACAGAAGATAAAGACAATTGGAAAAGACTTGCAGATGTGTATTTCCAACAGTGGAGGAATTATGGTAGGTCATATTTGTGTCTCTTCTAGATTACATACACTACCAAAAATATATAATCAACGCAAGATTGGCGTTTACGGAATACGTATGGGGCTTCGAATAGAAGATATTCACTGATGATATTAATGTTTTTCCTTGTTTTTTTCTCACCTTTAAATTTCGATTCCAAAGTGAGACTGGTATACTAAATTCTTATTATTATTTTTTATCGAATTTTCCCCTTGGGAACGCTATTAATCTAATTTCTGTATGGCATCGTTTTTTTATTACCTCCGTCTATGTTATTCTGTTTCACTTCCAGTTGTTTTTTCTTAGACCTTACTTCCATAGATCTACATTCTGTTTCGCTTTGATTATTTGGCTATCTGTGATTGTTAGCATGTGTTCTATCCAACCATATATTCGCACTTCGATCATTCTTATATTATGTTTAGCTTTTATATCTTCTAGTATCTCACGGGAAAATTTATGTCTATATTCGCTATCACAAATTGTCTTTGGTCATAAGATTTTTACTAGCATTCTTTTCTGTCATATTTTTAATCGTTCTACTTTTCGTGCATAGTGTATCTGCTGCATACATACCCATCAATCTTTTCAATCTGTTATTGGACTTTCTGCTTATTCTCTTGCTTCCCAATATTATTCGTATTGCCGAAGTTAGCGTTGTTTCCTGTCGTACACTTTCCATACAATCAAGAAAAAGATGCTTTAGAGGAGAACAAATCTATTTGACAATACTAACCGATACAGTAGCCGTGGCAGCTGGGCAATAAGAAAACAAAGTGCATTCAACGGCACCTGTAGAAAATCAAACAAGGCAAGAGAAGAACGGAAAGAGAATCAAAATTATACAAACTAAAGCAAGACAAAATAATGTATATAGCAACAAACAACGTAAGAGGTACATATGCTGAAGGGGAGTTGCTAAACCTAACGAAAATCATGAGAGAATATAACATATATCTTTTAGCAATAGAAGAAGCAAAGCAAAAGGGAAATAGCAGAAATCAATTAAGAGACTGTGTGTTTTTCAATAGCGGGGGCGATAGAAAAATGCTGGCTCAGGCTTCCTAATAAGCAACAGAAGGAAAACGGAGGGGGTAGAATTTAAGCAAGTATTGAGTAGAACGTGTATGTTGAGAATTTAGAAGAAGATACAGAAATATAAGCTTTATAAACGCACACCCACCGTCTAAGGAAAAGAGGCTGAAATTAAAAATCAATTTTATGGGCAGCTAGAGCAACTGTATAATAGAATTCCAACATATGATACCAAACTGGTTATGGAAGAATTTAATTCAAAAATAGGGAGAAAGAGACCAACGAAAACGGAAGAGAATTAATAGTTTGCAGCGAAAAAGAAATGAGAATAGCAGCAACATACTTCAAAAGAAGGAAATACATAAAATACATGGATATCGGAGATACTAACCAGATAGATCAGATACTCATTGAAAATAAACACACGAGAAATATAATAGACGCTGGAAGCCACAGAGGAGCCGCCAACAAACAAACATCGAGACGAAGTATACAAAAAGAAACAAGCAAGAAAATTTTACCAGGATATCAGAAGTTAGAAGGAGAAATATCAAAAGAACACAGTATTTGTTAAAAATGAGGAAGGAGACCTGATTGGAGGAACAAGAGAAAAACCGCAACGCTGGAAAAATTATTTGAGAAAGCTACTAATTGGAGATGAAAAAGGAGAGAAGACCTAATAATAGAGAGAACAAGAGGAAGCACAAGAATTACCTGGTCTAGCTGAAGTCAAGAAGGTTATAAAAGATCTGTAGAAAAATAGACCACCAGGATAAAATTAAATCAATGCAGATATTTTAAAAGAAAGGGGAGAAATAATAACAAAACAAGTGTACGAGTCAATATTACAGATTTGGAAGAAAACAAGGATCCCCAAGAAATTAAAGGATGCATTAGTGAGCCCACTACATAAAAAGAGATAGAACAATCTGCAGTAATTATAGAGAAATTGCACCACTAGACATACGGTACAAATTATTGGAAATATTATTAATAAAATCCCGTTTAGAAAATGTGTCAGACAAAAACATAGGCGATGGCCAGTACAATATTTATAGACTTTAAACAAGCCTATGACTCTGTGAAAATATATAAACTCTATGGGGCACTAAAAGGATTAGGAATATCGACCAAACTAATAAGCAACGACGCCACAACAACAACGTGTATTGAATTACGAATTTAAGCCAAGGATGGAACTGACTAGAAAAGGTAGAGACAATTAATAGCAACGCCGAGGACAACATTGAGATTCCAGAAAGAATAGCGAAAGGATCAACATAGGTATGTAGGAATATTAAGCCAGATGTTAGAATCGAAGCACGTTTCTCGGAATGCGAAAGTAAAGATATACAGAACCACTATACAACCAATAGTAATTTATAGAAGTGAGCTCTGAAAACTGAATCAAGAAGAAATGGAAATATGGAAGCGGACGATATACGGAGGACAAAAAGCTGAAGACTTTTGCAGAAGAAGAAGCAATCAAGAGGTAATGATGGTTTAATAAGCAGCCAAAAATAGCAACGGTAATAAGGGGACAAAGAATAAGATAGAAGGGTCATGTTTATAGACTGCCAGCAGAAAGTGCGCTTAGACAAGTAGCTACTGACAGGTGGCGTGGAGGGAGAGCGTAGAAGAGGAAGGCCCAGGACGAAATGGATAGAAGTGATAGAACGGGACTTGACGGAGTTAGGAATAAAAAATTGACAGATAGCCGAAAATAGAAAAATATATAGCAGGATTTGTATATAAGCTTGGGCCAACTCAGCTTGAAGAACTTTTATTTATTTCTTGTTATTACGTCTAGGTCACTAGAGAACGCTATTATTTGCTTGATTTTACATTTATTTTGACATATTTGGCTTTATTTACTAACGTTAGCTCTTGCTATCTAACTCACCTTAGTTTCCCCTAAAAGCTACTTAATGGCTATGCGAATTGAAAAGGGTGTAGGTAATGCTAGCTGCCACCATTAACACTAGGTTGTAAATGCAGTCATATGTTTGGTTGAGTATTTCTCACATTCTCCCCTTCGCAAGTAATGTGATGTCTCCTACTTTTGTTAGACCCCTCTGAAAGTTAGGTTCAAAAATGTTATTTCGCTCAATCAGGTCTGGTTTTGGCTAATCAGACGTGTATTGGCGGACACCCTGCTTTATTTCTCGAATTTATAGCACTGTCACCATGAACGATAAAGCTGTCGATTGCTTATCACTTACTTTTTGTCTTTTAATTAAAGAACTTTCGGCGGAATTTTAAAAACGAATCATCGAAGTTTTCGATGCCTTGCGTCTGGCCCTTTAGGGGGGATTCGTGATTCGGTAATCGCTCTGTATTAGTAAATTTCCCAAACCTTATAGTTAGATTAAGTAGATGGAATCTGGGAGAAACACGATGTAAGTGGATGTATATGAAAACGGTTGCAGATTTTAGTAAGTCGTAATATCAACGCCTATGGTGGAGATTTAGATTTGACACATTTCATTGCCGTTTTAGAAGGTTTTAGATAAATATGCACTTCTTTTCGAGATTGGAATACTGAACCGTTATACACCCGAAATAAAGTTTTTTTTCCAAAATATTTCTGTACGCTAACGAACAATTTTTGTTTAGCTGACATTTTCTAGATATTTACTTCCTTTTACAATAAAGGAAGTATTGCATTCACCCCAAAGATTCGAAATTGAGTTTTCAACAGATGTTCACGTTTTAGAGTCCCCTGAACCCAAAAACATGTTTTTTTCATTGGTCTGTCTGTCAGTCTGCGTGTGTGTGTGTGTGTGTGAACGGAATATCTCAAAAATGGAAGCAGGTATGACGTTGAAACTATGGTGTTTACTCTTGTGATTTTTGAAAGTAAAAGTTTCTCAAGAACGACCACAACAAGAATCAGCTCATACGCCTACTTTTAAACAATTTCCGAACAGCAGATAACGTGGACTCCACCATGGCAGCCCTGGGACTTGAGTAGGACTCCGTTTAAGATGTATCGTGTTCCAAAGGGCATGGAAAGTAAGATAACAAATCTAGTCATGTCTTAACTTAAGTTGCAAGTGAATGTCAGATTGCAGTTTGTTTATGCAAACATTTGTCACTGTGACAGGCAAAAGTTTACACTGCATTAAGTTTACTTGTATCAAGCAAAAAGGAAAATAAGACGGTATATAGAAAACAACAATTATTATTATTAATATCATAACAGTCAATAATAGCTATTTGTGCAACAAGTGCTAAAAGTGGATGTTTATGCACGAGACATGAAAATTATGAAACTTAGCCTTTTAGCACAAGTTTGCACACAATATTATTTTTTCTACACCCTTAAATTTACTGTTATTAATCCATAAATGTCGATTTAACAAAGGTTTGCATTTATGACAGTAATAAATTGTGTCATAGTAAAGATATGGCCGTGACGGCGCAGGTGACTGTTTCTGCAGTCGGTAGCTGTCAAAGTTAGTTATCAAAGGTAATTATAATAGAGTACATTTTACTTTATTAATTGAATAATGCTTTAATTATTTAAGAAACACCTTATCTCTAACGAAAGAAGTAACGGGAATAACTTTATAACCTCACTTCCTGTTTAGAATTCTAAATTCAACACCCGCTGTTCACTTTTAGCACATGTGTTCAAGTTATGCCAAACTTCAATTTGAAAATGGCATGCTGCAAATGAGTTTTTTTTAAACACACGATAGCGGTCATTACGAATGACAATGACGTGCCGGCAATATTACTTGAAAGAAAAAAATTAGAACACGATGACTAAACCGTCTAAATGGTACTATCTTCGTTTTATTACGTCCCTCGTCTGAAAGGCGAAGAAACTATTGTAATCACGAAAAAATCACCTTCCGAGATTTCTTCAGATCTTCACGTTTCAGGGTCTCTAGATAATAAAAAACAAATTTTCTCAATTCCATCTGTCTTTGTCTGTCTGCCTGCCTGTTGGAGGTATATCTCAAAAACTATTTGTCGAAGGAATATATTTTGCACACACATTATATATATATATATATACCTGACATTAAACTGGTACAATTTCATACAAATATATACAGGGTGAGCACATTAAAAATATAAAATTTTGTTTATTTTTGCTTGAACTGAGGAATACATAAAAGTACTAATTTGTACATAATGCTGGCTTTATTCTTGCCAAAAATGGGAATCAACAAATACAGGATATAACTGTTGTACGAGACACAAAGAACAACGAATAAGTGCATTACGTTAAATAGACCTGGATCGCAAAAATTGCTAACGCGGGCGTGGCGCAGCGGTAATTCACCGGGAAACAAAACAATACAAAATTCGGGCTCGTTCGCAAGCACTAGTTCGAATCTCATTAAGTATAATATTTTTATTTAAAAATTGAATATATACTGCTCCTCAAATGAACTGGACCATTTGCATATATTGGTGCAATTTTTAAAAATATTTTCCAAAAGGGCAGTCATGGCATTTTTGGTAACCTGTCATGATTGTGTCACTTTAAGAAGCATTTCTTTTAATAATTTTGTTTAAGGAAAACTAAGTCCATTAATAAAATATTATCATTTTCAAATTTTGAATTTTGTCCAAATGTTGATAACACATTCTATACAAAGTATGCCAAATCGTTGCCAAATATTTTTAATATAACTTTATAATTTTTTTATTTTATTAATATGATTTTGTTAATTCTTCTGTTGATATATATTTGAGGATAGTGCAATTAAATATACTTACTATCAGTATACTTTTATATATATATATATATATATATATATATATATTTCGTGACGTAATGTAATAAATACAATTTTTATGGGTGGTCCAGTTCATTTGTGGAGCAGTAGAGTATTATTAGAAACGTGAAGATATTTTTACCCACAGTTTCCTTCGATTTTGAAAATTATTTAATGTCACAACCCCCACTTGTTGTCTTTATGAAAGTACCCTCATAAAACTACAAACTAGCCCAGAACAATGCCGCCTTGGCAATTGCTTTTGCTTGCAGAAAGCCGACCGTTGAGCCTGCGCCCATCTGGAAATTTCCTGGTTTCTCGGTTGTCCCATCCGCCCCTAGTTCTGAGTAACTCAAGATAGAATATTATGTCAACGATATTGAAACATTGCACTTAACCGTCTACTGCTAGGGAAGTTTTGGGCAAAGCCCATTACGAAT